>VMOF01000001.1:66468884-67068884 GCA_011764245.1 Trialeurodes vaporariorum
TAAAATTTAAGTGCCAAACTTATGGAGTTTTTTTTGGGGTAAACTATATAAATATTTTATTTTCCTACATGAATAAGTGCTGCAAAGTTTCTCTTCTGAGCTAGACCCTCCAAAGTTTTGAAAACAAAAAACAAAAAACAAACACAAAGAAACACCGCCTGTGACTCATCTCTTTATAGATACATCTGATCTAAATTTTTTTTTTTCATCATTTCTCCCCAAAAAAAGCTCAATTGGATAGCACTTATAACAAAAGAACCGAGTGACATTTTTGAAAAAATTGAGTTATTGATTGATAGACCTAGAAATACTGGATATCGAAGCAACAAGTGCTTCTTCTAATGAATAGTATTTCCCGTCAAAATTCCAGGTAAAAGTGAGCGGGGAGCCTCATTTAAGTCATTGTCCATATGATGAAATTAAATCAGAACTTGATTCCATTTTCTCAAACCTTTTTCCCGGGTCACGTAAGGAACCAACTCCGACTTGGTTTTTTTATAAAATTTGGGAACGGACTTAAGTCCGGATGAACGGATTTTAAAATATCAACAGTGAAAACCCAACTCTGCCGTTTGGTTTCTCTTAGAGAGTGGATTTCGTGGTTATGCCAAAGAAAAAAAAGAAAGGAACCAAGTCACGTTAAACGCTAAAAATTAAGTCCCTTTTCCTATACTCTGTTCGGGATAAGAAGTCCGATGGGAAGTCAGGAAAAAACGCACAACATTGCAACGCAGGGGTTTCTCGGCTGTCGATTCTTCCCGCT
The DNA here is from genome assembly GCA_011764245.1 of Trialeurodes vaporariorum. Taxonomy (NCBI): domain Eukaryota; kingdom Metazoa; phylum Arthropoda; class Insecta; order Hemiptera; family Aleyrodidae; genus Trialeurodes; species Trialeurodes vaporariorum. Next base: position 66,469,648 of record VMOF01000001.1, read on the forward strand.
ACTTTCGCCCCGAATGTTATTTTAAAGGGGAAAACAGACTTACGAGCAGACCTATCTTTGTGGTGAGCTTTTAATCGTTGATAGGCGCAGGGTTCATAAAAACGTCCCATCTCTTTTCCCCGGGGAAAGGCCAAGTTATTTTAAATGGGAAAACAGACTTACGACCAGGCCTGTCATTTTGGTGGGCTTTTAATCAATGATAGGCACAGGGCTCACAAAAACATCCCCTCTGCTCTTCCCGAGCACCGCCAATGTTTTTTTTAAATGGGAAACCAGACTTACGAGCAGCCCTGTCATCTTGGGGGGTTTTTTAATCGTTGATAGGCGCAGGGCTCATTGAAACGTCCCCCTGCTTTTCCCCGGGCACCGCCAATGTTATTTTAAATGGGAAAATAGACTTACGAGCAGGCCTGTCATTTTGGTGGGCTTTAAATCGTTGGTAGGCGCAGGGCCCATAAAAACGTCTCCTCTGCTCATCCCGGACCCCGCCAATGTTATTTTAAATGGGAAAACAGACTTACGAGCAGGCCTGTCTTTTTGGTGGGTTTTTAATCGTTTATAGACGCAGGGCTCATCGAAACGCCCCCTTTTGCTCTTCCCGGGCACCGCCAATGTTTTTTTAAAATGGGAAAACAGACTTACAGGTAGACCTGTCATTTTGGTGGGCTTTTAATCGTTGACAGGCACAGGGCTCATCAAAACGCCCCCTCTGATCTTCCTGGGCACCCCCAATGTTATTTTAAATGGGATAACAGACTTACGAGCAGGCCTGTCATTTTGGTGGGCTTTAAATAGTTGGTAAGCGCGGGGCTCATCAACACGTCCCCTCTGATCCCCCCGGGGCACCACCAATGTTATTTTAAAGGGGAAAATTTAGACTTACGAGCAGACCTGTCATTTTGGTGGGCTTTTAATCGTTGATTGGCGCATGGCTCATCAAAACGTCCCCTCTGCTCTTCCCGGGCACCGCCAATGTTATTTTAAATAGGGAAACAGTTTTACGAGAAACCTGTCATTTTGGTGGGCTTTTAATCGTTGATAGACGCAGGGCTCATTGAAACGTCCCCTCTGCTTTTCCCCGGGGCACCGCCAATGTTATTTTAAAGGGGAAAATTAGACTTACGAGCGGGCCTGTCATTTTGGTGGGCTTTAAATCGTTGGTAGGACCAGGGTTCATCAAAACGTCCCCTCTGCTTTTCCCCGGGCAAAACCCAATGTTATTTTAAATGGGAAAACAGACTTACGAGTAGACCTGTCATTTTGGTGGGCTTTTAATCGTTGATAGGCACAGGGCTCATAAAAACGTCTCCTCTGCTCATCCCGGACACCGCCAATGTTATTTTAAATGGGAAAACAGACTTAAGAGCAGGCCTGTCATTTTGGGGGCTTTTAATCGTTGATTGGCGCAGGGCTCATCAAAACGTCCCCTCTGCTCTTCCCGGGCACCGCCAATGTTTTTTTAAAATAGGGAAACAGACTTACGAGCAGACCTGTCATTTTGGTGGGCTTTTAATCGTTGATAGACGCGGGGCTCATTGAAACGAACCCTTTGCTCTTCCCGGCACCGCCAATGTTATTTTAAATGGGATAACAGACTTACGAGTAGACCTGTCTTTTTGGGTGGGTTTTTAAATCGTTGATAGGCACAGGGCTCATCAAAACGTCCCCTCTGATCTCCCGGGCACCACCAATGATTTTAAATGGGATAACAGACTTACGAGTAGACCTGTCTTTTTGGTGGGCTTTTAATCGTTGATAGACGCAGGGCTCATTGAAACGTACCCTCTGCTCTTCCCGGGCACCGCCAATGTTTTTTTAAATGGGAAAACAGACTTACGAGTAGACCTGTCATTTTGGGGGGCTTTTAATCGTTGATAGACGCAGGGCTCATTGAAACGTACCCTCTGCTTTTCCCGGGCACCGCCAATGTTATTTTAAAGGGGAAAATTAGACTTACGAGCAGGCCTGTCATTTTGGTGGGCTTTAAATCGTTGGTAGGACCAAGGCTCATCAAAACGTCCCCTCTGCTTTTCCCCGGGGCACCCCCAAATGTTATTTTAAATGGGCAAACAGACTTACGAGCAGACCTGTCATTTTGGTGGGCTTTTAATCGTTGATAGGCGCAGGGCTCATCGAAACGTCCCCTCTGCTTTTCCCCGGGCACCGCCACGTCCGTTCAGGTGGACTTGCCTTTCAGACCCTTTTATTGAACTAGACAATACCGTGAACTGACCAATTTATTTTGTCTTCTGAACGCCCACTGGAAAATTAAATTTTCCCCGGCATTCGCGAATTTTGAATAACTGACTTTAAATTTAAACTGTGCACGACGTAGACAGAAAAATGATACCTAACGGCGGTTCATTAAGTAATTTTTCAAAGATTTGCGCATTCCTGATTGAGTGATCTCAGAAACCCGAAATCTTTTAAAAATAACCTATTGAACCGCCGTTAGGTATCATTTTACTGTGCACGTCGAGCAGAATTACAATTTAAAGTCAGCTATTCAAAATTCTAAAATGCCGCAAAAGTTTAATTTTCGAGTGGGCGTTCAAAAGACAATATAAATTGGTCAGTTCACGGTATTGTCTTTTTCAATAAAACGGTCTGAAAGGCAAGTCCTCCTGAACGGACGTTGCGGAGAAGAATCGACAGCCGAGAAACCGCTGCGTTGCAATGTATTGCTTTTATACCTGACTTCTCATCGGACTTCTTATCCTGAACAGAGTATACACAGGAAATTCCACTTTTCCGGTGTTGAAATGAAAAAAAAATAACACGGTAGTTGAATGAAATCAAAACGTAAGTAATTCCAAGTTTTTTGTTTAAATGCTAGCTCTTCAACTTTGGACTCAATTTTCTCGAGATCAGCTCCATGTCACGTGGTTCCTCTTTGATGAATTATCATTGCTAGCAAAAGCATTAAAGCTGTTCAGACTTTAGTGGCACGATTTTCCAACACATGCTTGTTGGAGTTTTCCCTGCTTGTTTTATATATCCTTTTCCTTAGTGGTGATGAGTGGGTCTTTCGCGAATTTTTGCTAAAAACAACTCAAACACCGGTCATTACTCTCTTGAAATGCAAAAAAGGAAAAGAAAGAGGATAAAAGCGCAGTGAAATAATCCAAAACCTCCCGCCCCAATTCTGGTAGCTTAATCTAGAAACCTTTTAAATGCGAGTCATAAAATGCCGGCTCTGCATGCATTGCGATGAAAATATCGTTCTATTTTTTATCCATCACAATATATCGATGGATTTCCGTCGACAGCACATCATACGGAGCTCAACCAATTATAGTTATGAAGTCCCCTTTTTACTTTAACGTGAGTATAAGCTCTTTTGTAACTCCACTTTTAAAAAACCAATTTTTTTTTTTTTTTTTTTTTTTTTTTTTTTGCTTAAATCCGACAGTTTTTCAGGCAAAATTTCACAAAATATTCACAATTTTTTTGTATTTATTGAAGCTGCATGATCGTCGATCGACGTTGTATCTTACAGTGGCACAACCAGAATATCATCTGTCTCTTTTACCGTCCAAATGAATACAGAAGTTGAAAAATGATAAAAAGATGGGATTTTATCACATGATGATAAAATGGATTGAGAAGAAGGATATTGAGAAGTCCTCGTTGTACATACAAATCTGGAACTGTATCTTACATTTAGATATACTTTATTCCCTGACGAAGGCAGTTGACCACTACGATTAACCCTTATGGGCCAAGCCCGAGTGTACTCGTTATTTATTCTCCTCTAGTCCATATCACATTATTGTTTCAGTCTTCATTCGAGATAAACGCGATTATCAATGAAAATACTAGACAATTTTCGTCGGGCGCCTTCAATTCGTTGGATAGGCAATGCCAACTCTTTCGAGTACGAACAGTTAACTACCTTCCCTTTATAAACGGAAGAGTGGCGTTCTTTTGAACAAACCTGGTCCTTAAAGGGTTAATAATAACTAATATTCATCGGAGAGTATATTTTAAATAGAAGCTTTTTGACGATGGTAAGAATCCTTTTTACAAACAACTAAAAGAGTCGAATTTTCTTTGTTATCAACGTGTTTTTGAAAATAAGCTATACATATTTATCAGTTTAATATATGATCACTTAAGCTAAAACAGGTTAACTTGAAATTTGACGAAAGTAAATTGAACGTGGTATCCATAGCAGATGATAAGGTAAGTGACCCAAAGGGTGCCATACCTATGCTTGGAGTCAATATACACGTATTAGTCATGAGAGATAAAAAAAACTAAATATGTCAATTTACTATTCAGACAGTTGGCTATCACATGTTATTTTTTTTTTTTTTTTAAATTTGCTTGTTTTTGAGGTTTTTTTTTTGCGTTTGAAAAAAAGTAGAGTTTTGGCATCGCGCAAAACATGCACCTTAGGTGGCTACCCCTAATATTTTTGATGTACCTAAAGGTGGACATCCCCTTTTAAATTTCATTAATAAGTAGTCAGATGCTATTTTATCGTTCGAAAACGGAATCTAGACCCTAGTTACACCAGAAATTATAATGATTATGATGAATTGAAAGTCAAAGGTGGAATCAATTTAAGGACTTAGCTTTTACGATTGATTACTTCCGTGAAAATTACCTGAAGACCTGCGAAAATGGACGTTTCACTGTTCCGCGCCGACTGAATCGCCCGATGCTCTTGATTTTTGGAGTGGGGGGAGCGATAGCATCCTGCTACTCAGTACTAAAGCCATCTATCGTCAATTCGTGTAATTAATTGAAATAAGCTGGGGTGGGCCACCTTTAGGTCACCTATCTTACTTACAATTAGTATATTTTGGGGGGGGGGGGTCGGTTTTCAGTATTTTGACCTCGTTAAGTGAGAAGGCAAAGGTGCTTGAATTCATACCCTTTAATGTAACAATTAGGGACCATTGACTCTCGGATGGACTACTTCAAGAGGAATTACTTCTCTAAAAAAAAAAAAAACAAAAAACAAAAAAAAACAAGAAAGAGAAAAAAATGTGAATTACGCTATCATTTCAACTTTTTATCCGTTCTTTTGATGAAAATAATGAGTTTGCCGTTGGCCTCTGGTCGTCCTGTAAATGAGCGCAATTTATTATTCGCTCCTTAAAAAAAGATATTAAGTATTCTTTCATTCTTTCTGCATATGACGTGCGTGCATATTTTTCTCTCTAGACCAACAAATGAGGGTCGAGCAAAGGAAGCATTTCTCCCGCATGGTAAAAGGGATGCGGTGGCTATGATTAACTTTACTGTCATATGAATATGTCTCTCTCATAAGTCTAAAAAGAATTCTCTCTTTAGTTATCTGCCCCCTCATTTCTCTTCACCGTTCAAAACGTGCGATTTTTAATGCTCAATTTTAATTTTATGACGCACATGTAAAGAAGATGAAAAATTAGCTTATCTTAATTATAGTAATAACTAGTAAGTATTCACAGAACTATTTCACATTTTTAGAATGCATCAATAGATTTAGAAAACCTTAAGTTAAAACTATTTTGTCCGCTTATTCTATGCTCTCATTTTTTTGTGGCGTAGCGCGGTTGGGGGGGGGGTGGATTTACTGGAAACTTCAACCTTCAAAACTTATCTGAGTTTAATTTATATGTATATCAATTTGAGTACTGTATGGGTTTTTGTACCATCAAAATTATTCTCATTCCAGTTTCTGACCATGAATACCATGATTGAAGATGATTTTTTCGAATGGGGCAGTTGCAAGGGTCTGAAATGTTGTGTTTTTCATAAAGAAAGTGAAAGTACTTGATGAGCTTAGAACAAAGATGTCCTTGGTTTCTAATTAAGTCCCATTGTTCCGGAGATGAGATTTTGGCCCAAAATACATTGTTTTAAATGGGAATTTCGCGTAGTGACGTCACTACGCACACGATTTTTTACAACTTATTTACACCTGTGTATCTCCAAAACCATGACACTTAAAAAAACCAAAGGCACCATTGTTTTTAGCTCATCAAGTGCTACAATTTTCTTTATAAAGAATACAAAAATTCATACCCTTGCAACTGTCACATTAGGATTGTGCGGGAGCGGTGGCTCATAAAGCTCAAATATTAATACCTCTTCCATTTAAACAATAAATTAAAAAGAGTATGTCTATTGATGATAGCTTTTGGGGGTTCAATTAAATCCCCAAAAAAATTGATACTTTCTAATGGGTTTTATTTGAAGAGAAACAGTGTGTGCAATCAGTTTTCTGAGGATTCGAACCTTTTGCAGTTGTGCTCTCAGTTGGTTACGGTCCTTGTTGAGATTTCACTTATACTCATACAAGCTGGCAAATCTTGAAAAATTCTTTGTAGACGGTGTTTTAGTGACCAGCAGGAAATTTAGAATCCGGAAATCTGATTGGAATTAGATGCAATTTTTAAAACATGAAACTGACAACTGACTATATAGTGAATTAACTTCTAATTTCCCGCTTCTCACTCTAATAGCGGACCTACGTCATAACTATACGCAGTGGCGAATCGAGGAATGTGGCAACTAGTGTCCCTGAGTATAAAAAAGTCTCGCCATGTAAAGAATGAAGAAGAAGAAGAAGGAGTCCACGGAGGTGATAGAAGCGCCCACTCTGATTGGTTGGGTTCACCGAGGAGTCATCCTTATATATACACAGCGCTTTTGACAAGGAGTTAATTTCGTTATTTCCCTAGAGAAATCAAATTTTGCTGCCAAAAAATTAAGTAAAGAAGTTTAAATCAGTGCGATAGATGTTTTTAAACCCGATGAAAGTCTTAAAATCCCATAACTTTTAATAACAAAATACGCCTCCTCGAATGAAGCATTCCAACAGTCGTCTTTAGGAGAAACAGCACAGAGAGAACGCCTCCTACCTGGAGCGCTGTGACAGACTAAAATCCAGCAGCCAATCACAATCAATACCTCATATGGCGAGACTCTTTAATATATTTGGGGAGGCAACCGTTCCGTCTCCATTTAAATCTCTGCAAAATAATTGGTTGTTCGGTATGGCTCCGTTCCTCACTATGAATCAATTCTGTTCGCAAATGTTTAAATGGAAAAAGAGCATAATTGCCAGATTGCACGAGCCGCCGCCTCTGCAAAACTGTGAAACTTGCGAAAATACGAGGAGGACTTCAGAGTCACCGTAACTTGAAGAACATACAACTCGGGTTACGGATCAAGCTTTTCAGTAAAACTCACGTTCTGCGTGAAAAAAAAAAAAAAAAAAAAAAAAAAAAACGTAACTCATGAGTTTCCTCTCAAAAACTCTTCGCCCAGCTTTCAACGACGATAGAATACATTTAACTGACTAAGTGACACCTTTACTTTTGGTTTTGTGGCTTGAGAAGAATTATGCTCACGTTTTTCGACGTAAAATTTGGATTGACACCTCCATTTATAAAACCCCTTATATTTACCCATCAAAAGTATCTCGACTTCTCATATTATTTATTTTATTTCAGGAAGACCTATCAACAATTTTCTTCTAACGTTTCTTTCCTCCTTACACACCTTTCCCGACTCTCGTTCTCTTCTTGTTACCTATTCCTTTTTTAGCCATATTCAATTCAATCACCGTCACGTTGAGTTTCGTGAGGGCTCCCATCTTGACGGAAAAGCTAGACGTAAATTTCCAATTCTTTCGTTCCACCCGCGTGGTGGGCGCGGGCCCCGGCCGGGCGTGTCGGTTGAAGGGGAAGAAAGCAAAACGGTGAGGGAAGAGTTGATCCGTGATTTAATCCTAGCTAGACTCAATTCTGGTTTTCAGAGACACCGGGCAAGAAGAGTATTAAAAAAAAAGAAAGGATCCCGATGGGCGAAAAGGAGAGAGAGAGAGAGAGAGAGAGAGAGAGAGAGAGAGAGAGAGAGAGAGAGAGAGGGGTGAGATCCAAACGGGGAAAATAAAGAGAACGCAAGGAAATTACGATTTGGAAAATGGAATCGTGAGGGATAGCCGGGCCATTCCGAGCAATATTGCTAGATTTATGGCCCCGGGTCGAATACTTCCCGTTTGTTTAACTGCAGAATGAACTTGTTTTATTCTGAACTCTGGCAACGCCGATTTCTCCGGCGCGAGCCAGAGTAAGGCTCTGATAAGTGGTGCAGACAGCTGACAGGGCAGCGCTGCGCGACGGGTTGCGTTCTGCACCCGACATTTTTGTGCACGGTTGGAGGGGGGGGGGAGGGGCGGGTGAAGTTAGGAGTGAGGGTGAGTGGAGCGTTTGCATCATCTCTATGGGCTGACGCGAAGCCAACTCGATTTTTTTTTCTTTTTTACCCGGAGTGTCTTTTCGCACGCGATCGTTATCAAAATGAAACGATAAAACAAATGTGATTCATTTCTCTCTCTCTCTCTCTCTCTCTCTCCCTCTCTCTCCCCCTCGCTCTTTCTCTCCCTCTCTCTCTCTCTCTTATTCACTCTCTCCATCACTCCTACTCTCTTCTTCCCTCCTCTCATGTCTATCTCTCTCATTTTATTTATCAGATTAACTTTTCTTAAATGTTGTATTAGTTCGTTTCTCCTTATCGATCGATGTTGCTGACTCGCAATGCAGACAAAATATCTTTCCACTCAGAATAATATTTCTATGAAAGTCTTTACTGCTTCTCTCTCCTTCCACTCCACGCTGAAAATAAACTGTTTTTTACTTTCATGTGTCTGAAACACCGAATTTTATGCGAGTGAATGATGGATAAATGGAGAAGGAAACATGTCTACCTGAGTCTGATTTATTTATAAACAGGGAGGTGGATGGTCTATGTTCAAATGTTCATGTACAACGATTATCCGAAAGGATTACATCTAACAGAAAGTAACCATCAGTTCATGTATTGAACTCATTCAGATAAGAACACGATTTTTTCATAGTTTCGTGTTTTTTGCGGATTGGGAAATTTACAAACGAATCGTCACGAATTACATTCTGATATGTTTGCATAAACAAAAGAATACAATGACAGTGAGGGGGCAGGAGACGACCCATAAAACACCGGAAAAAAAAAATACAAAAACAAAAAAAACGATAAGAATGAGAAGACGACAAGACGTGGCACAGTGTAAAACTACAGGTATGCCAGAGCTGTGACTTTGTGTATATTTAATGCAATTGTTTCATTCACCGATTTTCACACCGAGTGACCACCGAAATATTACACAGCTCAGTTAATTTTGACTTATGCATAGAAATACAAGGGGTGTCCCAAAAGCACTGCACATTTTTGTCTGGGGAATGAACAAAAGCAAATATCAAAAAACGGGTTGCGGAAGGCGATTGTCCTAGTAATTGCCTACAAATCAAAACCAAATTCAGCTCTGAAAGTTAAACATTCACTGGGTTACAGTGTTTTGAAAATTACATGTCAAGCTGACCCCTCCAGGATTTTTAGCATGTTTTTCAAGTAACAAAAAAGACAGGTAAAAAAACAAAAGTTCTCAAGAGAATGAAGTGAACAAAAGAAGAGAACAAATTCACAGCCTAACACACTGTAAAAGGGAGAAAATGCAAGCATCACATTTTTATGAGTCTTGGTAAGATTCTCCGAAATTTGTTTAAACAAATTAAACCACTTGATTTCCTATAACTCTCTTTTTTTCTCTTGAAAAACGTTCTAAAAATCCTGGGGGATCAGCTCGACTTGTCATTTTCAGAACGCTGCAACTTAGTAATTATTTAAGTTACAGGGCTAAATTTAGTATTGATTTGTGGGTAATTACTAGGACAATAATCGCCTTGCTCATTGCACAAATCGTTTTTTGATAATTGCTTTTGTTCGCCTCCCCAGACAAAAGTGTGCAGTACTTTTGAGACACCCCTTGTAGTTTTATCTGTACTATTTACCGAATATCCGAAAGTAACCGTTAAATCATCCAAATATAATCGAATTTTCGTTAAAGTTATATAATGTTGACTCCACACGGTTAAGAAAAGAGTTCGCATTGACCAGAGTATTTGAATGTATCAAAAAAAATCTTTTAGTCAACTAGAGGAAACATCAGTGAACCGAATTTCTCCATTAATAATACACTAAGCTTCAGATCTGCGCCAAGCTAACATGTAAAAAATCAATGCTTAAATACACGGAAAGGAAAAATATGATTATAGAGTAATGATACGTTTGTTGCAAACTTTTACTGTTGCCTTATTGAGAGTCAATTCCTCTGTGAAATCGCGTGAAAATCTCATATAAAAATCATAGAAATGTCTCAAAATCCACTCACAAACTCCATAAATGCTTTGAGCAAAATTCAAAGATGGCGGTCAAATGAGCATGTTACGTCACAATGGGTGTTTCTCATCTAATCGCAACTTTTTACTTATAAGCGATTAATTACACGGAAAGCTTTAATTAGACGCGGGACTCCCTCACTGTGAACCATCGCGCTCATTCGACCGCCACCCAGCGACGGCTCGTGCAATGTGGCAACAATGGATTTCCTCCATTTAAAACAGTGTAAAATAATCGATTACTTGGTGAGGCGCAGCGCCTCACCTAGTATCGATCTTTTTGCATACGTTTAAATGGCAAAAGTGCACGGTTGCCAGATTGCACGAGCCGCCACTGCCGCCACCTTTGAATTTTGTGGAACACACGTTTTGAGTTTGCGATTTGCAGATTTTGAGACATTTAGATGCTTTCAGATATTTTCGTGTGCAATTAACGATTCAGCAAAAGTTCGTTGTACCATTTTCAACAAATCTGAAAAAAAAAAAAAAATAATAATAAATAATAAATAAACCTCTGACGTAAGATCTCGTTCTGACAGATCTCGTCCAAAAAGATCTCGTCTGAGGCGTGAAAATGTATGACGTTGTAAGTGCCATCAGACGTAGTAACACAGAATAATACAATCAGAAGGGAAACTCCCATAAGAGCCAATGGAAACAAGATTTGGAATTTACTGGCACAAACTGGCAACTGTGCCTACTCACTTCTCAAGATGGCGGACATGCTTTTTCAGGCTATACAACCAATCACAACTCGGCCAGTTGCCGAAGATCTGCCGAAGATTGCCGAAGATACTCACTTTCGAACATGGCGGCCCGAAGTAAAGAATGTTTCAAAATGAATTAGAGTTTCCGTTCTGATTAGAGTATTCTGTGATAGTAAAGTCGGTGCAACAATTTCATCTTAATTCAAGAGTAACTGGAAATTTCAGATGGGCACACATCGCTATGCTCCGAGCAAGGGTGCCCGCCGCTGAAAAATGTCCAAGCTTGGGGCAAAATTGTTGAACCTCAATGGAAAGTGTAGGGGGACCTCCCCCCCCCCCCCCGAGGAAAAATGATTTATTTATTTATTTTTTCTCCTAAATGGTAAACAATTTTTAAGCTACTGTATCAAATAATATTAGTAATTTTGACGTGTTTGATATAATGAATTAGGTGACAACAGATGATAATGATGATAAGAAAAAATGCGTAAATATAGTATTCCTTGCAAAAAATGCGTTAAAATGACAAAATAAACTAATATTAAAGCTCGTCAACCTTTTCTCCTTCAATTAACTTTTTATTTTCTTTTGTTCCTTCCATTCTTTATGGTAAAATTTGGACTTTTCTGGATTCCATAGGGGGGGGAGAGTTGCCTTCCCTCCCCCCTGTCCAAAGCTGCGGGCACCAATGGCTCCGAGTGAAGAAGTGGGAACTATTTCGAGATCTTCTTCCGTTTTAAGTTTGTTTCACCAGAGTCATAATCTAAATTGAATTTCCTCCGGACTCTAAATGTGAGATTTTCTTGGATAAGCCTGGGTACCATAGCAGCAGCTACGTGGACAACTTTCACACTTACAACATCCTGAATATTCACGCCTCAAATATTCATCCGCGATTTTGTTGAAATCAAAAAATGCATATAACTTCCCTGCAACCTCTTAAGTGAGTGCGGGCATTGCTTTTTTTTTCACCGGAATAGAGCTTTTTGTACGTCGACATTGTGTGATGTTGACCTATTATTTCGGATCCTTTGAGATTCTTGGACAGTTTATGGATCCATCGGAGCCACTGGCGCAACCAGGATATCTTCCATCTCTCTCATTTCCCATTTGAATGTATGAGTAGGAAAAGGACAGAAGGAGGGGGTTTTATTCCCTAGTCCATCCTTGTCTAACATACGTTTCTTAATGGAGAAAAGAGAGAGACGAAGAAACTCTCGGTGCGCAATTGATCGGAGCCAAATGCCTGGGAAATGACCACACACTCGATGATGACCTTCAGTCACGCGTCTCCTTCCACTCTTTACTCAATACTCAATACTCAGTACTCACCGGTTGAAGGACTTTATGAAGAGGGGTCGTCGTGTTGCGTTGTAGACGACTGAGAACGGACAAGCATAACCTCTCGAAAGCCTCTTTGTTCAAGTGCGCTCATGCGTGAATATGCATGGCGGAGTAGCTGTAGGATGCCTTGTCTTAAGAGCGTTATGACAACTTTGAAAACGCAGCCCTTTTAATATATCAATCATTCTTGACTCGGATTTTTCTTACTCTGAGAATTTGAAGACGCAAACGACGAACGGCGTTATATGTTTCGACCCGAGCGAGCGTGCATAGGACTTTGCTGGAGGAGTAACGTATTTAGTTTTGAGTAATGATTAATGTACGCCATTAATAACGTTACCTCCCCCCCCCCCACCACCACCACCACCACCATCCGCCGCACTTCCCGTCGATATTAATTCTGTCAAGGCAACGCATCAAGACTCGCTGAATTGAGGTTATAATTAAGCTTATCTCGGGTACGAGTAACGAAAACATCAATGTTAAACTAATTTCTAAAGAGGACTTTTTTGAGGTGGGCGGAGTGAGGAGGAACGCAGGAGTGGCTATAGAAGATTTGCCCCAAAAAAGACATCTGAAGAGACAGAGGATATAAGGACGGATGAAGTAGTGTAGTGTCGGAGGAGGGGTGGTAGAGGAGGGGGAGGGGGGATGAGGAGGGGGATGAGGAGGGGGAGGGGAGAACTTGTAAACTTTCACGCAACTTCCTTCGTCGCGTCGTCTAGTCATTCCCCTCATCAAAAGACGTCTGACTCGTGCCGCCCAAATCATCTTCACCGCATAAGAGCAAGATAGAAAGGGTGTTTGTGTGAGTTTGTGGGAGGGAGAGAGAGAGAGAGAGAGAGAGAGAGAGAGAGAGAGAGAGAGAGAGAGACAAACAGAAAGTAGATATTGAGGTTTGCGTCGAATCGGGCCATGTCAAATCGCGTCGCCGTCTTTCGCGTCACGTCAAATGATATATCTATCAAAGCTTATATACCACCGCGCCGCGCCGCTCCTCCGATGACGTCGGGAATGAAAATGTTTCCCTGAGAGAGCCAATGTTATGATTAATAATTGCGCCAGAGACCGTCTCTCATCAGTCTCAAGACGGAGAAATCAGCGAATGCCTCTATCCTAGTATACGTCTGCGCGTTGAGACTACGCTGTTGAGAGGGCTGTTGCAAGCTTTTAATTACGAATCAAATTAACGCTTTAAAATAAATGGAATATCAGTGATGATTTGATATGAATGAAAAAACATATCAAAATATGTGTGTCACATAGATCATGTAAAAGAATTCAAATGAAATGACAAATTGTGGTCGCTAAAAAATTTTGAAATCCACTTGTCTGCTTGATAAAAGCCTTTAAATCAGAGCTGCTGTTTTTGTGTATATTTAAATACATTTTTCAATTCAATGATGATTAGGGACCGGTTGACCAAAATATCGCACAGTTCAGTTCAGTAAATTACTTTTATTCACGGAAATACACTGCGATCTCTAATCTATTTTCGACCGGTGAAATCTCCGTCACTGACTTCATAAAACAATTTGCGGAGGTTTTGATGATTTGACGGTGATTCCGCCGATTGAAAGAATATGATAGATTCAAGTATTGTCGTGCGATACAGTTATAAAACTGAAGTGAAGCGCGTAATTTTGTGGTCAATCGGTGGACTCATCGGTCAGTTATAAAATATGTCATTAAAATTACACAATGTGGTAGCCCTGCTTTAAGCGCCCCACACTGGACGAAAATGCCCTTATGCTCGGACATGGGGGGTCAAGTCAATCTGCAGAAAACCTCAACTTTTTGACAAAAAGTAGTATTTTAGAACCCAAATGTAACTTTTCTGACATTGTTTTTTTTTCCCTCAAGCCAGCACTATACCTCACCATTGTCGAATAACGGGTTCTTGGTGCGGTTTGAAATTTTGACGCTAAAATTTCGTGTTTTATTTTGCCTTAAAAAGATGTGTTTATCTCTTTATAAACAAACGCCGATACAATAGTCATTTTCACCACTGCATGGAGATAATTTTCGACCTATAGTTTTTTAAAATCATGCAAATATAGATGTATGTAGTGATGGTTTTTGTTCAAATTTAACATTTGAAGGTTTAAAAAATTAAAATACAGTTTCAACAGGCTATTTAATCGTATTTAATGTGAACTTTGAGCTAGTAGTGTTTATTACAACTTGGAAAAACCACCTCAATGATTTTTAGCTGCGGGAAACTGCGGATACGAGAAATAATCGTGTAATAGCACGACGCGGCGCACATTGGAGCGAGTCAATGGGTGAGGGTCGGACACGAAATACATTACTGAAAATAAAACTGCGATTGTTTCTAAAGTCGAAAAACACATTATATAGGGTGATTCTTGTGGGAAACACACAAAAAAAATTGAAAAAAATAAAAAAAATAAAAAAAATAAAAAAAAATAAATAAAAAATGAAAATAAGTTAAAAGGATGTCGGTTTTAACGAAAAATAGCCAAAATAACTCGAAAAAACAAAGATAGGAGCGCGAAACCAGCCATGTCCGGGCACAAGGACGTTTTCGTCCAGTGTGCGCCCGACCAAGTATGATAATGAATGATGATTGATTCGTGCTGTATGCGGAGTCACAGTGACGCTGTGACCTTGAGCGTGATTTGATTTTGAGTTAAATTGAGAACGTACTAGGCATGGGCATCTAGTGTACTATTTCCTTTTTTTAAACTTTATTGTTTTAATTTCAGAAGGAAATTAACTAGCCGGGTTTGAGATGATGACAGAATAAAGCAGCAAAAAATTGCAACGTTGTAAATGTTGAATTTTGTGCTATTTTTAGCCGAAGAAAAGGCTGAAAATTTTAAACATGCTTTTCGATTTTTCAAAAACGTTAGCTCCCCTTTACCAACTGTTTTTATAGTAGACAAGGACTTCAGTGAAATTGCAGTGCTGCGGTTTATTTTTCCCTCCGCGATAATTTTACTGTGCAATTTCCATGTCATCAAATACTTAAAAAATCTCATTTCCACTGCTCTGTGTACGGTCGAGAAAAAAAATGACATAATGAACAAATTTAAAGCTGTCATGTTTTCTCGAAACGAAGAGGATTACCTCATAAAAAAACAAGATTTCCTTAACTGCTCAAACCAAGTGAGGGTTAACCAAAAATATGTCCCTCTAACAGATCAATTTTTGAACAATTGGCACAGTTGTAAGGAGATGTGGGTTGCGCAGTATCGCAGTCACTTACCAACTCTAGGTGACAACACCAACAATCGCGTCGAACGATCGTTCTGGACGTTAAAGGCGAGACAATCCTAGCAGAATTTGAAGAGGTGGTTGCTATTCCCAAAAAGATTCGCAACGAAAATAAAACATTAGACGTCCGTGAAAAATATAACCTCATTCTTCCGATCGCCTTGCAGATAGCCTCTCTGGCTTCAAATCACGGCACCACCCAATTTCATAGTTACTTGACTGCACAGAAAAATGTTGAAAGTATGGTGAGGGCTGGGGAAGATTTTCAATGTACGTCTGTTCAAAACACTTCAGCCTCAACATGTTGTGCTACTGAGACGCCTTTGCCCGAAAATGACGGCGAATCTGAGGTAGCCCATCCTTCGGACAACAACATAGAATAGAACAGCCGTGGCCACTTTCAAAACTTAAAATTCCGAACTAAACTTGTGAGTCGAGTGCGACCTAAGCGGCCGAAGCGGCAGTTGTGCTCCTTCAATAGGACAGCGGCCGATAAACGAAAATAACCACCACCAGATTCTGATTCCAACCCTGATTCCGACCTTTACTCTAACCCTGAGCCTAACCCTAGCCCTAGCCCAACCCCTAACCCTAGTGCCAACCGTAACGAATATTGTGGACCCACGACACGAAAAAGAGCTAAACGACTGTGAATAATGTTTCGGCTGCTATGCCATTAGATTTTAAATAAGTTTTTTTCAAAAATGTTGTCAATGTATGTTTTTTGTACTTGAATGCCTACCTACTTGTTGTATGAACTTTTTTCTAATTTGACCATGTATGTATTTTTTCGCATGTTTGCATACCTACTTGTTATATTTGACGTGATTTCAATAAACCAAAGAAATTTTCATGATTCAGTTTTGAGTACATTTAAAACAATTCCTTATTAAGTACCCTCATTTCTTGTAAAAAAGTTTATTATTGAATTTGCAATTCTTAAAAATACACTCCAGTACCGACCTAACCTGATCCAGTTAGCGGTAGAAAAAAGTTTTCCCGTACCGACGAATAACGGCTTAGACGTCGGTACCGTACCGACGAATAACGGCTTAGACATCGGTACCGTACCGACGAATAACGCCATCCTTTATTGATTTGAACAGTTTTATTAGCAGATGTGAATCTTACTGTGCATTTATCGTACAGTGCAAAATTTTGAAAATGAATTAAACACGCGGGTTTATTAATGGATATATATGTGACGAATTTTACCGTGAGAGAATAAAAGCCATACGGATAAACCGTGCATGTATAAAAAAAGCTGGGGCAAAGAATAAAAAAAGTAATAAATAAAATTATTAATTAAAGAGGGACACGACTGTGCATTTCACTTACAATCGCGTTATACTTACGAAGAGGCGAGCTCTAAAGTGTTATGGAACACTAGGGAAGAGACTGCTCTAAATAGCCTTGAGAAAGGCTGTTTTAATTTAAGGCTGTTTTAATTTTGAAGAGAAATTTAGAGATGAGCTGAAAGAAGAGAAATGGGCAATTGCTAGTTGCAGAAAGTCTTAAAAAAGACTGTTTTGGGTGTTTAGAGATGAGCTGGAAAAAAGAGAACTAGGCAATTGCTAGTTGCCAATAGTCTTAAAAAAGACTGTTTTAATTGATGAGATGAGCCAAGGTTCTGACGGGGCTTGACCATGAGAATTGCGGACTGCTGCGCTACAGGAGCACTTGATCCAATCAGCAGTGGAAATACCCAGGATCCAGATAGCTGAGTCCAAGAGAGAGAGAGAGAGAGAAAAATCCTTGAGGAGACTGGAATTAAAGTTGAGTCTTGAGATTGAGCAGCAAATCCGAAATGTGAGAGAGGTCCGTGTCCCGGAGAGTCTGCTTGGCAAATGACTATTTTGCGTATAATGGAGGCTATATAAGTATTGAAAGTGGTCACTTATTTGAGCCAATGAGAAATTAGTGTTGCGCGAGAAGTTGCAAAAAGCGCGGGAAATGGTTACCGCGGGAGTACGTCGCGGAGTTTGAATCGCCCGCCAGAATCGGGCGGGAAACTCGGCCAATCAGAGCGAGAGTGCGTGCAAACGGACTGTCCAATCGCGGCTCCGTTATTCAGATCGGTCGTGTTCATAGAATGGAAGGCTCAGATTGGCTTAGAGTGCTCAGTTGAGCTTTTATCCATGTTGCTGGACGGAACAATGATCATGATCATGATCTTCATGATGATGAAGATCATGATCATGATCTTCATGATGATGAATTCAGTAAGTAAAATGTCAGATTGTCAGTTTTGTCCAAATGAGGGCATTACTCCCATTATGTTAACCACTCATCGACCAAGCTCGAGTTTACTCGTTTTTCTCCTCGAGTCCATTTCACATTGTTTTAGTCTTCATTCCGGAGAGACGCAAGTATACATGAAAACACTACACTAGATAAGGTCTCGTTCGGGTGCCTTCAATTTGTCGTGTAGGCAATTCCAACTCCACCGAGTACGAACAGTTAACTACCTGGAAAGGCCCTCTAGAAACGGAGGAGTGGTGAACTCTTGAACTAACCTGGTCCTTAAAGGGTTAAACTATACGTCGATATAAATCATTGGTGGATACATGGGAAGGGGGGGTCGAAGGGGGCGATCGCCCCTCGTTCGGTCCAGAAAGTGGGTAATGAGGGGAGAGGGATGGGAATAAAAGCAAGAGCGGAAAGAAGAGAAGGGAGTCATTTAGGGGCGAAAATCCCAAGTTCGCCCCCCCCCCCGTTCGTTAGGGCTGGATCCGGCACTGATAAAAATATCATTAGATATCATGGCTGCTCTGGTTAGAATAATTCTGTTTAATTCTGTTTCTGGTAAGCAAAGAAAATCAATGAAATACATTTTGTGATTTATGCAACAACAACAAAATGAAGAATACAAATCTTTGTGACATCATTTTTATTGATTAATTTGTTGTTGTTTTTTTTTTTTTTCTAGGTGAGTGGCATCGTAGGCCGTGCTGATGTTTTGGCCTGCACGCTGTTTTTTCTGTCACTTTTGGTTTACCACGAGTAAGTTTATGTTACATCATATATCTTATCTTTATCTTGAAATATATGTGATATTAATGAAATGTGTCTTACATATATTGTAAGACTGTAAATCCCACTCTTTTATAAACATCATAGGCTAAATACTTTGGTAATTTAAAAGATAATGCGCTTTAGCTGAGAGATACTGATCGAACGGAAAGAATTTTCAGGATCATGTGGATTGAAAATCGTGAGTGATGGCAATCATGAGAAGGTTGTGCAATGTGCAATGTGGCGTCATCAAGCTCTCTCAATTTAAATCCACCTAAAATAATCACAGAATCCCTGAGAAATCAATACTTCTGCATAGGTTCAAATGGCAAAAAACATTGTTGCCAAATAGCAGGAGCCGCCTTTGATGACAAAAAAATCATCTTAAAAATCACGGGAGCGGCGTTGAGAAAGTATACTTTATATGAGCAGACGTGAAGTATTTTTGGACGGCCGGGGAAGATTCGAATGTGGACCGATATGAAAATGTTTCTATGAATCATATTATTAGAAACCTCTCATGCGCAGTCTTATGTTCCCAATCCTTTGACATTTTCCCCCATCTTTCACATATCCCTTGCTTGTATATTTCATTCTGATCCGCGTTCTGGGAAGCATTCTCCTTTGAAATGAATGCCATCTATCAACCATTCCCGGAAACTTTCGCTTCCGCAGAAAAATTCAAACTATTTAAGTTTCAGAACAAAACTATTTAAGTTTCAGAACAAAACTATTCAAGTGCGCAAAATAAAAGCCGCATCAGTCGAGGGCTGCAGAGAAGTCGCAAGAGTTTCTTCTCTCTCTTTCTCTCTCTCCCTCTCTCTCTCTCTCTCTCTCTCTCTCTCTCTCTCTCTCTCTCTCTCTCTGTCTCTCTCTCTCTCGCTCTCTCTCTCTCTCTCTCTCTCTCTCTCTCTTTCTCTCTCTCTCTCTCTCTCTCTCTCTCTCTCTCTCTCTCTCTCTCTCTTCCTCTCTCTTCCTCTCTCTTGCTCAAAATTTTCTAAGGCGGATATAAGAGGAAAATTTTGCGAGAGCACTTCTATAGTTGGATGTAGTTCAACTCGAGTTGAGTTTAAAGTTCCCCATAAGGCTGGCGATGGGATGAGAAGTGGATTGGGAGGAGAAGAGGGGGAGGGGGGGGGGGGGGGGGAGGGGGAAGGGGGAAGGAGAGGAGTATGTACGCAGCGGGGAAAATCTGGAAAGTTTGGAATGCTACCAATTTCATGGGCGGGGCGTGGGGCTTCCTTTCATAACGAAATTTTCGTATCGTTCCGTATCGTTTCGTATAGGTATCGTATCGTAGAGCATCTCGGCCTGGAATGTAGGACGATTGCCACCCTTAGAACCCCCCCCCCCCCGGCTCCCACATTGCCCCCCCCCGCAAGTTTTATCATCTTAAAAGTTACTTAATGCAGTATTTTTCCCACCTCTCCCTTTTACCAATAACAAGACCGCCACACTACTCCGTTTTCCCCTCCCTCCCTCTCGCCCTCTTCCCGCCCATGAACTTTGCTGCGGCCCGCTCGAAAGTGAATTTTTTACGACCCAACTTTCGAATTAAGTTTAAAAAGCGAAACTTTTCGTGACTTCAAAACTTCATTTCCTTGACTGTGTGTGTGAGGCCGAAAATGACGACTAGTTATTTCTCTCTATTGTGTTTCATCGTTCGTGAGTGTGCATTAGTGCGTACAGGATGTTTCAAAATGAGATATGATCTCTAAATGGGACTGAACGACGGATTCTAGTTTTAAATGATGGTACAATATGATTGCTACTTGGCCCTGCCTGATTGTGCATTAGTGGATGAAGAAACGAATGAATGCCCGGAAAAAAAACAAAAACAAAAACAAAAAAAAAACCAAAAAACAAATTGAGGATTGATTTGACAAAAGAATGGATGTGACGAAACCACGTTTTGAGAAAATCACGTTTAAAGTTTTAAAACCTTGCGACAACTATCTCTCACCTGATTATATTTACTGTGAGCTCAAATTTGCAGGTCTCACTGTCCAATTTGGTACCTTAGTATATTGAGGATGAGGATACGGGACATCAGCAAATCTGATGGATGCCGGGAATATTCTTTTGATGAATCAAGCCTGAATTATGGATGGAAAATTATTACGGTTGTGTATGGAATGAAACAATGGGGAAGTTGGAAGGGTCAAAAATGTTGTCTTTTTCATCAAGAAAATGAAAGTAATTGATGAGTTGAGAACGAAGATGCATTTGGTTTCTAGTTACGACCCATTGTTCCGGAGATGAGATTTTGGCCCAAAATACATTGTTTTAAATGAGAATTCCGCGTAGTGACGTAACTACGCACACGATTTTTTACATTTTTACACCTGCGTATCTCCAAAACCGGGACACTTGGGAAAAAACCAAAGGCACCATTGTTCTCAGCTCATCAAGTGCTATAATTTCTGTTACAAAAAACACAACATTTCAGACCCTTGCAACTGCCCCATTGGTTACATTTACACTGTTATGATGGCTGTATTTTGATGGCGCACTTGATGTAAACTTGACCATGCGTTGGATTGAACGAGTCCTTTTATAAATTTAACCATAGATTCAGGCATTGTTGTACAACAAATTGCCTATTTTATCCAAAAAGATGTTCGGTTAGGTGTAATCTCTTTTCAGGCAGGTGCCAAAATCATTCATCATTATGGCAAATCTTATCAATTATACTTACCTCCGTGTGGCAAAATGAGTTCAGAGTGAATTCAGTGCATTGCCTTCATTAGATTTAACTACAGTTCTGATGTATATCAAGTCAACTTGATGTATGCCGTGTCAGAAAACTTGTCAACTTAACTATAACTTTAAAAAAATAATAACAATTACGGGGAGGGACAATCCGATACATTTTCTATCTGAATTTGAAAAAACTTCAGGTATGAATTTGTGAAATTGAAGCGAAAGTAAGTAGATTCCAAGTGAGAAAGTGGTAGTACACTAACATTAAGGACAGTGAGGTGTTGGTATAAGGGATATAATATTTAAAATTGCCTCCCATAGGTTTACTCGGTACGGTTTTTAAAGCTTCGCGCTTACACAAGCTTGCCGCAAAAATTACTTCAACATTTTATCTTCAAGGCTGTTGCAATGATATGTTTTTTGCAAGCTTCAAAACTGAGAGAAATCACCTCTTTTTTAAAACAGGAAAACACCTTTACTTGTGACAGTTTTGCTTGCGCGAAGCAGTGTTGCCAGATCGAGGGTAAAAAGCCGTATCGTCCCCATTTAAATTAATGTAAAACGTACGGCTTTTTCAACCCAATCTGCCAACTCTGGCGCGAAGTAAAGTTCTGATTGCATGAAGAAGAATCACTGTCACAACAAGGAATCTTTTACTTGTAGCAGCAGACATTTTACTTGGGTTAAAGGAATTTCCTTTTAGTAAATATTTCACTGTGCAGTTTCTGTAACACATACGAAATACACTTTGGATTAAAAAAAGAATTCTCTCACAATCAGTGAAGTACTCTTGCTCTTATGCAAACTCGTGACAAACTTGCAGGCCACTTACATTGGACCTGCAAGATTGTGATAAGAATGCTAGCTTGTTGCAATTCTCTGACGAAAAATTGCGCTATCCTGGTGTATGAGGATTCTCCTCATCCTCGACCGAGAGTCGAGCAGTTATGAACGAATGTATCTTAAAAGTTTGAGTCGCTATTGAGCGCGTATTAGTGTCTCCTTTCCTCCTTTCTTCCCCCCCTTTTTTTGCTGATTGGGGGTGGTGGCGAGAACTGGTTAGACGGTTTTAGTGATGACGTCATTCGGTGAGAAAGTAGGTTAGTCGTCCCAAACTATCTCTCTCATGTGACCCTTATATGTACTGCTATCTCACTTTTATCGCTAAAATTGTATACAAACATTTTTTTGTAAACTCATTCGATGTCTGTGTATTTTTGACCAGATATAGTGACTCGATTTTGATCCATAGTGCGCCGTTTGAATTTTTTGAGTTATTGAGTACCTTTCGGCAGAATGAAATTTTCAAGTCATTTTAATGCGATTTTGATTTTTAAATTTCGTGTAACAAGACTCCATTTACAAAATTCAACACTGATACCCATAAATGAGGGTCGCCGGAAATAAGTGATAGGAAGAGATAGTTTGAAACGTCGTGTCAGGCTAGTTTTGTTTAAGCTTATTCCAATCGATATGAGCGCAATCGTGGCCAATATTTTACGTTTGTTACTCCACACTATAAAACCGTCTAATACGAAGTAATCTGTACTCCACAGTCGTGCAGGTCCAGAATATTCCGACGAAAATTTCAAACGACACCCTGTATACACTAGGTGCAAATAAGAGAGGAAAGAGGGGCATTCGAGAGCGGAGATGGGTGGGGAGGGGAGGGGAGGGGAGGGGAGGGGAGGGGAGGGGAGGGGAGGGGAGGGGAGGGGAGGGGAGGGGAGGGGAGGGGAGGGGAGGGGAGGGGAGGGTGGAAGAGAGCTCTCGGTTCCATTCCGCAGACATGCGTGAGTGATTGCGTGATTCAACCGCGTGAGGCGTGACTCTCGCGCGGATCGACTCCTCACCGAGTTAACTGAACCACCGCAAGACCCGAGTCTCCGAGTCTCCGAGTCCCGAGTTGCGAGCGTGAAAACTTTCAAATTTCGTCAGCCGAAAACGGAACAAAATTATATCAAGCCACGAAGGAACAAGCGGAATGCGCAGCGACCAGATAAAGTTCCAAGTTTCTGAATCCAATCTCTCTCCCTCTCTCTCTCTCTCTCTCTCCCCCTCTCTCTCTCTCTTTTTCTCTCTCTTTCTCTTTCTCTCTCTCTCTTTCTCTCATGACCTTTATCTCCCTCTCTCTTTCTCTCTCGCTCCCCCTCTCTTCCACCTCTTCTCTGTTCCTTCTTGCCTTTCCATCATATTAAATAGTTTTATGAAATTATGCGCGACAGAATATACGTACTCCTCTCAGAAAGTCCTGCGGTGAGTAAGAGTAAATGGTCGAGCATGTCAAGTGTGGTTTATTTATTTATTTTGCGCCAGCCTCCCTCCCATCTCCTTTACGTGAGTGCCTTTTATATGTATAACTTGCCCCCGTGAATATTTCATCACCCTCGAATAAGTTTGATGAGCAATATTTTCTCTCCCCTCCCTCCCCACACTATCTTTCTCACGCGATACCAAAAATGCGTTGTACCGGTAACAAGGGTCAATGGAAGGTCATTCGTAAACATTTACAGGGGCGCCGGAAGGAAGTTTGAAAATTACGTGAAAACCCGTTTTATGCAAGTATCGCAACTTGTAGGTATTAAAATTTTATACAAAGGGTGTCCCAAAAGTACCGAGCCTGATGATGTAACTTTAAAAGGAAACTAGCTAGCTATCTGGTGTTCATTTCGTTTGGAGACCGCAACTCATTTGCTATTGATTGAGTTCAAGTTGAGCACATTTGGACAACAATTGAAGAAGTTGTGACGTTTTGAAAAAGAACAAAGAGTTGACCCCCCACGGATTTTCAACAAAAAAATATTCTCTTATAGCGATTAAACAAAGCACTTAATGGGGCTCTTGCAAACTTTTGCTACAGAGGATTGAAGAGTTGATTCTTCCATAAAACCCTGTGAAAATTTAGATGAGTACAGTAGTACACTAGAATATCACGAAAACCACTCTCAAGGTCGGGCTTAATGGTGGAAAGACGCAGGTACTCTTCTTTTTTCTTTGAGAGGTCCTGCGGGCCGATCCTTGAAATTCACGACTTTTGGGTAGACTGGATAAGAATGGAAAACGGTGATTGGTGGAGACAAGTCACGCGGTTGCCCAGTCTAATCAAAATACGGAATGGATTAGATAATTTATCGGGCAGTCTTGGAGTACCCGATAACTTATCTAATCCATTCCTTTTTTTTTATTAGACTGGGCAACCACGTGACTCGTCTCCACCAATCACCGTTTTCCATTCTTATCCAGTCTACCCAAAAGTCGTGAATTTCAAGGATCGGCCCGCTGGAATGCCAATAGACTGTTTTAATGGAGCGATACATCGTATAGACATGCCGTCTGAGTACCTACCGACTTACATCTGGTTCCAAACAAACTCTGATTCAATGTATTTTCCTCAAAAGCGTATTTTTGAACGGGCATTTTAGGCTGTATTAAATCAATCAATGGGGCTGTTGCAAACTTTTGCTACAGGTGATTGAAGAGTTGATTCTTGCATAAAAATCTATACAAATGACAATGAGTACACTAAAAAATCACAAAATTCACTCTCAGAATCGGGCTTAATGGCGGAGAGACGGAGATATCATGGGATATTCCTATCTAAATTGAGACATATCTCTGTGTTTCCTTAGAGGAAGGAAGAAATTAGACAGGACTCTACCATGATACCTGCGTTGAATCGCCATTACGAACTTGACGTTTTAGCAGTTATGTGAGTTTATTACTGAATTTTAGACTTTCTTAGTGAGATTTTTGTGATTTTCGCTGGGTTTAACATCAGATTCGACTATTCATTTGCCCACAGCAAAAGTTTGCAAGAGCCCCATTGCCCGATGCTTTCTATTTCAGAGCACAATACTACTTTGGCAACACCGAAAATACTACTCAGAGGCATTACTTTCGTCGCCTAACTCCAGATGAGTCTGATAACTTTCATTATCCGCACTGAAAAAAAAAAAAAAGCTAAATTGAGCTAATTTTTACTTAAAAGTATGGACACCACTTAAAACTAAGATAATTTTACTAATTTAAATAGTCAAACTAACAGTTTTAAGTGGTGTCCATACTTTTAAGTAGAAATTAGTTAAATTTAGCTTATTTTTTTTCAGTGCGATCGCAATAATTAATGTTTTATCACAAAGTGTGCAGGTTTCGCCGGTAGGTTCCGAAATTTACATGAACGTGCAGTTTATCAGTGATATTTATCTCGTTTTCCAACAAAATTTTTTAAATAAAAAAAGAAGAAGTTGCGAGAGTTTCCGATTTGTACTACACAAATTTCGACGGAAAACGGGACAAACATCATTGAAAAACTGCGATGAGTGTGCGCGTTTTCAGGTGAATTTCGTAACCTATACTTGCAAAAACTGTACACTTGATGCTGTGATCAAAAGTTTGTGTGCGATAAAATAATGAGCGTTATCAGTCTCACATTGAGTTAGACGACGAAACCAATGGTACTACGTAGTATTTGGTGTTGCCAAGTCATGCTCTGAAAAAAAATCATCGCACAATTTAGTGCTTTATTTTTCGATATTAGAAAATATGTATGTGTAAAAAATCCGTCGTGGGTCAAATCTTTGTTCTTTTTCAAAGTGTCATAACTTCTTCAAGTTTTATCCAAACATGATCATCTTGAACTAAACCGATAGCAAATGATTTGATCTTCCAAGTATAATGAACCACTGAACCAGCAGAACTTAAACTAATCAACCGAAACTAGCTTGTTTAATTTTGTAGTTACAGCACTAGTCTTCGTACTTTTGGGACAACCTTTGTGGATCCAAAAATGTTTCAAAATTCCTAGAGAACCGCGTTAACGATCGTGTGGAGCTCCGTTCTGTGTGTATCTAGTATGATATCCGCTGTTACGTAAGGGCTCCGCTATTTATTCTTAAATTGCTAAAAATCCTTCACCATTCGTGAGTTGCGTGAATGCAACTGGGATGGTCGTTAGTTTATTACGAATGGGTGGGAGAGAAAAACGTGATTTTATCGTTCTAGTGTATTTTCATCTTCCGAAGTGTGATAGCGTCATACAGTTGTGTATAGGAGGGGAAGGAACGAGAAACGTTATGCAAATTAACAACAAATCACATTGCCTGAAATGGACGCGAGGCGCCCATTAGCCACTAGTTTGATTTTAATTGTTGAAATTATATAATTTGACCATTCTAGTGTGTCTAGTCATAAAGTCTCTTTCGGGGGATTGAGCTCAACCAAAACCTTGATTTCAAATTATGTGTGGCTTGCTGACCTTTCCTAGCGGTAAAACATCAATACTTTGACTAAAATCAAATACTTTATACTTTCATTCGTACTGCGCATTTTGCTATAGTTAAAATACGCCATACGCCATTCAACAAAATACAAAACTTCACGAAAATTAATACAGCAAACTATACGGAAAAGAGGAGGAACGTTGTTTAAGATTGATTATCTAAACTTTAGTTAAATCTATTTAAGAGTACCTACTATAAAAAGTATGTAAAAAAAATCACGGGATCAGTTTTTTTTTTTTTTTTTTTCTTTTTTTTTTTTTCTTTTTTTTCATACCGGTATGAATTAAGGTACGGCTTTTAATTAAATGCTTTACGAGATCGTCATCAAGTTATCACCACTACTTCTTGCAATAATCACCGCTCAGTTTTTGTGATCTAAATTATTGTGATCAAAAATTATAAATTGTGAATTGAGATTTGCTGAGGTTACTAATCTCGTAAATTGAATCCTGTTTAAGGTAAGCTTTACTCTCTATTTTTTCATATCACCTAGGAAAAAATAACGGCAACATTAAGTCTGAAAATCTGATAAATACCGATCAAATCTGAGAGACCTTTCCTATACCTGGCAGGAAATCGATAACGCATAAGACGTTGAATATATTCGAGTAAGTGGAATCTCAAAAGAACTGGCAACAGAGATTATACTTTTGAGCCTTCGACCAAGACAGGAGAAAAGGGAGGCGATGCGAAGATATGGAGAGAGTTATTTTAATCGGAGCAAAACTGTTTCAATGGTAATGAAACGCGGTGCACTCAACTCTTAAGGAGAACTACTTGGAGATTCGAGATGCACATTTTCTCGGAACTATTTGTCGAGCTACTTGCAGGAAGAAAATAGAACGATCTGAACATTATTGCCGGACCTGAGGTGGAATTTTGTCAATTCAAATGGAAATAGTCGACAAAAATAAAAATATTTGGACCAATAAGTATGAATTAATATTTAGACATCCAAGACGGTGCCGAGATATTAAAGCAAGTCATGTTTTCAAAAATATCAATCAATCTGCAAGTGTCTGCAAGGGTCTGAAATTGGGTGTTTTTTAAAAAATTAAATTATACTTGATTAGCTGAGAAGAAAGGTCTCTTTGGTCTTTCCCCAAGTGTCCTGGTTTTAGAGATACAAGTTGGAAAAAAAGGTTAGTGCTGTGACCTAATTGTGTGAAATTTTTATTTGAAACAATGCATTTATGGTGAAAATCTTATGTTTAGAATTATTAAAAAAGAAATAAAAAGAAAAAAGAAAAGAGAAAAAAAAAATAGAAATTAAAGAAATTAAAAGCATCCTTGCTTTATCAGCTCACCGACTACTTTCATTCGCTTACTGAGAAATACTAACAGTTAGATCCATGTAATTCATTGGCGTAACTACTCTTTTGATCTGGGACGGGGGGGGGATCAGATCTCAAGATGTTAAAAAAAAATCGGTGACTTCCATTTTTTACCTTAGAATGACCCCCCCCCCCCCCTCCTTCTGGTCACCTTAAAAACCAATAACTTTTTTTTTTTTTTTTATGAGGCTTGTCCCCGTAAGAAATAACGTGCCGTATCGTTTTAACTATAAGTAACGTAAATATTTTACCGAATGAATTTTAGAAAAGCCGCTGAATTGCCGATATTTATCAAAAATTGTTTATTATCTTGTTGTTCTGTAAAAATAAATTTCGCGTCCCTTTCAAAATTTACGCTCCTTTCTATTTCTTGACTCTTTTTCATGATATTTCCATATACTATTGGGTTCTGGGGGTGATTGATCCCCCCCTGATCCCCCCCCCCCTACATACGCCATTTGTATTACACCATTGCGTGTCTTCATGACTGATTTTCAGCCATCATGTTGACAATATGTTACCATTTAAGGATCATATACTACCTCAAAGTGAAGTAAACTTCCAATTTGATTTTCAACATTACAAATATTTCAATGAAAGAACAAAATTACACTTAAATGGATTGACAGAAATAATAATTCATTCAAGGTCCATTAAAACAGGTCAGTCCGATGGCATTGGACTCTAGTTTCTGTAATCGAATTAGGAAACCATTTTAATCAAAATAGGGGTTGTTGGTTTCCTGATTTGGTCAGGTCCAATAGTCGGTAAGTGTAGGAAAAGAGAAAAAATTGATAGCGCTATTAGAACGACCAGTTTAAATGGTCCTTGGATTTTGTTAAGACTATTTGTTCGTGTTTTCGTGAGAAAAAGTTAACATTTTTAGCGAGACAAGAGAATATATGAATTGGGAAATGTTTGACCCCATTTAATGGAAGCCTTCTTCATTTCACTTATCTCTCTTTGACTTTCAAATTAAGTAAACAATCAAAATCTTGAAAGACACTACGACTAGAGTCAATCAACATCATTAAAGTGCTCTATGTGGTTCACTGTCATTTTAAGGGAATATTATTATTAATAACCTGTGAGACACTTTTAATGTTAAATATTGGAACTCAATAGGTAGTATACCGCACCGTTTTAATAATTTGACAGACATCGATGTATACCTAAACGCTGGAAGGGGGAGAGGTAGGGAAAAGGCGTTTGGTGTGAAGCCCCATTTTTTGAATGAAAACGGATGAAAGTGACATTCTACATAGATAATAAAACAGCGAAAAGAAATGATGAACTTTGCTGCAAAAATTCTACTAATATACATAATTTACTACGTCTAGTCTCCTCAAATGGTGAGAAGCAAAAAAAAAATAAAAATAAAAAATAAAAGAAACTTCCATCTTTCTTTACCCCTCCCCCCTCTGTGTTCCTTGCGAAAAAATCAGATTATAGATACTTTTGAATTGAGTCGTTGGCGGGATTTGGCTTTTGAATCGTTTTATTGAAAACGTTAAAGAAATCCACTCAAAACTGATTAGAAAGGTATTTTTTTTTTAAATTGTTATTCTCGGTCAAAAAGTTTCGGAGTAAGAAATCAATGGAAAAGAGCATAGTGGTATATCCCTTTTAAAATCATGTATTCTGGCCTAAACTTCTATCTCCATGTAGAGCAAGTCATACTGAGACCGTCTTATAGCTAATGCTCAGTTTGCTTACCAGTCAAATAAAGTTTAAGTGCAGATACCCTCTTGAAACAGCCCTCATTGAAGGTTAACTGCTGGAAATTGGGTTCATAGCGAATAATGAGATATTCTCGACGCTTGAATGGCCTTCTAGTAATTAGCATTATAATGCAATTAAAATGGAAAAGAAAATGCACACCCACGATTAATGCCCCTTTATCTTGCATTTGCTTTAATTCCTATTGATTTTCTCCCTCGCTTCATTCAAATGGTTCGTCAAACCTAAAAGTGTTCCGAGAAATTCACCGTCTATCTCCTTTATACGCATGAAAACATGCATGTTTAAGATGGATATATAAGGAAACGAAACCCCATTCTTTCATTCTTTTTCAACTCATATATTTGAAGGGATGAAAGAGTGGGATAGAGATAAATTCCACGTGCGCAACTGGGCCGCACAATCCCACTATTTGCCTTCTGTGGATTTGCTGTTTATATGCTTAAAGGTTACTCACCCATGCTGTACAGTGTGCAGCCACGCAAGCATCAAGACAGTTGAGATTTTGAATCGAGTTTTTCTCAGTTTATCTTCGTTTTTGAGAGTTTTTAGTCAATTATTTCTGAGACTTTAACTAGATTATTCTACTATCATGCTACGATGTCTTAACCGAGTTTAGAGTCATGTAGGTGCCTCAAACACAAACTCCTTTATTTCCTTTATGTCTTTATTTATGAGTTAGCAAACCTACTTTGATTGTATCGCTGGAGTTATTAGAGCTCATTATTTGATTTATATGTTCATATAAAACTTAAATAAAGTTTTTGTTTTAGTTTTAAATTACTTCAAATCACGAATAAATCTAACTTTGATGGCAGACATTTTAGAACGAAATAGTCAGATCAATGATTCGTATACTGTCGTAAACAATCACTTTAAACCCTTTAGATACCATGCCTATAAGTATATTAAGTTGTGAAATTCGACCTGCCTTGCATAGTGTCAGTTTTGTAGTGGTAGCAAGACCAAGAGTGACTATACACATATTGTTTATATTTTCAAAATAAGGTTTTGTCGAGCGTCTTCAATTAGGTGAATAGGCAAAATCGACGACACCAAGTAGGAATATTTAACTACCCTTCGCGAGCTTAAAAGTGGACTGCTTGAACTAACTAACCTGATAACGTGAAATGGTCAACTCCTGTTTTATTGCTTTGTCTTCTCTAGTCACCATAAGTCCTCAGGCGCAAATTACAATGATAATATTCTTACTTTTACGTATAAGATCCCACACGACTTTCAAAAGATACTATCAGTGTCTATTGTAGCGCGGGTTGTTTAAAATGGAATTGGTTTATCAAGTTAATGAGTGGATTGGATAGGCGCATCGATTGTTTTGCCTAGAATCAAATGGAGGAAAATGAATGTTGCCAAATTTCATGCGCCATCTCTGTCTTCGAAAGCATGCAACCGTGCGGAGAAACGACTTGATGGTTTCTCACCGTTTCCCGTACGAACTGCTTTAAGAGTCCGAGTGCAATTACTACTCCATTCTTAAAGTGAACTATCCACAGCTGCTTGTGAAATACTGGATTTCCTGCAGTTTGTTCTTTCGCTTTTTCTCTCGTTTTATCTCCTCGTTCTTTTTTTCCATTCCTCCTCTAAAGTGTTGTTTTCTTTTGCCAAAATAGTTTCAAGAGTGAATGAAAATTTAACACTTCTTCTAGAGTTAAACTCTGAGTGCTCTGGGGGGGGGGGGGAGAGAGAGAGAAAACAAAAACAAAAACGAAAAACTAAAAACAAAACAGACAAAACTCGTCATTTGGAGTTTCTTTAGAGGACGAAGTATAACTCCCCCCCCCCCCACACACACACATACTCAACTGAATCGGTACTTCAGTGTAGCGAAGGTTTGATAGGAATTTACTTTCGTTTTTATGCCAATTAAAAGGATACAAAAGTATCGAAGAGCTCGATCGACCCTGCTCCGGCTCTCTTTGTATGAGTATCGATTCTTTACCATTTAGAGCCATATGTACTGAAAATGAAAGAATTAGAGATAATTCGCGGAATTTGGAGCTGTTTGCTCCCTCTTGCGCAGTAATGAAAAGTAGATTACTCAACTAATTGGTTCACAATCATACATTACCCGCGTAAGATTTTACCTCTGTGCACTATGGTCTGAGATTGTGAAAAAAGGGCAAAAAATTAGAAAATTAATTTTTTCATCAAATATTTATCATGAAAAAACTACCAAGACGACCTTAAATCACAGAAAACACGCGTAACGAGTAATTTTAACCTAGAAATGTCACCAAGAAGTCTTACATTAAATTTAGAAAACTGAAAATATGATCTTTAATCACTTTTTCCCGATAATTTTTTGTCAACCACTATTTTGTAACCGCACTATCACGATATATCGTGATAGTGGTTAATGCGGTGCGGCTACTTGCACACCAAACTAGTTATAATGGATCATAAAGAATTCTGGTAAATTTATCAGAACGTCTTATTGGATCATTTAGAAATCACGTAATTCAAAAGAAAATTTAATTTCAATCTTGAGAATTATTGAGAATTCTAGGATTTAATTTTGTTTTTTTTAACGTCCATAGTTAAAAAATATTTTCCTTTCTGCGTGTACTCATTAAATATTGTAAAAAAAAAAAAAAAAACAAGCAGGGAAAATTCCAACACGCAGGTGTTGGAAAAGCGTGCCACTAAAGTCTGAACAGCTTTAATGCTTTTGCTAGCAATGATAATTCATCAAAGAGGAACCATGTGACATGGAGCTGATCTCGAGAAAATTGAGTCCAAAGTTGAAGAGCTAGCATTTAAACAAAAAACGCGGAATTACTTACGTTTTGATTTCATTCAACTACCGTGTTATGTTTTTGCATTTCAACACCGGAAAAGTGGAATTTCCTATGCAGGAAAGGTACCTACTTAATTTTTATCGTTTAAAGTGACTTGGCTCCTTTCTTCTTTTTGTTTGGCATATTCACGAAAAACGAATCTCTAAGAGAAACCAAACGGCAGAGTTGGTTTACACTGTTGATATTTTAAAATCTGTTAATCCGGACTTAAGTCTGTTCCCAATTCTATAAAAGGAACCAAGTCGGAGTTGGTTCCTTACGTGACTCGGATTAAGGTTTAAGAAAAAGGAACCAAGTTCTCATTTTATTTCATCACATGGACAATGACTTCAATGAGGCTTCAATGAGGAAATAGTTGTTATTAGAAGAAGCACTTGTTGCTTCGAGATTGAGTATTGCCAGGTCTATCAATCAATAACTCAATTTTATCAAAAATGTCACTCAGTTCTTTTGTGACAAGTGCTGTCCAATTGAGCTGATTTGGTGAGAAATGATGAAAAAAATAAAAGATCAGATGTATATATAAGGAGATGAGTCAAAGGCGTTGTTTTTCGTGTTCGTTTTTTGATTTTTGTTTTCAAAACTTTGGAGGGCTCTAGCTCAGAAGAGAAACATTTGCAGCACATATTCGTGTAGGAAAATAAAGCCTTATATATGTGTTGACCCCAAAAATACACTCCATAAGTTTGGCACTTAAGTTTTGAAACACCCTATATTCTTGATATTTTGCTCCCCCCCCCCACCACCCTTCACAGAACACAACATCTTGACCATGCAAATTTTTAAAATCACAGTTTGACTGTAGAGATATTTTCTTCCCCTCCCCCCCCCCCCCCTTCAACGAAAAAGGGGAAAATGGATCGCCTATCTTTGATGTTCGTCGTATGCGCGTGCAGAGATTGTTCGGCTTTACGACTGCCATTTGGCTTTCTTTATAATGCGTTTTGTGGGTTTATTAATGGATTTTATGACTATTTGATGCCGCCAATGAAATTTTAGGCGATTTCACATAAAAATCAAAACTCTATAGCGCTGTAGCAAAAGTTTGCAACAAACCCATTGAAAGCTGAAAAGAGCAAATTATTTGATAAGGCTCGATTTTTTTTACCCACATAAAGTATAGACAATAGATATTTCTAAATCCCTCCCCCTTTTTAAAACGGCTTGTTTAGGGATCAAAAATGAGTTGCGTTCTTTTGAAGTCAAAAAGTGTCATATTCGGAAAAGCCGTGATTCAAAAGAATAAACAGTTTTTTTTTCTTTTTTTCCTTTTTTAGGTACTGTCAGCACTTGTTGCGATTGTCACGATGTAGATATGTAATATGTATAAATGGAACACTTGCGAATTCATAAAAAAATAATCCTTTAATATACAAACTAACCATTTCAGGTCCCCTTTTACACGTCAAGCATTCTGGGGGTATAGATTATAGTGGGGTGTGGAGGTTTAAGACGTTTGTGGTTTTTAATTTCCCCCCTCTCCCCATTTATTTTGTTGAAAAGTATCGAAAGTTTACAGTTAAAACTAAGCCTATAATGCATTGTAATATGTTTTTTTTTTTCTGTTGCCGTGGGTCGATATCATTTTTCGTTTTGGAAAAGCAAAGTTTCATATGGACCTAAAATTTTCCCAAAAATTTTGAAGGGGCTTCCAGAAAAAAATACTGTACACGCGAGAAACTTTTTAGGATAGGTAAATAAGTTATTCCAGAGTCAATTCCATAGCCGCAGGGAGGAGGCTGTCCGGGGGTGGAAGACACGCGACAGCCCCTCTCACTTTTTAGAGCTATTAATGCGAATTTTAACCCCCTCCCATTGTTCTGGATTTTAAAAACCTTTTTTTCAACAAAACGCCCAAATTTCCTCAAAAATCCCTTGATTGCATAGACGCTCTTTAAAGGGGGTTTTCAATTTGCCGATCCCCCAGAATTTCAAATTTTTC
Organism: Trialeurodes vaporariorum; assembly: GCA_011764245.1. NCBI lineage: Eukaryota > Metazoa > Arthropoda > Insecta > Hemiptera > Aleyrodidae > Trialeurodes > Trialeurodes vaporariorum. Next base: position 66,503,985 of record VMOF01000001.1, read on the forward strand.
CCAAATGACCAAGACCTGTTTAGTGTGACGTCATGAAAAAATTGGTTCCAAAAAAAGGTCCGTCTCACTCGCTCTCGGGGGTTTTTTCCCCATATGAAATACGGCCCAAAATTTTTCAAATACAAGTGCTAGTAAAAAACAAGTTCTTTGCACCAGTTGTTTTTATCACACCATTGGGTTTCACGTCCCTTATAAAAATTTCCGATTGTTTCAATGAATTTTCCGATATGAAAATATTCCCGCGCTTTATTTCCCATAAAAATAACGAAATTTTATAGAGACAATCGGTATTCGTGTAGATTCAAGAGCGCTGACTATAGCAACGATAGGTCTTATGATTGAAATAAGACAAAAACATCTATGGTTCTATTCTTACATTTTAACAGCCACTTTTTTCTCAGTGATAAAATGTGAGCTCGCTACCACAAACTTTTTGAAACAACGCGCAACAATGCACAAACACAGCTTTATCGAAGAAAGTCCTATGTTTTTTCCTTGTCACACTCACAGTTTCTTATGAGCACAACATTCTAGGATATAGGCTCATCAGCACCATCACGACATGTGTTATACCTCGAACAATAGCTTCGATACGAAGAGAAGTTAGAATGATTGAGTGTCATGGCGGTGATACTCCCATAAGAGACCGTGAGTAAGACGAGGACAAAAAGTAGAACATCTTTCGGTATAACTGTGATTGTAAATTCGCTTGTGATCTTTTAGGAATTCTGTTAGAGTGAAAAATACTTTAAGGTACGTGGAATCTAATGGTGCAATAAAATTTGAGAAAACGTGCTTTAACTAGCATGAATATGCGTTCGAAAATTTGGATCTGATTTCTTATAGGTAAATCAACGAGAGCATTTGTTTGGAACCTATTTTGATGGTGACGTCATCACTAAACAGGTCTACTAAAGGGAAAGAATGAGCCCCTCTCTTTTCTATACCCCCCCCCCGCTCTTCATCAATACCTCGCAGTCACTTCTTTTCGATACCGTCGTCAAACTGATGTTGACACTTTTATGAGTCCTCAGACCCTCCGAGATCCGAGACACAAAGCCTCTCTAACACCCTCTCTCTCCCACACATTCACAAATCTCTCCGCTTAATGAACCGTGAAGAAATCTCGTGACCGGTGGGGCCCAAACCGAGGGGCAAAGAGGGTTTCTGTGAAGGATGATTCCACCCCCCTCCTGCCTTGGAATTTTGACTCATAGGTTGGCACAAATGACTTAGGTTGCTGGACCTGTATGGAATTCTCGTTCAAAGGAATTCGACTTTGACGCTTAATAACTTATTGAAATTAACAGGAATACCAAAACTTTTACAATTTTAAGAAAATAGACGCCGAGACCTCCTGGATTGCAGCAATAATTAACGATTAATGAAACCAGTTTTAAGAAAACACGTTTTTAATTTTTCAAACCTTTCCCGCCAAGGTTTTGCCATAAGCAAAGCATGCAACCTATATATTAGATATGAAAATGAAAACAAAAAGCGTACCGTATATATACGGCACGTTTAAAAAAAAAAAAAAAAAAAAAAAAAAAAAAAAAGGTGTTGGAAAAGCGTGCCACTAAAGTCTGAACAGCTTTAATGCTTTTGCTAGCAATGATAATTCATCAAAGAGGAACCACGTGACATGGAGCTGATCTCGAGAAAATTGAGTCCAAAGTTGAAGAGCTAGCATTTAAACAAAAACTTGGAATTACTTACGTTTTGATTTCATTCAACTACCGTGTTTTTTTTTTTGCATTTCAACACCGGAAAAGTAGAATTTCCTATGTATACTCTGTTCGGGATAAGAAGTCCGATGGGAAGTCAGGTTTAAACGCATTACATTGCAACGCAGCGGTTTCTCGGCTGTCGATTCTTCTCCGCATCGTCCGTTCAGGAGGACTTGCCTTTCAGAGCCTTTTATTGAAAAAAACAATAACGTGAACTGACCAATTTACATTGTCTTTTGAACGCCCACTCGAAAATTAAACTTTTGAGGCACGCGAATTTTGAATAGCTGACTTTAAATTTAAATTCGGCTCGACGTGCACAGTAAAATGATACCTAACGGCGGTTCAATATGTTATTTTTAAAAGATTTCGGGTTTCTGAAATCACTCAATCAGGAATGCCGAAATCTTTGAAAAATTACTTATTAAACCGCCGTTAGATATCATTTTTCTGTCTACGTCGCGTCGTGCACAGTTTAAATTTAAAGTCAGTTATTCAAAATTCGCGAACGCCGCAAAAGTTTAATTTTCGAGTGGGCGTCAAAAGACAATATAAATTAGTCACTTCACGGTATTGTCTTTTTCAATAAAAGGGTCTAAAAGGCAAGTCCTCCTGAACGGACGCGCAGAGGAGACGTTTGGATGAGCCCTGCGCCTATCAACAATTAAAAGCCCGACAAAATGACAGGTCTACTCGTAAGTCTGAATTCCCATTTAAAATAACATTGGCGGTGCCCGGGAAGAGCAGAGGGGACGTTTGGATGAGCCCTGCGCCGATCAACGATTAAAAGCCCACCAAGATGACAGGTCTGCTCGGAAGTCTGTTTTCCCATTTAAAATAACATTGGCGGTGCCCGGGAAGAGCAGAAGGGACGTTTTGATGAGCCCTGAACCTATAAACGATTAAGAGCCCACCAAAATGACAGGTCTGCTCGTAAGTCTGATTTCCCATATAAAATAACGTTGGCGGTGCCCGGGAAGAGCAGAGGGGACGTTTTGATGAGCCCTACGCCTATAAACGATTTAAAGCCAACCAAAATGACAGGCCTGCTCGTAAGTCCTTTTTCCCATTTAAAATAACATTGGGGACGGACGTAGCGGGGAAGAATTGACAGCCGAGAAACCGCTGCGTTGCAATGTAGTGCGTTTTTACCTGACTTCCCATTGGACTTCTTATCCCGAACAGAGTATAGGAAAGGTACTTAATTTTTAGCGTTTAAAGTGACTTGGTTCCTTTCTTCTTTTTCTTTGGCATAATCACGAAAACCTAATCTCTGAGAGAAACCAAACGGCAGAGTTGGTTTACACTGTTGATATTTTAAAATCCGTTCATCCGGACTTAAGTCCGTTCCCAATTCTATAATAGGAACCAAGTCGGAGTTGGTTCCTTACGTGACTCGGATTAAGGTTTAAGAAAATGGAACCAAGCTCTCATTTTATTTCATCATATGGACAATGACTTAAATGAGGCTCACCAGCTCACTTTTACCTGGAATTTAGACGGGAAATAGTTGTTATTAGAAGAAGCACTTGTTGCTTCCATATCCAGTATTGCTAGGTCTATCAATCAATAACTCAATTTTATCAGAAATGTCACTCGGTTCTTTTGTGACAAGTGCTGTCCAATTGAGCTTATTTGGTGAGAAATGATGAAAAAAATAAATTTAGATCAGATGTGTCTATAAGAAGATGAGTCACAGGCGGTGTTTTTTTGTGTTTGTTTTTTGTTTTTTGTTTCCAAAACTTTGGAGGGCTCTAGCTCAAATGAGAAACATTTGCAGCAGTTATTCATGTAGGAAAATAAAGCATTATATATTTGTTGACCCCAAAAATACACTCCATAAGTTTGGCACTTAAATTTAAAACACCCTGTTCTTGATATTTTGCCCCCCCCCCTTCACCCCTTCGCAGAAGACAACATCTTGACCATGCAAATTTTTAAAATCACAGTTTGAGTGTAGAGATTTTTTCTTTTCCCCCCTTTCAACGAAAAAGGGGAAAATGGGTCGCCTATCTTTGATGTTCGTCGTATGCGCGTGCACATATTGTTCGGCTTCACGACTGTCATTTTGGCTTTCTTTATAATGCGTTTTGTGGGTTTATTAATGGATTTTATAACCATTTGATGCCGCCAATGTAATTTTCTGGCGATTTTACATCAGAATCAAAACTCTATAGCGCTGTAGCAAATTTTGCAACAAACCCATTGAAAGCTGAAAAGAGAAAATTATATGATAAGGCTAGCTCGATCTTTTTTACCCACATAAAGTATAGACAATATATATTTTCTTCAACTTGTAAATGGCTTGCTCAGGGATCAAAAATGAGGTTGCGTTTTTTTGAAGTCAAAAAGTGTCATATTCGGAAAAGCCGTGATTCTAAATAATCAACAGTTTTTTTTCTTCTTTTTTTCCGTTTTAGGTGCTGTCAGCACTTATTGCGATTGTAACGATGTAGGTATGTAATGTGCACAATTGGAACACTTGCAAATTCATGAAAAAATAATCCTTTAATATACAGCACTAACCATTTCAGGTGCCCTTTACACGTCAAGCATTCTAGGGGTATAGATTAGTGGGTGAGGAGGTTTAAGACGTTTGTGTATTTCAATTCCCCCTCCCCCCCATTTATTTTGTTGAAAAGTATCGAAAGTTTACAGTCGAAACTAAGCCATTCTTCATTATAACGCATTGTAATATTATTTCTTTTTCTGTTGCCGTCGGTCGATATCATTTTTCGTGTTGGAAAAGCAAAGTTCCATATGGACCTATAATTTCCAAAATTTGAAGAAGCTTCCAGTAAAAAATACTGTACACGCGAGAAACTTTTTAGGATAGGTAAATAAGTTATTCCAGAGTCAATTCCGTAGCCCCAGCGAGGAGGCTGTCCAGGGGTGGAAGACACGTGACAGCCCCTCTCACTTTTTAGAGCTATTAATGCGAATTTTACCCCCGTCCCTTTGTTCTGGATTTTAAAAACCTTTTTTTCAACGAAACTCCCAAAATTTCCTCAAAAAACCCTTGATTGCATAGACGCTCATTAAGGGCTTTTCAATTTGCCGATCCCCCAGAATTTCAAATGTTTCCAATGACCTAGACCTGTTTAATGTGACGTCATGAAAAAAATTGGCTCCAAAAAAAGGCTCCGTCTCACTCGCTCTCGTGGGTTTTCCCATATGAAATACGATCCAAATTTTCAAATACAAGTGCTAGTAAACAACATGTTCTTTGCACCAGTTGTGTTTATCAGACCATTGGGTTCCACATCCCTTATAAAAATTTCCGATTGTTTCAATGAATTTTACGATAGGATATATATTCCCGCGCTTTATTTCCCATAGAAATAATCGAAATTCCATAGAGGCAATCGGAATTCGTGTAGATTCAAGCGCGCTGACTATAGCAACGATAGGTCTCATAATTGAAATAAGGTGAAACATATCTATGGTTCTATTCTTACAGTTTTAACAGCCACCTTTTTCTCAGTGATAAAATATGAATGCACAATCACAGTTATATCGAAGAAGGTCCTATGTTTTGTCCTTGTCACATTCACAGTTTCTTATGAGCACAAAATTCTAGGATATAGGCTCATCAGCACCATCACGGCATGTGTTATACCTCGAACAATAGCTTCGATACGAAGAGAAGTTGGAATGATTGAGTGTCATGGCGGTGATTCTCCCATAAGAGACCGTGAGTAAGACGAGGACAAAACGTAGAACATATTTCGGTATAACTGTGATTGTAAATTCGCTTGTGATCTTTAGGAATTATGTTAGAGTGAAAAGATACTTTAAAATACGTGGAATCTAATGGTGCAATACAATTTGAGAAAACTGTTCTTTAACTAGCATGAATTTGCGTTTGAAAATTTGGATCTGATTTCTTATAAGTAAATTAACGAGAGTGAGAGATAGAGCATTTGTTTGGAACCAATCGTGACGTCATCATTAAACAGGTCTACTTAAGGATATGAATGAGTCCCTTTCTTTTCTATACCCCTCCCGCTCTTCATGTATACCTCGTCACTTCTTTTCGATACCCTCGTCAAACAGATTTTGATTTTTTTATATGAGTCCTCAGACCCTGCGAGTCTCGAGACACAAAACCTCTCTAACACCCTCTCTCTCCCACACATTCACAAATCTCTCCGCTTAATGAACCGTGAAGAAATCTCGTGACCGGTGGAGCCCAAAGCCGAGGGGCAAAGAGGGTTTCTGTGAAGGATGTTTCCACCCCCCTCCTGCCTTGGAATTTTGACTCATAGGTTGGCACAAATGACTTAGGTTGCTGGACCTGTATAGAAATCCCGTTCAAAGGAATTCGACTTTGACGCTCAATAACTTATTGAAATTAACAGGAATACCAAAACTTTTACAATTTTAAGAAAATAGAAAAATATACCTCCTGGATTTCAGCAATAACTTAACGATTAATGAAACCAGTTTCAAGAAAATACGTTTTTAATTTTTCAAACCTTTCCCGCCAAGGTTTTGCCATAAGCAAAGCATGCAACCTATATATTAGATATGAAAATGAAAACAAGAAGCGTACCGTATTTATACGGCACGCTTAAAAAAAAAATCATCGTGAGCCCAAAATTTAACTACAGTGGCGGCTCGTGCAATGTGTCAACAACGTAATCCCTCCATTTAAACCTATGTAAAACAATCGATCTTCAAGAGGCGCAACTGCACCCCCATAATATCGATACCTTTGCATATGTTTAAATGGCAAACAAGCCTGGTTGCCAAATTGCTCCGGCCGCCGCTGCCAAACTATTCATAGGATGTGAATGCCGAAAGTAAATTCTTATACACTCGCTTGATTGAATTAGAATCGGTTTTTTGTTTGTTTCAGCCGGATTTGTTCAGGAACCAGTGACAACAAAAGAGTTCTTTGGAGCTCAATTTTAGCTTGCATGGCCATGCTGGCGAAAGAAACCGGTCTTACAGTGCTAGTTGTCAACCTGTTCTTAGACCTGTATCGGTCGTGGCATCCACTCAGAAGGTAACTTATAGATGACATTCTTCATTTGCCACATGGCTGCTGTTTTTCGGATCTTAATTAGAATACAATTTTTTTTTAAATAGATAAATATTCAAATAAATAAAAACGCCTCGAGTTGGCTTGACTTGAAAATTGTTGAGATTTTCCCATTTAAACTGATTTTTAAGGAATGAGAAGCATTATACTTAGCATCGACAAAATGAACGTTTCAAACACACTTCTTAAGGTTCAATCGACAAATTAAATAATGTCATCAGTTGACCCCTTCGATTTTTGTTCAAGAAGGCAATAACCAGCAATACTAGTCACAATGCGAACTTAAACGTTGCAGGTGGCCGGTGGTGGCGGTGGCCTACCTGAGCCGAAATCTAATAAAATGACTAATAATGCTTGATTCACACGGAAAAAAAGACTGGTAGAATTTACCATCTGCATAGCTGATTTTGGAGTCTGCTATCAAATATAGTAAAGTTCACCATCATATGGTAAATGCAACATACCTTGTGGTGAAATGTACCAACAGGATATCTTAATACAGTAGTATCTACTGTATAAATATGCAACCTGATAAAGTGAATCAACAATCTAAAAAAAAAAAAAAAAGGTTATCTTAATTTAACGCAAGGTACGTTGCATTTATCATATGATGCCATACGATGGTTTAATTTACCATACTTGATAGCAGACTCCAAAATCAGCTATGCAGGTGGTAAATTCTTCCGTAGGCTTTTTTTTTCGTGCGTTGACTGTACCTGCCAAACTGCCGCAAAATAGTTCCACAGAATAATACAATCAGAAGGGAAACTCCCATAAGAGCCAATGGAAACAAGATTTGGAATTTACTGGCACAAACTGGCAACCGTGCTTACTCACTTCTCAAGATGGCGGACATTCTTTTTCAGGCTATACAACCAATCACAACTCGGCCAGTTGCCGAAGATCTGCCAAAGATTGCCGAAGATGCTCACTTTCGAACATGGCGGCCCGAAGTAAAGAATGTTTCAAAATGAATTAGAGTTTCCGTTCTGATTAGAGTATTCTGTGATAGTTCCTTCAAACGCTTCATTCATTGATGTCTATTTCACGCTTCTCATTCCTTAGACACACTTCAACCCATTCAGTGCTACATTATGAAAATGTAGTTTAACAAACCTTAGACTTTTACTATAATAGTATACGGAACGACTTTTTCTCTTCTTATTTCAAGTGCATGCCAATTTTCTTTGAAATTTTATAAAAATCCATGTGGACAGAACGTCTTGTTTATGGGAGTATAAGCCAAATACATTCCAATGTGTTTTCTCCTCAGAGTCTCTGAATTGCAACCTTTAGAGGTGTTGCAATATGCACAGGAAATGTTGCAATAGGCAACAGTAGACGATGCAAGCTTTACAGCGATACAATGTAAATCGCATCTCCCTAGGTGCAGGACGCACGTCTAAAAAGTGCATCCCGGGCAATTTCTCATTCAGTTCCTGTGAGACGGTTCGTGGATTGATGGATGGATGGAATGAGAAAAGGGGAGTGGTAGAAGGGGGTTAAATGATCCCAGGGAGAGTGTTTGATGATACTAAGAATCAGGGAGACGCGGGATTGCGCGCGCACCTCGCCTTGAGTATGTCGGTCATAAAACACTCCTGTCGTTAAAGTGGTCGGCGCGAACTAGCGGAGAGTTTTGCAGCAGTCAAGCGAACTTGAGTTTTTACTCTTTTTTGAGGTAAGCGCGCCGAGTCGGAGTTACAGTGTTGCGACTTCCAACAGCTCTCACCTAAATGACTGAAATATATACGAAAAGTGCGGGTTATAGGACAGTTAGACCAGTTTTTTATGTCCAAAATAATGTTGTCTAATTTCTTTGCTCCATTTATGGAGTCCATGAACTTTTTTTTTACAAAAATGTTTGTCCAGTGGTTTTTTGTTCCAATCTATTGATTAACTTTGGATCTATTTATGCAGTTTATCCAATATTTTGGAAAGTCCAATCCTAATTTCTAAAAGTGGATAATAATTATTTGAAAAGCTTAGTTCAACCTCATCCCTCCCAAAAGAATATTTTTCCGTAAAAATCTATTCAAAGAATGCATGATCCCATCTTTGGTCCTTGCATTTCTTTTGAAATAAATTATTGAGAATGTCGAAATCATGATCTCTCGACCGCAACTCATCGAATGAAAATTACTTTTTGGACAGTATATTTAAATGGGAAAAAAAAAATATTCAAAAGGTTAGTAAAATGTTGGTCGACATTTCTTTGACATAAAGCATGGTCTGAACTGTCCTACTGATGAATTGTGATCGAATGAAAATTACTCTTGGGACAGTATATATTTAAGTGGAAAAAAAATATATATTTGGAAGGTTAATAAATTTTGGAAGAAATTATTTTGGACATAAAGCATTTGATGCTGTCCTGTAACCTTAGTTCCCCGAAAATCTTCATAGATTTAATAAGACGCTGCCTGAAATCATCCTATGCGCAGTTTTAGTTCGCGGTTCAGTTCGAACAGGTTAAATTTTAGGTTTTTGAACCAGTTCAAAGCTGGTTTGACAGAATTTAAAGTCATGAACCGTTTCAGAGGAATGAAATGGCAAATATTTCTTTCATTTCCAAAATGTATTAATCACCACAAAATTTCTGCTTTTCACCTTTGATAGCTAAGTCAGTGTGTAGCTATACTGACGGAAATGAAGTGGCAGACTATATTTCTCTGCATTTAGGGCTTCCAGCTGTTCTAAAGTATTAAACAGATTATTGTTTCGCAAAAAGATCCTACAAAAACAATTTAAGACTCAGAATTCTTCTGTTGCTCCTCGCCCATTTGAACGGTTGAACATTTTTGAACCGTGTCTGTGAACTAGTTTTTTCGTCGGCTCACACTGTCTCAATTTCCGGTTTGGGTTCGGTTCGGGCTCAGGTCATTTTTATAATTGAGGTTCAGAGTTCGCGTTGGTTTGGTTTGGTTCGACTCCCACATTTTAACAAGGATATTTTTTTTTTGCGTTGAACACAGAAATATCGCCTCAATCTAAATAGACCAAGCCCCTTCAAAAACTCCTAATGACCCAGCTCAACACGATTCTAACGGAAAAAATTTTGACAGTGGAAGCTTTGAGAGCTCTCACTTAAAGTTACATGAAGATTTGATTACCTGTGGAAGCGTAGACTTAATTGATGACTGGGAGAAAAAATCTCATGTGCACCCAACCACAGGTTTTGTACGTCTATAACTAAAGAGATTTCACTCAGCAAAATCACTATACTTTGACGCATTTAAACCTTCGGTTGGGTTAAAAAACCCTTTACTATAGATTATTTTACTAGGTCATTTTTCTACCGAACGGTCTTGTCACCACTACCGAAGCGGGTTTTCCAATTTTTTTTCTGTGCAGTTTAAGAAGATTACAAAACCCCATTTTATGAAATGGGGCAGTTGCAAGGGTCTAAAATGTTGTGTTTTTTTTTTTTTTTCTTTTTTTTAAAGAAAATTGTAGTTTTTGATGAGCTAAAAACAATGGTGCCTTTGGTTTTTTCCTAAGTGTCCCAGTTTTGGAGATACACACGTGTACAGTCGTAATAAACCGTGCGTGTAGTGACGTCACTACGCGGAATCCCCATTTAAAACAATGTATTTTGGGCCAAAATCTCATATCCGGAACAATGGGACTTAATCAGAAGCCAAAGGCATCTTTGTCCTCAGCTCATCAAGTACTTTCATTTTCTTGATAAAAAACACAACATTTCAGACCCTTGCAACTGCCCCATTATAATTTCCAAAATCAACGATTTTTCGCATTAAACGTGACATCAGTGTTCTGCAGAGGTCCGCGAAACTTTAACGGACCCTTCAGCTCTTCCCTGTGCGGTTTTTATCCCCTCGACCGACTAGTTGCAGTTACCGGCGGGAGAGAGAGGGAGTGCGGGGAGTTATAGCAGGGGAGGTGGGAGGGGGAAGCTGAAGCATCTAGCAGACGGTGGAGAGGAGTCGAAGAGCAATAAAACCCCCCGTCGAGGAAAGATATATATTTTTTTACGCAAATCACTCGATTATCATCTTTCCTCGGGTTGCATTAAAACGGTTCATAAAAGAGTAATAGTGCCCGACCTCTAATGGCAACATTAAATTTTGAGAACATTTTAAACAGTCTGTGAGGAACTTCCTCTTACATCCACCAGAGATGTTTCCATGACTCTACTCATTTCCATCACCCGCTCGGAGGGGTGAGTAGTTAGTTAGGACTTTGCCCCATCCTACCCCTTGCTCCTAGTAGTCTTACTTTATATTTCCTTAGACATTGAGTAAAAATCATACGGAAGCTCGATAAACCTTTTTTCACTGAAGCTGGTTACGCGCAAACAGGTTACGAAACTCGTATGAATGGTATACAAATATATGGTTATTTATTCTAACATATGTTACGTAAATTTTGAATAGTTTCAATTTTTACCTAATTACCATACATTTAATTTACATCAACTTTACTTATAACATACAAATGATTTTTACCGGACAGTAGATGCACCAATAACTACATAGTATGGTGTAGTATTGTATGATATGGTATGGTATCCAGTCATCTGCTTTTTTATTCTATTACATATCCTACGTCAATTTGGAATATTCACTTTTATTTCCTAAATATTACATCAAAGTAATAACCACTTTATTTAAAATACGAATAATTTTAATTTCGGACAATTGCTCTACTTTAAGGATGCAATTCAGAGACATACTTACATTATTATTGAGGTATCTTTAACTTTACTTACACTCGCAAGACGATTCGAATCGAGTAAGAGAGACCAATTGCAATGCAGATATTAACTCTCATCAAAAATCGGCAGTTTTTGAGCGACCGGAAGTCTGGTTCAAGGTTTGTTAACAAGCTTTACCTTGAAATTAGCTTCTTTAGACTTATTCTTAGAGGAAAGGCGTGTTTTTAAAACGTCACTGAATTCCAAATTCATGACGGTTCTTACTTGATGAAAATCCCTCGAATCTTCCTCGAGAAATCTCAAGGCGTTGTGCTTCAAAGAACCAGTGGCGTAACTAAAAATAACCTTTCTCTCACTTAGTCCATTAAAATGTGTAAGTCAGAAAAGAATAGGAAAGGGGGATCAATCCCCTCTTCCTATCCTTTGTCTACCTGTACATTCGGATGAGTAAAAAGAGAGATAGAATGATTTCTAGTTACGCTACTGCACAGAACACATGTTTCTGATTCGCAAATTGAATCTAGAAGACGGTTCAACTCCAAGGCAAGCCAAGGAGATCAACCCAGATCTCAAGTAAAGTCCTTGAATGCACCCAAGAAGCGGGATGCCTCATCAACTCATGATAAATGTCATGTCAAACATCCGTATCACTTTTTTTTTTTTTTAAGTACAAATTTAAATTAACTTTAAGCTTTATTGGGGGGGGGGGGAGGAGAGCAAGTACTATAGGTATTTGTCATCGAAAAGTTCAAATAAATTTAATGTTTACAGAATGTCTTCAGGCAAGAAAATGTTGGAACCGACCATACGATTTATAATGAATTCTCATTTTTGTAAATAAATTGTAAATACTTAATCACAGCAATGCCTGTGATAAAGTTTAGAGATTATTTTATCCAAAATTGATGTGACTAATACTTTGTTTTTTTCCACCTATCTAGGGCAATTTTAGAACGGAAGTGGAACGAGGAGGCCTTGTACTTTTCTCAACGCACAGCGAAATTACTTATGGCGGTAAGCTCGATTATATTTATTCTACATATGACTATTTGTATTTGTTGTAGTGCGACGATTGGTGGAGGTGGGGGGTTGGGGGGTGGGGGTGGGGGTGGGGGTGGGGGTGGGGGTGGTGGGGGTGGGGGTGGTGGGGGGTGGGGGTGGTGGGGGGTGTGGGGGGTCGTCCTCACTCTTCATATATTTTCGCACATATTTATCTTGTTTTTGTAGAAATTACTTGGATTTGAAAATGTTTCGGAGTGTCCCTGTTTCTTGCCTCCATTGCCGGCGCCCATATAGGCTGCGCAGTGACAGCACTTACTTCTATCATCTTCGAACACATATCTAGATATGCAAATCGGGGAAGAGAAAGAGAGAGAGAGATAGTGAGAGAGTGAGAGAGTGAGAGAGTGAGAGAGAGAGAAAGGGGGAGGGAGGGGGAGAGAGAGGGAGATAGAAGCAATTTGCTAAATACGATAACTTGTTTTATCAAGAAAAAATCTGTCGCTCCTTTTGTCGAAAGAAGCTCCTTCAATCTAAATACAAGCAATACTCAACTCAAAAGATGAGCCACGTATTTCGAGCCATCAACTTGTGACCTTTCTAAATTCTAATTAATAATGAAATGCAAAAAAAAAAAAAAAAAAAAAAAAGCTCAACGGAGGACTTCGTGCGCTTCATAGATAGTTTGCTGGCAAGTGTGATTTCTACGCGGTCTCGGTTGGTTTTTCCTCTCAGCGGGAGCTTCTCCCGCGCAGTTTTAAAAGTCTAAAGTTTTCAGACCAAATTCCTTTGAGTCTCTGCTTTGGAGTTTCCTCGGACGCATTTGCTTCACCCGAGCTCACCCTTAGCTTACAGCGAAGCGTCCGGCGCGGCGCGGCGGGCGTCCCCCGATCGCAAACCCTATCAGGAATGTTTTCCATCCAGAAGCGAGATTAAATTAACTGACCGTTTTCAATTGTTTCCTCCCCCTCCCCCTCGCCCTCGCGTTTACCCACAGAAATTCCGCGCTCTGCATTCAAATTTAAAAACGGTCGGAAATCGGCTGCCGCATGCTGTGTCGAGTATAGACTATAGCGTCGCGTCGCCGCATAGCCGCGGCCGGCGCCGCCGTTTCTCGGACGTAAGCATGTTTAAGAGGGGGCGGTTATTGGTAAAGGGGAGGGGGGGAGAGGGACTCAGCAATGTATATTTTATTAATTTGGCTCTCTGTCGTAATGCTATTTTGTGTGTCGGCATTGGATATAGCGACGCGGGAGGACTCCGGGTCTCTTTCGCTGCATGCGCTTTTATTCGCAAACAAAAACATGTCGCGCTGGAGTAACGCCAGGCGCCATAACTCTCTCGCCTCATCGCTAGGCTAAACACACAATGGAGGCGATAATTATTCGACACGTTATAATAACGCCCATTATGATTATGTTAGCCGCTTCTCTTCTCCTCTCTTCTCTTCTCTTCTCTTCGAGTATAGCCGTCTGGATGGCGCATCCCTCATCCTTCTCCCTCTCCACCCCCTTTCCTCCCCCGGTTCCTTCGCCACCATTACCAACCCGAATTCTCCAAGTCAAGTGAATTTTATTGACGTTTAAACTATGGGATTTATAACAGAGAGTTAGAGGAGTAGTGCATCGGGCTACGGCTTTAGAATTGGGGCGACGTCATTATGTTTAACGACGCAATCCGCAATACAAAGTTTCCACATTTCGCTCGTTGTAGGAATGCATCGTATACTATGAAAATAAACACGGACAAAAATTTCGGTCCCCCCCCCTCCCAAAGCTGATTTTAGCCTCAACATATGATACGTTATTAAGGTAAAATTGAATTTATTGAGAGTTGTACACATCAAGTAAACAAGCATTTCACGTGCATGCAAAAACAAAGCAAATGTATTTTTAAGTATAGTCCCGAAAATTGACTAGAGAGGATTTGTCAAGTGTTGTTTTTATATGGGTCTAAATTTCGGTACATTTTGCTTTTGTTAACCCCTTGTGGGCCAAGCCGGATTATACTTGTTTTTACTTTCTCACACTAACTAAGTTAGAAAAATTGAGAAAGTATTGCGATGGCGCAGCTTATATAGCTATTCGAGGTATTTTGTTTTGATACTTGGCCCATTACGACTCAGTAAATTATGATAATTACAAAATAATTGGCTTTCATCATGCTCATTACTATTCTAAAGAATATTCATCCATTAATTGTTTCAATATTATCTAACCATATGTGGCTTGGAGGTGTAAATGCACAAACTTTGTGTGGCGTCTGTCTGTCTGTCCGTCCATAGCCGTAAAACGTGAAACCCAGCATCACTTTTGAACTATTGATCCATATGCATCCAAATTTTGCAGAGATGTTGTTTTAACATTGTCCAGAGGGACCTTTTTTGATTTTTTGAAATTTTAAGTTTTAGGTTAGTAATGAATAAAAAATAGTTTCCATTAAAATCAATGGGAAAATGGAAAAAAAGGAGAGATTTAAAAATTTCAAAAATGAATCTTTGGATCTAGATAAAAATATCAAAGGGTGGTTGAGGGTCTCCCCCAGGATATTAAAGGGGGTCTGAGGGTCTCCCCCAGGATGTTAAGGGGGGTTCCCCCAGAATATTGATGGGTGGTCTGGGAATCTCCCCCGCCAGATTAAATTTGATGTGAGAAAGTGTTCGTTGGGTATATCCCTACACTTTATTTTTCTCCAGTCTTCTTCCCATTGGTTCAGTCTCCATTCCGGATAAACTCATCCATTATCGATGGAAACACTTACAAGACAACGATTCTCCAGCCCTGGTAAAACTGAGCACCAAGGAGTACCTAAAATTGTTCCAATTGTTAACAAAATTAGGTGATATCACCAAGAATTGTTGGTGATATCACCTAATTTAGGTGACAATGGGTCTGTTGCATACTTTTGCTACAGCAATATAGAACCTTGATTCTTATGTAAAATTCGGCGAAAATAAAGATGCGTACATTAAAAACGTTCAAAACCCACTCATTAACTCAGGAAATCACTTCAATTTCAAACAGCCCGCGCTACACTAGACACTATTTGCACCGGTATACTACTACATAGACGGAACCACCGTGCATAAGTAAACAACATCCGAAATACAAAATGACGGAATTTCTTTTTTTATACGTGAAATATAAGCTGCATTTGCTGTCTGGTCTTTCCGGTCTATCGAAGATTACAAAATAATACAAGAAATGCACGCATCTAAACTAAACATTTCAATGTTTGTAAGTTCTGTTCATGTTTACATAAACGAGATGGTTCCATCTATGTAGTTATAAGTCGATGATATAGTGTCTAAAGTAGCGGGGGTTGTTTGAAATGGAAGGTATTTTCTGAGTCAATGAGTGGATTTTGAAAGTTTTTAATATGCGCATCGTTATTTTCGCAGAATTTTACGTTGGAGACAGTGAGTTATATTGATGTATAGCACAAGTACGCAACAGACCCATTGGAACAATGTTAGGTGCTCTTTGGTGCTCAGTTTTACCAGGGGGTGCCTTCAATTCATAGGTTAGGCAATTCCAACTCCCTCGAGTACGAACAGTTAACTACCTCCCCTTTATAAACGGAAGAGTGCGGCGATCTTATAAATTAACCTGTCTCTTAGAGGATTATAAATATGATACACAGTACTTAAATCTTCATTTGACTAGGGCCAAATATCCAAAGATTCAAGACTTACAACAAAATCTTGACAAATCTACTTTCCTCAACAATTTTTGGAATCATTATTTTTCCTGCTCGATGGATTTTTTTTAAACAATATCAATGATAGATTTTCTCTGATTTTCAAATAAATTTTGATCCATCTCGTTTTGATCCGAGCAAAATTATTACACGAAGAGCGTGAAAATGCGAAACAACATTATGTCAAGACTCCGAGGTCAAATCTTATTTGCTTTTGTAACTTAATTGTTGAAGCCATTAACAGTTATCATGATGATGACTTTCTGGCTTTTTTACTAGAAGTATCCGTTGTTTCAAATCGAAAACTGTTTGCCGCGGCGTGAAATTACTTGAATCACGTTTGACTCACTATCGTTTTTTGCAAAAATAAACTGACTCACTTGGCACAAAACTGCTTAAATTTTGTTCCCCAAGCGCGGGGTGCGGGGAGGGGGGGGGGGTGTTACCATATCATGGTTGTTCTCCTGTCCTGTCCGTTTCTTGAATGAAGATGAGGGAACTTTAGAGAGCAAAATATCACACAGAGCAGAGGAATGGAATGGAAAAGACCCGGACTTGCGCGGATACTTTGACTCAGCGGCTTTTGCATTCTCCGCTCGTATACGCCTCAAAGTGGGCACAAAAATGACCTTCTTGGTGACAAAAACTCAGAATTTAATGCAAACGATAATTTTAAGTGCAATCAGGACCTTTTTTCTTCTGAAGCTAACCTGCCTCGTGCCTAGGTCTTTTATATAATGTTACTGCTGAAAGTATTTGTTGGAAGGGGCTTTGGTTTGACGAATTTCTACTAAGTCAAGATAGTTTTAACGATGAATTAAGGTCGAGTTTACATTGCTATACTTTTAAACATTTTAGTCGGTTGTGTTGCCGGTGCCATTTGGTGTCAGAGGACTGTTGTGACTTTAACACTCGAAGGCGTGTTTGAATGCCTACGATGTGTTAACAAAACATAGACAACACCGAGTTTGAACTCAAACTCATTTCGCAACATTTTTCAATCTAAGCTGCGTATCTCAATTTTTGGTTTTTTTTTTTTTTTTTTTTTTTTTTTTTTTTATGCAAAAAGCTATGTTAAACCCAATATTGAGGTACTCAACGTAACACAAAAATACACATCAAGACGACATGAATGAGACGATTAAATAAAACGAATGAAACCGAAAGGGAAACCGACCATCATATCTTTGATCTCGAAAACAAAGAAAAAACAGAAAATCACACTTTGGTAGCGCTGACAAAACCTTTGTTAGAAAAATGACCCAGCAAAAAACTTTTGTTGAGCCAACCACATCTTTGGTTCACTCAGCAAAATCCCTTACCTTAGGCGTTCAAGACTTTTGGTTAGCTATACTTCAGTAGTCTTTTGCTAAATAATTTTTCTACCAAAGGTATTGTCAGTGCTATCAAAGCGTTTTTACTCTTTTTTTCGGTGCATTTTCCCGTGTTTAAGTGAACATCACGCTCGTACGATTTCTGTATTTGTGTTACAAAATTTCGACGAAAATCGAACACTAAGAAATCAACATAAACTTTTGTGCATTTTAGAAAATAAAATATCGTATGAAAACTACGTTGTGTTCAAAATATTTCAGCAGTTTATTTTTTGGCCATCAAGTCGATCAACTCATTGCCGACTGTGTAACCGCGCTAGCCAGCGCCCATCCATGCGTGAAAACGTGCGAGAGGTGGACTTTGGAGTGCAGAAAATGGCGAGAGAGAGTTGGATGAAAATACGGCGGGGTAAGAGGGAAATAGAGGCAGATAGAGGCAAGAAGGAGTTGTTACGTAAGAGAGTGAGAGCGTGGAGGAGTTGAGGGAAAGAGAGAAAAGAGTGAATAAATCAACATTTGCAACGCTTCCAGACGTTGGCCAATTACGACAATTTATTCTCATTTGTTCTCTCCACGCCACTATTTTTTTTCCTCTCGTCTTAAACCTCCTCCTCCCCACCTCTCCGTTTTTAGCCCACTACCCTCGCCCCTGTGGAAAGTGATAATATTAAACCCCAGACAGGGTATCACGATTCGCGTTGGAGATACGAGGCAAGAGCGATACGGAGCTTGGATCTGAACCCGAAGAGAGAGAGATAGAGAAAGAGAGAGAGAGAGATAGAGAGAGAGAGAGAGAGAGAGAGAGAGAGAGAGCTGGTGCATATGTATGAGCTTCAAAGGTAAATATGCCGGCAACTTGACCACACCTGTTGTCAAATTTAAGCCAAAAAAGAATGCATTCAGCCCATTCGCAACTATACCATAAACGTCCAAAGCAGTGGTGCACAGCTTCTTCAAAAGCTGCCCCCCAGAGATGGGCGAACTCTCTTTTTCGATGACATAATCGATTCCTTTTCAAAAGTAAACGAATATGATTTTAGCAGTAATCTGGCGAGCCGATATCTATGAAACTAATGTTATTGGACGACGAACAATACAATTTATTCTCAGCACGCCGTTTCCATTAAAATTGGTACACGGAAAAAAAGATCAGTGAAAATAACCATACGGATACCTGATTTTGGCACCTACTAGATGTTATGGTAAACTTGACCAGAAGTATGGTACATTTACCGATACTTTGAGTAAATTCGACTTGCAATCAGGTAACATCATCTAGTGCCGAGTCAAAACATAGTATACTCCTGGTTAACATTACCATAACATCTAGCAGGTGCCAAAATCGGGTATCCGTATGATTATTTTCACCGTAGTTTTTTTATTCCGTGTACGCTTGATCATCACTGCTTGAATTCATGACAGTTACTTTCCAAAAGTAATGGAGAAAAAAACGTCATTGAGATCGATCGCTGTCTGTCTACATTTGCTGCCAGTACCAACTGCCACCTCCTCTACTTTGGAAGCATGCAGGCAGACGCTTTTGTAAAAATACATGCATTTCATTTGTTAAATTTTCCGTAATATTTATTTTAATATGTGAATTTCAAAATGGTGAATTTATCTGATTGTTTCATCAATTCTCCACCTCTCAGCAAAACCTCGTCCTTCTCTTTCCCTTTACTGAAAACTAAAATGAATTTCACGCATATAGTGACGCCGCATTTTGCGTCCAAATTGATTTTATGTTGCCGCTTTAATAGGAACAGTGGCGGCTCGTGCAATGTGGCAACAACGTAATCCCTCCATTTAAACCTATGTGAAACAATCGATCTTCAAGAGGCGCAATTGCACTCCTAAAATATCGATACCTTTGCATAGGTTTAAACGGCAAACAAGCCTGGTTGCCAAATTGCACCAGCCGCCACTGCCCATCAACCTATTTTAATTTTGAAACCATTGTTTTTCACTGCACTGTTATACTTCGTTTGATGGTTTTACACGAAAAAAAAAGACTTTGGTAGAATTTACCATCTGCATAGCTGATTTTGGAGTCTGCCAGAAAGAATGGTAAATTTCACTAGATTATAGTAAAATTTACCTACAGGTTGACTTAATTTGCCACAAGGTATACGTTGCATTTATCAAATTATGGTGAGATTTACCATGTTTTTTTTAGGAGACTCCAAAGTCAGCTATGCAGATGGTAAATTCTACCAGTCTTTTTTTCCGTGTATATCTGACACGTTATTTATATATTCGTGTTGAAAAATCAATTGGTTTTCATACTTAACTTCTGAACATGAATAGTGTTTTGTTTGGAAGCAAGTGACTACTTCATTTGTATACAAATGAAGTTTAAATAGTCACTTGCGTCATATATGACGTCATCATAAAATAAGTCATCGTGGAAACAATATGGCAACCTCTCGCTCCGTGCTCTTCCAGTATAGTTTTGCCGCAATTCTATTGTGAGAACCATAGTCTACGTATAACTTTCCTCTGTCTACTCTTTTAGACTCTTCTTTCAGTATTGCAACGAAGAATTCTCTATCCCTTTCTTTTTTCTATTTAAATCCGTATGCACGACAAGAATGAAGAGAAGGAGGTAAAATCCCCTCTTCCTATCATCTTTCTACGTATACATTCAAAGGGAAAATGAGAGAGATGGAGGAGATTCTCGTTGTGTCTCTGTTTCTTTTCCCTTTGTGCCACCTCACCCTTGGTTACTGGTTATGTACTCTACTTTGCCGGTATTTCCTTATTTTTACATTTCAAAGCTCTCTCTGGCTTTTTTTTTTTTTTTTTTTTTTTTTTTGGCGAGTCGGACTCTTATCTTGATCCACTTTCCATACATTTGAAGATACATTTTCAGCGGAAAGAGTGAGACCTAAATACTGATGAGGTATAGTAATGGAATAATATGAATTTATGACGTCTTTCAATACAACCGAATAATATGTGTCAGTTAATTTTAAGAGCCTTAAGACAATGCAAAAAACTCTGAAGAAAAATTTTGAAAAAAAAAAAACGAATTGATTCGGAACAAAAATTAAATAAATACATTGACTACTGAGGCATTTGACGGCTACAAGCACAGAAAAATCAGCTTTGGTAGCGCTGACCAGCCTCTGGTTGAAAACTGACCCAGCAATAGACTTTAGTACAGCGAACAAAATCTTTCGTTCATCCAAACAAAGGTTTTGTACGCCTAACGAGATAGATATTGCTGGTCGAAATCTCTTTCATCAGCTGAATCTGAGAATCAGCACTACGAAAGCGGCCTTTCTTTCTGTAAACTCTCTAAACTGTTCAACTTTTGAAATAATAGCGCAGTTTGACCAAAAAAAAAAACGTGCAAAAAGAGCATGTGAAATTATAACCTGCAAATGAATTTACTTTTTACAACCGTTGGTAATTGTTCTCTAATTATTCAAAAACATTTATTGTATTTAATTTTTCGAGACCTCTTAACTTGTCTTGAACGATTATTTAATGTAAATCCAACCAACGAGTAACTTTATTTATCTAGTGCAGCAGTCTAATACGTAAAACCTGAATTAGAACTTTTAATTTACAGGCAGTTGCAAGAAATATAAACTGTTATAAACAAGAATTTCCCCCTTTAATGGTTCGGAACGAGTCCCGGATCAGAGCCTGCATCGCTCTATCAGAATCGGCCGTAAAACCTTCATCGAGTTCCTTCAAAACTACCAATAAATTACGGAGGCATTCCCAACCGAAATTAAATCTTACACCGTGAAAACTTGGGTATTTGTGAGGACAAAATTTTCAGAGACGCGTATACCTAACTTGAAGGGAATCCGCTTTTTCGGAACTTCGAAATTGGTCTCCTTACTCTCCCGGCTGAAATTCTTGGCTGGATAGTTGCGGCCGAGAAGGCGAGTCTTTCGAGAGCATTTAAATCACGCCCGCTCTACTGCGGACACTCTTAGAATGATGCTCCAACGCAACGTTGGTATTTTCATGCGGATGCATTTGCAGTAAAATCACTACGTCAAAGATCTCTTCAAAAGCAACCACTGCAAAGTTTATTGTTTGGAACACTCGAGTTTTTACTGTGTTAAGCGTTGCTCTACAGGCCACACATTTTCAAACAATGGTGTCGGTAGATTGTTTCTCTGTGGTGTAAATTTTGGGGGAAATCAAACGAATTCCTCTCATAATAGCAAACAAGAAGCGAAAGTGGTCAAACCAATTATTTGACGCTGAACTCTATGGATGTAGCCTCATCGGAATAGTTTTCAAACCTAAAATTATGTTTCACTTATTAGATGGGTCACCAAGAGATATACTACAGAGTTCCCTCAAAACTTAGAGGGTGATCTTGTTTTACAATGAGTCTGTTGCACACTACGGCTGGAGCGTTTAAAGTATCAGTTCGTGTGTAAAAAGCCGTGAAAAAGACAATGACAGCGTCAGAAAACGTGCCAAAATTAATTAATAAACTCACAAATTGCGAAAAACACTAGAGGTGAATAGAGTCCCTATATACTATGAGAGTTGCGACAAGACTCTCAAAATGAAGAAGAAGAAGCGGATCAATGGAGCCCAATGGACTCCCAAGAGGCAAATTGCAAATGGCGGATGGCCATTTGCCTCTGCGCTGTTGCCACTTTTTCGCTATTTCTTGTAGGTTAGGTTCAGATTCTCGACAATAACGGTCGTTATTGAAAGAGATAATGTTCGCCGTAGTAAAATTCAAGCAGAGGAAAAATTCACAAAAATTACCTCGGTCACTGTTACTTCAAATGTGTAATGAAAGCGAGTTCGCGAAAAGTAAACAAACCCTCCGCCAATTGCATTTGCCTCTAGGGGCTTTCTTGACAGCCTAAATCTGAGAGCCAATCAGTAATGGATTCAGCAATGGCTCAACTCTCATAGTATATAGGGCAGTGGCGTCGCGTGCAATTTGGCAACAATGTATTCTATCCATTTAAACTCATGTAAAATATCGAATTCAGGGGGTGCAAAGTGCACAAGGAAAATTCGATATATTTAATGAGTTTGAATGGAACAGTTGCATTGTTGCCAGATGGCACGCGACGCCACTGATATAGGGACTCTAGAGGTGAATAGCGCACCCCTGTATCTTTCCACGATATTTCGAGGGTTTAGCGCGGCAAATTCAAATAATCGTGGCTGACTGTCGTCGTCACAGTTGACTACATAAATAAAGAAACAGTCAACACTGACGGTGTTTGTTTGAATTATAACGCCTAGCGACGCACGTCGCAAGTTACTTTACTTTTCGTGATCTTTTTGTTAATTTTTCTCAAATTCATTTAGATTAAAACTGTGTTTTTAATTCCATACTACACTAATCAATTTCTTTGCTGTCCCACCGGCTCCAAGTGTGATTCTAACTGCAATCTTCATCTTTGGATTTCCTGTGTGTTATTGTTTCATTTTGATAATTTACTGACAAAAATATCGGTTTCCGTACGTTTCACAACCTATTGTGGGAAATTGAGGATATTGAGACGAAAGAATTCCATAATTCTATAAGAATTCAGACGCCGTCAGTATTATTGTTTCTTTGTTTATGAAGTCAGCTGTGATGACAGTCGGCCATATGCAATAATTTGAATGTGCCGCGCTAACACCGCGAAATATCGTGCGGGTGGTGGAAAGATACAGGGGTGAACAGTGTCCATTGTTTTTGGGAATTTGTGAGTTTATTAACGAATTTTGGTGTTCTCTGAAGCTGTCATTGTCATTTTTACGGCTTTTTACCTATGGATTGTTACTCTAAAACACTCATGCAGAAGTGTGCAACAGACTTATTCTTTCTGCGAGAATGGAGGAGACAAGGTTGGAGGATAGATAGAGTGCGAAGGGGCGGGGGGGGGCAGGGACAAAGGTAGGAAGAGAGGAAGTACAAAAGGTAGAATCACAGAATGGGTCTGTTGCACACTTCGGCTAGAGCGTTTTAAAGTATCTATTTATATGTAAAAAGCCGTAAAAATGACAATGGCAGCGTCAGAAAACACCAAAATTCATTAATAAACTCACAAATTGCGAAAAACACTAGACACTATTCACCACTGTATCTTTCCACCACGTGGACGATATTTCGCGAAATTAGCGCGGCACATTCAAATAAACACGGCCGACTGTCATCACAGCTGACTTCGTAAACAAATAAACAGTAAACACTGACGGCGTTTGTTCGAATTCTTACGTTTCAATATCATCAATTCCTCTCGAAAGGTTGTGAAAGGTGCGAAGACTGATACCGACATTTGTGTCGAAAAATTATCAAAATGAAACAATAACACACAGGAGTTCCAAGGATGATGATTGAAACTGGATACATACTTGGAACTCCTGTGTGTCATTGTTTCATTTTGATAATTTTTCGACACAAATATCGGTATCCGTACCTTTCACAACCTTTCGAGAGGAATTGATGATATTGAAACGTAAAATTCGAACAAACGCCGTCAGTGCTTACTGTTTATTTGTTTACGAAGTCAGCTGTGATGACAGTCGGCCGTGGTTATTTGAATGTGTCGCGCTAATTTCGCGAAATATCGTCCACGTGGTGGAAAGATACAGGGGTGAATAGTGTCCAGTGTTTTTCGCAATTTGTGAGTTTATTAATGAATTTGGGTATTTTCTGACGCTGCCATTGTCATTTTTACGGCTTTTTACGTATGAATAGATACTTTAAAACGCTGTAGCCGAAGTGTGCAACAGACCCATTCAACGGTAAAATGGACGTATTTCTTTCTCAAATCAGATCGCTGAATGTTCGAGGCAAAACGAATAAATTCTAATTAATACTAATAATTCAGTGACTAATCTCTGCTGATCTCTACGATGTCCACTATTGGACAGTTTTTGACGTCATAAAAAAAAAAAAAAAAAAAAAAAAAAAAATTAATAGAACAAATAAAGAAAATGTATTTTATTATTGAAAGTTGCCTGCTAGCAGTCTTGGCTTAAAATAATTCCCCAAAAACTAAGAACTAGTATGGGTGATTTGCTAAAAATTATCCTCCTTGACGGAGAAGTCAAACGGCTAAAACGCATGGTGGTATTAGGTGAAGCCAACCCACAGGGAAGATTTCAGGAAAATGGTGGTGTGCGCGACAAAATTGAGACGAACGTTGTTAAAATAATGAACTGAAGATATAGGGTATTCAACGTAGAACACTGCTAGGTAAGACAGTTGAAGATTGATGGTTCTAACAAGTGCGATCGCAACTTACAGTAAGTCAAAATAAAGAGCTGAGGAAGAAAGATAAGAAGAATTCATTACAAACCGTGAATTTCAACCAAAACTTTACACACTCCTTTACAGTGAATAAATAACGTAATGCTGAAACGTAGGTAATCCATTTAAGGGTGATTTCACGAGAACGGGAATAGTTGAGCCTTCAACTCTTGAAAAATAAATTATGATAAAATTTAACTTTTTCTTCTTCAATATGTGGGTAGTGATAAATTTTAGTGCTACAACAAAGTAGAATATGAATAGTTTCTTTCTCGGGAAAATTAACAAAGTGTACGAATTCAGCCTGAAATAAAGTGATGTATTACACGGCAATGCTCATTTTTTTCCCTCCCTCAGATAGTGAGTTTTGATGAAAAAAAATCACCGCTGTTCAACA
Source organism: Trialeurodes vaporariorum (assembly GCA_011764245.1). Lineage (NCBI taxonomy): Eukaryota > Metazoa > Arthropoda > Insecta > Hemiptera > Aleyrodidae > Trialeurodes > Trialeurodes vaporariorum. Next base: position 66,529,106 of record VMOF01000001.1, read on the forward strand.
GTTTATTCTTCACATATAGCCCATAGCTCCTGGGGGCATACAATTCCCACTATCTTGAAACTTCTCTTAAGATAAAACTCTTCACGAAACTGCACGCAAAGCTCATATTTTCAAAACAAAACTGATGAATTTGTACAAAAACCCACAAACAAAAGAAATTAAGTGAAACCCAACACAAAAGGTGCTTCCAAACAGCAATGATCAATATGATCATGTCGATTTTACCCCAACGAGCTCTATTGCAGTGACGCAAAGTGACACAGCTTAGACTATCTGATTTGGGTTCGTTTACTTCATATACTTTTTAACCTTAAATTAAAAATTCCAATTAATCCAATAGAAACTGATTTTAAACAAAAGTGAAAGTACTTCGGAGTGGCTATTTGGGACACGGTATTCCAGTACAACCATACAGGTGAGAAAATTTGGCTAGTTTCAGTGATGTATCTGTTTTTTTTTTTTGTTTGTTTTTTTTTATCGTGAAATTCATCATTCCAGAAGAAACAGTTATATAATTGATTTCTGTGTCCACGCAGCCACACACCAACACTTGCACTCCGTTGAAAACACAAATGGATTTGTCCCAATTTTTGTTTGTTTCTTTTTTTTTTTTTTTAATTTAAAGGTTAATAAATATGAGGCAAACACATCGAGCCTGTGTGAAAAATGTCCATAAGAGATCTCCATCATGCTGCCTTCGTGCTTCGTGCTGCCTCGAAAAAAACGGCCTACGAATCCTCTCTATTGCTATATCTCGTTTGGATCATCAGAAAGTTTCAAAATTGACTCAAACTCAATAAATGTGTTTAAACATAATTCCATGATGACAGTCATTTGCGTAGGGCGCAAGGAGGGGGGGGGGGGCTGCATTTTTCTATGCTGAGAGAAGTGATTCATCAATCATCATAGAAGAGGCTACAATCAGATGTCACTCCTCTATTGTGACCAGCTCATTCAACTGCCATCTTGGATTCCCTTAAAACACTATTTGAGTGTTAATGAGATGAGAGGATCTTTGAAACTTTTTTTTGCTCATTTATATTTCACAGGAATATATATTGTTTGGGAGTTTGCCTCACATTTTGTTGATTTAACAATCTATTTTGTCAGATTAACAATCTTATTTTGATGATTCAACATTTTGTTTGGTTGAATTAACAAAACCAATTTAGGTCTCCATTCTGGACAGTTAAATTGTTAATTCAAACATTTTTTTTTCTTTTCAGTGCAAAACGTTATAACAAATGTTTGCAACAGACCCATTATCAACGCTAGTTTTCCAGAAAAATTGTTTTCTCATTATTTATTTTGAAAAAAAACTTTAGACTTTTCAAAAGGTATACACTCAATGTATTACCGTGGATAAAAGCGCTGTAAGTATGACGCATGTTTCGGCTGGCAACTGCGCTGGGGTTGGCTAGCGCGGAACAGGGCTGTCGTTTCACGTATCGTTACATACGCATTTCTCCCATTTAACTCGAATGTAATATTTTCGAATTTCCCGCCAAAGCTGGCAAGACTGCCGCAAAGTGTCGCTTTGGGAAGATGAATGAAGAGGTCGGGGTGAGAAACAATTCTCTCGGAAATACCGCAGTGGCATGACGCGACGCAGTGAACGTCGCGTCAAGCCGCGTCACCTCGATAGTAAAAGACGTGAGACCGGGCGGGCGGACGCGGACGTTGCGTTGCGTCTGTCGCATCTCCTCGCGTCGTGAAGTCCCTGCCTAGGTTGATATGAATCTGGAATAGAGCAGGTGACTGCAGCGAGACTCGCGCGACTCGAGAAACGCCAAGAGACTAGAGAAGTAAAGACTGGACATACTTCATCTTGAGTTGAAGTTGAAGATGTATGCGCCATCTGCAATTGCCGTATCGTCACCTCAACCCTTTTACCACAGAATAATACAATCAGAAAGGAAACTCCCAAGAGCCAATGGAAGCAAGTTTGGAATTTAACGGCACCAATAGGCAACGCTGTGGTCCTATGTCCCAACATGGCGGACGAGTGTGATTTGTGTTGAAACTCATTTATTTCTGTAAATACTAGAAAGAAATCTTAAGTTTCCAACCTTACTTTTATTTTATAGGCATTTTAAAATGAAAATTTCGCGGATCATGTCCTAATTTTTTTTTCGCGCGCGAATCTAGATGTAAACATCCTATATTCCAACATGGCGGACGCGAAATGAATTTGCTTCAAAATCCGACAGAGTTTCCGTTCTGATTGTATTATTCTGTGCTTTTACTGCCAGGTTATACCATCGGCAGCTCGTGCAATTTGGCAACGATGTTTTCCCTCCATTTGATTCAATGCAAAATAATCGATTCGATAGTAAATCACCGCTTCGCGTGAAATCGATTGTTTTTCATAGATTCAAATGCAGGGAAAACATTGTTGCCAGATTGCTCGAGCCGCCACCGGGTTATACGAAGACAAATATCAATGTACGCTCTCTTTTATGAGGTGACTTGATAAATATTCCTACGCCACGATGTTTGTTTTCCATCAAAATCGCTGCGTGGGAAACATTATATTTTTGAAATATGAACAATTTGGAGTTGTAATCAGTGGCGTTGCGTGCAATTCGGCAACGTTGTATTGTGTCCATTAAAACCCACGTGAAAGGTCGAATGATAGAGTGTTCACCGAACACCCAATAGTTTGATCTTTTTCATGGGTTTAGATGGACGAGTTGCAACGTTGCCAAGTTTGACGCTTCGTCATTGGTAGTAATGCATATCGATGTTCGTTCACGCTCAAATGAAGTAAATTGATAATTATATTTTATATGCTCCGGTGTTGATTTTGAATACACAATAATGGATTGAATACGCTCGTCGTAGGAAACATTATTTTTCAAATGTGAACAATTTGTAGTCGTAATTCAAAGGAATGTTCGCTCGCTCAAATGAAGTGAAAATATGAATACTTATCCATACGCTACGGTGTTGATTTTACATACACAATGGATTGAAGGCGCTGTAGGAAAAGTTAGGTTGTAAAAATGCACAATTTGGAATCGCAATCCAAATCAATGTTCGCTCGCTCAATGGGGCTGTTGCACACATTTGCTTTAAGCGATATAATAGTCAATTCTGGTGTAAAAACCTCAAAAAATAACAATATGGCATTACTAAAAACTTCCAAAATCCACTTCCAAACTCATTAAACGCTTTTATTTGCGCGATAGTAGTGGTTCCGCAGGGCAGTAATAATGGGAGATTCCCTTCTAATAACTCTGTAACTTCATCGAAAAGTGACCAATAAGAAACGACTTTCCTTAATGACAGCGGAGTCACCAGGTGTCGCGGTACCATTAATTGAATGTGGATCACAACTCTGGAGTCATCGCTTACGTTTAACAACTTACTTTGTTAGCAAAGGCAATTTTTTTCTGTATTTTGCGGCAACCCTGAGGCACGCGCAGTGGTCAGAAAAACCTCAAACTCACCCCTTGATAACCTTCTACGCTTCCCCCTACCTCCGTGTAAAATGTAACTCATTTTAGCTCACAAAATGTACTACTTGAAATGTGTACTATGCAAAATGGAGCGGCACAATGGATGTTGCCAGTCATCCAAAAATCTCTGCAAGAATTTTGCAATGAATTTTGGACCAAAACTGTTTCATTTCTTCCTCCCTAGCGAGCTTTATCTTGATAGAGAAGTCACAATGGAGGTCAATGTTAGCCCATCGTGGCGTTTAAGCGCGTGTTTGTGCCTCCCCTTCTTAATCTAAAATAATTATTAAAAAAAAAAAAAAAAAAAAAAAAAAAAAAAAAAAAAAAATCGTTTTAAATGAAAATAGCCTCTGTCTAGAGATTGAATTTCATTGCATATCGTCATCGCTTTTGACATGTATCATGTACCATGTGAAGTTGACGAATGAAATCATATCAGTCGACTCTAAGGATTTTAGTTCAGGTAGGCAACCTGCAATACTGATCACAATTAATATATAAGCATTGCACCTGGGCCAAAATCCAAGCCGTCCACTGACGTTATTTAAGTCGAATTTTGAAAATCAGCAGAAAATGTGCTCTGATGCGCTTTTTAGCGGATACTGAAGAATACGAGACCTCTAATACCGTTTTTGCAAGCAGAGCATACTGAAATTGCCGACTGGGTGACACGTGTGTCCCTCACGCGTCTACTGGAGGGCATGGGCGTAGTGTGTATAGGGCTTGAGGGGGCTGAAGCCTTCCCTCTTTTTTCAAGTCCCAAAAGCCTCCCCCTGACTTTTTTTGCGAGGTGTGGCAACAGTGGCTTTCATGACAGTGGCCGCATATAGCAGTTACCAACAAAAAGATGTGAAATTCTTAGCCAAAAACTAAGGGAATCAACAGAAATTTAACTCACAGTGGATTTTCTTGGTTGGATTTTAAATACGAACAAGCAGAAAAAAAGAACAAGTCAGCACTTTTCAAAGCCCAATCCCCTTTTTTGACTCCCTGGCTACGCTTATGTTAGAAGGTTAAGTTTTACGACCCCTTCTTCATATAAGTAAAATGCTCATCTTACATTTTCTGAATACAAACTTACCTTATAATATTCACCGTGACGACTATCCAAGTCGTATTTACATTTCTCGAGGTTGATATGGCAACCATTTCCTGGTTTCTTCACTTGTCATGCACATTCTACTCTTATAACGTAGAATTGAGACTGTCAACTCAATCAAGCTCCATTTATCACGCGCGTCACATACTCTCTACACAAACACACAAGTACGGTGAACATGGGCTGGAGGATTTCAAAAGCCAAAATGCTCGGATCTGAAACCATTTCGTTCAACTCAAGGGAGGCTTTGGGTAACTACTACAGATGCAAATAAATATTGCTGTAAGCTTAAACTTCAACTTTCCTGTAGTCTCGATTGTAGACAACTAAAGTGGAAAACTCCAATGATAGGTATTAAAAGGCGTATTTAATATGTTTTTACGAAGAGCGTGTAACTCAATTCCACGTCTTTAAATCTCGCAATGCTATTTAATTTCTAAACAAAAAGCATGAAAATCAATTTTCATAATTTTTCCCTTCATTTTGCGTTCAACCTGGAATTTCTCACAAACAATTTTTATGAAGATTGGTTCGTTGGTTCACCACTGATGAGGATAGAAAATATGATAAAAGCTTTTTGAACGTTTAATAGAGTTTCTATATAAAGAAACCTGCGATTTTCAATTTTCAGGATTCTCTAGGTATGTTTATCTTTTCTTTTCTTTTTGTCTTTTTTTTTAAAAAAAAAAAATGCATTATTTTAAGTATTGTAGGCATTGTTGTTATACCGTTTTTTGGAAATGGCAATCTTAGAAATGCCCATGTTTCAATAGATGCATTTATCTCACGCCAAAATCCTAACTATTTTTGACCTGTATGTTTCAGCTAAGTGTGCTGTTAGTATTTCGGCTCGCGCTGCTCCAGGGCACCTTGCCAAAATTTGTTAACCAAGACAATCCCGCAGCATTTCACCCTCAGAGACAAGTCAGGTACGTCCACTTTTATTGTAAAATTTAAATCCTGATTTAGTGTTACGATGCATGATTTATTTATTATGCTTGAGGCTCCCTAGAATCAGCCTAAACCCATTCATAATGTGTAGCTTACAAGGTTCTGAAAGGTGCTTTCATGTCTTAAAAAAAAATAATACTTGATTAGCTTAGAGCAATGGTGCCTTTGGTTTTTCTAGTATCTCATCGGCTTTTGAGATACACTTGTGTAAAGTTCTAAAATCGTGTATATTGTGACGTCACAACGCAAAATTGCCGTTTAAAACAATGCATTTTGGGCTAAATTTGCATCTCATGAACTATGAAATCTGAATGAAAAGAAAGGTAGAGATCGTGTCAGAAGAGTTTGCCGTCAACTGCAGTTCTTTGTACACTTGCGTGGAAGGGTGTATTTCCGTCTTCTGAGCTAGTTTCCATTAACTTAACCAGTAAAAACATTGAATGCAACTTATTTGCCTGGATTTTGGTCACAACAATCTGCGTATAGAAGACGAAATTTCGAACCTCCGAGCATGTGTAGAAATAGTCGTAAGCTGCAAACTCAGCTGAAAGTACTTAATTTAAGCTCACCGCGAGTCCTTTTATTTGCTTACGTTAAAAAACGCAAAAATTTAATTAAAATTCGACTGTCCCGCATTGGAACCCTTCCTTCGTGAAATCATGCGTGCAGCCGTACCTATCCGACGCAAAGAAGAAGCAATGCATAGATTTCTCCTCACCCCGTACGCTTAAATATGCAACTTGGATGGATGCTCGTGCCCAGACACAAGGATCTCGAAACGTCACATGTGTTCTTCTAAAGCGCTGTTAAGGTTATCACGTCAGGAGTCTTTCCTGCCGAGCGCACTTGTAAGGCCCAAGACCTTGGAATACTCCTCTCATAATAGGGAACGACCAACTCGTCCCGTCGCACGTAAAATATATTCCGTAGTTCCACAACATCATAATTCTGTAGCGCTGCATTAAATCGAGAAAATAACGAATAAATTTTAAACCCCCCGACATCATCCCAGTGTTGCCGGATTTAAGGTTAAGAAACATATATTTTACATTGATTATTATGTTAAATATGCGGTCCAAAGCGGTTTATCTGGCAATACTGCATCGTCCTCTCTGATACGCGCAGAAAGTTCGCAGATTTGTGAGTTCGCTTCTCTTCTCCTTTTCTTCTCTCCCTCGGGAGTCGAGAAATTGCCCTGCCTTGCCTGCTGAGGAACGCTGCAATTCGTGCTAAGGGAATAAAAAATGATTACGAAAAAAGTGCTTGTAAAACATGCTGACATGGAGGAAAAAATTGCGATTCTAATTATACATTAAACTCAATTTACGGCAGAGTTGAAAACGTTTCAACGTAACTCTGTATAGCTGACTCATGAGCAGAGGTTCCGGATCGTCCGCTTATACGAAACTACGGCCGTTTCACGAAATCGTCAAAATATCCAGACTTATCTGTTTGAGTCAAGTATACCTTCAACTTTTTCACACGCAAAAGAGCTAACCAACGCCTACGCTGGCCTCTAGTTTCTCGTGACTTGCGGTATATGCTTTTAAACATCAGATTTCGGCATAGTTCTGATAATGCCTGCAATGAAGCTTGCGAAAATACGTACAATACAGGGTGTTTCTAAAACTTTTGTCATCCTTTCTACCACGTATTTTTGAGGTCAAAATAAGACTTTTGTTTCCTATAAACAAGTGTCCGAAAATGCCCCCTTTTGAGCTACAGCCCCCAAAGTTTTAAAAAATTATTCGTTTTTTTTAGAATATCCACCATAATTATGAATCAAATGTCATGAAAATTGGTGACCCGATGTAATTTTACGTGTAAAATCCATTAATGACCTTGAGAGATTCAGAAATGAGGTCTGACTGTATTTTTCAGGCAATCTTATACCTTCAACGACACAAATTTCATGTTACGGATTATAAATTTGAAAAATAAAGAATGAAATCAGATGGAAAAAAACTCTTAAAAAGATATTTGGTCCTCTTTGTTTTGGTCGATACTACGCGTATTAAGAGAGATAATCGCTGCACAAAGTGGAAAAGTCAGCGCTTTTACCATGAAGAGCGACAGTAAGTATGCAACCCGCCACTCGGCTGCTACCTCGGGCCGCGCCGCGCCGCCCACTAAAGTAAAAGCGCTGACTTTTCCACTTTGTGCAGCGATTATCTCTCTTAATACGCGTCGTATCGACCAAAACAAAGAGGACCAAATATCTTTTTAAGAGTTTTTCCATCTGATTTCATTCTTTATCTTTCAAATTTCCAATCCGTAACATAAAATTTGCGTCGTTGAAGGTATAAAATTGCCTGAAAAATACAGTTAGACCTCATTTCTGAATCCCTCAAGGTCATTAATAAATTTTACACGTACAATTACATCGGGTCACGAATTTTTATGACATTTGGTGCATAATTATGGTCGATATACCAAAAAAACCAACAATTTTTTTAAAACTTTGGGGGGCTGTAGCTCAAAAGAAGGGTTTTTTCGGACACATGTTTATAGGAAAAAAGTCGTATTTAGACCTCAAAAATACGTGGTAGAAAGGATGACATAAGTTTTAGAAACACCCTGTATATCATTGAATGTGCAAAAGAAAGTCAATACATATCGAGGGACCTTTTATGTCAGTTACCTGCTAGGTGCATACATGTTGCTAGCGCCATCCTGTTTCATGACAATACAGACTACCCTTATTTTATACGAAACCTCTTAAGTGAGGTTCCTAAGAAACTTTCATACTGCCAGGCTACCAGTACCAGGTTACCCCTCTTTACTATCGTCACTAATGAAGTTGGCTAATCAAACTTGTGAAACAGTTTGTTCGTTCGCACTGATGTGCAAGTGCAATTAATTCAATAGTTTCACACGACAGCGACAGTCGACAGTCGTATTTCTTGTGTAATCTTTGGACTTACGGTAGTCTTGGCGACATAGTCGTCCCTTCTTCCGAGATGTTCTATCCCCCCTCCCCCATACCCTCACAATGAAAATCTGAATAATTACACGGTCCTCCCTTTTTCAACTGCTCCTGGTTACGTTGTAAGCTCCTCTTCTTCGGAGTTCATTAGAATAGGTAATCAAATTCCTCCTCAACTTACTCCAACTCACTCATTTGGTGTCCAACCCCCATGCCCCCATCTCACAGCTACCAAATCACCCTCTCCTTCAGGTAGCGATATCTCACGTTTTCACACCCCAATTCACCCTCTTCCCCTCCTTCACACAGGCGTCTTCCATCGCAAACACTTCAGCGCTGATCCCTCAGTTTTCGGTCGACCTTATACTTCTAACTTTCAACGCGCCAATAAGTCAACTCACTTCCTTCCCCCCCCATTACCCCCCCCATCCTCCCCAATCCTGCCCCACCCTCCCCTCACCCTCCCCCGCATTTTTGCAACTCTCTTTCTCTTTCTCTTTCCTTTCCCTCCCTATTTTCGCTCACTCTCTCTCTCCACCATTTAAACCGTATTAATCCCTTCATCATCATCTACCTACTCCTTCTCTTTCTAAGATTTTGTATCGCTCTTATCTCTTCACCGTCCTCTTTACCTTAATGTAAACTACCACCTTCCTAATTTCTAATAAAGCCTGAGTTTATTAAGCAAGAGGTTCTTCGTAAATAATTCAAGATGGAATTTGATTAGCCGCCAATTAATGCTTAATCGACTCTTTATTTTTGGTTTGTTTTTTTGTGAAAGCTCTATTAATTGCTCCCCTTTGTTTTATTTTGAAAGCTCTATTGCTCCCCTTTGTTTTTTTTTAAAGCTCTATTTCTCCACTTTAAGGGGTGATATTAATTCCTGGAGTAATCTCGTAATGAAGTCTATCTTCACTATACCTTCGTTTAGGTTAAAGTCCACACATTCTAGGTTTCGGGATTTGACGACAAAGCTGTTTTTTAGTATATTTCAAGATTTTTTAATTCTCCAATGATTCCAGTGACTGACCTAAATATTCCACGACTCACTTCGCAGTTTAAGCCTGCAATGTATGACACTACTGCATCCGTCACATTTTTTCCATTTTACTAAATCACCAGACAAATTATTAAAATGTCCGCATTTATTTCAAAGTCGATGACGGAGACTCCGATGGTTGAGAAAAGATTCAGATCAGAGTATTTTTGTGCATCAAATTTTTTGAGGCTGAATTAAACTCTGTAACCATTAAGCCCGTGACAAACCTGAGCGAACGCGAACGCTGCAAAAAAAAATAAAATAAAAAAATAATCGCTGCCATGTATTTCAATGCAATGCGCGAAAATACACTTTTTTAGTGAGCTATGATCTCTGAAACCGGAATGAAAGAAAACCATAGCAATCACTGCGCGCGAGTCACAGAAAAGCGTCTTGCGGGAATTGAAAACTTTTACGTTGCGTGTCTGATTGCCGAGTCAAACCCAAAACTTGTGTCGGCAATGCAAGGTTAGTTCAGGGTATAAATAATAAAAATCGTGGGGCAGTAAAAAAATACATTCCGTCTATCTAACAACTTTCCTTGATATTATATTTCCTCTATCATAATATTTCTTCAGTATACCGCAAAGCTTCCGCGAAAAAAAAAAGAGGAAGAAGAATATGCACGAAATTAAAAGACCCATTATCCTATGTAATAACTACTCTCGGCACTGGAGGACGGTCTCGTGATGAGCAGAAATAAACATGTTTGGGAGTCTCTGCACGTGGTACAAGAGAGTTATGATCGAAAATGTGGAGAAACACCGAAGCTCGCTGAGGCAAACATGATTGACATGACTCAGTGCCGCTAAGAGTTTTCCAACGCAAAATGTAAAGTGAAGCTGCATAAACTACCGCGTTGCACGAAATGGGTTCAAATAGTGGATACCGGTCTACCGGTGGTAGCGTTTAACCCTTTGCTGCATGATTTTGTTTTTTTTTTCAATAAAATAATTGTTTTCAGTACAATTTTGATCCTTGAGACAGGGAAAAATAGTGAAAAAATTCTTTCCATTATATTTCAATGGTAAAGAGCCTGAATATTAACTGTTCCAAATATGGCCTTACCCGCATTTAGGTATCCATGCAACTGAAAATAAAGTTTTCAGGCTAAAAAAAAAAAAAAAAATTAAAGTAGTAAAAAATAAGTTAGTAAGTTTCAATAGTTGTTTTTTTTTGTATATTCTACCCCTGCGTTACTCCCAAACATAACAATGAAAATCGGAAAGTCTCGATCAGATTTTCAGTGAGCTATTTTCAACCACTCTGCACGTTCTCTATCCTGTGCTGCGCGCTCTAGGACAAAATCGACAATTCTTACTCGTTTAGTATCTGTTCCACACGTGACCCACCATGCAGCGGCAGTATAACTCAAGTCCCCTACTTTTAGATAAGGCTTCAAAGTAATTGCTCCAGATCTGGGCTCATCTGCAGTTGAGGGTTAAATCCCTGTGTTTACTAGATATTTGATCGCGACGTATTAAGCCTTGGTGGAGAAGGGGGGGGGGGGTCAAAAAGATCTCAAACCGGTTTTCAGTGTAAAGAGCCTTGGTGGTGTTTTTGTTTTGTTTTTGTTGTTGTTCTTTTGTCTTTTGGTAACTTTGAGCATTTTGAGTGATGAATGCATGCATGCATCTTACGAACTGTGTTGAGACCATTTTTCATCACGTGTTACCTATCTGTAGATATTTGGGGCTATTGTTTGAAAAAACGTCGATTCCAAGAAAATACAACACACATTGGAAAAGTATCATTTGAGTTTTTATTATATTTTCTGTTGCACCTTAAATTTAAAAGTAGAGAATTGAACCACTAAACATTAAAAGGCATACAATTTCGTAAAAAAATATGCATTGAACTGCTATGTATCTATCCATAACCTAAAAGTCGTATTAGCTGAATAGCCATATCAAAAGCTTCAAAGGCAAAAACTATAATCGACAGCCAATGTCCAAAAATTGTGAAGGTCAGCTGTATCAGTACTTGAGTGTTATGAAGTCTCAAACTTGAATATAAATTAATGAAAATTGTACGGAAAAAAACAACTTGCCCCCCGCCCCCGCCCTCACCCCATTGGTTTCACAAGGATTAATGACCGATAATGTGCAACCGCTGGAAACTCATCCTTAGATTAAAAAAACAGAACGAATGCAATAAATAAAGAGGGGGGAAGAAAATAATTAATGAACAAATAAAAATTGTAAAAAATTCATAAGAAAGGAAAAAATTAGAACATTTGTGAAACTTTCAGCTTTAAATTCTTTGCTCCACCGTTCAAATTCCCCGTTCCTGTTTGTTGGAGGAGGAGTGGAGGATTAAAGCCCATTCCTACAGAGTCCAGTGAGCAGGGACATATATCCGACATACCAGCCCCCCTCCTCTCCCCCCTCCTATCCCCCCTCCTCTCCCCCAACTTCTCTACTGTATCATTGCTTTCAACTAATTTAACGCACGCTTCTTCTTGATTCGTGTAAATATTCTTATTTAATAACCAAACAATGCATGATATTGATTCTCGGAACTGTCTCACAAGCCATGTTGGACGTCATCCATAGCCAAAATGCAGGCGATCTTTTGCGCTCGCATCCGAGCTGCGTTCGATCAGCGTTGCCAGATTGGAGTGAAAAAGCCGTAGGTTTTACATTGAGTTAAATGGGGACGGTACGGCTTTTTCCTCTCGATCAGGCAAAACTGCGGCCGATGAACAGATCTGCCATTTTGTGTAGGTTTGTTTGGAAATTTTAAGTCACCAATGATTGATTCCACCAGTTACATGGGCGTAAACACGGTAGAGTCTGGGTGAGGCCCACCTCAGAAAATCCGAAAAAACTCGAGTCTTAGTGAGTTACTATCTATAATTTTCTTTTTTTACGCCCAGGTTCAAAGAACAGCGATATTTTACAAAACTTTTTCAAAAATAGTAGAAAAACTCTGCGCCCCAACCGATTGTCTTTATAGTTTTAATTGAAAGTATGAAACATCAGATGAGCTCAAACACTCCACAAAAAGTTCTATTTTTAGGTTATATGTTACACAAGTGTAAATTTGCAAAATTTTGTGTTGACGTGTTGAAATCGACATTTTTTTTTTTTTTTTTTTTTTTTTTTTTGTGGGTGTATTTTCTTTTGGTTTGCGAATAATAAATGTGCTATTAAAACAAATATTTTAAATATTAAAAGTTAAGTTTTAGAAGAAAAAAAAAATATCTGGAGGACGGGATTTTCCCCCTAAGACTCCCCCTCCCTGATTTGAGTTTAAACGTTTGGTCCGCCTCAGAAAATCTGTCTAGTTACCCCAATGACCGGTCGAACGAAAAATACGTAGTTGAATTTAGTGTATTATTGTAATGCTTCAAATAATCTTCCGTCTGCAGTATTTTTTTCAACCGGTGGATTCTCTGTGACTGAATTTAAAAAAAAAAAAAAAATCGTAAATGTCCAAAATTTAAGGAGATGATTCCACTGGTTGAGCGAAGATTACATCAGATGCGAGTATTTTCGTGTATTACAGTCAAAAACTAAATTAAACCGCGCTTAATATATTAGTGAATCGGAAGAATCATTGGTGAATTGAAAAAATGTCATTAAATGTAGACTAAGTGGCAGCTCTACCAATCAATGGCGGTTGTAATTAATTATTCCATGAATCTGCTGATAAAACTCATCGCTCAGTGACTTCTCTCCGTTTCGAATGCATTGACCCGGTACAAAGTCAGCTCTTACCCATACTTGCCAGGTCGTCGTAGAACAAAAAGCTTGATTTTTTTGTTTGATTATTTATTAATAAAGATACTGTGTTCAACTGAGGAGGGACTTGAAACAATTCAGGTACGGCAATATTATCACTGGTAACTGCTGAAAGTATTGAATGAATCTACTAAAAATATCGTTCATTCTACCTGCCCATGTATAGTGTTTAGTTCGGAGACGCCTTTAATGTACAAGCATTTACAATAATAGTATGTACAACTATGATTTAAGGGTGATTTTACGTAAACGGGACTTTCTTCTGACGCCGATAAATAACAGTGATGGCTATTGCATCATTAAACTTTTTAAGCTATCCAACGAATGAATACCATTGTGTTCGTTTTTACCAAGCATCATTCGATGGAACGATAAGTGCAAACGTGTTGTTTTAAATACCTAACTTACTGTCACTATAGGGTTCTCAAATAAAATGTTTATTTTCTTTTTACTTTTAAAGTTATTTCAAATGCATTAATTCGGAGTCTTTCAGCTCAAAAAAGCAAAGGAAACCATTTGTGTCGTAGTTCACGGAAAAAATGAATGATAAAATTTACAATGGTAGTCGTTCGTTTTGCCCCCACTACAAGGCACGGTAAACTCTATTGGACGTTTGGTTAACTTTCCAACGATTTACTTATTGTTAGTCGTTTGATGACGTTAATCAGATATATCTATTAACCCCTTATGGGCCAAGCCCGAGTATACTCGTTTTTCACCTCTGTTCTATTTCACATTGATTCAGTATTCATTCCGGATAAACGCAAATATAGATGAAAACACTACAATAGATAAGGTCTCGCCGGGCACCTTCAATTCTTCGTTTAGGCAATTCCATCTCCATCAAGTACGAACAGTTAACTACATTCCATGTAGAAACGGAGGAGTGGTGTTCTCTTGAACTAACCTGGTCCTTAAAGGGTTAAAGTTTATTATAACTTGTGATAAAGGCCAATAAAATCATCCGCAAGCATTAAAAATGGCAACAAACTTTTTTTCGTATTTTTCAGGGGAAAAATTTGCTCCGAAGCGAGTGCGTAGGAGCATTTGTTTGAATCTAATGTGTCAGTCACGTAGCACAAAAGATCGAAGCATGTTATTTTCAGGACTTATTTTAACGAACAGAAATGACGATTATGAACGGAATATTGCAAAATAACTTAAAATGTGTAAAAATAATTCATGTCAAAGCTTATTTTGAGTCAAATTACCCGATTCTCTCAAAAAATATCTAGGCTGCGATGTTTGCAAAGCAAGAAAACCCTAAAACTTGTCTTGCTCGGAAAAATCTATGTTTCGATCAAGTGTACGTCGCACTGAATCGGTCAATAGGTTCCAGACTCTAAAGATATAAATAAGAAAAAGAATGAATGAAACAAAATGGGCGAATATATGAATGAGTGGGTGGATGAATGAAAAAAAAAAGAAGCAGACAACGAAACAAAGAAAGAAACGAATGCGAGAAAATACAGTGAGGCTTGAGCAGAATTGATGAGTGGATGCTTGCCGGTAATGCCGAGTCTCAACGTGTAGAATGGTGAATTTTATTTGCTCTGAGTACCTATACCTCCATATATATAGCACACTCATCTATACACATTCCCCTCATTAGAGAGGCTCGTAAACAATTTATTCTAATCCTATTAAAAACAGGATGAGGATTATTCATCGGGAACAATACTCCGAGGAGCAATGTTGCCAGATCTCTCTTCGTAAAACCAAAATTTACATCAAGTTTCAAGGGGGAGAATCGGATAATCATCCGAAAAATGGCAACATTGCTCAGAGGAGATGTGGGAGAGTGTGCGTGCGCTGAACCCAAGTGTTTGTGCGATGAGATTGCATACTCGGATGTGTTCACGGCGCTGATGTGTTATTGCGTCGCGTCGAGTCGCAGCGGCAAGAGTTGGTGTTTTCACTGTCAAGGAGAGAGGGGCGTAAAGAGGTGGAGGCGGGGGGGGGGGCAGAAAAAGAGCTACCGTTGGTGTGTAAAGCGGAACAATTAGAATACAAAATAAACACAAGGTAAACAATATGAGAGAAGAGGAAAAAAAAACAAAAAGCAAAAAGCAGGGCGTGAACGCGATCTCAAATGAAGAGTGCTTAACCGTCTCTGCCAGTTATATACTGGTGCGTGTGTGTGTGTGAGTGTGTGTGTGTGTGTGTGAGTAAACGTGTGTTAGTTCTCATCAATAATATGTGCCTGTGTTCACGCGGATGCGGGGGTCATGGTGTGCGTGCGGATGCTCCGCCGTATATCGGAGAAAATAACTTTTTTTTTGCAAAGTTACACGCAGAAGTGTACGGTGACTCGCCGTTTCACCCGGAGAGGGGGCATCGGTATGCTGTCCTGGGGTCGTAAGAGAGGGACACTGGGGGGAAGGGGTTGGCTCGGCAGTCGGCATGCAAGCAATTTACACAGTTGGCACGTGAGGAATGAGAAATATTAGCATATTTTCGTTTGATTTCTATGTTTTCTTTTTTTATTTGTTTAACTACGCGTTGTTTTGTTTTGCTTTATTCTGTTTTTTACTTTTTCTTTCGCAGTATTTTTTTCCCTGCATATGATTCCGGGTCTTTGCGCCCTTTTCTGCAGGTGCTTGATTTGACATTTTAATAGAGGTAGTTTCAGAAATGTAGGCGGACCTAGACCGATAATCTTTGGAATTTTTCAACATTATTTCTGATATTACTCGATGAAAATGAATAAAAATGAAATTGAGTGTTCACTTTTCAATGAGGAAAACTTTATACACAAAAGAATAAAGTCTGGGGCATATTCGGTATTGAAATGAAGGAATAAAAGTTGAAAATTCGCCATGGTTTTGGTCCGCCTACACTTCTGAAACGAGCTCTACCTTCAGAAACTTGCTCACAAGTTTTTATGATGACATATTTAAAATTCTAAGAGGTATGGACCTTTTAGTAGGGAGTTGCCCATTGTCCAATTCCTAGTAAAATGCTCCATGAATTTTCAAGACCGAAATTCCGTAGCTATTTTTCCATGAAATAACAAGGAAAATCTAATGGATTTTTCATGAATCACCTACAAAATTTTATGAAGTTTGATGGAAGATAGTAATTGTCAACGGAAATAATGCTCACGGAATTTTGGTCATATAAATTTATTGAAACTTTTCCTAGGGATAACTTTAAGGGGTATCCGGATTGTCAGTAGCTAAATTATACACCAAACAAATAAATTCTGGAGCTCAAAATTGATTTAAATTGGCGTTGCAATACTGCAGTGGATTGGGAAGAATGATATAAATTCGACCACATGAGTATGTATAAAAAAATGCGACAGTTTATTAATACAAAATATAATTAAACTAAACGAAAAATCAGGGAATTTAGTCAGTACCTATAGAAAACCTAAATAAACACTGACGAAAAAGAGGACGGAATTAAAACAAACAACAAAGAGAACATAAACAAATACTTAAAAAAATAAAACAAAATTTATGACTGGTATTTCAGACCCACCCATTCACGATCCTTTATTGCACGGATCACTCGCAAGACAGGCAAAAGTTTTTTTCGTTTTTGCTGAACAATGGTAAGGATAGTCACAAAAATCGATCAAAATGAGTCCCAAACATTTTCAAAAATCTTTCTAACACGAAAATGGTCAGTTTTTTCTTATTTGTTCTTAAAAAAAAAAAAAAAAAAAAAAAAAAAAAAAAAAATCATATTCAACAGATACCGATTTTCTCGGGTAATTTGCGATTCCGCGGCAGAAATGGAATTTTAAGATTGGGAGTTTAAAAACATATTCATGAAATTATTTGGGCCCATTTTGTGATATTAGCATCAGTCAAAAGCCTGTCTTAAGCGCCTCTTCGAATAAACCTAGTGCACAATTGATCAGAATCCCCTCGTGAAAACAAATTCAAAAACTATAATCACATTCAAATGAGTATTTAGACACATATTCCGAGCAAAAATCATCAAGGTTTTCCAGTAACCACCAACTATAATAAGACATTTTTCCTTGACGTTGTCACAAAATCTGTCACCAAGCGAAGTCAAAAATATACATACGCCGAGCCTTCGCTAAAAGGAAAAGTAATATTTCACCATTAAGGTTACTCAACTCCTACATATTTACTTGGACAATTTTTTACTTAAAACAACAAGAGATTCCATTGAAACGACGAGGCTTGAAAAAATACTAGTAGCATGACTAAATATATTTTATTTTTTCTAACTCATATACAGGCTGCATCTGAATGTTACAGGGTAAGAGGCATCAAGTCTTGAAATTGGCCACCCTTCAAAGAACGCTCTAGTTAAAAAAAATAATAATACTTCTAGCCTTGTCAGCTAAAAATTTCTCGCTTGAAATTAAATATTGTAAACATTAATAGTTATATTGATCACAGAATTTCTTGTTTGACACCTCTATGTATGCTATGGTGATTCAATTGTGCATTGAATGCTTCTAGCAGGTAGAAGCTAATCTATTTGAGAATTTAGACGGTTTGATGTTGAAAAATATTATTACGATCTTTATCGTTCGGAAGTAGAGAGAAAAGAACCATGAAAAGATCTAATGAATACAGATCCATCCAGCCTCTAAATAATAAAAAAGCTCAAACTTTGATGGGCTAAAATGGGAAAACTTTTATCGTTTATTGAGAACTTAGCGAAAATGTTCGTCTTTGCCCAATGATAGGAGTAACAACGGGTGTAACAAATCCAACAAACTTCACATAAATCATTTGAGATTTGGAAGAAAGATCAGTCGAGTGATTTTCTAGAGCCTCAATTATTTCACTGAAACTCTTGTTTTTAGTCTCAGGGACGCAAAGGTAACAGAATAACGAGATGAGAACCCCTGAAACAGCATAAGAGGAAAAAGTTCCAAAATAACCAAAGAAAGACAGCATAGTTGGGAAAAGCTTGACTGTGGCAAAGGTAAAAAAGGTGCCTAGAGTGATTATAATAGACGTTGCCAAATTTCTTACAGATGAAGGTAGCATCTCGGAACAGAGGACATAAATAACAGGCCCGACTCCAAGCGAGTAAAATACAACAGCAAGAGAGTAGGAAAATAGAGGGAGATAAGTGGAATACTTGGTGTGAACAAACCAGTCGGACTTATCAAATATAAAACAGACTGAGAGGGCGAAAACACTCAAGGCCATACCTAAATAACTTAGAATAAGCAGGAACTTGCGTCCAAGACGGTTTATCAAAACGCAAGAGCCTGCCGAGCCTACCAACATAATGATTCCTACGATGACTGAGCATACATTTGGAGAAACCGCAGTGCCGGTCTCTGAGAAAATGGCGACCGTGTACGTTAACATAATACCTATACCCGTAATCTGCTGTCCTATTACTAGAACTAGGCCTATAACAAAAGCTTTCAAGGTACTCTTTTTGTTATACAAGTCCGAAATTCTACATTGGGAACTCTCGCCGTCAGACGCCAATGCCTCTAACAACTTGAACTCGTAGTCAATCGATGCAGCACTATCACCGTTGAAATACAGCAACGATTTCTTCGCCTCTTCTTCACGGTCATTTAAAAGGAGATAGTTTGGAGTTTCGGGTAGAAATACAAACATAGCCAAGTAAATAAGAGGGAAAGATAGACAAAATAGGTTGAATTGATAATAATTCAGTACCGAGCCGAATAGGAATGATAGTAGATATCCAAGGTTTAAAAATAGAACCAGGCTCATTCCGAGTGGTCCACGTAGTTTATCGCTGGAAATTTCGCCTACGTACAAAGGAACGTTGACAAGGACACCAGTCTCTCCGAAGCCAGCGATGAATCTAGCGATCGCTATTGACCAGTAGCTATCACATGTGAGAAGAATTGTCCAACAGATGATGAAAGGAAGAGCAATTAGGTAACCAGCGCCTTTTCGACCGATCAGATCGGCAGCCCGGGCCCAAACTAGAAGGCCAAAAATACCACCCATGTACGGGACTGAACCGACCCAAGAGATCTCGCTGTCGGTGAGTCGTCGACCGACTGGTGAGTGGTTCGACATGAGCAACGGTTGAACTGGTGCCATCCAACCGTTCACGGTACCCATCATGATCGTGCTGATGTTAACTGAAACCACAAAAGAATCGAAGAGGGAAATTATTACATCGTTAAGGTTTACAAGTAAGAACATCTAGCGTGCGTTCAGTTCACACTGAAAATATAAAGTTTCAGTGGAGCGGAGCTAATATTGAGGGTCTAATGGAGCAAGTTACGGTTGGACCAAGGAACTCATTCGATTAAGCAAAAACAAAAGGGAAGATTGTCACTGTGCCAAAAGAGTGCTTCGAATACAACCAAAATTTGCTCCGTTAGAGCTAGAACTTTAGCTCCACGAAGCTATTCTCAAAGGCTCCTTTGGCTGAACTAAAATTTTGGTTTTTTCATTCTGGTAGGAAGCAAAGTTGTGTCAGATCTATAAAGCATTCTAAATTATAATTTAGACTAAAAATAGAAGAAATATAACTCGTGATTTTTGACTGATGAAGTGGTATAACTACTTAAACATCACATCAAACTCTGATTTGGTTTGCACAGTTTTACTGGAATATAACCGCACTGATCTAGATTTTTGTACTAATACAGTCAAACATTTATAATTGGAACTTGGAGAAACAAGACACTTTATTGCAGTCAAATATGCAGAAGTTTAGCGCTCTGACAAAAAGAATATCATAAATAAGTCCGACATATTTGCGGTCCCCCCTCCCACGAGCAAAAGATTCTTTTAAATACGAAAAAGATGGAATGAATTCCTTATGGAACCACCTCTATGCGTGAAGCAGTTGTATTTGCGACCATTGTGATTCATTTACAGTAACTTTGGGTGCAAGACAAGTGAGCGATGTAACTTGACCGGAAATTTCATCCACTTTTGAAAAATAAAGAAATACAAATGAGGACTACAGAGACAGACCAGCCTTTAGTCCCTTCTTCAGGCGTTATCAAAATTAAACAAATTAAGAGTAGAGAAAATAGGGATTTTCATAGGCAAGCAAGACAAAAATACTTAATTTTTTCTTTTAATATTATCTTTCAATTTTATCGTTTATCTTTAATTTTATATTTTAATACTTAGGGAAATTTTCTGTAGGTGAATTCTCGGTTTTGCCTGTCTCATGAAAAGGGTCCAAAAAAGGCCGGTCTCTGGAACGAGCTCAGCGGCCAAGATGCTTTTTTACCTGCTTTCCTATCGGACTTCTAATCCCAAACACTAAGTATCGTCTAACGAAATTAACTGAAATCACTATAGAGAAAAAGAGGGTAGGAGAGAGGGGTGGTTAGCTATTGGAAAAACGATCATTTTCAAAACTGTTTACTAAATGATTTTGCGTTTAATTGTAATAGTGGGATGATAAAATCGTCGAATTAGTAGCTAGAAAGACCGAAAAAAGTATACTCTGTTCGGGATGAGAAGTGCGATGGGAAGTCAGGTAAAAACACTCTGCATTGCAACGCATCCTCGGTAGTCGATTCTCGGCCGCTGAGCTCGATTCGAGTCCAGCCTTTTTCGAACCCTTTTTTTGAGATAGACAGTACCGAGAATAGGGCTATCGCACACTTTTGTTATAAGCGATGTAATAGTCGATTACGACGTAAAAACCTCAAAAAATTACGGTGGTGGCACTAAAAACTTCCAAAATTCACTCCTAAACTCAATAAACGCAGTTATTTGCGAGAGTGTAATGGTAGCCGAAGGCACTAACAGTGGGAGATTCCCATCTAACAATTCTGAAACTCCATCAAGAAGTGACCAATAAGAGACTACTTTCATTTTACACCGGTGTCACTTGGTGTCGCGGTACCATTCATCGGATGTGGATCATCACTCTGATGACTAATTACTCTGTGAATCATCCTTGTCAGCATAGAAAGAGTGACGAAATTAAGATAGTAATCTCCCATTGTTAGTGCCTTCGGCCACCATTACGCTCGCGCAAATAACTACGTTTATTGATTAAGGAGTGGATTTTGGAAGTTTTTAGTGCCGCCATTTTTACTTTTTGAGGTTTTTACGCCGTAATCAACTATTAAATCGCGTATAGCAAAAGTGTGCAATAGCCCCATTGGTTGACTAGAAATTTTCGTCACGCCCGAAAGAATTGCAAACTGCTAGAGATAATAAGATAAAGCGGACGAAATGTCAGCCCTGAAGGGCCAAACTCCGTCAATTTTAGTAAATTTCATAAGTGACTACCCCCTAAGATTTTTTTTGGGGCAAAATAGAGATACTCATCCACTTAAAAGGTATTTTGTCCAATGAGGACCCTTGGAGGGTCATCAGTAATCTAATTCGACTAATTTTGACGAGTTATGGCCCTTCAGTGCTGCGATTTCATCCGTTTAATCGTACGGCTAAAGAGCCGTTTGCAATTTTTTTCATCTTGAGGAACATTTACAGTCGGTCAGTTCTCGATATTGTCTGTCTCAAGAGGAGGGTCCAAAAAATATCGGTCTCCGAAACGAGCTGAGTGGCCGATCGACTATCGAGAACTCTGTCAGAAAACATGGGTTCCCAAAATTCTCCGTTGCAATATAGTGTGCGTTTTTACTTAACTGCCCATCGGACCCCTTCTCTCAAATAGAGTATAGCCATTTTCAGACGTTTCTATTATACATTTTTTGAGAGCAGAGTAAGTATGCAATCTTCTTTCTTTCACGTGGGTGGATTTTCAAAATTTAAAGGGGTGTTCAGACGTTGCAAGCAAGTTTCGATGTCAACGACAAAGGAGTAAAAAGTTTCCTTTGGCACCAGGTCACGGAATGGCAGCAACTAAGACAAATCTCAGACATCACACTCAAAAGCAAATCACATTTTTTAGTTATTTCGGTCTAGACAGCGTTTTAAAAAAGTGCCTATTGTTATGAAATACAAAATTATGACAAAATAAAAATACCCGTAGGATTCTTTTCGTACTTGGGATAAATTTTGGTTTTCAATTCTCGTGCCATCAAAATTACACGCAGTTAAAGATATTTGATGTGGACGGACAGGCATTTCGTAAAAAAAAAGTGCACCCTCCCCCATTGAATCACAAAATGGCAAGAAATTGCCGAGGGTTGCAATATTATTGTTTTAATTTTCTATGGTAACAAACATATCTCTACCCAACAGGTTTGACAAAAGCGAAATAAATTGAGTAGTAGAAAAGGAACAATATCTCACCAATAAGAGTGGCCGTAAATTGTCGAAATTTCCCCAATCGATTTAACGGAACTTCGAAAGTATCCTCAAAATCATCACTTAAATCAACTTTAGTGTCGTCCTTCATTTTAAAAATAAAATCCTTTCGCACTTGGTCTTCAGATGGAGCAATTTTTGAGCGAACGCACAACTGATGAAACCTAACTTTCGCATCGGATTATAAACTGTTAAACTCCTTTTCTCTCGAGGAAAACACACTGTTTGCCAAGAATGTGGTCCGTTGGCAGGAAGAGAGTATTTTTCTCGGGGCACGACGCAAAAACAAAAACACAACGGAAAGTTGGAGATAGAGAGGGGCTGAGGAAGAGCGTTATTTTCCATAGAGATAACTGCACGAAGATATGTGAAGAAATTCAAGTGCCATTCAGAAATAGGTACTCCAGCCTTCAGATTAGCAGACTTGTCCAAGACTACACGAATTGTCCGATTTTCCGTGATTTAAGATGGTCCTATAAAATCATTTGGACAACGTTGAGAAGTTTCACGCTGCCGTGTGGTAATTGGCCGTCAAAATAATTAAAGTAGATTTATAGCACAGTGACTCTTCAAACACGCAACCCGAAAGTTCAAAAATTGCGAAAGAATTCTTCAAAATGTAAAGTTGTAGGAGTGGTCCATCCCACTTCAGTGAGGGAGATAAAAGATAATGTTTCGTATGGTTTTAAAGGAATTATTCGGCACTTACACACATTGGCACTGATTTTACTTAACCATTCAATCTGTTTCGAGTGGTTGATGTCATCATATAGAGAAGTCTCAAGGAGAAATACGTGCATGATAACTAATTCTGTTACGTTGTGGTCAATTTGTTTTCATGGAAAATTTTATGACTCGAGAAAGTAAATCAACTAAAGAACATACGAAGTAAAAACATAGACATGCATTATTCTAAGTACTTTGTGAGAAATTGTCTTGACTAGAAGCGATTGTTACGCAACGGTGATAAACATCGATGAATATATGCAGGGTGTTTACAAATTACAGGTTCTATTGTTAATTTCTGGAAAACAGTCGCAATTTACAAATACGTTGAATGAAGTTATTTTTGAATGGCGACACTTTTTCAGAGGGATTTCAATTTCCCGGTTCAAGGAGGGGGATCAGATGATGCGATCACTGCTCTCAGTGCACAATAATTTTCAGTGGCGGTCCGTGGGTTCAAAAAAGGGGGGGAGGGGGGCTTGAAAACATGTGATGGCCTTTTTTCTTTTTTTTGCTCCGTACTCTTTTGCGCCCTTCTCCATATAAAGGGGGGGGACTTGAAGTGTTACGACCTTTGTTTTTCATCTTTTTTGAAGCCTTTTTGCAAAAGAGGGTTTGGTTCCCGAGCCCCTACCCCACGGACCGCCAATGACGTCAGTTTTAAAAAACTGAAAATGGTCAATTAAATGATCATAAAAGCAATTTGATGTATTGGGTAGATATTGACCGATGAATGTCCGTGCATCGTTTAGGCTGTAAAACAACATTTTTTTTTTGTATTTTCTGTAATAATTCAGAACCATAAATATCACAAACAAAGTGACGCTCCACTTTCTTTTTTTGATTTAGGAATCAATGACATTATGAATATCGAAAAAATAAAAGGAGAGATTTCTAATAGCTTTGGCTGTAAAATGTTCACGTTTTTAGGGAAAAAATAACAAAAACTATATGGATTACGAATGGACAAAAGCAGGAAGATGTACCATGCAGGATACGCAGCGTCGCGTCGCAAGGTATGCCGCACCAGAGCAAATGTGAACGTGAACCAGCGTTTGCGTTCGCTTAGGTGTGGCACGGGCTTAAATGAGGACTCGAGTTCCTCGAAATGTCCCGCTTTCTTCTTTTGTCACGTTTTATTAGCCTTGTTTCCATATATTAGTTTTTTTTTTTTCATAAGTGTTTAGTTGAGCGTCAGTTAGTCCGCCTTTAAAGTTCGTCTAAAATGTCACTATTGTTGTTTCACTCTGAGCCCTTTCACAAAAAAGTAGGAGGGCATTGAAGCACCAAAGACCCCCCCCCCCTCACCTTTTGGACAACCTGTAAAAGAGGTGGTGACCGATGACTCCCGCCCTTGTTCTTTTTTATTGAACAGATAAATTGGATTTCTTCCCCCTCATCCCCCAGAATGATATCCCTCCTGATATAATTGAATACTTGTCTGGATTGTTTTGAGAATCGCTAAGTTTACTCGAGAATTTAGAATGAATGAGGCATATTTTCTTAAACACGCTGTATCGTTGTTTAATCGGTCTAGCGTGCATTCATTCATCATTTCAACAACGATGCTAGTAGTAATAACAACAACAACTACAACACATATTTATGCATCGAACAAAGAGCACTGTCAATTACTATTGCGGAGATTACAGCTTGGAATATGAAGTGTGTTATCCCGGAAGTTTCTTGGAGGTGTGTGTATTTTCGTGCGTATCGTAGTAAACTCGCCGTATTATAAAGCTTAGACTTAGAAGTTGGAGGGAGCAAACCAGTCTGAGAGAGTGAGAGCACATACTTGTAATAGTAAAACCAAATGAAGCTGTTTGCAAGACTTTCGTTGACGAAAGGGTGTTAAGGGGACGGGGGGACGGGACGGGGGTCTCCCCTCTCACCATCTATATTACTGTGGTAAGCATAGTCAGTCCTCTGGTAAAAAGTCAAAGTTTGGTGGCGGAAAAGTTAAGTAGTTTCGTTCAACTTTTCTCCTGGGCTAAGAAAAAGAGATTTTTCAAACGTTTCAATTTCATCTTGCATGAATGTCTCTCAAGATCAAAAACCTGGAACTTTATTTGTTCTCATTTTCTTTCTTGCCACATTGATCGCAGGATAAATCTCCGGAAATCATTATTTGGTCCTCGGCCGCGTAGTGCGGTGCTGGTGTTGTTATCTGGAGTAAAATTAAACTTGTTCACGAACATTACTGTAGCTTTGCTGGATAATCTCCCGGTGGAGCACAGTGCTGCCAGATTTGGTGGAAAACATATAAAGTTCCTTTAAATTACTTAATGCAAAATGTGTATTTATTTTTTTGCCAAATTTGGCAGCACTGCCGAGGAAGTTTCTTCGCCATCTCTCTCTCAACTTTCCTTTTCCGATGAACTTGCGTGATATTGTTGCTTTCAGCTCCCTTGATCAAGGAACTTACACCTGACTTCCTTACGAGATTGTTGTTTCTTTGTAATCAACATAGCTGAGGCCGCTGAGGGTCACACTTAAAATTGAGGCCAACTCCCGAAAAAAAATCTATGAAATACAAGCTGCGCTCATCAGACAAAAGTCTCAATTTGATCTTAATGCTGATTTCTCAGAAAGAGCCCAGTGCTACCCATTGTTTTGCGGGGCCTTTTCCTTAAAATGGCCTTAATTATATTTCATCATAAGTGGTGACTCTTTGTGATTTCATGTTAGATAGTTTTGACAACCTCCCAGGTTTTTTTTTTTTTTTTTTTTTTTTTTTTTTTCGAGTTCATGAAATATAAATCGTACTCAGATAAACTCTCTTCTAAAGAAAATAAAAAACGAAAGAAAGAATTGGGCAGTGACGTATCATGCAGTTTGGCAACGTTGTATACTGCCCATTCAAACCTTGTAAAAGGTCTAATGCAAAGGTGTTCACCGAACACCCTACGCATCGATCTTTTTTATGGGTTTAAATGGACGAACTACAACGTTGCCAAATTTCACGCTACGCCACTGGAATTGGGCTAATTTTTCCCAAAGCTTGAAAATTACAAGTCTGTAAAATTGTGAATGCGATGGCGACACATTCACACGATTGAGATGATTCAGAAAGGCTACACAATAGACATGCAAAGAGCTTGACAAATTGCGACGTGATCCCCACTGAGAATGAAACTCTGGTATTCTTACTTCTCATAACGACCACGCCAATAACAACACTCTCCTAATTGTAAAGTGCTATACGTTTCAAATTATTTTGCGTCCATGAAATATTCCATACGATTGTAAAATAATCGATGCTTCAGAAGACGCATTTTGAGTAGCGGGATCTGACAAAGACACAATTAACGTTGATTTATCGAAAACGCATTAAAACAGCTCATTGCAGTGAGTGGTTGGTTAGAGAAAATTTTAGACTCATTGCAATAACCAACTATTCATCGATGCGTTTTGATGCATTTCGGACGCAGGCACCGACTACCAATGCCTGACAGAACCTCTTAATCAAAATGTATCTGCTCGATAATCAAATGAGTGAGAGTATTTTTATCGAAAACAACGCGAGGTAACATAACATTCGCAACCTTAAGAAATGTGTCACAGGATTTTTCTCATTGCAGATAAGTGGCTTTCTCCAGAATTTAGTAGTATTTGGCTTCATAATGAAACCATTCATTTTCATTTAAAAAAATCACCATCCAACGGCTCTTTTCACTAATTACCTCCGATCTGAAGATTTTTTATTTATCTTATTTTGATCTTGTAATCAGTGGTCAAAATAGAAAGCAGATGTATTTCAAAATTTGTCTCACAGCCTTTTCCGACGCAAGAAAGGGCCTCCACCTAGTGATGCAGTCTCTCCCACTTTTCCTTCCCCCCCCTCTCTCTCTCTCTCTTTCTCTCTCTCTCTCTCTCTCTCTCTCTCTCTCTCTCTCTCTCCCCTCTCTCTCTCTCTCTCTCTCTCTCTCTCTCTCTCAGTCTATCTCTTTCCCTTTCTTTCTCGCTTGCTTTCTCGGCCACTCTTTAGTTCCTATCCCCCCTCTCTCTCTCTTTCCATCTATCTCACCCCCTGTTCCGCTATTCCTTCTCGTTTCTTTTCACAGCATTTTAGATTTCAACTCAGCTTCGAGCTTAAGATTTTGCATAATCAACCGTAATGAAAAATAGAGGGTAGCAAAGCATTACAAGAGAGCTCTGTTCAGGAGGTAGACGTCCAAGGGAAGGAGGGGATTAATGGTGGAAAACAATCGGGCAGAAGGCAGGGCAGGGCAGGGCAGGGCGCATCTGGATCTGGCCAGTACGAGTCAGGAGAGTCTGTAGATGACATGAAGCGGTCCGCAGACTTCAGTGAATGCCAATAAAGAACTGTCCGGGGCTTCCGCGCTCCCTAGTCTAGTCCCTGTTCCTCGGCTGATCCCTCCATCCCGAATCGCCCTCGAGGCATTCCAGAGGAGAAACCATTCAACAGTCGGATCTCTGTTTGCCGCCCGTTTACCATTGTTGCACTGCGCGGAACAACCCTCTCGCCTTTGTCCGAGAAAAAAAAAAGAAAGAAAATGAAGGGAGCTTTCTGTGTTTCATTCGAAAGATATTCAGCTTCGAATGCTTTATGTCCTCCGTAAAGCTACCTTCTCCCACTCCACTACCTACCCAGATTCGCGCATTGCTTTGTCTTTCTCTTGATAATAACTCCTGAGGCTGATGTCTTAATTTTTGAATCAAGCCTTATAATTTCTAGACTCCGCTGAAGAAATGTTCTATTAGGAGAGTAGACGGCAGACGCGAGCTCAACGAGTTCTGATTGGGCGTTGATTTTTGGCCTTCATTACAGAGGCAAAAAGGAGTCTAACACATTGTAGGGTTAAAACAAAACAATCTATGAGGGGAAAGATGACTAGAGGAAGGAGTCTGTGAATGGACCGGAATGTCGGCAAAACTCAAACTTTACCTTTGAACTCGTTCACATGGTAACATGGTTGACTCATTTCAAATGCAGATAGATAGTGTCGCGTTTTTATTCATAGTATGAGTCTTCATCAAGAGATTGTAATTTTTAACTCTCCACAATCCGTATTACACATTTCCAACCTGACCAATCATCCTTCATTCTTCGCATTTTTTACATTTCTTTTCATTTTCTATATATATTTATACTCCTACGACTAATTTTCATAATATGAAGAGAGCCACTACGACCAAACCCTTTATAGGTTGGCTACATTATTTTAAATGAGTTGTGAAAAACAGTGACCTCGTAACAATGGGGCAGTCTGACATTTCGTCTTTTTATAAAAAAAATGATGAGCTGAGAACAATGATGCCTTTGGGTTTTTCATGAGTGTCCCGGTTTTGGGGATACACGCACATGTAAAGTATTGTAATTGGAATCGTGTGCATAGTGACGTCACTACGCCGAATTTCATCTAAAGCAATATATTTTGGGCAAAAGTCTTATCTCCGGAACAATGGTTATCTTAATTAGAAACCATAGGCATCTTTTTGTTCTCATCAGCTCATCAAGTACTTTCATTTTCTTTATAACAAAACCCAACAGCTCAGACCCTTGCAACTGCCCCATTCAGTAGAGTTAAAGTAGCAGTAGTTGTGTGGTGAAGGAAGTCATATGTGATTTTGAAATCATTCAATTTTTTTTTCTTTTTTCAAAATTGACTCAAAAACGAAATTTATGCGTTTAAATGAAATTCCAAGTTGGCGCTCAAATGAGTGGGTCACAATCATGGGCGGATACAGGGAATTGTCTTTCTCTCTCTCCTTTCATTTGAACTTATGTGTTAGAAAAGGATAGCAGAGGGGGCCATCACGTGACTTTGACCCCCTCTTTTTTCCTTTTCTAATGCACATTTTCAAATGGGAGGAGAGAGAGAGAGAGAGAGAGAGAGAGAGAGAGAGAGAGAGAGAGAGAGAGAGAGAATTCTCCGTATCCGCCCATGGTCACAATAATGGAGGGTTTCCATCTATTCCCAACTCTTTATTTTGAGAAAAGTGATTAATCATACACAGAAGATCGCTACAAGACTGGACTCTACCAAAGTGACTTACTCGCATTTGACCGGCATATTGGATTCCTCTTAAAACGCATTTTGTGAGTTTATAAGTGGAAATTGAAACTTTTAGATGCTTTCCCTGTGATTCTCATGCAATTTTACGGAGGTATCGACCCTTCCTATAGCGCTGCAAAAAAAGTTTGCGATAGACTTATTGAAAAAGCATTTAAATTCCTAAGTCTCCAAAAAAATTGACAAACGCACCAGTGAAATGTCAATGTGGCTGGGCTTAAACTAAAACGAGCAAAAATGCTTGGATCAAATCGATAAGAATCCGCAATTGAAAACGCCTTCCATTCAACGCCGCTTCCAATACAACGAGAGTTGTAGAGAATCGTGGAGAATCGGTTCGACTCCAACACAGATTTTATCAATAATTCAATTTGTTTTCCGGGGTGCCGCATGCCGCAGGGACCGCGCCGGACTGGTTAGACCGACCGCAATGCACTGAACAATCCGGAAGGAAACTTCATTTTCGGTTAGATTGTTCATTAAGTCATCCCCGTGAAATCCAAAAACCCACCGCACAGGAGACATCAAATAATTGGGATGGGTAAGAGAGTGCAAATGGCGAGGGGATCCGACGAGAGTTCCATAGCAGTGCTGCCACGTCTTTTTTTTAAAAAAAAAAAAAAAAAAAAAAAAAAAAAAAAAAAAAAAAAGTATGTACTAAAAGCTGACTCTGAAGAAAACTTTATTTAGTTAATGAGTTCTAAAAGTTGCTGCATCAGCAAAACTTCCTCGCCTTACTATTTTTAACTAATCACTCACAGACAATTGTTCTAATTTATTTCACGAAAAAGTAACTGGTCGATTGTTAATCTAACCACTGTAGTGGATAAAGCAGCAAAAATTATTATTGTGATGTTTTGAATCTTACTTTTGGTTTCTCGTGAAAAAAGTAATAGTTTTTGAATGAGGATGTTGGTATCTCAATAGAAGAGTCGATATTTTTTGTATAATTTAATGGATCAATTATTTTAGAATGAATCCGCATCTCTATTGGTAAAGTGTGGCATCTGGCATTGTAGAAATTGGTCTATTTAAACCCATGAAAAATATCGAGCTATTAAGAAATCGATATTACATTAAAATTCGACCTTTTGCATGGGTTCTAATGGACAAAATATGCCTCTTTTTACATAGGATGCTTGCTTCACCCCCGTACCCATCGCTCACAACCCTAGGCTTAAATGAGCGGCTATAAAATTTTGTTTTTGGTCTGCTAGGCTTGAATCGAAAAAGAAAAAGAAGAGGAAAAAAAAACAACTTTTCAAAACGAGTTTTTTTTTTTTTTTTTTTTTTTTTTAAATTTGGAACTTTTCGAAAGATTTGTCTGATGGATTTTTGTTGTAATATTTTTCAGTTTGCATGGTGTTTTTTTTTCTGAACTTCGGGGTCATAGGAAGGCTATTTTTCTTTTAAAATCGAACCTTTCACGTCGATTTAAATTATGTTCGAATTAGTTTCAGATTACTTCTGAGACATTACAAGGCAGTGAAGGACCATAAAGTGATGATTTCATAGCCGCAGTGGCGTCGCGTGCCATCTGGCAACAATGCAACTGCTCCATTTAAACTCATTAAATATATCGAATTTTCCTCGTGCACTGTGCACCCCCTGAATTCGATATTTTACATGAGTTTAAATGGGTGGAATACATTGTTGCCAAATTGCACGCGACGCCACTGCATAGCCGTAGCCAGGAATGTATCTTTCTCTCTGTTTGCCCATTTAAACGCATACGCGAGAAAAGGATGGAGCTAGAGGTTGTCAAGTGACTCCAGGTCCTGTTTCTGTCTTTTTCAAACACTTACAGCTAAATGGGCAAAAACGGAGAGAGAAAAATTCCTGACTACGGCTATGGATGAGTTATCATGGATCAAAGTTCTTTTAATTTATTTATTTCCTCATTTAAATTTTTATATTAAAATTTAATTAACAGCTACTTTTTTACTTTTGTCAAATTTGTATCTATGACAAACACAGACAATCATTATTCTATCGTGCTCGCAATGTGTGTTTTTGTGTCCATCCATCGCATTCTGCCGTTAATTCGCCTTTTCATTGTTCTGTTCAAAAAACAACAGACAAAATCTAGCATAGGTTATGTATTTTTGTAAGAAACTATCACAATTATAAATTTAAAATAATCAATAATCCTTTAAAAGTAATTGTAATGCCTTATTTAATAAAAAAATTGCAAAAAAACAAAAACAAAATGCGAACTTTGTAAAGTTATTATTTTTTTCTTTTTTGAGAATTGAAAAATGAATGTTTTAAAATGAATGATATTTTTAGAATTTCCACTATTTAATAGCTTTTCAAAAATATAAGAATAATTTTTTTCTTGGCGTGGCAACACTGTTAAGAAACTGTCCAGTCTATACTCTATACCACTTCAGGGTCGAGCATTAAGTCATTTATAATAAAATAAGGGATGAATAATAATAACAAAAGAGAGGGAGAGGCAGCTTGTGTTCGTCATAATGCTCGAGCTCCGAGTACCGCAGTTTATTACAACGTTTTATGGTTATCCGCACGAGACTCGCCGAGGTCCACCATCCACCAAATCCTGATCCTCAACGTTGAACTCGGCCGCGGTAAGCTCCTTAGCGATCAACCTCTAAATCTCCTCTTTTTATAATCGAAGAATTTATTATTCAAGTTGAATTCTCGCCCGACAACTCGAAAAAAAAGGCTTCGCGGTTGTGTTCATAATTTATTTAGGTTTGCACAAAAAAATATAGGGTGAGCTATGCAATTGGGGCAAAGGCCGGCCGTTTAAGCATCAGAACATGTGTATGTTTCTGCGTCAATAAATAGTGAGTCATTACTTATAGTATGATTCAAGGAGTATTCTCTCAGGACAAGGTTTTAGATGAAGATTCTGATGACCCCATAATACTAGGTTCAACTTTAGGTCAATAAATAGCACATGGAACATATAGGTTCAATGCCCTTTAAAAGGTGAGGGGATACATCTTTAAAGGCGGTCGCTAAAAAGAATGCCAATTCACGGTCCGGTGGTTGAGTGACAAGTTTCGGTGACGACGCAGTTGGAAAGATAATGTGACGCAATAAAACTGAAACCAAACCGAATCCCATAACCTCTCTGTTTGTTCGCTTTCCATCTCACTCAAGGCACTGACAGCTAAAACTTGATTGTTTCAAGCAAGAAACCCCTAAAAGCTCAAAGCTCATCGTCTTTTTCCCTCCTCGTGATTTTTTCCTCAATAAAAGTCCAATCCTACTTTCTTCAGTTCACCTTTGGGTCGGAGTTTATTGAAAGCTTTGTCAAGAGTCCGTCGGACATCAAGAGTTTTTAAAATTCAACTGCATCGATTTGAGTTAAAGGGAAGCGTCATTATTTCAAATTAACTCCCAGTGCAATTTGGCTGCATCACATTTCCCCAAAATTTTTTTTTTTTTTTTTTCAATGAGTGGCAGCTCTGAAAAGTGTGAATTCCTTCGAACCAGTGCTTTGCAGTTTACGGCGGACATTACTAACACAGTTAAGCATCCAACAGCTCACTCATGAATTTGTTTTGTCTCGTGACGAGGTAAAGACTAAAGAGACGCTTTGAGACAGCACTGCCGTTTTGCGGATCTTGCGATTTTCCGATTTTGCTTTTAAATGCATCGATGATTCGACCGGCGCACTATGGTCTGAGATCGTCAAAAAGTGGCCAAAAATCAGAAAGTGAATTTCCCATAAATTCATCATTTATAAACTTTTAATACCAAATTCAATTGCAGAGAACACTTTTAACAAGTAATTTAAACTTAAAAGTGTCGCCATAAAGTCTTAAATTAACCTTAAAAGGTCGAAAACGATGATTTTTGATGACTATTTTTCACTGGATTTTTGGCCACTTTTTTCGATCTCAGACCATAGTGCGGCGTTGAGGCAAAGATTATTGATTTGAATATTTCTATAGGCTTTTTCATACTTCTCAACTGGGATATGTGATGTTTGCTTCAACCGATGGAATCATTAATGAATTTTAAAATGCCATTTAGTGCAGTCCAGGAAGCAGTATCAGTAGCGCTGTGTTGAAGTAAGATGACAATCTCTGAGCTGAGGTGTATGAGATCAACGTATTGGAATAGTATTTGAGGATGGGGAATGGAGCAATAAAAAAAGAAGAGTGGTTTGAATGGAGAGGGAGGGAGTGGGGGGGGGGGGCAAAAGCATCGTCATTCAACGAAGGGCTGAGCGTATACAAATTGCATTTGAATGCGGTGCGGCGCGGCGGTTTTATGCTGGGGGCGAGGGGGAGGATATCGGTTAGTTATTAAACGAGAGTTAGAAAAGAATTTTAATACAGCCAGAGCTGCGGAAACCTCTTAAGAATCTCTTATAGGACTCGGTCCGTTGAGCAGAGACAAATATTTCGAGGGGATGTGGGGGGGGGGGGGGGTGGTGGCAGGGTGGATGGAGACGCACGGACGATCGACGCTGAAAACGGCACATGGACCATTTACTCGGTTTCCTGATTAGTTTCCAATAATCAATGGAATGACTTTGCAGTAAATTGCGTAGCCAGTGAGGGGGCGGGTATGGATTGAGAGGGGGGGGGGTCGGAAGCTCTGGTTAGTGGCGCGGACGCCTTGTATTTTCAATTAAAAGTTAGCTTCTTAAACTTTTCGCTCGTTCTCTTTTCCCACACTTTCTCTCTTTCTCTCTCTCGCTCACTTTTTATTCCCCCTCTTGCCTTCTCTGTCGATTCCCCCCTTCCCCCCTTACCACCACCTCGACCCATCTTTGTCCATCTCTCCTCCCTCTATTTTCTCGTCTATAACCTCATTGACAACGATCCTTCACTGATCTGATCATTCCCTTCGACAATTAACTGCCCCCCCCCCCCACATGAACACCTTGGAGGAGAGAGAAAGAAGAGGTGGATTTCATCATTCAACATTCCACCCTTTAGACTTCCTTCGAACCAACTATCTCTGAAGATAATTAAATTATTGGCGGCCGATTTTTCCTCGGTGATAGGAAGTGAACGGATATTAACTCAAGTTTACCGCACCTCGTAAATCTTTGCGGATGCATGCATGTGAAAGTGTGCTCGCCCGACACTGTACTGATGTAGCAACTTTCTGAGTTTCCTGGAACCAGACTCGAGCCCAGAACCTGCGCAGCAACATGATTTATTTGATAAATCAACCTCATGAACTTGCTTTTATCAATTTCCGTTTTCCCGAAGAAGTTACAACTAATTAATGTTTATCTTACCGACGACGTCTGCTGGTAATTATAAACCTAAGCCACCCACACCTGGTTTTGGAGTTGAATATTCTCGGAAATAGTTATTCGATTCACAGAGAGATTTTCAGCGGTCTTCGAACGAAATTTCGAGGAAATCAGACGGGTTTGGTTTTGAGGTTGCAAAACTATTGTAATCGAAGCTACGCAGTTGAGGAGGCAGTTATGATGGGTCTAGATTCTGACTCGTGGAAAAATTATTTTGACGGCAGAACTAAAGTCACTCTCTACCTACGCAAGGTTGCCTAATCGGAAAAGGGTTCATTTATCAAAAGATATATCATCCGGCCAAATGTCTTTAATCAGGCAAATATAACCTTCAGTCATGTGAACCAAAAATTTTGTTTCCACTGTTTAAAATCTTTTGCTTCGTCATTTTTCTACTAGAAGGATTATAGTGGTATTTAGCGGAGGATTTAGTGGTGTAAGAGGAATTTCAAAACACGCGAGACCAAATGCCTGGATAGAATCATTCAATACGAGCTATTTTAGAGCGCAATAGAATTCCAATCTAATCAGTTAGATGAAACGGAGGAACGTTCAAACACCAGCTGCAGCGCAACAGAGAGAAATTCTCTGTCCCTCTTTTCCTTCCATTCCTTCCATTGAAACATGTGTGTTAGACACGAATAGACATGGGGTTAAAACTACTTTCTCTTTCTATCCTTTTTCTACTCATACGTTTGAAGGAGCAATAAGAGAAATGGAATCCGGGCTGCACCACACCACTGCACTGGTTCAACTTTTATTCCCTCCATTCAAGCGCACGCATTTTTACCGACGACTATATATCTATTATTTATACGTCGGCGTGATTAAGAGGGTCTACAACTCGGTTCAGGTGAGGGGTACGCGGTAATTTAATTATTTTCATCTGCAAAGTACCGATAGAGGTGGTGGAAGGGATGGGGTGGGGGTAACGAAGGAGGGTTTGGGCCAATTTCGGCGCGAATAAATATAAAAATCAACAAGACTCCTGTCAATACGTTGTAGCTCCCCGAAGTACGGCACCCCGCGCACCCCCGCACCCTCCTCGCCAGAATTGAGCTCCCCAGTACGCATATAACCGTGATCGTATTTAAAGTTGAAACAAAGTTTTCAACCCCGTCCGCGAGGAACGGGGAAAGTGCTATGTTGTCAGATTTTTCTACTGATTACGGCAACTTTTACTTGGAGTCAAATGTGAAGGGGGGGGGGGGTGGTCGGATAACTTTATCCGAAAATTGGCAACGCACGGAACGCTAGCCATTTGTTTACGTTCGGTAAGGGGGAAGAACTGTAAATATTCTAAAACTGTCCGCACAAAGTGTAGGGGGGTAGCGAGTTGTGATGGAGGCTTGAGGGGGGGGGGGTGAGGAATCAGCTTTGTAGGGAAAAAGAATTAAGAGCAAAAGTAAATTACGTTATCGTAGCCATGAGAAGGTTATTGGGATTGTGGAAGGGGGGAGGGGAGGGAGGAGGGGGTGATTGGTGACAAACAACCTCGGAAAAAGCGCAGCAAGTTGCCGAGCCATCGATCCCTATATATACCTCCCCTCCCTCCCAGTATCTATCTTTTTCTCTCCCGCACCTTCTCCTCCACTCCCGCGTTTACTTGCGGCTCTTGTAACACTTGGTGGCCACCACCCGTATATATTTTTCTCGTTTTCCGACCGTTTAGTTTTTCCGTTTTCTTGTCTCTCCAACCCCCCCCCTTCCCCCGGTCTTACCCTCTCCTCCCAATACACAACTACCCCTTTCCTCCCCACTCTCCTTTTTAATTTACGAAGAGGGCGGAGCGTCTTTTTCTCACGCACACATCACGCCGGTCCGTTGATGCTCCAATATCCACTCCACACACAATCGTCAATAGGAGATCAACGACCACGATAATTGGTGGGAGGTCTTTATAAATAATTGCGGCCGCAAGCTAGTTTGTAATTAAATGTCCCCCTCCTTCGTAGCCTCCGGTGCGCAGTGGGTGCGGGAACATTAAATTTCCCCCTCCTTCGTAGCCTCCGGTGCGCAGTGGGTGCGGGAACATTAAATTTCCCGAACATTATTTTACGAATAAAAATCAAGATTATGAACAATGGATGCGGAAACATTGAATTTCCCGAACATTATTTTACGAATAAAAATCAAAATTATGAACAGTGGATGCGGGAACATTAAATTTCCCGAACATTATTTTACGAATAAAAATCAAGAATTTGAACAATGGATGCGGAAACATTAAATTTCCCGAACATTATTTTACGAATAAAAATCAAGATTATGAACAATAAATAGCTAGATAAGTTAAAAATGAGTGACCCCATTGATGTTAGAGCTTGAAATGAGTCAACTTAGATGTTTTTTTCACTATAGAAAATATCGACACAAAATTGTTTTGAAAGTAAAAAAGCAACAATTATATAGGTCTGGAAAAATCTTTGTTTTGATCCAGCGTGCGCCACTCGTACTTTTTGAGTGAATTTACCTTGAGAATTATTGTAATTTTTAGGCAACCAAGTTCTTAGATTATCCCAATTTGAAATTTCTTAATTTTCGCTCTCGGTAATCATGCTAATTTTTGGGGGCATAGTAATTGGTGCCGTTTCCGGCAAAATAAGGTACACATCAGAGTTGCCGTTTCGCGTACAATTAATGATATTTTTCAATTCACCCATGATTCCACCGGTTGGGAAAAAATTACACATAGTTGTAATACTTTATCAATCGGTGGAAAATCCGTGAATTAATTTTAAAATATCCGCAAGTTTTTTAAAGTCATCGACGATTCCGTACTAGATGAGAAAAGATTACAGATGCGAGCATTTTTGTCCATCACAGTCATACACTGTACTTACTGAACTCTGTATAACCTTTTCTTAACCGGTTGAATTATCGGTGCGATTAATTATGTGTGTATACGCAAAACCGCAGCTCTGGTTCACATAACAATAGGTGTGCTTTTCCTGAGAAATCAGCGTTGCGATTGAAAATATATTTTTGTCTGAAGAGCGCACTTTTTGTTACATGGGTCCTCTGAGCTAATCTTTTGTTATACTTTTTTTAAGTCTGCGTAAAAGTTCTTTTTATGACTGCTTTTTTAACCCGCCATCACTCGCGCGGGGTCGAAAACGACCCCAGGTGTCAGAAAAATGCAATTTTGTCCATGAAAATTTTAAAGTTTTAGCTCGTCCGTTTCAGTACCTTCCTTCAAGGGTTTGGACAACCCAATCTGTTAGTATGAACTTAATTCAATCATTCGTTTTGAAGCACGGACGCGTCAAAGTTGCTTGGGGTCGTTTTCGACCCCGCGCGACTACTCACGTTCATAAAATGTGACCGAGTGAACATAACGTAAACGTGGATTCTGTGCCTTGTTTACACTTGCGGGATGTGATTGCCGTTGGTTTTTACTTTTCTATACTTACTACAATACTTTCAGCAAATCTAATGTTTGCTCTCACTGTTTTTTCTAAATTACTCGTTTATCCCAATTTCTTACGTATCCATTTTTACCTGAATCAGTGCGGTGCCGCTTGCGATCTGGCAGCACTGCATTTTGTCCATTCAAACCCGTGCAAAGTGTTGATTCGAGGGAATGCACTGCGCACCTCCATTAGTTTGACTTTTTTCATGCATTTGAATCCACGAAATGCGGCGTTGCCAGATTACACGCGACGCCACATATCATAAATGTTTTTGTTTTTTTTTTGCGAAAGTTTGATTATATCACATGGGGGCGGGGAGTGGGGAGGGAAAAAAGGGAATGAGAGGGGAAATGAAGGTGGATGGTAGGGGAAAAGCGGAAGGGAGGTGAAAAAGGGTATCTGGAATCATGTACGAAAAGCAAAAAGATCACAGCAAAAAAATTTCAAGGATCTCCACTTTGCTAACCCCCCAACCCCCTTTTCCCCTCCAGCCCTCCCCTGAATCCTCAATTTCGATTCTGTTTGTTGGTTGATAGAATCTTGCTTACCTTAATTGGCGTTTATTCCATCTCATTCGGTAAAAAATAAAGTTTTTCAGATGGTTAGTGGTTTCATCTCCAAAATTTTAGGACTAAATATAGGAGGGGTATTGAGGGGGGTATATCTCGAAAACTTGCCCCCATAATCCCATACTTTTTTTTCATGAAATTATCTTCAGTAGTGCCTAGAAGTAAAAAAACCTCGGTTTAGAAGTTTCAAAACTAGTTAAAGGCAGCTGACCGATAAAAATCTGGAAAATATCACATTTTTAGGGTTTTTCCGACACAGAT
This sequence comes from Trialeurodes vaporariorum, assembly GCA_011764245.1. Classification (NCBI taxonomy): domain Eukaryota; kingdom Metazoa; phylum Arthropoda; class Insecta; order Hemiptera; family Aleyrodidae; genus Trialeurodes; species Trialeurodes vaporariorum. The sequence goes on from VMOF01000001.1 coordinate 66,567,771, forward strand.
TACAATATAGCAATTACTGAACGTAAAATTCTTTTTTCAAACCCAGTTTTCACGTGAAAAGCTTTTCAAAGACATACTTATTACTATTCTGCATGGTTGAAATCAAAATTTTGAATGACAATGGTAAAATGGGACGAAAGAACTTTGGGGTCGAAAACGACCCCGCGCGACTACTCGCGGAAGTTTTTAGGGCGCGAGTGACGGCGGGTTAATTTTACTGTCCCCGAAAATTGCGGAGCAGGAGGTAGGAAACTATAACGAAGGCAGTGACTGCTCGAGTTATTTGGCAACCATGTTTTTAGCCATTTCAACCTGTAATGCAAAAGTATCGATTTCTCAATATCGATTGTTTTACGTAGGTTTGAATGGAAGGTGTACGTTGTTGCCGCAATGCACGAGCCACCCACTAGTCGAACTAGTGTGAAACTTGAGCCAAGAGAAAAGTTTGAAAAAACCTACACAGAGACGAAATGTAGCTCGTTAAGTGGAAAAAATTAACTATAAAGTTCGCACCAGAGGAATGATTATGAACGATCTTTATGGACGAGTCTGTGATATTTTTAAGGGTGTTTGACCTCTCGAGTTGTCATTTACAAAGAAACCCTTACACCGCCTATAGAAAACTCACTCTCCAGCTTCTGCGAGCGCACATCATAGAGATTAAAGAGTTTCTATCGGAATGTCTTCCCAAAAGATGAACAACACCTATCACAATGACAGCACTCGATATCAGCTCGACACGATCACGGCACCATTGTTCATAATAATCACCCCCTCACCCGGGTCTCAAAAATAAAACTTTTCTCATAGGTATTTTAAACATGCAAGCTCTAGTTATATTATAGGCCACCACCCAAAAGCGCACATGCGCTCAAAAAAGCGTCTAAAAGCGCACATTTCATAGCGCACAAGGCCGTGAGAGTATAACCCAAAAGCGCACAGACTATAAACGGAGCAACACCTAAAAGCGCAAAGGGGGATTTCAAAGAATATGGTAAATGGCAACGGTGCTTACCACCGCTTACCTTTACGTTGGCAGCAGTAGTGAGTAGGTGGCAATAAATATTTGGATGTTGGGATGAGCCCTGTAAAATTCTTGCCGAAAATGGGAGTGAAACGATTCTCATGCGTTTGTAGTTCTAATATTCTGTTTTTGAGGTAATAACGATTAGCATTACTCGCAAAAGTTCGTAAAAAAATATGAATTTTTGGTCCTTACAAATTTTTCTATTTCGCAAACCATTTCCGAGAAAATCATCCCTAAAGTTGGAGAAGTCGGCCAAGAATTGACAAAATCAAAGAAAATGCGATTATTAGCCGACCTCTGCAACTTCAGGAACGATTTTCTCGAAATTGGTTTGCGAAATAGAAAAATTTGTGAGGACCAAAAATGCTTATTTTTTTTACGAACTTTTGAGTAATGCTACTTGTTTTTGGGTTTAGTGAATCCGAAAGCATGTTTTCGAATAATTTGCCCAAAAAAGTGAGAAAAATTAAGAAAAACCCCCAAAACACCCCCCCCTCACATTTTAGTGTACAGCATTTTCACGGCCAAAATCTGCAAAAGCGTCTAGTATTACATCAGAGCAACTATTTACGAGCAGTAAGAAAAATTCACGAAGGAGTTATGCCAATTTTTCAATTTGTTTTTTAGAAACTTTGCAACACTGTAACTCGAAAGGACTACAACTTCGGACCCACGGTTATGGGGGAAAAAAGTCTTATTTTTACCTCTAAAACAAGCCCTGAAAATTAATGTGTAGTTTTGTTACATCCTGTATACTGGTTCTTCACATTGATGCCAAGCCGCAGCCTCCGAGCCATATGCAATATGCATCTAATATCATACTTTCTTCAAACAACCTAAAAGCGCAAACTGCCCGAAACACGAAAGACCGCATGGGTTGTGCGCATTCGGGTGTGTGCGCTTTTGGGTTCCTACCATACCATAACGCGCGAATATTTATGTCTCCAAGGCTTACCATTTAATATTATTGGCACAACTTCACATTAGAATGTCACACACTGGGTGATGTATTGAAAGTATTCAGAGTTGAAATCGCAAAACATCTTGTCAATTTTGTGTAAAAACTGTTATGGTCGGAACTGTAACAAAGCTCCCTCCCTGAATTAATGACTGAAAAAATCTAACCACGTCCACATTATTTGATTCATTTAATTACCTCATTCAACATCCGTCAGAAATACAGTACTATCTACGAATTAAAGATCGTCGCGACATTTTCACTCATTTTCAGTTATGGGCGTGAGTGTTGGACTGATCTGCAACGGCTCTCCCACCCCACCCGTACTGGCCCCTCACCTGCAAAGTGTGAGGAGTATGATGAGTGGCCGAACCGGAACCTTGAAGGCGAAACGTAGCTGGTGAAAATCTCGCGGCAATCTTTAATCCGTCGATAGTACATATATTAATTTGAACTTCAGCATGTGGACGATTATTTACTCACCCATGTTGGATTAATTCAAACATTATTTTGCAAAGAAACCGTATACGGTAAATTACTTGCCATTGTCATGTTGCAATACTTTTGTGACTCTTTAAGTTTACACAAATAAAATTGCTGACAATGGGAGAAATTTTCATTAAAAAAAAAAAAAAAAAAAAAAACAAAAACAAAAACGAAAAAAAAAATGCTTTCGTGTCAATTCTCCCAGACAGTACAATATAAATTGCAGCATTAGTTCAACAAAGCAAGTAACTTATAACATGTTCTTTCCGTATAGTCTTTATTAAGGAGAAATGACCTAAAGATAAATCGATAAACACTCTCAAAAATGTTTGGTGGTCTTCTTCTGATAACGAGAAGCAATTGTCTTGAAATTCGACGGAAGAGCCTTTGTGTCGAAAGTTTGGAATTCTTGTTCGAGCTTGATAACATTTTTGAAAAACGAAATGGTGAAACGGTGATGATTTTCGGAGGAGAGATTTCAATGTTTAGAAACCCAAAAGCAAACTAGAGCTCATTTCCTCGAATTCGGAGTATGCCAAACTCTGCTTATTCCCTCTCGGCCAAACACTAACAAGAGACGGCGAAGGATAATGCACAGTGGATTGAAAGATGGAATTTTCCGGACATAATTTTATGAATGAAAAACAACTTTATAAACGAAATAAAAAGCAAGATAGCTTAATCATGTGTATACTCATTCATTTTAGAGCTTAAATTGAGTCTATTGACTTAGTTTTTGCAAGAGAAGATCAACACTAAAACGTTTGTAAACAAAAAAAAAAACCAATAACTTTTCACGTCCGGAAACATCCATGTTTCAATCCAGTGAGCGATGGAGGAAAAATCATTCATTTCTAATGAGACGCCATTTGCGTTAAAAATACATCCTAATAACTATCTATTTTAATGGAAAATTCTGCAGCCTCACTCAGCTCTGGGTAAATAAAGTCTTAAATTATGTCGAGTTGGATGAGGGATGGAATTAAAGAGAATCTCGTCTCGTCCAAGTTTTGTGCAATATTATGATATATTGCTTGCAGGGTTGTCAGGCTGTGGAGGTAAAATTAGCGGTGTTGCCTATATTGGCCGGGATATTAAAAAAATTAAATTGAGTGAAATGGAGCACTGTGTATTAAATTTTACGCATATAGTAAAGATCACAGTCTAATTTTAATTTATTACTTAAATGCAGTGATGGCTACTCATGCAAGAGCGTATACATACACCCCCCCATGGTCCCTGACAAATTCTAAAATAAGAAGGGCTTAGAGAGCAGATTAACTGAGATTGTCAAAAAATGGACAATAATTCATTTTTTGCCTCACCTGCGGGCCGATCCTTGAAATATTCGATAAAGATTAGACTGACTGTTTATCCAATCCACCGGTTTGAACTTGTGCGATCTTTGAAATGCTTAGAATAGATTGACTAATGATTCGATTGGGAAGATGGTGAATAGATTCGATTAGACTGGATTTCGTTGAATCTCGGTAGACTAGATAAAGCTGCGACGTTGACCAATCACAGAGCCCGTTACATATCGGATTTCTCTTCACCGCGAAAGTGAAGAAGAAGAAGCTGTGCTTGCTTATTATAGTAGTTTCCGGTTTCCGTTTTGCCGCTGTGTTTACGTTTTCGTTTCGCGATCATTTTAGGTGTTTAAGGTGAAGAGAATCCGTGAATGATAGATTTTTTTAAAAAAATGGCAAGTTCCTCATCGTTCGCACTTAATGGCTATGTACTATAGGTACGTAGTTCCATCATTCCGTACTAAACGGTTCCCAAAATGATCGTTTACATCAATGCGAGAGGGGAAATATTTTGGGATGATATGCGAATCGACCCTCGGCTCGTATCGAGATAAAAACATATTAAGAAAATTTTCCGTCTCACCGCTGCGTGATGTGGAGGATTTTTTTGGAAACCGTAGTATAAACATGGGCGATTTTAATAGTTAATGAGCTTTCAAATTGAACGAATGATTCATTTAGACGTATACAATTCACGAAATATTCACAGAAATTAGAATCAAGGCGCAAAACGGACGATGACACATTCATAACATGGGTAACATAACAAAAACAAACCGACTTACCTACTTGTTTATAAATAGAGAGAAAATAAAATGGCAGAACGGCGACTTGACGGAATGAAAATTCCTACAGAAATACTGTTTCTTATTCGTACGTTTATTTAATTTATCATGCAAGTCTTCTTGATAATACAGTGTGGCGAATTTGAATTTAAATCAAAAGTTTTTCACTTTCACTTCTACCTCGCGAGTTCAGTATAACCATTGGCATTCGATAAAGGCTTTATCGGCCGTCCGAGAGTCCCCGATAAATGGTCTACTCGTTTCATTAGACTAAGGTTTCAAAGATCGCTCTTTTTTCGCTGGATTGGAGATGAGTTTCTAATGCCTTCATTAGATTAGACTGAACATTTCAAAGATAGCGCGGGCTCTGTAGATTCGATAAAGAGGTCTTTAAAGCCACGATTGGATTGGATAAATATTTCAAGGATCGGCCCGCTGGTGATTCTCCACCCCCCCCCCACCTAGATTTTTTTCTGGATGCACTCTTGCACTTGTTGACATTGCTTATTTATTAACTCCCATCTCAACCAACACAAGATTATTGATTACCTTGGAGGCTTACTTAAAATAGCCCACAAATCGATCCTTCTACATAAATTGATATGGTACAAAAATCGCAGTGGCGAAGCGAGAAATTTGGCAACAATGTAGTTTCTCAATTTAACCCCTTATGGACCAAGCCCGAGTTTACTCGTTTTTCTCCTTGAGTCTATTTCACATCGTTTTAGTCTTCCTTCCGGATAAATGCAAGTATAGAGGAAAACACTACATTAGATAAGGTCTCGTCAGGCGCCTTCAATTAGTCGAATAGGCAATTCCAACTCCCTCGAGTACGAACAGTTAACTACCTACCCTATATAAACGGAGAAGTGGTGTTCTCTTGAACTAACCTGGTCCTTAAAGGGTTAAATTCACCAAGAAAGTCGAACGCTTCAGTCACCGGCGATGACCAGGCATTTTCGACCTTTCTAATGTGTTTAAATGGGGAAAAGGAAACGGTGCCAAATCGCACGCCTCGCTACTGAAAAATCGATACATTTCGAACTAATATTGAATTACCACTGATTGTTTCGTAGTTAGTTAACATCAAAAAGATCATTCACTAGAACTGAGCAGTTACATGTATCTGGATTTAATTTTAGTGATTTTTCAGTAAACAAATGAAAGTACTAGATAAGCTAAAACAAGGGTGCCTTGCGGGTTCCTGAGTAGGTTCCATAGTTCCGATGATGCAATTTTGGTCTTTCAATACATTAATTTAAATGGAAATTCTGCGTTATAAAGTTACGTCACACTTGATTTTCTGTTACTCTACACGAGCGTATCTCCAAACCCGAGAGACTCGGGAAATAAACCAAAAGCACGTTTGCTTTCAGCTCATCAAGGACAAACACTTTCATTTTATTTCCAAGAAAAGAAAAACTCACAATTGCATCTGCCTCATTCGGCAACATTGGAACGTATCGCATCGCAAAAGACTATTGTCATGACGCCTGACTCACAAGACGGCGGCTGAATATGACGGGCAAGCAGTGGTAGCGGGAGGTTGCATGGAAGGGAGGGCAGGGCAGGGGGAAGAGGAGGGGAGGGGAAGAAGGGAGGTGAAGATCCACTTCGTCCATCATTTATTTTTAATCTACTCAAAATTAGTTGTTAATCCCCATCCTTTCAGTGTTACAAGATTTAAAGTTAAAAATCATGTGCTTTACATTGAGTCTTTAAGGAAAATGTTTGGCATAAAGCTTCCGTGCATTTGGCAACATAGCTCCCTCCGTCCCATCTGAAGTCAACTCGTTTCATTTCACGTGCATGCATATCCGTGGATCGGGCCCGACGCGGCGCGTTGAACTTCTCCTCGCCAGTACCGAAAATAATTAAAATTCCATAAACAATTCATGCAATATTTTCACCCCCGCTTCTTCGACTTTATGAGTGGGCAGCAAATGCAAAACGTTCGTGAGCGAGTTGACTTTCGAGGGTTTGTAATTTGCCCTGAAAACGTATCCTATATATACTTCTCTGATACTTTCCTCAAATTTTCATCGAAAAAGTTCCTCACACCGCACCGTCAACAATTTTGTCGGTGAAAATTTCCAATTTTGTTCAATTTTATTGATATAAAAAAGGGAGAAAGTAAAAGTTGCAAATTTAGTGCGCTAGTGACTTATCACGTTCTTCCCGCGAAGTCTTTAAAAGTGAATTGACATTAATTTTGATCCATCAATAACCCAATGATTTGAAGAGGTGAAGCTTGCAATTCGCCAGCGATGTCAATTTAATTGCATGTAAAAGATCAAACTATTGCAGAGATGCGCTGAATACTTTCGAATTTGACTTTTTAGGTTTAAATGGGCAATTTGCAACGTTGCCAGATTGCCCTTTTCTCCACCGATTCCTTAAGATGTTAAGGACAGAAAAGAGTAATGATATATGTAGAACTGTAATTCCAGCACTATTGTAGGGTAACAAAACCAGTTATCGTATATTTCAATCAACCGAGCCCCTATTTCCTATTTTTTAAATCATAAACTTGCCTTTCAGCAGTTCTACGGCTATAAGCGTTCGTCCTATCAGCTGTTTTTCAATTTTTGCCTTTTCTTTTCATCCAAAAATTAATCTTGTTCTTTTTGGCATTTTCGAATATTTGAGTATTATTCCAAATAGTTTTTTTAGAACTCCTCTGCATAAAACAAAATAATTTGTAAATTCATTCACAAAGTTTGTCCAAGCAGTCCAAGTCAGAGCCCCTACTTCTTTTTTTCGCGTCCTGGTACTGATGAGCTTAACTGCGAACCCCTCCTGCGGAATACCCTGAAATGGAGGTGGGTTCGAGGGGCCTTCTTCGGAAAATGATTAAATCTTACTCGCAAAATGATGCAGTTTTTTAAGCTAATTTTTGTCACAGATAAAACAAGAAACTGATAATTATCAAAAGTTAAACATAAGCTTTTTTTTTGAAGACTTCGAATGAATTTCAAAACAAATTGCACTTTAAACAATTTTGAGTCTTCAATTTGAAAAAATTACACTTCAGGCAATTTTGTATCTTCAACTTGAAGCAAATGCCGTTGCTTTCAAAACATGCACCCGCACCTTTAGCCCTGGCTCTGAAAATGCCAGATCCCTCACCCATGGGAGCCCTGGTCCAAGTATAAAACCATGCGCCCTCTTGAATGTAGCAAATGATACTGTCTTAAGTATGCTGATAACAAGAGGAACAAGAAAATCAACAATAATGCAGTGGTAGCTCGTAGAATGCGATATATCGCTGTCTATTCCATATAAACCCATGGAAAACTATCGATGGAGCCAAAGAAAAATCGATTGTATTACCTGGGTTCAAATAGGACTTAAAAGGAGCCTCGATTATTCATGAGCCACCACTTTAATACTGTCACCCTATCCTAGGAATGACTAATACAGAACATGACCATTTTACTAATAACAAAATTAAGCTTATAAATGTAAGTCTCCTTTCTCTTTTATTCTAAATTCACTGAAGCTATCGTGCCCTCTATTCGTGTCATGCAAGAAGATTTTGCAACTGTACGTGATAGGCTAGGGCCGGGTAATTTATCTAAAAGGAAGAAGTGGGATGGAAAAGACCTAACTTGACCCGAGAGTAACGCCGCGAGACTGAGAGCCGAGCAGTTCAAAATAGTTTAAAATATTCGGAAACAAACGGTTGTAGGAACGCGTTTGTCGCGTTTAACGAAACGCTTACAACGAAACTCCTCGGTTCTCTCCTCCTCAGCGCGATATTACACGATTAATTTAAATAATGAGAGAAAATATTCTGTTCCTTGGATACTCTGCGCCGAGGCGGTAGAGAGCTCCATGCCGCAGCGGCCCACTCCGCCGCGCCGCCATTACGATGCCCACCACCGCGAGACAACAACCCCCCCCCCCCCCCCCCCGATCCTCGTCTCACCACGCCAAACACCCCGACGGTTTAACGGGTCATTATGTGCACAAATAATCATCATTTTTAGTCCCCTACCCCCTGCCGCCTTTAAAGAAGTGACTTAATAATCTTGGGTTTTCTCCTCTAATTTCATAAATACTTACTATCCGTTTCTTACCTTAGTTCCGGAAGTTCCGCGCCTCCACCGCCTCCACTCTCCGAGTCTCCGCCTAACTGTTTCGAGCAAAAATATCGCCGAGAGACTTCGGGGATAATACAGCGAGGAGCAGCTCGCTGTTGCGTTTGGAGCCCCTCACAGTGGTGATATTTTTGAGGTAACTTAGACCAAATAAATTAATTTGATTTTCAAACTTGTTAGTTTCAGTAATTTGTAATGCAAACAAATAACTACATCTTCTAAACTTTTTGATCTCTTCTGTATGCTGATTGATAATATGCAGGTGTAAGTGTAAGATTTTACAATCTAACATATATGATGAATAATTGTGCTGCATCTGAAATTGTTGAGGTATGTCGTAAGTTTTCTGAATTGTATGTCAACGGTAATCAGAGTAGGTTTCTAACGAGATGATTTCCTATGCTTAAAATAATAAAATTACATTTTGTGATCATCGATTTGTTCAAGTCAACTCTGATTACCGTTGAAACACAATTCAAACGATTTTCGAATCCCGATTACTAGGACTCACTGGGCTCGAATTCTACCCCGTTTGCCCAACTCTGGTTTGGTTGCTTTAAATGTTTAAACGACTCTATTTCTACAAAAGTTCTCGGTGTCCTCAAAAAGTTATCGTGAACTTACCCTATACCATCTAAATTGCTGCACACGATAGTCACCATCCAAAGGTAAAATTGATTCTTCCATTTTTTTTTTCAGGGTTGAATTATTGATAGTTCTTGGAATCCACTGTGCGCTTTTAGCTTGACTCGATATCTCCTCTCTCTCTTGATTTCGGTGATTACTAGTCGGGAAGAAACCCGCCTCACGCCTCCTGACAGACTCCACGCGTCGAGCCTCCCTCGTGCAACGTGAGAGAACGAAAGGGAGAGGGCGAGAGAGAGCGCACTCAAATTCCGTGAAATTAGTATTGCGAGCGGAGAAGTTCTCTTTGTAATTTAACGAGCGTCGAGCAATGCGGAGGAAACTCCTCCGGTGGCAGACGTAAGCGTAATGCGAGGGAATGCGCGAGACACGAGCCGCTGAGGTGGTTAGTAGGATACACCGCCCTGGTAGGTAGACTACCGGCGTTACTCTGAAGCAAAAGTGTCACGTAGCGTGCGATGCAAGCATTGCGGGCGGCGCGGGTTCTGCGAATTTCGCGGCTCGCTGCGGTGCGGCAAAGCACTACGTTTGCGCTTCCTGATGACAACGGACGGACGAAGAGACGCGATTCGACGTTGCTTGGACGTCTCGAAGATCTTTGACGCTCGTCGACCCGACCCGTGGCCCTCGGCAGCCACTCATTACTTAATCGCTCAAGTGTTGGTAACTTCGATTTTGCACTTTCGACTCTCGCCGTGTCCGGAGCGTCGCATCGTGTTGATACTTACATTCATTTTTGCTTGATTGCACTTTACAATTGAGGCATTTTTCGGTAAATGGGCGTATGGCGAAAAAACTACTTTCGAGAAAAACGCGTTTGAAAGTTTAAAATGTTATAACAAAACATTGTAGGTGCGTCCATTCGAACGATTGTTTCGTGGTTATTTTCCGTTCAACATATGAATAACTTTATATCACCTGTTAGGTCACATAGTCAGGTTTTCAAAAACGAGTTCTCCAAAAAAAGGGCGTAAATCGCCATACGCCCATTTACCGAAAAATGCCTCAATTAATAGTTTGCGATCAACATTAATTCCTTAATTTATTCAGCAACATATTATGATCATTTAAATTTTGATTTAATATTTATGAACTTTAAGAATACAATAAAGCAAGTCATTGTTTCAATCATTTTTCTCTCTCTCTCTCTCTCTCTCTCTCTCTCTCTCTCTCTCTCTCCCCCTCTCTCTCTCTCTCTCGATGAAACTCCCAGTATAATACCCGGCGATTCTATCATAGAAATGGATGCTTTTGAAAGTTTGCTTCTTTTTTTGATACAAAAAATGACTTTGAATATTTCTATTTTATTTGATTTTTGATTTGGATTTGTAGGATCAATTTATCGGACCCGTTGGTTTGGAACAAAGAGTCTTGTAATACCGATTTTTTGCTTGTTGAGTGTCCAAATAAGTTACAACGTCTAAAATAATTGCAAGTCATCAATTAAGATCCTCAGGAAGAACTATGAATAGGGCATATACGTCAAAGGGCATATACGTCAATTTTGTTGATGTCTACAAGAATTCACGTAAAAGATCGCCCACATATGTAGACGTAATGACCAAAAAGGCTTAAGTAGGTTGACAGTTGGTATCGTTACAAATAAACCAGGGGCTTATTTATTATTAACTTATAAAGGAACGATTTTTGTAAACAGCTGTAATTCTAAGGAAGTGTTTTAACAAACTGTCATCACATTTATGAAATGAACACAACAGCGTTGTTGGCCGAGTGAGACTTTCCTTTTAAATATCCACTGGTAATTATAATCAGCTAGTATGAGATTTCCTACATCAACATGACGTCAGGTTTCAAATCCGTCATGACGATTTCATGTTGATCTCATGCTGATGTCCGGTTTAAAATATCATACTAGCTGATTATTTTTACCCGGGCTTAAAAGGATTCAAATAAATTTGTAAAATAAAGCCCGCAACCTTCGTGAGCTGTTCCAGATCTTTTATCATCTACGCATTGATAAAAGTGCATCTTTCCGTTTCATTTTTATGGTGAGAGATGAAACAAAATTTCAGACGACTCCTGGAAGTAGGCCACCTGCAATATTCACCTCAATATATGTAAGCACGGCGGATGGCTTCCGAAGCCAAATTTTAAGGAGTTGCCGGAGATTCTTTTTGTAACCGACTGTATCGATAAAAGAGTCATGGTTGTTTGCCGGTCCGGTTTAGAATGATTGCTGTTTCTTTTGTTCTCGAAAAAAAAGCCGGTAGCAAAATAAACGAAATAAAACACCCTGCTTGAAAATGAATGAGATTTTTTACAGTAATACTTCGTTTCAATTTTTGATGCATCATATGTATAAGTGAAAAAGTGGGGGTATACTGCAAATCAAGAGGTATAAGTTTGTGTTCATTCATGATGCTCCGAAAATACTATCATAATGCTATCCTTTCAAACGCGCATAAATTTCCAAGACCAGATTTGCTCTCAACGAGAGTTAGTTCACGAGGAAATGGGATCAGATCAGGCGGAAAGGAAAATATTAGCATCTTCTGGCAACATTCATTCTCTGATAAGGGTTGAGAGGGATAAGCGAAGCACATAATCTTTTGGCACCGGTTTAGCGTGTAAAAAGCAGAAACTTTTAGCGTGGTATCAGCAGTATCTGGGAAAAAATAACCCATATCGTCATGCTAACATGAAGAATGTCTCAAACGCGTTTAGGAGGGGCATTTTCGAATGAAATTTATCATGTCACAGAAACACGTTCTCTTCTCCTCTATTGGAAGAGAAAATATAACAAAATAACCTTGTATTAAAGTTAACGTGACTAATCTCTAACACGTTCTTTTATGGACGAAATGATCAGGAAAACGGAATTATTCAATTTTAAGAGTTTTAAAGTCACCATGTACAATATTGACATTAAAATTATCGTCGCTTCATTTTTTCAAGCTCCAGTTTTGACCGTTAAAACTTGACAGCTCCAAAGCACAATATATTTTTTTCTGTTTTCAAACTATATAGCCCTGAAATTAGGATCGAAGAATTTTAAAAGTGATGCGAATTTCCTCATTTTAAGCGCCTAACTTCGAGGTTATACTCTCAAACCTGATTCTGCTTGTGCCGATTGTTTCTCTAGTTGATTTCTTTATTTTTACATTTTCTTTTCATACATTCTTAAAGCCACGAATGCGCTTTTCGCCACCCATCTTTCATTTCCTTTTCCTAGAGGAGGAATGTTCTAACAACAAAAAATCTTCAAAATCACCAGGAATTATTTTTGAAATAATAAAAAATTCTTGTCATTCAAATTACTATGAAAAACTATATCGGTTATTATTTCTTGCATTTTTAATAATAATCCCTGATCACTTTGAGTAGAGTTCCTGGCATGGATAAACTCTTGCTTTTTCAATCAGAATTTTCCGTCTGATATATCACGATTTATTTTCGGGGACTACTTAAATGACACCCTCTGCCGCCACCGTCCTCGCTAGACCTTTTCTATCAGTAATACCTATGTGTGACGCGCTAGAACTCATAATGCTCTTGAATTTGATGCAAGACATTTTAGCGATGCAAGTGCACCCTGGGCCTATCTTCTACTCCTCTTGAACTTAAACGCCTTACAATTCTTCTCCACCTCTGTCTCGTCGATCTTCCCCGATCCGATCGGAAACAATTATCGATTCACTTTGTACGAGTGTACCTTGTACGCGGTATGTCCGTGCCGGTCTTTGCGTCGCGGTGTAAAACCTTTGTTGAATAGGTTCGATGAAAGTATCTAATTGATTGTTAACCGTTTTTATTTTGTTTTATTAAAGCTCTTGAATACTTCTTGCGTCAGAATCCCGCGCTCTCCCTTTGCCTATAGAAATGAGGAGATCGAAGTTCAGCGAGAAAGAGAGTAAATGGGTGGAGGGAGGGGGGAGTGTAGGCGAACTGAACTTTCCATCAACTTTTCCTCATTATTCTTTCAAATCCGCGTACCCGATTCATTCTCCGTGTTATTGAATCTCCTCCGACTGTTCGAGAAGTTGACAAAGTCACATTCTCTCTCTTTCTCTTTCTCTATCTCCCTCTCTCCCTCTCATTCCCCTATCCATCTTCTTCTGTTGCTTAAAGTAAAAATCTTCTCTTTGCTCTACGCTACGTCCTCCCACTTTTCCACGTCGATATTGATTCAGATTAGATCAAAATCACTGCAGGGCGCAAAACTCCGCTTGCTCGATTCGAACGAGCAAGACTTGAATGAGCCGCGGCGCAGTGCAATACGTCTGCATTAGCGTCAAACTTGGTTCGCGATATTGCCAAACCGCACAATTATTGTAACCGCGGTCGAACTTATTAATGAATCGGTGATTATCTCGTTGAAGCATAATCTTTGAAACTCTTTACCACCAGATACAGGGTCGTTAGACAAGATGGTCAAACCCCAAGGTACTTATATTTAACAGGTATGCTTGTCTTGCTTGCCGCGTCAGCCTCAGTGGCGCATAGTTCAAATCACTAAAGGCAAGATGGCCGAAAAAAGGCGAAAACTTATTCTCTTTCCTGAAAGCATCGGGCTGTTTTCTGCTTTATTGGAGAGGGAAGCCCGATGTTTTCTGGAAAGAGTATAAGTTTTCTTCTTTTGTCGACCATCTTGGCTATAGTGATTTGAACTGCGGGCCACTGAGGATGACGCGGGAAGCGAGTCGAGCATACCTGTTAAATATAAGTACCTTGGTCAAACCCAAGGTTATAGATTAAAGAGGTATGCTCATCTGACTTCGCGTCACAAATTCAGTGGCTCGCAAATCAAATTCACTGCAGGCAAGATGGCCGACAAAAGCAGAAAACGTATGCTCTTTGTAGAAAACATTGGGCTGCCTTCTGCAGGAAAGCAGAAAACGACGCCATGTTTTCTACAAAGAGCATACGTTTTCTGCTTTTGTCGACCATCTTTCCTGCAGTGATTTTGAACTGCGCGCCACTAAATTTGTGACGCGAAGTCAGATGAGCATACCTCTTTAATCTATAATCTTGGGTCATGCCTATACCTTCTTGCCCATTGGAATCTACTCGTATGCTAGTGTGATACAATCTAGACTCTAGAGTCCCTTGGTGTGAGGTGTGTTATGAAGAACCAACAAACGATCAACAAGCTCTGATTGGTCATTGGTTGTAGGCTTTCATGGAGCGAAGAAAGAGTCAAGGACATCGAAAGCTCTACATAAAAGAATCGATGAGGGGAAAGAGGAGAGGAGGAACTTATGGAAACGGATCGGAATGCCGGCAAATCCACTTGTCCATCCACCGCTGGTCCACCGTCAAACTTAACCTTTGAGTTCGTTCAGACGGGCTACTCCTTCCAAATGCATAAACGTCATGTCGGCGTTTCCTAACCAAATTCCTATCAGGAGACTCTAATGCAACCGTGCACGCTGAAAACAAAAAACAAAAAACTTTCACGCATTGCAGGTTGCATATCCAGCCCTCAAATAAATTTTAATGAGCGCGTAATAACCCTTTTTTGAACTTCCCTTTCGCTAGATATACCAATGATGAAGATGTACCGAAGACATTAAGTTTTTTCCTACAAAATATGACCTTACTATAAATAATGAAGCGCAGTTGAAGTTGAAGACTCCAAGTTTTCGTCTTTCTCCAGATCTTCAAAACTAGCAAAGTTCCGATATATCGGCTTCAACTTTAAAATTTCGTCACTTCCGCTTCTGCAGGGGAAACAAAAGTAACTTTTATGAAAGTTCTTTAAGAAATGACAAAGTCGCCGTGAACCGCAAATCTTTGACTTTGAATAGACATGCGGATTCCAGTAGCGGCCCGTGAGATTTGGCAACCATGCATTTTTCCCACTTAAACTTAGGTAAAAAATCGATTCAAGCGGAGGCTGGCAGCCTCCTCGAGTTTCGATTGTTTTCCATGTATTTAAATGGGATAAAAACACTGTTGCCAAATCGCACGAGCCGCCACTGGCGGATTCAAATTGTTTTCCTATTATTTTGTCCTCAATTTAATCGATCTCAGATCTCTAAAATTCAGTATCGTAATGCGTCTGACGATAGTCGGTCCGAAATGACCACACAAACTAAATAAAATCTCGAAAGTTGTAATATAGGAATATTGTGAAAGAAGTATTGACATCTTGAGCAAGGACCTGCTGCTATGCATATTGCATAATCATACAAAATACGTACCGGTCGCTATGCAATTCTCTCCAAAAGAAACATCCTCCAAATGAAATCGTTGGAATCATACGGAGGACGAAATAGTGCAATTTGTGAAATTGCTATTTTCTCTTACCTTCCAAAATACTTTCGAGACTCACATCAGAGCATGAAATGCTCCTACTTAAGAGCTTTACATTAATTTTGTGCTTTTTTCCTCAATGATTGTATTATGTTTTTGTGAGCTTGTTTATTTAGCACCGCAAATACCGCAAGCAGAATATCCACTATTCCTGTATTAATGTGCATTTTCTTTCCTCTGTTTCATTGATTTCAGACTTTTAACATTCTCGTATTTGGCCGTTTTTAACTGCCTGCTTCTACTCTGCCCGACGACTCTGAGCCATGACTGGCAGATGGGCTCGATTCCGTTGGTTGCATCCCTATCAGACTCTCGCAACATTGCCACCTGTATTCTACTCGCTCTTAGCATACTCCTTGCGTATAAATGTTTCGCCGACTTTGAGGTAAGGACTTTTACAAGCCATGTGTTACTGGTTGTGTAACTATTAATTCAAGGAGATGATGATTGTCTGAAGGTTTCGTAATGGAGCTATTTCAAAGTTTTTAGCAGAAAAATAGTTTATCGAATCGTATGTAGAATTCTGCGAAAATACTTGATAGTATGGTCATAGAATAAAGATTACTTCGTAATAGAAGCGTCATTTCCATAAGGCTCGGTATAAACTCCTTTCGTTGACCTTGAAATAAGCCGGCCACCGCGCAATTCAAAATAAACCAGCCACCTTGCAATTCAAAATAAGCCAGCCACACTAGAGTCCTTGTATAAGTGTATATGATTATGTAATATATTACATTTAATAATATATTTAATATTTATTATCCCCTGCATATTTATTAATGTACAGGGACTCCAAGCCAGCCGACGATCGATCTAAAATGAGCCAGCCACCGCGCAATTTAAAATAAGCCAGCCACCGTGAAATTCAAAATAAGCCAACCGCAGCGCTGATGGGTGTTGGATGATGTTGTTGTTGCATGAAAAGGTTACAAAATTTGAAATATCCTTTCAAACATAATCTTTTCAGACCGCTCAAGGTCAACGAGTACTGATAGAAGATTCGGCGACAGTGTCGCTTCTATTACGAAGTAATCTTTATTCTATGGTATGCTGATAATATAAACAATGATATCGTTCCTGCAATAAGGTTGAAGAGCGACTAATCGGTTTTTCTGAATGTGAGTTCAATAGGCGCCCTTCAAACAGTGGCGGCTCGTGAAATTTGGCAACCGTGTCCTTCTCCTATTTAACCAATGTAAAACAATCGATTCTCTCGGAGGCTGCCAGCCTCCGCAAGAATCGATTATTTTACCTACGTTTAAATGGAAAACTTGCATAGTTGCCAAATATCACGAGCCGCCACAGCCTTCAAAAGATGTACCCTTTATTGCCACTTCGGTCGCGGTAAACTGACGCAAAGGAGACAACGTAATTCGATGCGCCAGCCATCTGCGATGTGACGCAAGACTTTGAACATTATTTTTCTCAATACTTCCACGTCGCCCTTGCATTCTGACGCGACGCTTTTACGTTGCATTTGGAACGATCGCATTCCTTTTTGTGAATTTAATCTGTTACGTCTTATTGGGAACCATGCTATAAGCAGATAAACACAGTAAGTGTAACGATTATTAGAACCTCTCTTTGACGAAGTTCCTTCATTTTGAAAGGATGCAAAACCACTTCACGCATGCAGGAATAGTTATCGCAGTGAATGTTTGAATTTGAAGGCACGCTTCTGGCTGACTGAGACAAACATGAAAATGTCTGCAGCGTGCCTGTTGGGATCGAGGCTAATACAGATAATTTAGTTTTGTATTTATTCACTCAATCCAACCAAAATAAAATTTCGAATGAATCGTTGGTTTTGATTGTTGAACGGCTTTCTACACAATTTGGCAAAAGTGTTATAGAAAAGTAATAAACACAGGTTAAAATAAATTAGATGCGCGTTTGCGCACAATGCAGATAACCCGAGGTAGTTTTGAACCATACTAAACACCTAGTACAAACCGCAAACGCACTGAAAAAAAAAAAAAATTAACTCTATCGCTTTTATACAGGACTGCCGTTTTGCGTATAATCAATGCTATTTCTCTATTCACCGATGATTCCACTAGTTGAGAAAAGATTACACAGTTCAGTTCAGTGTATGACTGTAATAAAATAAAATACTCGCATCTGTAATCTTTCGTCAACCTTTGGAGTCGTCGATGACTTTTAAAAACTTGCGGATATTTTCATTAATTAACGGCGTTCTCACCGATTGACGAAATATTACATTAGGGTGGCCCTTAAAATGGACTGTTATGAATTTCTAATGGGAGAACCCTGGAAAGGGTGCCTTTTGATGAGTAGAGCAGGGGAAAAAAA
Organism: Trialeurodes vaporariorum; assembly: GCA_011764245.1. Lineage (NCBI taxonomy): Eukaryota > Metazoa > Arthropoda > Insecta > Hemiptera > Aleyrodidae > Trialeurodes > Trialeurodes vaporariorum. The sequence goes on from VMOF01000001.1 coordinate 66,585,674, forward strand.
AGAAAATTGGAGAAAACCATTTTTTTATGGTGCCGCACGGCCACTGAAGTTGGGACCCGCGAAAGTTCGGTTTCCGCAAATCGTGTTTTTTTACGTTTTGGCGTGTTGCTAAACACATGATAGAATTCACCTACACGTCTGAAATTATGATTTTCATTATAACTTTTTGCCTACCTTTACGTAGTGTTCTTAGATTTTCTCTAAGATCTTTTGAAATCCGCTTTTTTTGCTCTCAAAGTCGGGCAAAAACGCGATTTGCGCAAAATGAAAATCGCGAATGGCGTTTTTCGACGTTTTGGCGCGTTCCTTAAGATATGATAGAATTCGTCCAAATATCTGAAATTACGATAATTTGTTCAATTTTTTACGTTCTTTTACGTGGTGGTAGCAGATTTTCTCTGAGATTTTTAAAAATCCGATTTTTTGGATCTCAAAATCGGAAGCATACACAATTATTTGCGAAAAACGAGCATTTGCTCATATCATGTTTTTGGTTTTTTTCCAGTGCTCCCATTAAGTTACATGATCTATTCAGGCAGCTTAGAATTCACTTTCTGAAATAATTTTCCATGTCGTTTTGCTTAAAGTTGAGTCCACGTAGTAAGAAGCGGGTTTAAACTTGCTGATTGATGCCGAGCGAGCACTCGAAGTGCGTGAATGGAACGTGTTGAAACATGTAAAACACTGCCATTGCAGTTATACGATTATACCTTATAATTCTTCAGTTCTATCGTGACGATCAACTGGGAATGATAGTGCCGATTAATGTAGTGTGAAATTCATTTATCCCTTTTTTTTTTTTTTTCTTTTTTTTCGAAATGCCAACTACTCGCAAAGACACCTCAATTTATTTAATCGGAAACTACCATCCGCAAATTGTTGGTAGTAAATTACCTTCAAATGGGGACGCTTTAAGAGTGTTATTTTTTAATCTTCGCCAAGTACAGCTAAATTTGCGCGAAAGTGCTACATTGGTAATAAATGAAATTTTGACTTTCTGGAACAAGGCGCGAATCCCAACAAAGTTTACTTGTGATTGTGTTAAAAAATTGGAGACGCTGTACAATACTTGGAGAAATTTACAAAAAAATAGCCATCGCGAAAGTAATTCGGGTAAAGAACTAACTTTTGTGAACGAATTGGACAATCTGTTTGATATCTCCCATAAAAATGCGATGGATCTCATAAAAATTGATGAAGACGCGTTGTTTTTAACGGCTCAAAAGAAACCTGGCCGCGAAGGGTTCATGTATGGGATCGACTGGGACCAAGTGAAAAAGGAAGAACGAGCAGAGGCACGAAAAAAAAAGCAGCTTGAACGAGAGGAAAAATATCGTCAATCTTTACAACTTTCTACTTCTAGTAAGTGTTTCAAATTTAAACAGGAATCCTGCATTCCTTCACTGTCTCTATAGTTGCAGCTGGAGCCCCTGTATACTACGAGAGTTACGCCATCTGACCATCCAATTCTGATTGGCTCTCAGATTTAGACTACCATGGCCGAGGCTCCCCCCTTGGTGCTCTATGGTCAATTTCTTCTTCTTCTTACCGTTGAGATGGCGCAACTGTCGTAGTACATAGGGACTTGAGTTGCAGCTTGTGATTTTTCTCTGTTCAAAATTTATTCGACATCTGTTTGTAGGCGTTCAATAAAAAGTGCCGTACCGAATTAAACGTTGATGCGCGCCACTTTTAAACAACTTCAGTTGTTCCAAGGCAATGAACCCAATGCTTTAATTTTAAGAAAATTCTGGGTAGTAGCCAGATTTTGATGAAATTCAGTTTCCTGGGTAATTTAAGTCAAGCAAAAATAATTTTGAATCAGATTCTCAAAATTCCAAAATCCAACATGGCGGACATCCAAGATGTCGGCTTTTCGGTGAAATGCTTATTAGCGGCTGGATTTTCATAAAATTCAGTTTCCGGGAGTAATCTTAGTCGAGGGAAAGGAATTTTGAATCAGATTCCCAAAATCCCGAAATCCAACATGGCGGATATCCACGATGTCAGTTTCTTGTTTCTTTTAGTTTCGCCCCTTTGCGTATCTAAGTACGCGATGAATTTTTGTTGATTACAGGTTCAAGTACAAGTCCGATTTGTAACTTGGATTTATTGCCTGAAAGTAGCTCTGATTCTGAGGAAGATGATGACCAGGTGGAGCCACCAGTGAAATTGAAGAGAACGAGAGGAACTAGAAAAATGATCGACACTAAAGTTGTTGCTGCGTTAGATAAGGCAAAAATAAGTGACAGGGATGCAATGCATGTCATAATGGCTGTTATTGAAGCTTTGGAGCTTGATCCCGCGAACTATTCAATTAATAGGACTTCTTTGCAGACAGCAAGGGCTAAACTTCGGGAAGAGAGAGCTCTAAAATTAAAGGAAAACTTTCAAAATTTAGATTTAAATTTATTAACTATCCACTGGGATGGTAAGTTGTTGAAAACTTTATTAGGCACCGAGAAATGTGACAGGATTGCAATTGTTATTACAAGTGGTGATACGGAACAAATTCTTAGCATTCCTGAGATAGAAAGTTCAACCGGCAGGGATCAGGCCGACGCTATTTATGAACAACTAGTAAATTGGGATCTTGTTCACAAATTTCAGGCGCTATGTTGTGATACTACAAATGCTAATTTAGGTGCTTTTGGTGGGGCTGCTGTCCTGTTAGAAAACATGATTGGACGAGACATTCTTTATTTTCCTTGTAGGCATCACATTTTCGAGTTGGTACTTAGAGGAGCATTTGACGCCAAAATGCCTGGATCAACAAGCCCACAAGTCCCCGTTTTTAAAAGATTCCAAGAAGCTTGGCCCAAAATGGCCCATGAAAATTTTCAAACAGCAGGTGATGAAGTGATGAACATTTTGGAAAATGATAGAGACAGTATCATTTCTTTCACTGAATCAGTTCTTGATAAAAATGTAGCTCCCGGGATGACTATAGGGAATTTCTTTTCTTAACTAGGATTTTCCTCGGAAATGTTGATGAAAACGTAAAATTTGCCCCTCCCGGCCCCATCCACCACGCCAGGTGGATGGGAAAAGAAATTTTATTGTTTAAAGATCTACCTTTTCAGGCATCAATTTCAATTTATAGATAATAACGAGAAAGAAAGTATTAAAGACTTATGCATCTTTATAGTCAAAGTTTATATTCAGGCTTGGTTTAATGCACCTTTAACTGTTACGGCTCCTAACCATGACCTCGAGTTTTTGACAAAGCTCGATGATTATGCAAGTATTGATCCTTACATCTCTGAGGCTGCGATAAATAAGTTCATAAATCATTTGTGGTACTTAACACCGGAGATGTGTGCTTTATCATTCTTTGACAATGCCGTCACAAATGAGATGAAACGAAAAATGTTAATCAATCTTGAAAAAAATGAACATTTTAATAAAAGTGAGAAACGGCTGACATTCAATAGGATTTCGGAGATGCAGGGCTTAGAGTTATCGGATTTCATAAATAGCAAGACTACCAAATTTTTTGATAGGTTCGGTTTGTCCACTGATTTCCTCAAACACGACCCTTCGACTTGGTTACATAATGAAATTTACCAAAATAACTTGAAAAAAGTAGTAAAGTTAAAAAGTGTCAATGACGTAGCCGAGCGAGGGGTCAAATTAATCGAGGAATATAATGGATTTTTAACTAAGGACATACAACAACAGCAGTTTCTATTAAGAATTGTATCAGAGTACCGAAAAAAATATCCTAAATGTACCAAAGAACTGCTCAGCCAACCCCTCAAATGAGAAGTTGATTATTATTGTATTACTTCATTGTAACCACTAATCATATTGAATTTTTTTGTACTTTACTCAGTGTGTTCTACGAAAAATAAAAAATTGAATTATTTAAATTGATTTTAATCTCTCGTGATTTTCATCTTCAGATTAAAATAAATATTATCGAGCTTAGTAGAGAGAAGAAATATGTGAAGCGAAGGCTCATTTTTCGCAAATAATTGTGTATTCTTCCGATTTTGAGATCCAAAAAATCGGATTTTTAAAAATCTCAGAGAAAATCTGCTACCACCACGTAAAAGAACGTAAAAAATTGAACAAATTATCATAATTTCGGATATCTGGACGAATTCTATCATATCTTAAGGAACGCGCCAAAACGTCGAAAAACGCCATTCGCGATTTTCATTTTGCGCAAATCGCGTTTTTGCCCGACTTTGAGAGCAAAAAAAGCGGATTTCAAAAGATCTTAGAGAAAATCTAAGAACACTACGTAAAGGTAGGCAAAAAGTTATAATGAAAATCATAATTTCAGACGTGTAGGTGAATTCTATCATGTGTTTAGCAACACGCCAAAACGTAAAAAAACACGATTTGCGGAAACCGAACTTTCGCGGGTCCCAACTTCAGTGGCCGTGCGGCACCATAAAAAAATGGTTTTCTCCAATTTTCTTTTTTTTCCCCTGCTCTACTCATCAAAAGGCACCCTTTCCAGGGTTCTCCCATTAGAAATTCATAAAAATCCATTTTAAGGGCCACCCTAATATTACATATGCGAGTGCTTTCGTGCACTACAGTCATGTACTGAACTGTAATGTGTAATCTTTTCTCAACCGATGGAATCATCGGTGAATAGAAAAATAGCATTGATTATACGCAAAACGGCAGCCCTGCTTTTATATTTAAAAGTATGGACACTTCTTAAAAACTGTTGGTTCGACTGTTTTAATTAGTTAAAGAAAGCCCGTGCCACAATTAACCCTTGTGAGCCTAAGGTATTTCGGTAACACAAAGGACTAAGGGGGGGTGTTTTTGTACCCCAAGGATATTTTCATGCAGCACAGTCAGTATCAATAATTTTGAAACTTTAATGGATGGATTATGTACTTAGTACCCTAAGAGAGTAATTTATGTGAAATTTAAGTCAATTTTTGCGATGTTGCCAAATTTACACCTACTTTTAAAAAAAATGGAAAAAATGAAATGAGGTGCCATCTTATTTTTCCATTTTTGATAAATTTCCAATTTTTTTCAATGATCTGACTTAATATTCTTAATCTACATAAAATTTCCGTAAAATTCACTGTAATAGATGGTTCCAAACTTAAAACTGGCAGGACGAAGGGGGGGGGGGGGGTATATTTGTTCCCCAACACTTTAAATTTCTATAATATCGACAAAAATTCATAAAAATTAATGAAATTTGGTGGACGTGTTCTAAGTATCCTAACTTAAAATGTCATGAAGTCCCAAAAAATTTTGAGCAGTTTTGACAAAATGGCGTCAAAAAAACTGGCCTGGGGTACAAATCTACCCCCCCCCCTTAGGCTCACAAGAATTAACACAATTTGACTAATTTAAACAGTCAAATCAACAGTTTTTAGGTGGTGTCCATACTTTTATCTATATATAAGAGTTAAATTTACCACTTTTTTCAGTGCAGTTGTATCATTCTAATGTGATTAAATCTTGCATATTAACTGGAGTAGGGTTTATGAAATTTTAATTAGCTTGTTTGTTTTTGGGTTTGTTTCACGGGGAATTCATATACTTTTGACTCGCTTCACCGTTTAAACCAGAGAAAAAACCTATCAACACTTAGCGCGTGTGAAACGGACTATATGCCACAAAGCCCTAGAGACACTATAACAATACAGAATGTGCCTTCACATCCCATCGTATAATTATTAATTATTTATTGAATCAAGTTTCGGGTCCATAAAATAAACACTCAATTTCGAAAATATTAATATTTTATTTCAATTACCTTTCACCGTAGTGAATAATAGACTCGCGATACAAAAGATCAATGCTTTCAACAATTTTCAACTTCGCCGGTAGTAGTGACATTCGAATAAAGGTGAGGGGGGACGGAGCGAAAGTATCGTCAAAGAGTGAGGAAACTTCCCTGTGTTCCGCCGTCCCGATGGTCTGATTGTTGGGCAGCGCATTGACGAGAGATATATTCGTTTCTGCTATAAATTTCGCTAAACAATAATGTTTCTGTATACGATTTCAGCGATGAGAGTGAGAAAGCAGTACGTATGTAGGGATCTCGTGAGAGTATGAGAGAGGTAGCTTGAAAGGCTCAACAAACTATTCCACCGGATGACGCGTCATCACTATACTCTGTTCACGATAAGAAGGCGGGTGAGAATTCAGGTAGTAATGCACTATTTAGCAACAGTGCGGCATGCCGGCTGCTCCAACTCTTAGCAGTGGCCGTTGTTCTCCCTACCTCTCTCTTGGCACGGAGGATTTCCCAGAACCGACAAACTCTCAAATTTACACACGTCCAGGAAAGATTGCTAATGGTCAAAATTACGAAAAAACGGACGGAATTTTCGCCCTAAAGGGCCAAAACTCGGCAAAAATAGTCGAGTTTGCATATTGATGACTCTCAGAGATTCGTATTTTTCAGTCAGAATTAAGTTCAAGATATTTCGTCGTATATCGAATTTCTGAGAGTCATTAATATGCAAACTCGACTGTTTTCGCTGAATTTTGGCTCTTTAGGGCGAAAATTTCGTCCGTTTTTTCGTATTTTCGACCGTTTACAATCTTTACTGGAGGTGTATAAATTTTAGAGTCTGTCGGTTCTTGGAAATCCTCCGTGCTAAGAGAGAGGTAGGGAGAACAACGGCCACTTTGAAGGGTTGAAGTAGCCGGTATAGCCGCATTGTTGCTATATAGTGCATTACTACCTGAATTCTCACCCTTCTTATCGTGAACAGAGTATAAACCCGTCTATTCCTCGTTGGGGAATGAAGAGGTCAAATGAGTAAAGTGAAAATTAGAGGTAGCTTTTAAAGTTTCAGTCCCTATTAAGTCAATGAATTTTCAAATATTTAAATTCATGAAAATTATAAGGGTAGAAGTGTGAGAGAGGGAGACGAAAAGTAACGGAGGAAGCGAGAGAGAGAGAGAGAGAGAGAGAGAGAGAGAGGAGAGAGAGAGAGAGGGGGGGGAGAAGTGTGGAAGGAACAGGGGACGATGAGAAAGAGACTAATTCAAAGAATAATGTTAATTCCTCTCGTTTTTCTGAAAAGGTGGGATTCATTTCACGAACAGAACTTTTTATAAATAATGTATTATCTGTGGCGATTGGATTGAGAATTCATTATGCGATGTCTGAGTCGGAGTCGGGTATTTTTATCGTAATGCAAAACAGATCGCGGTGGTGGATGGACGCGGACGCAAACGCGAACGCGGACGGTTGCTGATCGTTGCAAAATGTAATAGAGCTAAGGTAGTGAGGAAAAAGCGCTTTCATTCGAGAATGATGTTGCTCTCTCTTATTATTCAACGGGGCTGTTGCACATTTTTGCTAAAAGCGATTTAATAGTCGATTCTGGCGTAAAAACCTCAAAAAATAACGATGGCGGCACTAAAAACTTCCAAAATTCACTCCTAAACTCAATAAACGCAGTTATTTGCGCGAGCGTAATGGTGGCCGAAGGCACTAACAATGGGATATTCCCATCTAACAATTCTGAAACTCCATCAAGAAGTGACCAATAAGAGACTACTTTCATTTGACACCGGTGTCACTTGGTGTTTCAGCACCATTCATCGGATGTGGATCATCACTCTGATGACTAATTACTTTGTGAATCATCCTTGTCAGCATAGAAAGAGTGACGAAATTAAGATAGGAATCTCCCATTGTTAGTGCCTTCGGCCACCATTACGCTCGCGCAAATAACTGCGTTTATTGAGTTTAGGAGTGGATTTTGGAAGTTTTTAATGCCGCCATCGTTATTTTTTGAGGTTTTTACGCCATAATCGACTATTAAATCGCTTATAGCAAAAGTGTGCAATAGCCCAATTTTGAAACGAGCAGATGATTTCTAATATCATCACAGCAGTCAGCTTCTTCTCCAATCGTAATCGGATTAAAATACCTGCTCAAACTATAGCGACCAGCGGGTAGTATGACTGTTGTAGAAAACTACAATCCGAATGGAAACTAGTGTTCATTTTGAAGATGCATGATGGACACCATTGGCGGCACTCACTGGAAACAGGGGGTCGAGCGAGAAAGGTTCTAACACTCCGATGTTTTCGCTTAAGTGAAATGATGCAGAGAGGTGCTCTATGTAGATTTGTTGCGATTTTTTTGAATGGAAAATCAACACGGAAAAAAACTAAGGTGAAAATAACCAAACGGATACCTGATTTTGGCACCTGCTAGATGTTATGGTAATGTTAACCAGAAGTATACTATGTTTTGACTAGGTACTAGGTGATGTCACCTGATTACATGTCGAATTTACTCAAAGTATCGGTTGTACCATACTTCTGGTCAAGTTTATCATAACATCTATCAGGTGCCAAAATCAGGTATCCGTATGGTTATTTTCACTTATCTTTTTTTTCCGTGAAAGATTAAGCGTATACTAATAAAGTAATCTTTGTACGGGATTTTCATGTGATCAAACCCTCCTATAAGCCTAAAAATGACGTATAGTGGTACCACTCTCCATGGTTGGTTGGCGTGTAAGTAGTGAGTACCCACACCAGTTCCTGTACATCTTGATTAATTTTGAAACATATTTTACTTCGGGCATCTTCGGGCTCGCCATGTTAGAAAGTTAGCATTTCCGTGAATCTTCGGCAACCCTACCAGTTTGCCATTGATTTGTAAATTTATTGGATTGTAAAAATATTCTTAAAAAGCACGTCCGCCATCTTAAGATGTGAGCAGGCACGGTTGCCAGTCGATGCTGACAAATTCCAAATCTTGTCTCCATCGGCTCTTATGGGAGGTTTCTGTTCTGATCGTAGTATCATGTATCTCTATACGTACATACAATAAGAGTAACAGCCTACAGTATTATTTCTTCCCCTGACAAAAGCTCCATAAACTTCATAGAAAAGTGTTTCCTAACCTGTGATCTGCGGCATCTCCTTAGGATTTCCCCAGAAGTTCACCAGCAAAAAACGCAAAACATGTTTTTTGGTCGGTAAGTAATTTGACAACGCGGCATTTCAAGCTACTCAAGAATGTTAGGCAGTTTCGTTTTCGATGCAAAGTATTAATGTCTTGCTTTTCTTTCATATGGTTTTTTTCTAAACCACTGTAATATAGTCTATAGAGCTTCTTCAAGGTTATGCTGTAAGCAAAAGAACTGTCATTGCTGATGATAAATGCTGCAAAAATAACGATGAGACCATTTAAAAAGTCTATAACTGACTTTTCACAGAGAGACAACTGTAGGCTCAAAATTCACATTTTAAATTACGTGACATCGCAACGAAAACAATTTTTTTTTTTATTTCACACGCTTGTATTTCCGGAAACGGACAGTTTGGGAAGATACCAAAAGCATGTTTGTTCTCAGCTCATCAAGTACTTCCATTTCCTGTATTGAAAATACAAATCATTTCGGACCCTTCTCTAACTGCCCCTTTGCGTCTTTTTAGTTTCATGCTTTTTTATTAGACCAGCCATTTTGTGTTTATTTAATGGTATTTTTGAATTCACCGATTATTCTACCGCGGGTTGACCAAAATTCTAAACAGCTCTGCGAGCTGATCGGGGACTTCATAGTTAAACAGATCGATAAAACTAAATACAAGTGACACGATTGGGTAGGAGACCGATGTGGGGCGGAAGTCTTTTGAAAACCATTGCTCGGTCGTTCGTTATGTGAAGGTGTCTACGGAGCAACCTTCACTTACCGAGCGACTGGACAATGGTTCTTGTAAAAGATCCACCCTGAATCGATCTCTCATCCAATCGTGTCACTTGTTTTCAGTTTTATCGATATGTTTAACTATGAAGTCCCCGATCAGCTCCCCAGTTCAGTGTACGACTATAATGCATGAAAATAATCTGAGCTGTAATATTTTCTCAAACTGTGGAGTCTCGGTGACTGACTTTGGAAAAATGTGTGGATATTTTGATAATGTAATGGTGATTCCACTGATTAAGACTAGGTTGGATAGATGCAAGTGTTCCCGTGCATAAGCCTCATACGCTAACCTGGGGGGGGCGACCTTTGAAGTCATTAGATCAGGCCGATACACTGAATAAATGAAGGTCTGTTATTGGTCCCTCTAAAGTGTTTATTGGAAAATAAATCTCTGTGACCATATAAGTATCCCCTCCGCTACATTCGATAAGCTATCAGCTGATTGAAACAAGCCGATAGCTAATCGAATGTAGCGGAGGGTTACTTATTAGAGCTCTACTTTCCAATAAACTCGCTAGAGGGACCATTAGCAGGAATTACGGTATCCAGTCTACCAGCCTTATCTAATGATTTCTAAAGACCAGTCAGCCGAACAGTGTAATTTTTTGGTCAACCGGTGGAATACTCGGTGAATTGAAAAGAGTCATTCAATATGCTCAAAACGGCACCACTGTAATTCTGTATGTGTACATATATCATACCTATATAATGACGATACTCTACATTTAACTACTTATATATGGGTGACAAAATCGTTCACTTAGCTTAGCGTATAGGTAGGTATACCGTTGCGTGTGAACTTGTGTCGGGCATGAATAATAATTAAACAAGGGATAAGCCTGAGTTAATAAGTGCAAACTTCAATTTCATTCACCAAAGTAATGCAGAAGTAGCTGAAAAACTGGAAAGTTTCCAAGATGTATAAAAAAAAAAAACAAAACACAACAAAGAAAACAAAAAAAAAAAAAAACAGTGAGAATAAGGGCAAGGTGGGAAAAGTTAAGTGCTGAAAGGCTATTGAAACAGTCTCGTCATCACTCGAAGAAGCGGTTCTTCTCGAGAAACTATGTTTTTTTTGCGCTTTTTCTGCAAAACTAAATCAGTTGACGAGGAAGAAAAATAAAAATAAAACACACATTCAATTACTAAAAGTGCTCCACCCAATGTGAAAAGAGGGCATAAAAACGCTTTCTGTCGGTGAGTAATGATTTGATTCTTCTCGGAACGAAAAAGAGATGAAAGGAAAACCGCTATACCTTGTGCACTTTTTCCAAAGTTTACTAACTTTTTTGCCTCTCTCTCTATATCCCTCCCTCTCTCTCTCTCTTCCTCTCCTCTCTCTTCCTATCTCTCCCTCCACATCTCTCTCTTTGCCCTCTCTCTCTTGCGCTCTGCCTTCATGAAACAAATTTATTTTCTTCCCTAAAAATAGATAACGCCACAACGAAACAGGTGGCAGCTGCCGCTTTTTAGATGTTTAAAAGTAATTACTTTTCCTGTATTCTCAATTTGACTGATGAAATAATTCGTTTTTAATTGGAATAATTTGAAAGTTCCCTCTGTTATGCATCAGACTTGCTGCTGGTTGCAGCGGTGCCGGATTTTGATCGCGGAATAATTAGGAATACTGCACGTCGTGTTAACAGTTTCCATTCATTGAAATCAAACAGAATATTTATACTCGTTCATTAATTAGAGTCTTCAGCCACGTAGTCAAATTTCCCCCATAAAAAACCCGCGAATACATCTATTTTTGTTTTAGTGCATTTCTGCAGATTTGAAAGCATTGGTTACGTTTTTTTATGCTCTTAATGGGACGGTTGCGTACTTTTGAAACAGAAAATATATTTGCCTTAGGATGAACAGCAGGATTCATTAGGGATAACATTTAGGTATTTACATCAAATCAGTGGAGTGATCTTTGACTTTAGTCTACCAAATTTAATGAAGAGAAGAATGGTATCTGCCAACAGCGGAAACATAAAATGCAAAGAGATAAGGAAAATATGTGACGGGGTATTTGCTGATACGAGACTTAACCTACGTTTGATTTGGATGACTGAAATTAATGATAAAATCACAGAAGAGCAATCCACAAATCTGAGTTCCAATCAATTTGATGAGTATGTACAGTAGAACCCCGATTATCCGTGGTAATTGGGACAGAGGTACCGCGAATAATCTAAAACCGCGGATAATCCGAACTTTCGAACCGTGGATGGAAAATTGACGTTAATAATGTATTTTCGAAATAAGTACAAAAGTAGAGTAAATTTATAGCTATTTGTACAGTAAATAAATATTTCCTTCTTCTATTGTAATGCTGAGAATTATTTCTTATAGTAGCTTTGGATGGTTTTTTGACCCATTCCCCCAGTCAACCAAGGAAACAAAAGGTCTCAACACTTTCCATTCAGCCCAAAAAAAAAAAAAAACTCCGAGCTCACCGCGGATAGTCGGGGTTCTACTGTACTTACCTAGAGGTACAATAGTTACATTTCTAACCTGCATTACATTATACGGTGGATCAACTTAGAAATTGCTCACTATACACCGACACAGAACCGTCCAGAATCTGTAAAGGTGTAATTAGGTGCTCTCCAAATTTACACATTATTGAAAATGATGAAAACACTTAATTTCCACGAAGTTTGATTACCTACGTTTAGCACCTGTAGATGAATGCTGGCGAAAGTGATATCATCACTGACTTGAAACTTGAAGAGAGCAGTCGTTCAATAAATCATATATTTCTAAAAGTAGGTTCGGGTAACGAAAAAGAGAAATCGAACGTTAATGCAGAATTTTATAAAAAGTTAGATTGGTGTGATAATAAGTACAAGGCTGCCGTTTTGCGTATAATCAATGATATTTTTCAATTCACCGATGATTCCACCGGTTGAGAAAGGATTACACATTTCAGTTCAGAGCATGACTGTAATAAACTAAATTACTCGCATCTGTAATCTTTCCTCAACCGGTGGAGTCGTCGATGACTTTAAAAAACTTGCGGATATTTTAATTAATCAACGGTGTTTTCACCGATTAACCCTTTGAGGGGCAAATTAAGGAAAATAATTTTTTTCCAAATTTTTTTGCATTTCTAGGTTCCTTAGGGTAAAAATAGACCCCAAAAAAATTTTCATACAATTCCATATACTAGTATAGGAGAAAACAGGTGGCTAGTGTAACTATCCACTGCCCCACAAAGGGCTAGAAAATTTTGTTAACATATTTTTTCGAAAATCAGGTTTAAATTAATTTTAAAGGGCCAAACAATGACAACTATAAGTCAGAATCAATCAAATAAACAATTATCTATGAGAAAAAATTGTAATAACAGTCAGGAAACTTATTTGAGCATGGTTTAGTCTTGAAAATAACGCGTAAATGGCACTTTTTGACCTATGATCCACTAAAATTAACTTTTCAGACACCTTGAGGAGCACCAAAAAATCTCAAAAAATCATAAAATTGTTATTTACACTATAGAGAACAAAATTGCCCAGTAAAGTTTACCCCATAAAATTGTAACTTTTGAAGTTAATCCGAATTTAGTGTGTGGCAGAGCAACATTTTTGCTTCGAGCTGAGCTAAAAAGTGATTATTGGCTATGTTGCAACAGAAGATGTGACTTTTTTCTTTTTTCAAGTTGTTTTCTAGACTATAAAGATAATATAAATAGAATAAAAACATTACATTCCTTATGAAAGTACCGAAAAAAATCCAAAATATGCTGTAAAACGGCAAAACGCTGTAAACAATGCTGTAAACGACGATGTTGCTTCAATGAATCTCCGAGGCCTATTATTGGCTGAATGCAAGAATTTAGAATGTGAATAAGTAGTTCAAGTTATAATAAGCCTCTGAACGTCTTATCTGAGCCCTAAAATTCCTTCTATATAAAAAGCGAAAAACTTGGAAATAGACAATGCATCACTGTTTGACCCCTTCAGGGGCAGTGGCTAGTGGTACTAGCCACCTTATTCTAACGCTTGTAATTATATTACAAAATCAGCAAATTTTACTCATTAGTACTTCAAAATGTTCAAAATACTTTCAAAATTCATAATCTGCCTCAAAAATTTGCCTAAACCTTCCAGAAAAAAAAATATTACTACATTAGCGGGAGCCGGTCTGTCTTGGAGGGAAAATCTCAAAATGTCAACATTTACCTGGTCTAAAAATAATGTTTACCGCTGTGCTACCATGTGGAAAATATTTTTCCCCTATTTTAGAACATCTTACCAACCAAAAAAAGTGGCTAGTTACAATAGCCACTGTCTCATAAGCTCAGGAAAAAATAAATAAAAGGTGGCTAGTGGCACTAGCCACTGCCCCTCAAAGGGTTAAGGAAAGATTACAGATCAGAGTATTTTCGTGCATTGCAGTCATACACTGAACTGAACTGTGTAATCTTTTCTCAACCGGTAAAATCATCGGTGAATAGAAAAATAGCATTGATTATACGCAAAATGGCAGCCCTGAATAAGTATCCAAAAAATGTGTAAAGTTCGCTCAGAGTTCGCTTCGCTGTTTTCATTCTAGTTGCAAGTTTGAGACTTCGGAGGTTATGAATGTTATGATGGATGGATGAAACCGGTGATTATCGATGTAAACAATGGAGGGCTATTTGATATTTGATCACCGAAAAGGACTGTTGGAATTTTGTCAATTTCTTCGTCAAATTAGAATGAAATGTGAAAAACTCATCTTCAAAAGGCACTCCGCTAAAATCTGCGGAATAAAATTACACCTAGTTTAAGTTGATCCGAGTTGTCATTATTTCGCTAAATCTGGCCGATTGAACCTTTGAAACCGGCCAAAATGCATAAAAAACCCGGTTTTTTCACTAGTTTGTTTAAGCTAACTCCCTTACTTTTGAATCAAAATTAAAATCGCTCCATAGCTCAATCGGGCTTGACGAGCTCTTTCCATACATACCGGGTGTTATAGGCTTCATTTCTATCGTTTAGGCTTAATCGCGGTGGATAAGGTCGGAAATCTGGTAAAATGGCAAAAGCCGGGGGCTGTGTGTATAATAAGTAGGCGGGTAGCTAGGTCTTTTCTTTACCGTTTGTGGCTATAATACATATGACGCGGAAAAGTTATAAATGGGTCAATTTTGTATACAAAGATTATGGAGTCAAAAGTTCAATGCCAGTTTAGTTTCACTTTCTTTTTTGAATGGAGCTTTTTATCTTCCCTTAGCTTTAGAATGCTTGTGTTCTCTGATCTCCAGTGCCACCCATCTTATCAATATATCTTCAAGCTCAAAAGAAAAGGATTTGAAGATGATCAAAGAATAAGCGCAACCCTCTCCTTCCTCCGTTGTAACATTTTTTCTTTTCTTCCTTCTTTATTTTTTCATCCCCTCCTCCTAAATCCAACTTTTCTTACGATCGGAAGCATTTAGGATACGGTAGCGTTAGGACACGAGATTTTATATACATTTTCACTTGTACATCGGTATAATGGTATGGCGGTGTGTGAGAACGGACTCAGCAGCTAGCTTTACCGCTCTCAGCTCATGATTTCAAGTGGCTGTATAAATAGAAATACTGGGGGGAAAAAGCAGGAATAATGCTCTCTTTTTATTATTTCCCTCTCTTTCTTTTTTCTCTGTCTTGACAGGAACAAAAGCATGTCCCTCTGATTCTGAGCTGTTTATTGCTGGTTCTTCCGTTCCTTCCGGCTGCTAACATTCTTGTCACGGTCGGATTTGTCATTGCTGAACGTGTGCTGTACATTCCCAGGTCAGTTCCACATATCCACTCTTTTACCACAACTGCTCAATGTAACGGGTGCTCTTGCGGTGTCTATGTACAGGGTGGCCGTAAAGTCAGATCCAACGTGGAGAAAACATATTCTCTGAAAACTCAAGACCAATCAGAAGTTTTTTGGTTTTTGTTTTTTTTTTTTTTTTGTTTTTTGTTTTCTTTTTTGTTTTGTTTTTGTTTTGTTTGTTTTTTTGTTGTTTTTTTTTTTTTTTTTTTTTTTTTTTTTTTTTTTTTTTTTTTTTTTTTTTTTTTTTTTTTTTAAATGAGGTTATTTGGCTCATGCTCTGTATGTAACTTTGAACCTACTGCCACCTATAGAATTAGAAGTTGAATACCCTCCTGTCTTATCTTTCTACGTGCATGGACTCTAACAGATCGCAGGCTGAAAAATCATGCAGGATGTAGAGTTTTAGGCTCTACGGGCGCGCCCCCATTAAGGTAGATGTCCCAATTACCGCCCCCCTTAAGAAAAAATTGCCGTCAAATGCCTGTAAAAATGTTAATTTTTATCAAATCTATGATCGGTTTTCACTAGGGCCTCTCAAATACTATCTAGTTTTATGAAAAAAATATAAAGTTGGCGTAATCAATCAGGAAAAAAAATTATTAATAAAACTCGAAAAAATGACCCATGTCCCAATTACCGCCACACCAAAAGTGGCTTTGTCCCAATTATTGTCATATCAGGTGCCCTAATTATAGCCATACATATTTGCGCTGGCTTTTCATTCAAATCATCATGTTTATTGTCAGGAAATAATGACATTATAATAATTTAAAGAGCAGAAAGTAAAGAGAACAGATTTTTAATAAGTAACTGCTGAGAGAAATCGGCAAAAACAGGTAATACGGGGGCAGGTGTCCTGTGTCAACTTCTATGATTTTTTAAGGGCACAACGCTGCTAAATATCAACTTCAAACTTTTTTCACCAGTTCAGCCAACCTATGAAAAACACTTATCCCATATACGCTTAAATTTGTCTGCTAAAGTAGGCTTATTTTAAAGAATAAATGAAAAGGGGGGCGGTAATTGGGACAGGGGCGGTAATTGGGACATCTACCTTAACTGCGTTTTTGCGCATTTGTTTACAAACGAGGGAGTCCTACTGGATTTCTCGGGTAATAGAGTGAATTGTATATGATTTTGTTAATTTTAATCACGAGGCACTTCGAGGATATCCAATTTTCCCAAACGAATCTTTCAAAGCGAAGTTATAGTTGTCGATCGACAATAGCAGTGAAAGATTACACCGTTAGAAACTATACGACACTGTGATATTTGAAGTGGACCTAAACACAACAACGGCGGCCCTCAGAATGTAAACAAATGTGCAAAAACGCACCCAATGGCGATTTTTGGGGCTCATGGTTATACTTGTCTTAACTCTCCACACACAAGGACTCTACTTCCTTCTCGATTATAAATGATCGCATCGCAACTCCGATGATCGATTACGTACTATCTTCATAGTTGGAGTCATTTCGATGGGTTCCATTCAGATAGAGACCCTTTTATCTCGGCGGAAATTCATCGATGACTTCTGAGGTATCGTGCACAGTTGCACACATCGTAGCGATTGAAGGGTTTCTATCGGAATGGAATTTTTCGTAATGACACTACTCATAAAAATAACACGCACTCGATAGCGATTCGAAACGATCACGATAAGATCCTATATAATCAGCCAGCTGGCTCAAAGTATCGTAAACTGTACCAGACATTTAGCAAACGTAATAGACGTAATATAACGTCGCAATCAGTGAAGAAATTGTGTTCGTTAATCGTTCAAAACTATCTCGTTCCCCCTCAACTGGCCCCAATGCTCCGCTATGCCACTTTTATACTTTTAGACAGTTAGACAGTAAAATACTTTAATTCTTTTGAGAAGTTTTTTTTTTTTTTTTAGCAGTGTATTGTAGTTTTTGTATTAATGGGACATTTATGTTCATGACAGTACACACGGTTACCATAAAGTTCTAGAGACTAACTCCTGACAGTACATTGAAGTCATTCAAGTTGATAACTTGAAATCTTCGCTGAGCTTCGGGAAACCGATATTATTGTGGTAATTAAATTACTGGATTAGAATAAGCAATGTTACCTTCTTTTTTGTTTCAGCTCTGGTTTTGTATTACTGGTGGCTTATGGAGTTCAGCTCTTGTGTGGCAAAGCAACACATAAGCAAAAAGCCTTAATTTGCTCCGTTATTATTTTAGTTTTATGCTGTTTCGCTGCCAAAACACATTCTAGAAATAAAGATTGGATTTCGAGAGAAACCTTATCAAGGTAAGAAAAGTTTATTTATTTCACTTTTTTTTTTGTTCGAACACATAAATATCACGTTTTAAAAACAGTGCATATTAGGAGGTGGTTTCAAATAAAATGTGTTCCATTGATTGTCAAGCAAAAATTAAGCATGTGCTGACGTTCCGATTTTTTGTCTATTAGTCGTCTGTTCAGAGATAACAGCCGAAAACCGTCAAAAAACGGCTATTTTTGGAGTCAGCGACAAGTAACGCCATCTATCGGATTAAAATTTTCGGGAGTTTGCTGGATAGCAAATTGACTCCACTCGTATCCAGGAGTCGCTGCTAGATGGCGTCGTCTTATGGAGCTGCTGCCCGTGTTACATCCAAAACCAATTAGCACTAGTTTAGCTCGTGTCGGTACTTCAATACAATATTTCCATCACGGGACTCCACAGGTTCCCGAAAGAAATCAAAGGTAAAACATTGCTCAAATTTAGTGGTTAGTTAAACATTCGTCCACTGCCGTGTTCATTTTGCCTACCCCGGCAATCGCAGGCGCTCCATGGATCATCATTTTGTGAACGTCAACAATTTTGGAGTCGCTTTTACTGTCAATGAGAGTTAGAATACAAATAACTCGGACGCAATATTGAAAGGGTTAAGGGCGCTCGTAACTCGCATAGTAATTTGACTAATAGTATTGGTTTGTATGAACATAATGCAACGCCGCCAAATTGCTAATTTTTGCCACAGCGGTTACAATGAATCAGACCCACCACAAGACTTTGATTAATTGAATATCAAACACAGCTAACAATGTAGTTTTAAACATAGCCATTTCACTGAATCAATCAATCAAAACCAATACCTCACTCAAGATTCAATATGAAACATTCGATGGCCCATGTTTTAACTATGCTCGACAATGTGACAGTTGCAAGGGTCTGAAATTTTGGGGTTTTTACGAAGAAAATTAAAAAAAAATTGATGGGATGAGAGCATGATGAGACCACAACGGGGGGCAAGGGGCAATTGCCTCCCCTGGAATTCAGAACGGTCTAAACTTTACGATAAAAAATGGAAAAAACAAAAGAAGATAAAATATTAATCAAAGGAGTAATAGTTAACGAACTTTATTATTAGTTTACTTTATAAATTTAGCTCGTTTTCTGCAAATAATAGTAGAGGCTGTATCATAAACTTCAGTTCTGGCAGTTCTTTATAAACATGCGCGGAAGGACGATATCAAGTCTTCAACTAAGCTCTAATGTTAATATTCACTGATCATGCTAATAAAAATATAGCTAACCGAGTCTATTTTGTGGCAAAAAATTCTAATGATTCACGCAGTGAGCGGTGACAACGTTTTTACGCATGTAAACAAAGAGCTTGTCAGCACCGAAGTTATCTGAAACGGCCTCTAGGAGTATGCATTTTTCTTACTATATTATCACCTGTTCACCTGTTGTCGTACTTTACTCTTAATATCAAACACGTCAAAGTTATTATTATTATTTGATACAATAGCTTAAATCTGTATCATTTGGAAGAAAAATGGACCTTTTCTTCTTTTTTAACGGGGGGGGGGGGGGATAGGTCCCCCAGACCTACCTATCACTAGGTATAATGTTCTCCATTGGATCTTCCATAGACCTGTTTAGTGTGACGTCACGAAAAAAATTGGTTTCAAACAAATGCTCCATCTCACTCGCTCTCGTGGGTTTCCCATAAGAAACAGGATCCAAATTTTCAAATGAAAATTTGTGCTAGTGAACAACAAGTTCTCTCAGATTTTATTTCACCATCGGATTCCTCGTACTTTAAAATACAAACACACTGCATCAACATTTCCGAAACAACACGCATTAATTTACAAACACAGCTCTACCGAAGAAAGTCCCATGTTTCGTCCTCGTCCCACTAACATAGTTTCTTATGGACACAGAATTCTAGAATATAGGCTCATCGGCACCATCGCACGGCATCACGCAACGTTTTATACCTCGAACAAAGCTTCAACACGAAGAGAGGTTACGATGATGTGTCATGGCGGTGAACCGGTGTTACTCCCATAAGAGACCATGAGTAAGACAAGGACAAAACATAGAACATCTTCAGGTATAACTGTCATTGTAAATTCGCTTGTGATCTTTCCGGAATTATGTTAGAGTGAAAAGATACTTTAAGGTACGTGGAATCTTATGGTGCAATAAAATTTGAGAAAACTGGTGGTTAACTAGCATGAATTTGCTTCCGAAATGGGTAAATCCATGAGAGTGAGCGAGATAGTGCATTTGTTTGGAACCAATTTTGATCGTGACGTCATTACTAAACACTAAACAGGTCTATTGGGGTTCAATAATTTCGCCCCCTCCAGGAAATTTTTCTGTGGGCAACCACGGTTTAGAGCACCGATGACTTTGGTTTTCTCCCCTGAGCGTCCCGGTTCCGGAGAAACAGTCGTATCGAGTTGCAAAAAATCGTGTGTATTATGACGTTATAACCCAGGATTTCCAGTTAAAACAATGTATTTTGGGATAAAATGGCATCTCCGGAACTATATCCAACCCATATTTAATCGAAAGGCATTCTTGTTTTCAACTCACCGAGTAGCCGAGTTCTTTCATTTGCTCCCTGAAAAAAACATCAACATTTATTCAGACCCTCGCAACTGCACCACTCTAGGCAATTTTCCTGTTTCCGAAAATAAATGTGTGCAAAACATGAGTTAGATCACGCATTGATTCACATGTGACTGGGTGTGAGTGCATTATCGAGAGAATTTATTCATTTGCCTCTATGAGCACTGAGTAGTAATTGTACTGAGCATTGTGAGTAGGAAATATGTTCAACGATGAATCAACATACTCTGGAGTCTTTGTTTACTGAGAGCTTAAGCCATGGGTCCATTGGGTCTACATGAAGACTGACTTTTTTCAAGAATCGATATAATTAGTCGTCGAGTAGCCTAATTAAAAATTAGGCTACGCGACGGCTCAACGTATTAAAAATACTTAGTTTCAATGAGTATTGTTTATCTTTGGTGGATCTTCCCAGTTGAATGTGTATTTTGCAAACTTATATTAGTTTGATTAAAAGCATTGAATCCTACTTAAGGTGACCACATTAGTGGCTCGAGCTTATCGAAAACTATGGTTTTTGCTATTTGAGCCTACGGAAGCTATGGAAGTATCGAATTCCCCGGGTCTCTGTGAATCCTCAGGGGATCGATTATTTTAAGTACGTTTAAATAAACAGAATGCGTTGTTATCGCACTTCACGATTCCGCCACTGAGTTGTCAACTTGACATTCGAGTAAAATAATGGGGCTATTGCACACTTTTGCTATAAGCGATTGAATAGTCGATTATGGCGTAAAAACCTCAAAAAATAACGATGGCGGCACTAGAAACTTCCAAAATCCACTCCTAAACTCAATAAACGCAGTTATTTGCGGGAGCGTAATGGTGGCCGAAGGCACTAACAATAGGAGATTCCCATCTAACAATTCTGAAACTCCATCAAGAAGTGACCAATATGAGACGACTTTCATTTGACACCGGTGTCACTTGGTGTTGCGGTACCATTCATCGGATGTGGATCATCACTCTGATGACTAATTACTCTGTGAATCATCCTTGTCAGCATAGAAAGAGTGACGAAATTAAGATAGGAATCTCCCATTGTTAGTGCCTTCGGCCACCATTACGCTCGCACAAATAACTGCGTTTATTGAGTTTAGGAGTGGATTTTGGAAGTTTTTAGTGCCGCCATCGTTATTTCTTGAGGTTTTTACGCCGTTCCGTCAGCGCTTCCGTTTTGCGGACCTTAATTCGAATACTCCACCCACTGATGATTTCATCGGTTCACAAAAAGATCACACGGTCCAAGTTAGCAGAAAGACTGTGAAGCGCAAAAATACTCTGATCTGTAATACTTTTTCAACCGATGAAATCAACTGTGAATTTCAACGTAGTAAAATCAACAAAGTTTTCATCGGTGGACGAAAAGATTATGAGTCAGAGTATTTCGTGGGTTAGGTTCACACTACTAACCTGGACTGAGTAATCTTTTTGTAATCTGGTAGAATCATCGGTGAGCTAAAAAAATCAATTATAAAATCCGAAAAACGGCAGACCTGCCTGAGCTCAAAATGAGCAAATCAAAACAGGTTGTTAAATCCGCCGTGTTAGATTTATCTCAAACCCATACATATTCACTTTCCCTAGTTCCTGGAAGAAAATTTGGCTGTACTACAGTTTCGCACAAGTACATTTTCGCACACTTTTTTCTGAAACACACTTTCGCACAGTCTGTATTAGTGCACAATCTGGCATCACTGCTCGACTGCATTGTGAGGTGCGGAGGAAAGTATTTTCTTATCAGGGGAGTCAGTCAAAAAAGTCAGTTTTGACGCTCTAACCAGTCGGAAAGAGGCCATTACGCAAATGGCAATGTTAAGGAACGATGTTGACGACGATGCTAAGAGAATATTCACAGATATCGAAAACGAAATAGTAGCCGTGACCTATGTAGAAAACATTATATTCTTGACCAACCACAGCCAAGTTGCACTTGGTGATGGAGCTTTTACTTATGCCCCCCGCTATTTCATCCAAACGTACACCGTTCACGTTTGTATAAATAATTTTTATGTTCACGTAGCGTCTTTTTTTTGCCGTCAAAACATGCGTCAACATACACAGCCATGTGGCGGTTACTAAAGAAAATTTCATTGGGAATTACCGGTAAAGACTTGACAATTTCTACACTTCTTCTTGATTACGAAATCGCAACTCACAATGGTGCACGAATTGTTTTCCCTGGTATAATCTTAGAGGATGTAGATTCCACCTCGGACAGAGCTGGTGGAAACGTATTTATGGCAACTCTAAGTTACGTCTCGCATACTACCATACCTCCACTGCAATCCATCTTTGGCTAAGATCGTCTTTCTCACTGGCGTATCTGAAACCGGAGGATGTTCCATCTACTGTGAATTCACTGAAAAATTCGTCACCTTCTCCAGAATGCACTAAATTCGCCGAATATGTCGAAAGGACTTATGTCAATTCGACCCAGCTCCCACCATCTTTATGGGCATGGCCACTCAATGACGATATCCCGACGACAACAAACGGCGTTGAATCTTACAACGGCAAGCAACAGATGGAGTTTTATCATGCTCACCCAAGCATCCACCAAGTCATAAAAAGAATTTGTGAGAATCAGAGTCTTATAGTTCTAAAGATGAGATCCATATTAAACGGTGAAACTCACAAAAAGTTATGAAACGTTGCCAAATTGTGCACCAACCGAAACTGTGCAAAACTGTAACTGTGCGAAAGTGCATTTCTAAAACGTGTGCGAAACTGTACAAAATCTTGTTTCTGTGCGAAAGTGTCTACTTGCCGAAAATTTCGGCCGTGTATCCTTTCACACCTAAATATATAAAGTAATAATGCAACCCTTTTATCTTCCCACAAGTGGCCAGAAGATATGGCGGACTATGGCACTATCCTCCATTATCACTCACGTTGGAAAATCGAAAATAATACTTGTCGACACTAGATATATATAATAGTTTCCTCTTCGGAGGAAGAAAAAAGAAAAAGAATAGCGGAAAAGTTAGAATAGACTTAACCTCTAACCTCCACACCCAATTATTTCCCTCTGAACTTCATTCTTTTGAGATCTTCTTCCCTTTTTCCCCTTTTTTCCCATTTCATACATTTTTCGGTTTCTCCGCGGCGGCGGCCCCCACGCACCCCCCACCCACCCTCCGCTCACACCCTCTTACATTCACGAACTGAAACTTCTCCCACCGACAGGAAATTACATATTGCACGGAAGAGTGTGTCAAACTTATTTCTCCCGGTCTTACCGCACGTCATGATGGTTGGTTGGTGAAAAATAATGCAAGTGTGGCTACGTGCGAAAGGAAAGGTCGGGAATGATAAAGAAAAAGGGAGAAAGGGAAAGAAAACGAAAAAGAAAAAAGAAAGTGAGAGATGTCTGATGAAGAACTTTTGAGTCTCCAGAGAAAAGACCGGAACTCTCTTCAAATATATCGCTGACAAAACTACGATTGACGCCCTGCACGTGCTAACAGCGAGTTTTAGTTGTTTTTCAAAGACTCAAAAACACTTCGGATGAGTGAGAGGTGGAGGCCCAAGGGTGAGAACTTGAGTATGTATTCTTACTTGAGCTGCATCTTCAGAGCTTAGGGTCAAACATTGTATCTTTTTGACCATGACCAGCGATTGGTCCCGGGTCATTTACTCTAAAGTATTTGACCTAAACGCAAATACCTACAGGTTTTTTGTCTAAAAATAGTTGTCCTACACAATTTGATCTAAAGTATATTTTATCTACATGTTTCTTTGCCTAAGATTGTCAGCTGGCATGTACGCCTCCTTCTCAAAAAAATGTTGCTTTAGAGAGGAAAGAAACAGTGAATAATTTTCATACCTAACCTATAAGGAAATGAAACTTTATCACGTGGAATTTTATGCATGTCAAAATTAATAATTGCTCTGTTATTAACAGACTCATTTTATGTCATGGTTTCGGTTTCTTTTTTTACGGTTTTCACGGTTTTTAAGGTTTATTTTTGTTTTTTGTTCACTTTTTTACAATTTTTACTTATTGAGGCATTTTGACTTAAAGATTTTAGGTAAAAGGTTTTTGAGGTATCGCGTTTTAGGTGAAAATTGGTAGGGCAACTTTCATTATAGGTAAAAAAAAGTAGGTAATCTGTTTTTAGATAAAAGGTTTTAGGGCAAGCGTCCGGGAACCCCGCGATCTTTTCGTCACCTAGCAGACGAAATGTCATAAATTCCACTCATAAAATATACTGCGAGGAATACCCTACGATCACTTTCTCACGTCAAATTTAATGTGGGGGGACGGGAAACCCCTCCCTAGACCCTTTTTTAATATTCGTCATATTAAAATTTGAGCAAAGCAAAATACATCGGCTACATGGTATAAACAAATGCTTTAGAGTTGGGCAAACTCATCAGCTGAGGTAAAAAAGCCGAAGAAAAAAGAAATTAAAAAATGATATTAAAAAATATGTAAGTAATAATACAAAACTAAAGGAGGAGAGAGTTCAATTGAGGCAGTGCAACAGAAAGCATGAGCGAGGACACCAATTGGAGAGCATCACGACCGGTTTCGTCCTTGCTAGGACTCATCAGGTGAGCTTACTCGAAGCTGCCTCTAACTCAATGCATTCGGCACTCCAGCAAGTCGTCTAACCGACATCGCTGACATGACGCGAGAGCGCATACAAAATGCGCGCGTGCTATCTACCAAAAATGTTGAACAACTCTCAGACGAAACAACCTCAGCTGATGAGTTTGCCCAACTCTAAAGCATTTGTTTCTTAAAATTGAATATTAATATTCACCTATTTTGATTTTTAAAATGATCTTAAGGGTTGAATATTATAATAATGGGTGGATTCTTTTTTAGTTAGTAGATTATTGCTTTTGCCAATTAATCATAAAAGACTTTGAATTATTCCAATCTTCTCCTTTTTGACTCATTTTACCATTGGTTTTAATGGAGAAAATATTTCATTCATACCTAACCTTAAAATTAAAATTTCAAAAAAACAAAAAAAATCATTCTTGGGAATGTTAAAACCAACTTCACTGGAGACTTTGAATGCATTTGGACGAATGGTTCAAAAGTTATGGGACGCTACGGACAGGTAGGCAGCAAGAGGTGGGAGGGGAGGGGGGCACATAAACTGTATATATTCACTTCTCCAAGCCACGTATGTGACATATATATGGTTAAGAAATATTGGACGAATGTTCTTCAGGATAGTATTAGACATAGTGAGAGCCAATAATTTTATAATTAGCATGATTGACTTACTTGTATAGGGCCAACTATCGAAACCACATTGAAATTCTCTGCGCCATCGCTGTATACTTTCTCAATTTTTTTTAATGTGCTCGAGTGAGAAAGTAATAATATGCAAAACAAATGTTATGATCCACCCAGATGCAGATGTGGAGATGAAAAAAAAAAAAAAAAAAAGTGAATTGATCGACTGAAAGTCAATTATCATGAAAAAGCAATACTTTCTCAATTTTTTTAAATGTGCTCGAGTGAGAAAGTAATAATATGCAAATCAAATGTTATGATCCACCCAGATGCAGATGTGGAGATGAAAAAAAAAAAAAGAAGCGAATTGATCGACTGAAAGTCAATTATCATGAAAAAGCACTCATTTATTAGGATACATGTCTAATAAAACATTGGGTCAAAGATTGAATTTTGCTATTTCATCACCTGACCGCTCGGAATATTGATTTTAACCCCCCCCCCCCCCCACTGTGGGCTGAGATCTAAAAAGAGTGGCCAAAAATCAGAAGAAAAAAGTCATAAAAACTCATAATTTTCAACCTTTTTATGCTTGATTAAAAATTTTCCAGTGAAATTTCTATATGTTTAAATCACTTTTTAGCAGTGTTCTCTGATTGAAATTGTTTCTGAAAGTTATTAAATGACAAATTGATGAGAAAATAATCTGATTTTTGGCCATTTTTTGATAATCTCAGACCATAGTGCCCCCTCTCCCTTCAACCTCATTTAAAACAATCAATTACTTACTGTTCTTTGTCATCCCTTAATAACCGTGCAGATCTGTAAATTGTGGAAATGATATCGTGTTTCTCTCCTCAAACCATCGATATTTTTGTGAGATCAAAATGTTATTGAATAAGGGAAAAGGGGGAGAAGAGCACGTTTATTACTGTTTTGACGTTTATCGCGAGTCTGAAAATCTGCCTCTGAATAATTGTCCCAATAACACATACTCGCGTCAGTTTTTTTATGAACCTTAAAAAATTATCCGTTTGGACATGTATTTCGAAGGTTCTTTTTTGCGTTCAATAAAAAAAAGAAAATTGTTTTATATACCGTGTTTTCCATTCCACGCGTCTATATATTCGCACTTGATATTTTTTTCTGGTTACCTCGCAACTTCTCCCGGGGGATGTCACCGCCAAGTTCAACTTTCGATGGGGCTCAGCGTTGTGGATGAGGGAGGGGCGAGGATTGTGTGGTTTTGGTAGTAATAGTGCGATAGTAGTGGTAATCCTTGGATGGTAGTGAAGAGAGTTAGTAAAGTTAAGCTCTGTCTCTCACAACGAATAGTTTCCAATAAGAGCGGGACAGGGTCTAGGGGGTGGAAGATGTGAAAGCACTTTTTTTAATGTAGTCATTTGGTTACGAAAATCCAAAAAACCGTGTATTTCTCGAGGGAAAAATCTTACCATCATTTCAAGCAGTCACATTGGAGCAGCGTTGCCAATGTGAGCGAATGCTAGACATTTGCCGAAGCTTAACATTAGAATGAAAAATATTAAGAAGATTGATTAGAACTCACTTTGAATGAGGTTGATCAGTAATTCTGACTTAACCTCTCTTCAAGAAAATTGGAATTATTGTGAATGAACTATTTTTTTTCTTTCCAAGTTCAAAACAATTAATTTTATTATTTCATAACGATTTAAAATAACAATGTCAAGTGTTATGCAAGTTTTGTTTGGTTTTGAAGAAATTCTAGTCCGAACTTTGCCAAAGATTACAAGTCAGCCGTGCCTTCACATCTAGAACAAGTTTTACAGGCAGGTCCGTAGCATGTTCTGTAACGTTGCCAAATTACACAAGTTGCCGCAAGCGAACACAAATACTCGCAATTATTACTATTTCAACAGCGAATCATCAAGTTGGGAACTGAAATCAAAGAATTTCCTAGAATTTTCCACTGCGGTAGCTATTGCATTGCGGCAAAAATATTTTCCTCCATTTGGAAGTATACGTAGCAATCGATTGTGGTAAAGCACTGTGTAGCCATTGCCATTGAAACGGTTATTTTACAAAGAATCAAATGGGAACCGTTTTTGCAAGAGAATCTCCTGAGCGACCGACGCAGATTTTTCCATTTCTCCATCCTCTCCAGAGTTGAGCAGTGACTGGGAGAAAAAAAAAAAGTTTTTGAAAACCCTCCTTCGCATCTTGTAGCACCATGTAGTAAGTTGGCTGAATCAAATATTTGATCCCTAGGCAAGAAATGTTGAACTTTCAGATCAACGAACTTTTATCCACGTGTGTGGACCGAAAACGGTGCAGAATAGGACGGGTTCTAGTTAATAAAATGTGCACCGTGCGCGGTCTCAGAGATTTACTTGTTTATTTACTCTTTATACAAACCTTCTTGCCTCCACCCTTGCTCATTCGTCAGTTTGTATTTCTGCGGCTTCTCACAGCTTTTCTTGAAAGGCATATCAATAAGAAGAGCATATAAAAGAAGGAAAACAAGCTCGTATTAGTGTAATTTATGAATGAGTGAATGACATTTCTCTCAAACAAGAAACAAAAGCAAAATGCAACACATGTCAAATCATCGATTTTGGTTTTTTTCAGGTCGGGGATTCGGGCGGTGCCTCAGAACGCAAAGATGCATTACAATTGGGCCAACTGTCTCCGAGACAAGAACGAAAGCTCTTTGGCGATAGATCACTATAGAAAAGCTCTCGCCCTTTGGCCTCAATACGCAAGCGCTCACAATAACTTGGGGACTCTAATGAGTCATTCGTCAGTGGCCGAGTATCATTTTCTGATGGCCATTCAGATCTCACCTGGCCATGTTAATGCTCATTACAATTTAGGTCAAATTTATAGGTAAGTTCGTATTTTCCTCTGCATAGTAAAACTGGGAGAGGTATATAAATAGAAATTAAACATAAAACAAATTTAAAACGCTGAAGATAAGCATTGGTATTTTGGTACATGATCTGATATTCAATCAATCGATCAGTTTAGACAGTTAGATATTGAAACGGCTTCAATTGATCTGTTGGTGCATCGATATTTTAAACGTAATCCATTCGCTTTGATCGTCCATCTTTCCAATGTTTCAAATTAGGTTTGTAGCAAAATATTCGTGCAGCGTAATTCATATGTAAAATCACTTGAAAATAACGTTGAGAACATCAGCGCAAGTTCAAAAATCCACCCACAAACTCAATAAATGCGTCTAACAAAGTTGCAATATAAATGGCTGTTGATTGAGTTGGAGAAAATTGGGGATTCCCATCTAATTTTAGATTTCTATGCTGAGAAAAGTAATTCATCACGGATATAACTGAAATTAGATGGGACTCCCGAAATTATTACTCGCTCATTCAAGTCTTGTAATTTTGTCAAACACATTTATTGAGTTTATGCGTGGATTTTGGAACTTGCTGAATGCTGATGCTCTCAACCAAAGAGTAAACAAGAGTCGCAATTGAATGGAAGGCCTGCGTGGTCAACGTAGATAAGGAACCCGAACGCGGGCTGTCCTCTGATTGGCTGCAACGGGTGGAGTAAAAATGACTCGGGGTATAGGGAAAATAACACGGGATTTTCGTTCCGGGGAGTTTATCTCGAAACCTAAGCGAAATAAAATCTAAACAATTTACACGAGTCGATTCAGCAGATTTTTCCGAACAATTTGATAGGTCATAAGTGCCACTTTATTGCAAATTCGAAAAGACTGTTTCAGTTTAAAAGTACGCACAATAGTGAGTTACTCAAACACTGCTTGAACACACGCCAAGCATGTAATATCACACTATTGTGCGACCTTTTAAACTGAAACAGTCTTTTCGAATTTGCAATAAAGTGGCACTTATGACCTATCAAATTGTTCGGAAAAATCTGCTGAATCGACTCGTGTAAATTGTTTAGATTTTGTTTTGCTTAGGTTTCGAGATAAACTCCCCGGAACGAAAATCCCGTGTTATTTTCCCTATACCCCGAGTCATTTTTGCTCCACCCGTTGCAGCCAAGCAGAGGCCAGCCTGCGTTCGGGTCCCTTATCTACGTTGACCACGCAGGCCTTCCATTCAATTGCGACTCTTGTTTACTCTTTGCTCTCAACGTTATTTTTAGGTGAATTTACATGGGGTTTAACCGTCCATAACGCTGTAGCAGAAGTTTGCAACAGATCCATTTATGTAGTTGGAAAAACTCTCTGGGATAGGAGTTTTCCATCGGTATGAAATATGCGATGCACTTAAGCTAGTTGTGAGACAAGTATAGACGTAGGCGTGAGTTTTTTAAGTATTCATATAAAAAATATATAATTTAAGACCAACATTTTTGGGGTGATACACCCTAGTAGAAATGTTCCGTGGGAATCCATGAAAAATATTTCCAGGGGTTCCCATGTGAATTTGGCCACGTGACCCATGGGAAATAGCCCGACCATTTCCACGGGAACCTAATGGAATGATCGTGCTGTTTTCCTCGGGTACCCGCAGCCTAATTCACATGGGAACCCCTGGGGATTTTTTTCATGGGTTCCCATGGGAAATTTCTATCAGGGTATGTTTATGATAGCACTGACAGCTGTTATTACGTGCGATGCATGTTGTATACCTAAAAAAACACGAATCCCTTGCATGGTATCTTTGTCCGCAAAAGAGTACACGCTTAAATGATCGATGGAACGATAAAAACACCGGATGCTGTTTTTTTTTAATCAGAGTTTACTGGAACACAATAGAACTTGACGTAACACGACGGAACAATATATTCCATATGTTGCAATGAGCTAGCTCTGTTCAAGTGCTCCATAAAAACGAACTGAATGCTCTAACCAAGTCACCATTCCGACGAGTCAATCCACTGATGTTAGATACTTTCATCTCACAAAACAAATTATAAGAAATTCTCTGCAATAAGTGCTACTAAAAACAAATAAATAGCCTATATCAAAAAGGTGAACACGAGAAGAATGCAAAAATATCGATGAAACCCGTTGTTTTTTTCTTTATTTCTATCCATTATTTATATAAATCGAAAAGATAAACGCGAATCGCATTCAACCAAGAGCAATTAATAATTAGTCATAAATTCTATCCTGTTTCATCGCATTCCATGAATGCACACATTAGCCTTAGCGTGTGGATCAATTGATGCAACCGAAAGCATTACTGTTAAAATATCCGCTCATATTTTCGACCAATTCTTCATAATTCTTCTCCCAATTTGAAACAGATAATTGCGCTTGCTACCAGTGTTGCCCGATGTACTATACGGCTTTTAACCTCAAACCTACACGAAAAAAAGTGGTGCGTTTAATTATATACGTAATTAAACGTATGGTTAAGACCTATGAATGGTTACTTTCACCATTTAAAATGGTTTTAAAACCTCCGTGCTGTGTTAATTAAACTATTTTAAAGGTGAACCCAACCATCTTAACCATATTTTTAACTATGTAAATAGTAAAATTCACCACTTTTTTTCAGCAGCGTGGCAACGCTGTTTCCTATTTTTAGCCTTTGCCGTACTCTAAACTGAGACTCGGACTTTTAAAAAGGGAGGAATTGTTTCCCACGAATTTTAAAACTTTGTTTTTTTCTAAATTCTAGAATTTTGCACAATGTTTCATAATCACGATTTCAATCATAATCAGACTGTTTTAAAAAGTCATAAGAACATTGCACGTTCTAAACAACGTGGATTTCTCGCCTCGTCAGTATAAAGGGCGAGGCACTTTTTGAAAATTTACAAAGGCTCAGAAGCGAATGACATTTACATGTGCTAAAACAATAATGAGAATCGGGATACATGATTATTTCTGTTCAAATACGATTTATGGAGCTATACCTAAAAGAAAGGTGTGCGCTTAGTTACACGCCCGTGCGTGATGGCTTTTTTAACAGAGTAAATTTCTCTTCAACATTATTGCACGCGTCGCGTAATATTGTCTTTCATTTGCAAAAAAGGGAAAACGGAGGTAGCGAGAAGAGGAAAAAATGGAAGAGTGAGAGAGAGAGAGAAAAGGAGAATAAAAAAAAAAAATGAAAGCATATTTATTTTTCCCGATTGTTTGTACAAAGAATAATGAAAATACACGGTGGCAAGACAAGATTAAAAAAATGCGTATAAAGAAACGGCTCAGAGACTTATTGTTTCGTTCGCATATGCGAGATTAAAAAAAGTGAAGTCTAAGACAAGACAATGTTTCTTCGCCCGTTCAAGATTTGAAATGATTCGAGTGATAAATTACTCTACTTTCTTTCTCGTTGAATAATATCGTCTCTGAAAAAGCAGAGATTCTGGATCAGAACGAGGGCTGTGTTCCCGTATCCAACTCGTCATTGTGAATTCATAAAAGTGCTGAATTTATGAGCTCTGTTTAGTTTCGCGTGAGTAATTTCGTGATTTGTTTGAGTATCAACTCTCACGGTCTGTGAATGTTGCAAAACAAGCTGAAATTAGTCCGCTAAAAACCCAAATAAGGACTGTAAATATCTCCTGCCCTGGAGTGGAAAAATAAAAATAAAAAATTGGATCGCTCTGAAATGTTGAAGGGTAATCATTCTGTGAGCATCATGTTGGTAAATTTTTCGAATACTTGAAAAATCACACATTCTCCCGGATTTGTTTTACAGCTATTTCAGTGATTTTGTTTATGTGCTTTTAAATACAAAGGCTTTTCCGTCCTTCGCCACAGCAATAAAAAATTACCCTATGATTGAAGTTCTTCGATTTGAATCCATGCCTCATTTTTTTTTCCTTAAATGAGAATCCTAATCCAAAAAGAAAAAAAGGCGGTCTGTTGGGTCGTTTCGTACTCCCCTCCCCCTTGGACTCACAAAAGTTGAATTCTTAAAGGTGGATACATAGTTCCTTGTGACTTTAAAACTATGTTTGAAAATACAATGATTTTACATTTGAAAATAAATGCGCAAAAAAAGACGGGAGAAAACCTATTCCAGCAGGTTGAATCAGCTAACAGTCATTGTATATCCTCGGCTCCCTCTCATTTTTCCAGGCGAATGAACCGAACAGCGGAGGCGATTAAAATGTTGGAGCGGTGTCTGACCCTGAACTCCGAATACACGCCGGCTTATCTCCTACTGGCCAAACTCCACGGAGGACCTATATCAGGGAGGCTTCTTCGCCACATCACACTATTAAGTCCTAATAGTCCAGATTACAAGGTCTACTACGCTTCTTGGCTGTACAAACACAGTGAGTACTCTCTCTCTCTCTCTCTCTCTCCCTCCCTCTCTCTCTCTCTCCCTCTCTCTCCCTCTCTCTCTCTCTCTCCTCCCTCCCTCCTCTCTCTCTCTCCCTCTCTCCCTCCCTCTCTCTCTCTCCCTCTCACCCTCTCTCTGTCTCTCTCCCTCCCCCCTCTCTCTCTCTCCCTCTCCCTCTCCCTCTCCCTCTCCCTCTCCCCTCTCTCTCTCCCTCTCTCTCTCTCTCTCTCTCTCTCTCTCTCTCTCTGTCTCTGTCTCTCCCTTCCCCCTCTCTCTTTCTCTCTCTCTCTCTCTCTCTCTCTCTCTCTCTCTCTCTCTCTCTCTCTCTCTCTCTCTCTCTCTCTCTCTCTCTCTCTCTCTCTCTCTCTCTCTCTCTCTGTCTCTGACTCTGTCTCTGTCTCTCCCTTCCCCCTCTCTCTCTCTCCCTTTCCCCTCTCTCAATCTCCCTTCCCCCTTCCCCCTCTCTCTCTCTCTCTCTCTCTCTCCCTCTCCCTCTCTTTTACTTCAACTATCTCTCTGCGCCTCATAACTTCAGGACTCTACTGCGTCCGTTCGGTTGTTGCGTCCCAATATTGCTAGATGTGAAGATTCGTATACGCTGGTGGGTTTCAGAGCTGCCGGTTTATTTATGTATATTTAACCCGACACGAACCACGAAATATGAAAGAGTAGATAGGGATAACAATTATCTGATTACTGATTCTTGTTCAGCTGATTTTTTTTTTTTTAATTTTTGTGAGGGAAAAAAATCGAAATCGGAACATTACTATAAGGAAAATATTAGATGTCCAACTGAATGGACATGGTGGCTCAAAGAGGTCATAGGCAGTTACTTTTAACTTATTTGTAGACATCAATAAAATTTGAAGTCCCACAGTGAAACCTTCTCATTCAGTTACCATTGAAGGATTGTTGACGATGTTTGACAATTTTGAGGTTTCATTCGGATTTTCTCACATATAAAAAACACCACCCGATACACGTGAAATTGTGTAACTCCCCACCCACACCCACAAACCAGCAATCCAGCTTTCAGGTCCATGCAACATTACATTTTCCTCTCCCATAAATATATGATGTGAATCAGCTCACTCTCGGAAACTTGGACTATACCCCCCTTTGGATGTAGCAACGCTGGTAAATAGCAGTGGTAACCAGCAACTGGCAACGGCAAGTTTGCCGCGGACCGCTGCGCTGTCGCTGTCATCCTACATTCGCATTTCATACACTTGACTTCTCATGAATAGTGAGTTTGGACAGCCGAGAGCGGAGTTTCACGCTCATACCTTTTTTTGCCCCTCTTGCAACATTCAACAAACTAATAATGCTCGGTCATTGTCTGATGTCTGCTGCATGCGCGGGATGCGATGTTTGCCGATCCGAGCTGAGTCAAGTATCTGCCCAGTGTTGTCAGATTTGAGATTAAAAATTGTTATATTTTACATGGATGATAAAGGGAAATATACGGCCTAAATCGGTGCATCTGGCAACAACACCTCTGCATCCTACAACTGGCTTAATCTTTCATCTCTACTATACTCTGCTCGGACTCTCTTCTCCTTACTGCGAGCCTAAATCTCTGCAAGTCTCATGCTCCAAAGAGACTTACATGTGTACTTAGTAGTGCTTCAAGTTGCTTACTAAAGCGGCTCATTCGATTTGGCAACAATATTTTTCCTCCATTCAAACATTTGTAACAAGTTTTGTAACACAATCGACTCGGTTGTAAAGCTGTGCTTTGCGAACAATCGATTTTTGTACGAACATTATATAGGTTCAAATGTTGGGAAAATATGATTGCCAAATATCAAGAACGGTCTCTGTTTTGCAGAGGTTAATAAAATACAGATTGATTTCAACAAGAACCCCAACTAATAATTCACAGACTATATAGAATACGCTTTTTTGTTTTCCAAAATAAAATCTTTTGAATGAAATAATTTGAATTTTAGTCTAATTATTCGGAGAAATCGTCAGCCATATCCAATAACATCAGATAGTAGTTGTATGCTTCTTACCAGAGCAGTAGCCATAAATTCGTCCTACTGATGTATCTTTGCCCATTTGTTCGCATGGAGAAATGGCGAATCCAGGGGGCAACTCTTTCCAATTACGCTTCAAATTTCAACATAGGCATGCCCCTCCCCTTCCAAATTGTCTGGATCTGCCAGTGTTCGCATGTGTTAAAAAAAGATGGTGCGAGGGGAAATCAGCTGATATCAGCCTCTGTTCCTGTCCTTCTCTAACAAATGCGATTGAACGCGTTAGAAGAGAGAAATACCAATTCCATGATACGTCTAACCCTTTTTGAAAAAGTAGCAATCACCTGATGTGGAAAAATATCAAATAATGAGATGGCATTTTTTTCTTTTTTGCGAAGCATCAACCATGTTGCTTTACATAGAATTCCTCATTAAAAGTAACAATATCTGATGAAATTTCGACTAAAAAATTCTTGTTTGTAGCTCAACTATGATAGATCAGCAACAACTTCTTAATATACCTGGTTCTCCCTAAAGCATAGCTCCTGGTTCTCCAAATGGCGAATTATTAGTTGAAATCTATGTTGAAAAATCCTGTATATCTTTCTTTTTAGTCAAAGATTGTCTCTTCACTAGTTACAAAATGTTTTATCTGAGTTATTAAATTACTTCTGCTGTAAAATTTAAGAAACTATCATACTTTCAAGAACTTGAATTTTTTTCCGATTTCTCAAGTAAAGCGACTCTCTAAGTTTTTGAAATAAATTGGACTTGACAAATTTTCATTGATTTTCAAGTCGGGACTTTCAGTCAAATTGCAAGATTTATGTAAGTCAATGTTTTAACACGGTTTTAATCGGATAGAAAAGGGCACGCGCGATCACAAA
Organism: Trialeurodes vaporariorum; assembly: GCA_011764245.1. NCBI lineage: Eukaryota > Metazoa > Arthropoda > Insecta > Hemiptera > Aleyrodidae > Trialeurodes > Trialeurodes vaporariorum. The sequence continues at coordinate 66,621,312 of VMOF01000001.1, forward strand.
GAGTAAAATAAACACCCAACACCCAATATGTGAGATATGTGATTTCAAAAGGGGGAAAAAAATAAATGAAAACTACCGATGTCCAGCTCTTGAAAAACAACTAGTCATTGTGAGTTACAGGTTCTTACACTTTATTGGAAAAAGGTGAGGGAGAGGGTACATTTGGAGGAATCTCCTCCTCATCCATAAAAAAGCTTATAAAATAAATTAATCGGAGTGAGAGAGAGGGGTCGGTGGGTTGGGGGGATCGTCCAATTGACTCTCAGATTCGGAAAAAGTTTGAGAGAAGAGAATAACACAGAGCGAGATGGCGTAATGCGAAAATAGAGAGACGGCAAGTTTGGGATTGGAGCACACAAAATGAAAAATTGATAGTTTTACTTATAGAAGCGAGAGGAAATGAGAACAGAGAGTGAATTAGGGGTCGGTGAGGAAGGTTTAAAGGGGTGGGCACCGGGACCCACCGCGCACCACGTGAAGCAAGGCGGGGGAGGATAAGGGTAGATTTCCTTTTCTACCCTGCTCCGATGCGTCCCGGGCGCGTGGGGGCGGAGGGGTGGGGAGGGGAGGGGAGGGGTCTGAAATAAGTAAGAGTCCAGCCATAAAACTCTCAAGAAGCGACAGATAAATAGGGGGACCCTGCACCTCTCTCTTACTCTCCTCACCAAACCTCTCACTCTCTCTCTCTCTCTCTCTATCTCATACACTCTCTCAAAGTCTCTCTTGCTCTTACACTTTCACCCCCGTGATTCGGTTTCGCAGTCGGTATGTCAGAACTCGACTCGCAAGGTATTTAATCTTCTCTACCGGGTCCCGGCCGCCGCGCCATCCAGGCGGGTGGTCGCGGTGCGAGTCGTCTTTTCTCCCGGCGCGGCGCGTCGCAGCTCGGTCTCATGACTCGCATGCAACCCGCCGGGCGTTCTCTTTTAGTGGCGTGAGCGACAATTTGCATTCAACCGAAACGAAGGCGTTCACACATCAACTGATTCAAATAGACATTTATCACGGTATTTGAGAACCGGTGTTCCAATTAAGATAATCGCCTTTTCAGCTTTACTTAACTTAATTGAATTAGAGCTCACGTTTTTAATTGTCATCGCTCTCTTCACCGTCGCATCGCTGCATCGCGCCCAGCTCCCGCGCCTCCACCCAGGCGTTCCTAACTTTGCCCCGACTCACTGAGTGGCTCAAACTTCTCGCTCCGATTCCGGAATGACTGGCTATATTGCAACCCGAAATGGCATGTTTACCTATCGTATGACTCAAAAGTTCTCGGAAATTTCAAAAATGCGTATGATTATAAGTGTGGGATGATCGCAACAAGTACACTAAACGGAGTTTCTGAGAGAACCTGCATTAAAAGTGTTTATCTTTAAGAAATGGGGTGTTATTCTTAGAGTCCCTATATGTAGAGAGTTAAGACAAGAGGGTAGTGAACTTCTAATTGGTCGATGAGTTTTAGGTTCTACGGAGGCCGCCATTGGATGCGATTTTGCACAACTGTTTACAATCGCAGTTGTTTACCAACGGTATTTTACGGAAAAAGAGTTAAGTTTCAACGAATCTGTTAATTTTAATCATGATACGCCTAAAGAATGTTTATAAATCTCAAAAGAACCTTTCAAAGCGTAAATAGATGTCGATACACAAAAGCAGTAAAAGATTACATCGTTAGAAACTCAGCGGCACTGTAATCTTTGCAATGAACGAAAACACAACAGCGGCCCTCAGAATGTAAACAAATGTGCAAAATCTCATCCAATGGCGGCGCCCATGGTTTCACTTGACTTGTCTTAATTCTCTACATATAGGGACTCTAGTTATTCTGTTTCTGGCAGGGGCAAAAATGTGATGACCTTTTTTTTTTTGCTCATCAATATTATTTCAGACACTCTGCACTCTGCAGCCCTTCATATCCTATATTAATTACGGCCCTGAATTCTAACATAACTCGTTAATGACCACGAAATTTTAGTTCCAAACTTTTTTCTTCTTCTGAAAAAAAGAAAAAAAAAGGGTAATCACTTTTTTACTTCCGACCCTTGGGGGGCAGTTGCCCCATGCGCCCCCTCCCGCAAATGACGCTACTGGTTTTAGGTTTGTTTTTTGTTGTTGTTTTGTTGCTTTTTGTTTTTTGTTTTTTGGTTTTTTGGTTGTTTTGCTTTGTTTTTTGTTTTTGCTTTAATTTTATGTGTAAGTCTCTCCTAGGAAAAACCTCAGGCCCTCAGAAATCATAGTCTAATTATATTCAGAACCTTTTAAATCCTGAGGGCGTACTATAGATTTTTTGAGGTTCCAAGGGTGATTGGAAAATGATTTCATAGGGCCTGGGATCTTTCTACTTGGAGTTTACCTTTAGGCTCAAGATTTATTTTGATTTGATCTGAGTAACGCCTCAAAGTTTACAGCTCCGCATTTTTTTTTTTTTTTTTTTTTTGTTTTTTTTTTGGAATATCTGGCGAATTCTCTGGGGCACAAACACCCACCCCACCCTCTTTAAATGCATCTATGCCAAGTCGAGCTGTGGCTTTGGGATGAGAAATGGCGCAGAAGGTCCATATCTTAGAGATGAACTTCTAACCTGGTATATACCATGCAAACTAATGCAAATCATGAGAAACGGCATCCCTCATTTTTTATTCCATCTAATCTTTTGCGTGACTTTTTGAACCAGAAACCATTAAAATTACTAAGACCAAGTACTTTCTTCTCTGGCGGAAAAAGAGTCATCATTATTCGGCAGCATTTTGTTTGTTGTTTACAGCCTCCGTTCAAATCTGATTTAGTAACCCTGACTACTCAATTGAGACGATTTCTATGGTTTTTGGCTCATAAAATATCTCACTCAAAATCAGCTACTTGTTATGGATGCTTTTTTATCATAATTTTTCACACAGTATGTACGATACACCTTGTCAAATGTTGTGTCTGAGCTACTTGCGTCGCCGCATACAATATATCCAATTCACAACTCAGCTATAGGTATAGATTCATCAAATAGATTCATCAACAAAAAATTCCCTTTTAGTGGATTATGCAAAGTACGTACTTGTTTTTCTTATTTCTTCGGAGTGAAACTGATATCATAAACAGCAATGTGGGTTTGTTGTAAACTTTTGAAACAGCTATTGAGATGATCTATTCTGACTTAAAATCACTCGAAAATAACCTTTGTGGCCACAGAAGGTTCCAAAATTGATTCACAAACTCATTAAATGAGTTTAATGTAATTCAAATATAGGGGTTGAATGAACCAGCCATACCATGAGGGAGTCCTATCTAATCGTGACTGTCAATGTTGAGAAAAGTGTTCATCATAGAAAAAGCTGCGCTTTTAGATTGGACCCGATTTTGGACCACCATCATGGAATTTAGTTACACGCAACTATTGCGTTTTTGAGTAAACTTTGAGACTTTTCAATGCATTCTATGTGATTCTCACGCGATTTTACACCAGAATAGACTCTTTGTATGTACTTATTTGTATAAGAAAAGTGTTCAAGTAACCAATTCAAAGAACTTTAGAAAACAGATACAATAATTTCCCGCAGTCGAATTAGCCGACAGGTTTCCGATGTTTGACAACTCTTAGCTAGCTTGTCTGAATGAGTGCTGATTTTGCCTATGTCATTGATTGAAAGCGCTTGGCTGGGGCCTCGCCCGATTTCCGTTTCCTTCCAAGATTCCGTCCCGATTCCGATTCCCTCCCGCGACGCTCTCCGATACCAGATTCCCTCCCAGTGTCGAGTTATAATGAAAGAAATCGCAACGTCGCAACAAGTTTAATTATAAAAACTAAAACTAAACTCACCATATCAGGAATGTTTAGTTGGCACCGTAAGTTGATCGGCAGTACAGAATTATAAGATGCTCGGATAAAGAAAATGGGTTCGGTCGACAGGTCAAATAATGGGCACCACCATTGGATACGATTTTGCACTAATTTGTTTGTAAACTGCGAGGGTCGTTGGTCCGAAAGGCAAATATTGCAGTGCCCTATAGAGTTTTTGGTGGTGTAACCTTTCACTGCTTTTGCTGATCAACATCTATTGACACTTTTAATGTTTCTTTTGAGCATTATAGTCATTCTTGGGATAAATCATGGTTCAAATTATCAGTTTCATCGACAGTTAAAACACCGTGAAACCCTTTGCTTTGGTGCGAATGGATAACCAAAAGTGCAAATTGCATCCAATGGCGGCGCACGGTGTTGCGTTTTACGCTCATTTTGGAAAAAACCCCGTAACTTTTTCAGGAGAGCAAATTAAACGTTGAAACTTTCAGGAATCGTATTTCTCATGGTAATACACCTATCAGGTGAATGGTATTGTTGTAAGTCGCTTTCAAGGGTGGAGGGAGGGGGGTCAATTTTCATTTAGTTGAGTTCTATATGGCAACACTGTCCAAATGACTTGAAATTTGGTGTCTGAGGGTATTTGTTAACGTTGAGTTCCAATTTTGCATCAGTTTTTCAAAATTCTAAAATCCAAGATGGCCGCCGACCAAGTAGAGGAAAAAATTTTCTGCAGCCATCTTGGATTTCCGAATTTTGAAAAAAGGATGCAAAATTTGAATTCAACGTTAGAAAATACCCCCAGTACCTAATTTCAAGTCATTCAGACGGTAAAAACCGTCTCTGCCAACTTTTTGGGTAAAATACCGCTCGGCCCAGCCGCGGCCGGAGTCAGTTTCATGCGTTTTCATGCGCTCACTTTTCAACTTAAAATGCGTGTATCTCAAACAGGTGACAATATGTGCAAGAGATTTTTTCAGGAGATGTTCTACATAGTATGAGCTTTCATTTAATTGAAGTTTCAAACCGGAGGCAAGCGGAGCTAACTTCCAAAAGTCTCAAGGAAACTCAAAATTTTGACATTTAGACCTCTCGCTTTTAAAGTTATGTAAAATAGGTGTCCTTCGTTATTTTTGAAAAAACTAGGCACCAAAAGATAGCTCAGAGTACGTAGTTCAATCACTGAAAATTCTGTTAAAAAAGATTTCTTCTACCGACTTCAAATTTTGCGTAGAGTTGACAGTTGAAAACGCTCTTTTTTCAAACCTTTCATAATGAGAAATTTTAAGAGCCCTTATTTGGCCTAAAATATTTTTTTTTAAAAAAAAAAAAACAGTTTCAGAGTGACATTCCACGTACTCTGAGGAATATTTTCATGTATTTGTTTCCTTAAAAGGGCGAATGTCAAGTTGGGGGGTTTTTTCCACTGGCGGACACACTGTGCGGCGCCTGTACATCGTACAAACCGTTGAGTGAAAAGGTTGTCCTCTGACAAACCTCTAGTCAACGGTTTGTACGATGTACAGGCGCCGCACGCCACCATTGGATGCAATTTGCACATTTGGTTATCCATTCGCACCAAAGCAAAGGGTTTCACGGTGTTTTACAGATAAAATAGGTAATTGTCGATGAAACTGATAATTTGAACCATAATTTATCCCAAAAATGGTTATAATGCCCAAAAGAAACATTAAAAGTGTCAATAGATGTTGATCAGCAAAAGCTGTGAAAGGTTACGCCACCAAAAACTCTATAGGGCACTGCAATATTTGCCTTTCGGACCAATGACCCTTGCAGTTTGTAAATAAATTAGTGCAAAATCGCATCCAATGGCGGAGCCCCTTATTTGACTTGTCTTAACCATGATCTAACTACACAGGTCAGACAATCCGGTGGACGAGTTTCGGTGCGATCTGCGCAACCTCCGCTCGTGACGTATAGCCGGCGCAGCTGAAGAGCGGGCGTTCAAATCTACATGCTTTCTTGTGGGGAAAATACCCTTTTTCAAGTGAGAATTATAAACAACTAGAGGCCGGTGGCCGCTTCGCGGCCAAGCGTTCCGTTTCACGTCTTGCGCGTGATTTTGTTTATTCGAGCTAAGACTTTGACTTGATATCCACTCCCTAACTCCGTTTGCTATTCGCCCATCTAATGCTCCAAAGGACGATATCTAAAAACTTACTCTTATTCGCTGCAATACTAAAGTGGTATTTTCTCATGTACACCAATGTTTAGAAAACAGGAGTCATCATTTGGAAGGGGCATAAATAGCATAACCCCCCGTCCCCCCCACCCCTTGCATGAACCTTAACCATTTTAGGGGTGGTCGTTCTCAAGAGGCCCGATCAAAACCGTCAATTTTTTTTGGCGCTCATGGAGCCGCCGAAACCCTTAGAATCGGCGCATTTGGATGCACCGTATTAGCGCATGTGGATTATACGATTTAAAACAGTACAGAGAAAAGAAGGGAAGAGGAGAGAAAGAGATAGCGAGAGTGAAAAACCATGCTTTCACAATAAAATGAGAAGTTCGGAGTAAGCAAACAAATACGCATGACCGAGATCGCACACCTACGATAACCTTTCGTTGAACTGACATGACAATAAGACATTGCGTTTTAGTAGGTAAATCAAAATCTGTATAAAAATGGGAAAAGAAACTTTGCGCGGGAAAAGTATGCCTTTTTCAAACAGCCCTTTATTAACGACAATATTTGTTAAAATAGGTTGGCTCGGAAATTCAAGCAAACTACATTTAACATTTTAATTTTTTAAGCTTTTTGGACGTGAGGTCATTTACAACCCCTATTATTTGGGGTCATTCTTTCAGCGCTTTTTGACAATTGATGCTCAATGCTCAAAAGATGTCTCTCCATAAGTTTTTTGAAATTAGAGTGAGATAGCAGTACATGCGGGGGTTACGTGAGACCAAGGGAGACAGTTTGTCTTTCTTTGGAACGCTCATCACCAAGTCAGCACTAAATCAGTCTATTTCGAAAAAGAAAAAAAAAAACGCCTTCATTTAATTTGACACACTTTGACTCCACAGATTAAAAAATAACAAGTGTATACAATCAAATGAATCGTTAAAAACTACAAAAATACCCAAGAAATCTAACGATTTTTTTTTTTTTAAAATTTGAAAAAACAGACTTTATAAAAACATCAAAACCTCACCGAGATGCGAACTAATACGAAACAGCTCAAATCGCCAACTTTGAAAGAGGATGTGTAACAATATTCTGGGTCCGTTGGACCCGTTGGTAGTATTCTTAGATAAATCACTTATACATTCAAAGTAAACAACACATTTTCAACAGGAAACCAATTATTTTCATTACTCAGTAATATTCGAGAGCATATTATTGATAAGAGAAGAATAACCATCGTCTCAACTCATCCTCACTAATAGTTTGGTTTCTTTAAAAATTCTCGAAACCTAGCCCAAATTTGCTGGGTTACAATCGAGATATCAATTCAGCGCACCGATCTCAACAAAGTCATCTCTAGTTGATTGTACTTCTATAAATCTGCGTTAATACACATGATAAGTATCGAAGCTCTACTTCGCGAAGTTATACAGCAACCTCGTCGAGCCATCAATCAATGACTGAACAGTGCTGCCAGATTTGACATAAAATATACACATTTTACATTAAGTCTCAAGTGCCTGAATATTTTACAACACATCTAGCAGCACTGTGACTGTCCCATTGTTTACATCTACGTAAAATCATGTGATAAAAAGTCGAAGCTATACATCGATATCATACGAAGTGACTTCATTGAAGTCGCTATTAAAATGCTTCTATACCCGAATGTGTCCTTCCCAACGACCTCTATAATAGACCGGCGAACGAATACGAACCAGCGTAACCCGCAAGAAAGAAAGTTAGGTTAGAATAGAGGTGCTTGGCCGGATAGGAGCACCTCTGTTTAAACGTATTTTTATGAAGATGTTCTCTTCCGTTTTTCGCTTCTAAAACTCCTAATTTTACACGGATTTTGCTTTTCTTGGTCTTAATAGAAGGAGGATAGCTTGGGCTTTGACCTCCGCTCTACGGGTCCGTAACGTTTTTTCGAAAATATATGGAAAAATAAGTCGTTGAAGTGGACACCCGTTGGTATGCTCTGAAGACCTTGCAAATCGCACGTTCGCCGTTTAGAACGATTCAATCTGTCTACAAATCGGCTTTTAGTCATTTTTTGAGTCTACTCCTTCACTCTCAGCCTCCTTTAGTGCTAGAATCTTCAAAATCCGAAAAGTTTAGTGACTGAGGAGGTAATTTTTCTATACTGTGTAGTGTGCACCAGTAAACCCTCCCGTGTTAGAGTTCGTAGTTACTTAACTTGAGTTCGTAATTTCTGTACATTTCCCTTCTGGATGATTTCTCATTCCTAATATTGTTTTATCAATCTGCGCCATCATCAGTGTCTATTAAATACTGTGATTGTGGTGAAACCCGCCCGCCGTTAACTCAGGATGTCGGATCGAGCCGACCACTGAAAGGGTTCTGATTAGTCATCATCAATTTTGTGAAGTACTCATCATGTCAGGAGTGATTCCCTCTTATTCCTTTATTTAGTCGCAGCATAATTCAGCCTTGAATCAGGATTCAACGTAAAATTCCTATCTCTGAACCATCCGTGGTTTTTGCGCATTCTTCGGAATCTTAAACGTGAGCTTGGAGGGGGAGGCTGAGAGAATGGCCTATAAGATTTGGGTCAAGATTTCTACGAACAGCACCTAGAGGCTCATTCAGTTAAGTTCATGAAGTCGTATCGGAAAGTATTAGATGGCAGTTATATGGGGAACCCTGTTTCTTCATCACACATTTTAGCATTTTTAGCTGCTGTGACTCGAAGTCGCTTACGGGAACACTTTCGGAAACGGACCGAACCACCACAAGACTCAATGAGTGCGAGAGAGAAACCTTGAAACGCGAGAGGTCTCTCTCTCGCAGTCGCTTACGGGAATAATTTGAGAAACGGACCGATCCGCCAAAAGACGCAATGAGTGCAAGAGAGAAACCTTAAAACGCGAGAGGTCTCCCTCTCGCATTCGCAGATGCTTACGGGAACACTTTGGGAAACGGACCAAACCGCCATAAGACGCAATAAGAGCGAGAGAGAAACCTTGAAACGCAAAAGGTCTCTCTCTCGCACTCGCAGTCGCATACGGGAACACTTTGGGAAACGGACCGAACCGCCATAAGACGCAATGAGTGCGAAAGAGTAGAGTTCCTATATTTAGAGAGTTAAGACAAGAGAAACAATGGGCGCCGCCATTGGATGCGATTTTGCACATTTGTTTACATTTGACGGCCGTTGTTGTGTTTTTGTCAAACTGCAAAGATTAAAGTGGACGCTGAGTTTCTAATGAGTATCTTTTAATGCTTTTGTGCTCTCGACATCCATTTACGCTTGAGAGGTTCTTTGGGATTTTAGACATTCTTGAGGCGTTTCAGATTAAAAATTTACCGATTCGTGATATTAACCTTTATCCGAGAAAATACTGTTGGCAACAACTGCGATGGTAAACAAAAGGGCAAAAATCGCATCCAATGGCGGCAATCCGAGCCTAAAACTCATCGACCAATTCAGAAGTGACTACCTTGTCTTAACTCTAAATTAGTAACTCTACGAAAGAGAAACCTTGAAACGAGAGAGGTCTCTCTCTCTCGCACTCGCAGTCGCTTACGGGAAGATTTGGGAAACGGACCGAACCGCCATAAGACGCAATGGGTGCGAGAGGAGAAACGCGAGAGGTCTCTCTCTCGCACTCGCCGTCGCTTACGGGAAGAAATTTGGGAAACGGACGGAACCGCCAAAGGACGCAATGAGTGCGAGAGAGAAACCTTGAAACGCGAGAGGTCTCTCTCTCGCACTCGCAGATGCTTACGGGAACACTTTGGGAAACGGACCAAACCGCCATAAGACGCAATAAGAGCGAGAGAGAAACCTTGAAACGCGAAAGGTCTCTCTCTCGCACTCGCAGTCGCATACGGGAACACTTTGGGAAACGGACCGAACCGCCATAAGACGCAATGAGTGCGAAAGAGAAACCTTGAAACGCGAGAGGTCTCTCTCTCGCACTCGCAGTTGCTTACGGGAATAGTTTGAGAAACGGACGGAACCACCGTAAGACGCAATGAGTGCGAGAGAGAAACCTTGAAACGCGAGAAGTCTCTCCCTCGCACTCGCAGTTGCTTACAGGAACACTTTGGGAAACGGACCGAGCCACCGTAAGACGCAACGAGTGCGAGAGAGAAACCTTGAAACGCGAGAGGTCTCTCTTTCGCACTCGCAGTCGCTTACGGGAATAATTTGGAAAACGGACCGAACCGCCATAAGACGCAATGGGTGCGAGAAAGAAACCTTGAAACGCGAGAGGTCTCTCTCTCGCACTCGCAGTCGCTTACGGGAATGATTTGGGAAACGGACCGAACCGCCATAAGACGCAATGGGTGCGAGAGAGAAACGCGAGAGGTCTCTCTCTCGCACTCGCGCAGTGCTTACGGGAACACTTAGGAAACGGACAAACCGCCATAAGACTAACAAGTGCGAGAGAGAGAAACCTTGAAACGCGAGAGGTCTCTTCTCGCTACTCGCAGTTGCTTACGGGAACACTTGGGAAACGGACCAAACCGCCATAAGACGCAATGAGTGCGAGAGAGAAACCTTGAAACGCGAGAGGTCTCTCTCTCGCACTCGCAGTTGCTTACGGGAACACTTTGGGAAACGGACCCAACCGCCATAAGACGCAACGAGTGCGAAAGAGAAACCTTGAAACGCGAGAGGTCACTCTCTCGCACTCGCAGTTGCTTACGGGAACACTTTGGGAAACGGAGCGAACCGCCATAAGACGCAATGAGTGCGAGAGAAACCTTGAAACGCGAGAGGTCTCTTCTCTCGCAACTCGCAGTCGCTTACGGGAAACACTTTGGGAAACGGACCGAACCACCATAAGACGCAATGAGTGCAAGAGAGAAACCATGAAACGCAAGAGGTCTCTCTCTCGCACTCGCAGTCGCTTACGGGAACACTTTGGGAAACGGACCGAACCTCCATAAGACGGAAGGAGTGCGAGAGAGAAACCTTGAAACGCGAGAGGTCTCACTCTCGCACTCGCAGTGCTTACGGGAATTAGGAAACGGACCGAACCACCATAAGACTCAATGAGTGCGAGAGAGAGAAACCTTGAAACGCGAAAGGTCTTCTCTCGCACTCGCAGTTGCTTACGGGAACACTTTGGGAACGGACACGAAACCATAAGACGCAATGAGTGCGAGAGAGAAACCTTGAAACGCGAGAGGTCTCTCTCTCGCACTCGCAGTCGCTTACGGGAATGATTTGGAAAACGGACCGAACCGCCATAAGACGCAATGGGTGCGAGAGAGAAACGCGAGAGGTCTCTCTCTCGCACTCGCAGTCGCTTACGGGAAGAATTCTGGAAATGGACGGAACCGCCAAAGGACGCAACAAGTGCGAGAGAGAAACCTTGAAACGCGAAAGGCCTCTCTCTCGCACTCGCAGTCGCTCACGGGAACACTTTGGGAACTGGAGCGAACCACCTTAAGACGCAATGAGTGCGAGAGAGAAACCTTGAAACGCGAGATGTCTCTCACTCAAGGTTTCTCTCTTGCACTCATGCGTCTTATGGCGGTTCGGTCCGTGCCAAAGTTGCTCGTAAGCGACTGGAGTGGAGAGAGAGACTCTCGCGTTTTAAGGTTTCTCACTCGCACTCATTGGTCTCATGGTGGTTCGTCCGTTTACCAAATAGTTCACGTAAGAGACTGGGAGGAGTGCGAGCGAGAGACTTTCGCGTTTCAAGGTTTCTCTCTTGCACTCATTGCGTCTTATGGCGGTTCGTCCGTTTCCCAAAGTGTTCTCGTAAGCGACTGCGAGTGAGAGAGAGAGACCTCTCGCGTTTTAAGGTTTCTCACTCGCACTCATTGCGTCTCATGGTGGTTCGGTCCGTTTCCCAAATAGTTCCCGTAAGAGACTGGGAGTGCGAGAGAGAGACCTTTCGCGTTTCAAGGTTTCTCTCTCGCACTCATTGCGTCTTATGGCGCACAGTGCAGTGACCAATGGACAAAAATCAAAATTTCAAGTTTGGCAAATAGCTTTGGCAACAAGGTAGGTGGGTAGGTAAGCAACCAAAACGATAATATTTGATATTCATGATTAGAGATATCAAGATAAGACCCGCACAGAGCTTGATAAGGTAAAGGCATCGCGCAACTGCAGTGAAAACCAGTGTTTTAGTATGATTTTTGCATTGCAAGTGGAAAGACTGTTTAAAAGGAGTGTTCAGTGCAATTAGGATAATTATGGGAGAAAACAACAATAATAAGTTCCTTTTTGCCATTCTGCATCTAGTTTTTGTTTATATTCATTTTAACTACCGTTATAATCCTTTGAATCCAGTTGTTTCAAATAGTGGTATTTTCCTTTAATATTTCAACTTTCTAGAGAGTTTTAAAAAATGTACTAAAATATACCTCCGTGATTTTTAAAGTATTTTGTAGCAAATTTTACGCTCTTTCTAATCGTTTTTTCTGATCTTGCAAATGTTTGCAAACTTTTGAGATATTAAAGTTTTAGTGAGATGCTTTCCGTGCCGGCGCCGCGCGCCGGCTTAGCCGTCACTGGGGCATCGTACTGCTGTGGCTAGTTCACACTAAGATATTGAATTGATGAGATGCACTATACTCTTTAGGATGGAAAACAGTTTCAATAATGCTTACTGAATGAGTTTTATAATTTTTATTTCTAACTGCACTCCTTTAGGCAGTGATGCCAAATTTACATAAAACCAATTTTTGTGTTCCTAACACACAGTTTGACACTCTCATTGACGGATCAAGCAATCTGACAACAGTGTATTCTTCCCATTTCATTGCACTAGAGGCAATAAATTCTTTATTTGCTTCTTTATTTGTGTTTTTTTCAAACACGATAATAATTAATCGGAAGCATGTTTTTTTTTAATGCGTTCATTTCAATTATAAGCAATAATATTGCGGCTATACCCTTTCACAGGAAGTTGTACAGGTGTGTACAACATTTTATACATTTTATGTGACTTGAGATTCAATGGAAGTTAAATGGACATTTTGCAAGAAATTGTGTGACCCATCAAAGTTCTTAGAAAATTGTCCTCTTTCGAATGGTCTAAAAAAATCTTGAAAAAAGTCAAAGCCCAAAATGCGTGAATGAAAGGGTTAACCCGTCTCCATTTTCTTCCACGATGAAATAGATACTTTCTGAGTGTCACATAGTGCTCCAAAATTTGTCCTCTCTCGATTGATATGCCACACTCCATGCTTTCGGAAATGTCCATATCTGATCCAAAATGGGGGTCCCATTTGGACCGGAAATGGGACCCCCCCCCAAAAAAAATGACTTCCCGGATTTGTAGACTAATGAGTGTAGAAAAAATCCCCAAAGTTTCATTACTTTATCTCCCTTCGTTCGGAAGTTATGATTTATGTCCGAAGCGCCCATAAGGTCACTGCACTGTGTGGCGGTTGGTTACGTTTTCCAAAGTGTTCCTGTAAGCGACTGCGAGTGCCAGAGAGAGACCTCTCGCGTTTTAAGGTTTCTCTCTCGCACTCATTGCGTCTTGTGCTGGTTCGGTCCGTTTCCGAAAGTGTTCCCGTAAGCGACTTCGAGTCACAGCAGCTAAAAATGCTAAAATGTGTGATGAAGAAACAGGGCCCCCCATATAACTGCCATCTAATACTTTCCGATACGACTTCATGAACTTAACTGAATGAGCCTCTAGGTGCTGTTCGTAGAAATCTTGACCCAAATCTTATAGGCCATTCTCTCAGCCTTCCCCTCCAAGCTCACCTTTAAGATTCCGAAGAATGCGCAAAAACCACGGATGGTTCAAAGAGAGGAATTTTACGATGAATCCTGATTCAAGGCTGAATTATGCTGCGACTAAACAAAGGAATAAGAGGGAATCACTCCTGACATGATGAGTACTTCACAAAATTGATGATGACTAACCAGAACCCTTTCAGTGGTCGGCTCGATCCGACATCCTGAGTTAACGGCGGGCGGGTTTCACCACAATCACAGTATTTAATGGACACTGATGATGGCTCAGATTGATAAAACAATATTAGGAAGGAAAAATCATCCAGAAGGGAAATGTACAGAAATTACGAACTCAAGTTAAGTAACTACGAACTCTAACACGGGAGGGTTTACTGGTGCACACTACACAGTATAGAAAAATTACCTCCTCAGTCACTAAAACTTTTCGGATTTTGAAGATTCTAGCACTAAAAGGACTGAGAGTGAAGGAGTAGACTCAAAAAATGACTAAAAGCCGATTTGTAGACAGATTGAATCGTTCTAAACAGGCGAACGTGCGATTTGCAAGGTCTTCAGAGCATACCAACGGGTGTCCACTTCAACGACTTATATTTTCCATATATTTTCGAAAAAACGTTACCGGACCCGGTAGAGCGGAGGTCAAAGCCCAAGCTATCCTCCTTCTATTAAGACCAAGAAAAGCAAAATCCGTGTAAAATTAGGAGTTTTAGAAGCGAAAAACGGAAGAGAACATCTTCATAAAAATACGTTTAAACAGAGGTGCTCCTATCCGGCCAAGCACCTCTATTCTAACCTAACTTTCCTTCTTGCGGGTTACGCTGGTTCGTATTCGTTCGCCGGTCTTACATAGAGGTCGTTGGTCCTTCCGCGCAAAAAACATATGATCACAATCGCCACGGTAACGTCAAATCGCTCAATCAAATTTAAAAAAAAAAAAAAATTGACAGAGCAGCACGTTTCTCGCTCACATGCGTACAAAATCGTATGCTCGTCCGCACGTATGCATTTAAAAAAGGATGACAAAATCTCGCTTCTCCCTCCCTCCCTTGGAAAACGAACTGATTCGCATCCTTCGCATTCTCATCCAAAAGGGACGCGGGGCCCGCACGGAAAAACTTATGTTTTTCCCGAAGCATTGAAGCCGAGCCCTACCGATAGGTACCAGGCCCCTACCGAACGGTGCAACGGTTCTCCAGGAACTTAGCTTCATTCTTACAAATATAATATAGGATATAGGATTCTTACAAATATAATATAGGATATAATATAGGATTTACGACAAAGATACTTGGATTTTATCAAGAAGAAGTAACGAAGAAGGTTTCAAGCTTTGAAAAAACCAATGCGCAATCGTACGGAAATTTGCTTTTTCTTTTTTCGGGTACTTTTAGAAAATTGGGTAGAATGCATTGAATATTACATACCTACCTTCTCAATGAGAGGGATTTTTACTAACCGCCAGAAAATAAAAGAATAAGAAATTGAAGTGTGATCAGGCTGGTTTTCTCAAAGCTTGACACCTTCCTCGTGGTCTATCATAAATAAAAACCAAGTTTCACTGCCGTAAATTGCTTATGATTCGCACTTGAAATATGGTATTTCCCCCTATGAATCGATGTATATTTGAACATCCGCGCTTCAGCTGCGCCAGCTATACGTCATCCCCTTCCTCGCTCTATCCGGTGATAGTGTCAGGTAGACGAAGAGGCAGTGGAGGGTGGTGTGCGCATTGACTGACCTGTGTAGTTAGATCATTGTATTAACGCTCTACCTTTAGGAACTCAAGGTCGAAGCTCGAGCTTAGGAAGGCGCTTTGTAAAATTCTCCATGGTATTACACCGGTGCAGAAAAGCTTTGTATATCCTGTGTTGTCGTATAAATATATATGTTGGAAATGACCACTATCCATTATCTTTTTTGCACTATGGGGCAATACTCCAGAGAATTCTCAAACGCTGCTCCCTAATCATTAATTTCCAAGAAAGTGGGGGGGGGGGGCTTGAGCTAGAGCTCCCCAAGGGGTGAAACAACTCTAGTCCAAAAACGAATACTAAATTACCTATTTAAGAGAGAGTAGGGCGGTCTGCTATCATGGAGCTCTTGGGGACCAATTTCAAGATGGCGGCGGTCTTATGTTTGAAATTAAATGGTGTCGGTAAATGGGGAGTATGATGCCCGTTTTCCGCTAGAAAATGTAAACGTTACCTCAACGGTTAATCGTTCAACCCGATTGGCCATCTTGAAATTGGGCCCTAAGAGCTCCTTGAACGCCTAAAATGTCGCAGCCAATCAGCGTAGGGTTCACAGACCGCCATACTTGCTCTCTTATGTAGGAACTCTAGCGAATACTATCGCGAGTGCGGTATTGGAAGGGTTAACGCTGATACCTTTTCAATTTCAACACTAGAGAAACTATGGCAACTTTTCAAGGCAAAATGGAGCTTTCGAAAGCTTTAGAATCTCGGTAGGGTAGCCGTCAGAAAAACTCGCCGCTCGCGCTTTCTCGCACGCAAGATAAACACTCGCGTATATCTCCGCGCGTCCGACGCACAGCACGCCGCCGATCCTTGCGCTTGTTGACTAATTAAGAGTTTTACCGCCACTCAACAAGTCTTGAATAAATTATATTCAACATCAATTTACTTACTCAATTAACTAATTAAAGCTCACGTAAACGATGCCGGAGAAGGGTATACTCAAGAGTTATCAGCAGCGGGAGGTCCACCTAGCAGACCAAGGGTCTTAAATGTTTTATGATGTGGAAAACCGGTAAAGATGTATACAATACCGCAAACTTCTGGATCTCTCCTTCTCGAAGATCTCAGCGGGGTTGATTATATTGAATCTTGTAGCAAACGGAGCAAATGTGGAGTTTAAAGGGGTCTCTCTACCTGCGAATTTAAAAGCGCGAATAAACTGATTGAGCCAATGAGCTGCCTTGAAGTCGATAGGTCGAGTCCGATGTATCGACAACAAAGAAGCCCATACGCTCAAACAGTCAATGCGCGCTTTTAAAGTCGCATGTGGAGAGACCTGCTTAAGAACTCTTCAGTGCCAAGCTATGCATCCTTGTGCAGAAAAGATCACGATCAGCAATATTTTCAGGGTATGTAGATAGTCTGCAACTTACACCACTGTAATCTTTTTTTCACTGGTGTAAAACTCCGGTGAATTTTGGATATCTCTATCGAATATACTCACTGTTTTATCATCAGAGATGTAACTGAACCGTTATATCAGCCGATACCTGATTTTCCTATTCCGAAAACATTCAAATTTACTGAAGTTACAACTGATTGGTCCATTCAATCACACAAAAAGGCATGCATTTGTTGCATATGATTCTGAATTTCGGTGCTCTTCTGATCTTTTTTTAAGAAACCGGAAGTACTCGGTGAGTTGAGAACAAAGGTACAGTTAGTCCCCCCCCCCATGTATCGCTGTTTTGAAGATGAAATTGCAGTAAAGTCATACGGGATTTAACGCCACACAGCTCTAAATTCCCATCTGAACAGTTTTATTATGGTTAAAGTTGCTTCTTCCAAACGGTTACACCTAGAAACAAACCAAATATATTCTTTTCAGCTCATGCTCTGAGAACACTCATTTACATCACCAAAAAAAAAAAAAAAAAAAAAAAAAAAAAACACTATCACAACTTAGACCAATGCCGTCTCTAATTATATTCAGTTGTTCTGTTTGAGATTGGGAGGTTAGTGTTTGTCTTGGTATACGTAAGCCCATGACATGCTATAATGGCGATTATCACGTATTTGATTGGTTTTTTGAATTTCAACCAAAATTGAAATAGTACGTCAGGAATGAATTGTTTGGCTTTAGTTACTACTTTGAAGAAGGAAAACAGTTGAAAATCGTATTTAGAGAGGGTTAATCACGAGTTTCCATTTCCTTTTCCATGAGCGTACGTAAATACAAAAACCAAAACCTCAAAAAATCAGCCGGGTAATCGGGTATGCTTATAGTCGGTATTGCATCGACTCATCCAAGCACTGGCGCAACCAGGATATCTTCCATCTCTCTCATTTCCCATTTGAATGTATGAGTAGGAAAAGGACAGAAGGAGGGGGTTTTATCCCCTTGTCCATCCTTCTCTAACATGGACATGTCATGGACATGTCATGTCATGGACATGTCATGTCATCAACATGTCACCTCTCGGTGCGCTACTGCATCCAAGCATTTTTCCATGTTAGAAAACTACTACCATGGGAGGGGAAAAAACTTCTCATTATTTACAACTAATCAGAAATAACAGTTCACTTTTGGAATTGTGTTCACGAAAAAGTGGCCTGCTCTATTGCCAATTATCTTTGATTTGTAGTCTCAGGATTCGATTTATTAGGAAGATTTGGTGCAGACAAGCTCAAAACTTAAACTTCCGCAAACTTTGTAAAGCTTATAGATATTGAAAGTTAAAGGAGCTTTGCAGCGATTGCTGACTGGCGTACAGTAGAGAATCGAAAAATATTGTTCTCAGGGAAAAATTAACAATGAAGTTCGATGAAAATATTTTAACAGCCAACGCGTCGGCGACGCAGAAATGGTGAAAATAAAATATAAAAAATAAGAAATAATAATAATAAAAAAACGGGCTTTCAAATTTTCGGATTATATTTGCTCTGCATTTAGCGGTTCAATTCTTCACTCCGGGACAATCGTCGTTTCACACAGATGTGCGACGCGAAGTATAATCGAAAAGCGAGACAGGTGAAGAGCGAGGCTTCGTGCGCTTGGCGTAGGGAAAGGGCCGCTGCAAAGTCTGGTAGCGACAAGTAAAAGGCCTTGAGAGGGGCCGAAGCGAGAGATGTATTGAACCTCATTCCGAAAGTTACCGCCAATAACAAGATAAGTGGATTTAAATAACGCACATAAAGTATAGTTTTGGTGAAATTTAGAAAGACGCTTTCTTGGTGGCTTTATCTTTCAAGCCGGATTAATAAACTCAGGGGGGGGGGGAGTATACAACGCAACGGCCCGGGCCGGATGGACAATTCCTTCACCACCCTCCTTATCATCACGTGCCTCAGGCCATTACTTACCAAGATCTCACTAGAATTCCCCGCGCCCAAACCCCGAAAAAATATTTGATAAAGACCACGCGGTGTGTTCGCGGCTGTGACTTCTTTCGCCTCAGATTCAATCCTATACAGGGTGTGCACCGAGCAGAGTTTGGTAAATGGGACTCGAGTACCAAATGTATAGAGTTAACCCTTTCAAAACCACGCCCGAGTACATCCGTCTTACTTGCTCGATCCACATCATACAATTTTTTTTTTTCCCTATAAAAAAAGCGGCTCGAAATGGTTGATATCAACTGAATGGTGTTTCAACGCTGAGTGCCTTCAATTAGACGGATAGGCAAAATCAACATCGAGGAGTAAGAATATTTAGCTACCCACTAAAATTTAACAAGCTAGCGCTGATTTATCATTGTAACTTGGTCGTAAAAGGGTTAAGACAATAATGCATACAGGTATTCTCATGAGTTTATTTAGCCTCTAAGGACACCACCATATTGGATGTGTTTTTTCACATTTTACATACATTTGTTCAGGAAGAAAAAGATTCCACGGTGGTCCACGGATAAAAAAGTTAACTGACGATGAACCAGTTAATTTTAATCATGATGCGCCTCACAAAAATGTCTAAAACGCCCAAAAGAATCTTTGAAAGCGTATAAATAGCTGTCACTTAGCAAATACAGTGAATGATTACGCTGTTAGAAACCCTACAGAACTGTAATATTTGCATTAGAATAAAACACAACAACATGTCTCAAAATGAAGACAATTGTGCGAAATCGCATCTAATGGTGGCGGCCCGTATGGTTTCATTTGTTTTCACAAAAGTACAAGGACTCTACGTACAAGGACTCTATTATGTAATCGAGCTGACTTTCAGATTCCATTTTGCTATTAAAAATAGGACAGTTTTCAACCTCCAATTAGAATGTAATCTTCACTTATTTTCTTTTAAAAATGAAACATAATTTTCAGTTAATTTTCAGTATGATGAGAAAGTGTATCATTGATTTTTGAAAAATTATTCCGGATTGCACGTTAACAACTGTTTGAAAACTTTCGAATCGCGATTACAAAATGTATCAAAAATCAATAAACAAATCAACATCGGCAATCGAGCCTCGTTTGCGCCCAACATTTGATTCAGGGTGTAAAAAAAGAGCCAGTATGAATTTCGACAACGGCTTCAAATTTCGAAAAACACTAAGATAAATATTCGTTGCTTCTGAGAAATTTGTCTTTAAAGGGGGTTATTCCCATGCCTTGCATCTCGTAGGATAGGCGGGAGCAGTTAACATGGAATTTTCCTTAAAAGACGCCCACTTCAAAAAAGTGAATACATGCCTGAACTTTTTGAGAGCTGTCGTTTTGAGTAAATTAAATGACATGCATTTTCCAATTCACCGATAATTCTAGTGGGGTTGGCTAAAATATTTCTCAGTATTCCGGTTCAGTGTATTAATGTTATAATGTAAAGCACGAAAAGACTTACATCTGTGATGTTTTCTCAACCGGTAGAGTCTCCGTCATAGACTAAAAATAAAATGCGGATATTGTAAAACTTATCCGTAATCCTACCGACCTAGAAAATATTATTGATGGGGATCTTTTCGTGCATTACATAGTTATACACTGAGCTGATAAACTGTGTAATATTTTCGTCGCAACTGGTGGAATCATCGTTGAATTGAAAAATTCCTTTGCATCAGAGCTGTTGTTTTGTGTTTCTTTAATGGTATTTTTCAATTTATCGATGATTCCACCGGTTGAGAAAAGATTACACTGTTGGTATCGATGTATGAATGTTATGCACGAAAATTTACTCTCACCTGATGTAATGTTTTCTCTACCAGTGGAGTCGTCGATGACTTTAAAAAACTTGCGGATATTTTAATAATCTAACGGCGACTGATTGAGAAAATATTTCAGATTCTAGTTTCTCTGTGCATTACAGTCATGAGATGAACTAAACTGTGTAATATTTTCTCAATCGGTTGAATCATCGGAGAATTGAAAAAATTCCATCGAATATACACAAACTGCTGCACTGCTTTGAATATACTTATGTGTACATAAACGGCAGATCCTGGCGTTTTTCGATATTTGAAGCTGTTGGTGATACGTGTGTTTTCCCGGCTCCTTTTTCAACACACCCTGTATACTGCAGGCTGCCCCGATACCAACAGTCTTCCATCCCTCGAGCATCCTCCGTGTGAAGATTTCTCTTTTTCTGACCCTCTCGATATTACGCGACCGTATCCGCTTCAGAATCATGCTTGGGCCTTGGAGGCATTTGATGGAAACCTGGAGGAAGATATAGTCAACTTACTCAGGAGCGCGAGGAGAGAAATTCTCTATCGCTCTCTTTTCGCCATTGAAACACGTATGTTAGGCAAGGATTGACAAGGGATAAACCCCTCTCCGTTTATCCTTTTTCAACTTATAAATGCGCATATGGAAAATGAGAGGGATGGATTGAAGAGATCCTGACTGCCCCACTGACCTCGCCGTACGTAATCTCAAAAAGAGGCAGAAATCTTTTTATCCTTAGTTCACGGTTGTTGGAGGGATTTTCCAAGAATGAACACATTTTACAAGAAATCCATTTTTTAAGAATCGAAAACGCATCCTGCTTTTTTTTTCCGAAATTGCGAGTTAGTGTTCTATTGGAATTGAATTGAAGTGCCTCTTGAATATAAATAGGTTCCGATTGTAATATAAACATACTTGTGTTGGTGACTTCATCTAATGTTTTCCTGTTACTACAGGCCAGGGATACACAAAAATAATTATTGACGAAATTTACCATATTCTGGCCCATTTGTCTCCAAGTTTTTTGGCATTTTTGCCTAGTGCATCAAAAATATTATAGAGCTAGGTTAAGATTATTATTCTTTTTTGTTTTTTGTTTTTTGTTTTTGTTTTAATACATATCTGGTAAAATACAACCAGACTCTTAATATTAAAAATACTAACCTCCATCCAGAGTTCAGCAACCAACTAATGAGAAATAATGAAATGACTCCGGCAACACTGAAAACTGGGTTTGCTACCTGAGCAGAGGAAAGGGAAACACACGCAACGTATAGGTCAATTGTAGAATAATTTGTCGAATAATTCTATCGACTCGGCGTTGCCTGACTCACCGAATAAACTCCGAATAATTTTTCGCCCAACTCTGCCTCCTATATATATTTTTCTTTTTTCAATGAAAATTATGTTATATATTAGGATGAGTTTAAGAGCAATACTACGCATTTTAGATTATTCAAAAAATAAAATGCCTGGACCTATGCATGTCCTTCATTTATCTGCTATTTTTAGTCAAACTTAAAAAGTATCGGTAACTATCTACGTCAACCATTTTCAAAGCATCTCTCTTCATATTAATATTTGTATCAAGATATCCAGTTTTACATACTCCTGAGATATATTTTGTCAACTCATCGGGGCATCTTTAAAAAAAATACGTAAATTCTTTTCGTTGTTTGGATAACTCAGTCAGATTTTTCTGATTTTACTTAAAATAATTTTTTTTTAATTTTTCAGAAAATATGGCAGCATCGTTTGTTAC
Organism: Trialeurodes vaporariorum; assembly: GCA_011764245.1. Taxonomy (NCBI): domain Eukaryota; kingdom Metazoa; phylum Arthropoda; class Insecta; order Hemiptera; family Aleyrodidae; genus Trialeurodes; species Trialeurodes vaporariorum. The sequence goes on from VMOF01000001.1 coordinate 66,643,572, forward strand.
ATTTAGCTTATGCGAAGGGGTAAGGGGTTTAAAGGACTTGAAGTATAATGATATCGTTATTGATAAGATGTAGAACTGTATCACATCAATTGATTAGTGAACTTAAATTAACCATCGGGTTCCTCATATCAACCGTTCTTCTCAAAAATCAGTATCGGCGGATTTCAAATTTTTTGACCAAAGCAACACGAAAACCTTGCCACTATAGGAGACGCTGAGTTAGTGAGCCTGCATCAAATAATGCCGCATCTTTCGACACGATCGGCTGTCATCGGGGAAGGGGCAGAAGAGATAAGGAAAAAAGGAGGGGGGATCGAAGGAACAATTCCACGAAGATACAGTTAAAGTGACATAAAATAGCCTTTAACTATTCCCTGGCGCGCCGTTAGCTCCTCCGTGACTTTGTCTTTTAGATGAATTTTCTTATAAATAAAATAGGGTGGGGTGCGCATTGGATGTGAGCGGGGTGGGAGGAGGGAGGGAGGGGTGTAAGTTTCACTTGTCGCTCCTCTTGTTTCAATATCCTGGGAATAAGTTGCGCGTCGGATATTAAGTTACGTATTTGAATGAGCCTGCAGCCACGGTACTACAGTGGCAGTACGCGACATTAACTGTGGCGTAAGCGTGGCGTTCGGTACAGTTAATAACCCCGAATTAATGCCAAAATTATATCGATTCACGGTTTACGCTCTTCCCGCGCGTAAATTTATGGTGACATAAATCAAGCTGGCGTATTTAACGAGCCGTATCCTTGGCGAGACTCGCGCGCAGGCAGTTTTGCCGGGATTTTTAATCCACGCCGCAGATTTTAAACCGAGAAATTTATTACTTGGAGCATCAATTTACTTGTTGACCATAAAACGCGCGAGAGGTGTTCTATTTCCAAGTCGTGGCAGCACCGAAGGAAGTATAAATTTTAAAATCCTCCACTATCCGGAAAAATTTAGGCGGTCAGAGGTACTATTATTTTTCCTCCGGAAAAAGCAGATTTTATAGACGTTCCTTTCGTTTAAGACTTGGAGACTGGAGAGACTTTGTGAGCAAAAATTCTGGAGGTTAAATCAAACGGTTTCAAAGACCTCAGAGTATTTTCAAATCTTCCACTATCTTAAAAAATTATGTCAGAGGTTTTATTGGTTTTTCTCCGTAAAGTGTGATTATTTTATAAACGTTCGATTCTTTGTTAGAATAGACTTAAATCACACAAGCCATGCTGTGTGTGATTTACCACTGGAAACGCGAAATTAGAAGCTTCCGTTTGCGTAACCAGGGGATGAAAAAAACCCCGTGTAAGGTGACAGTGTGGGTGCGTGATTCGTAACGCATCACGAATGACAATTTGTTTGAAAACAAGTGAACTTTTAAGATTCGCGTCTCCCCGATGGTAAACTTGTATTCGACAAACCTAAAAGGAATGATGTAAGATTAACTCCACACCAAAATTCGAGCCGTTCCAAGAAAAGCCCAAAGTCCGCATAATTTTGTTAATTACATTTTTTAAAAGTAAACGGTAACTTTTTCGGTTAACCCTTTCAACACCTCGCCCGAGTCAATTCGTTTTTGTGGCTTCATCTCTCATTGACAGTTAAAACTACATGAAACACTCAAACTTCGCTCATCGAGCGCCTTCAATTACCAAGATAGGCAACATGAAAACCGTGGAGTAGGAATAGTTACCTACCCACTGAATATGAATGATTTATAGCTTTGCTTTCTACTGGTACTTTGAACCTGGTACTTAAAGGGTTGACTTCAAGTTTATTGAAACGTAACTCGCTTTCGTTACTTGGCTCGTTATTGCAGTCGGCTCTCTAATTTCAGGTGCAACTTTCTCATACACCCTCCGATACCAGTTTCACGAACGTATGCGGTGGTATACCGAAAAAACACATCGTTTACAAATGGGGCTATTGCACACTTTTGCTATAAGCGATTTAATAGTCGATTACGGCGTAAAAACCTCAAAAAATGACGATGGCGGCACTACAAACTTCTAAAATCCACTCCTAAACTCAATAAACGCAGTTATTTGCGCGAGCGTAATGGTGTCCGAAGGCACTAACAATGGGAGATTCCCATCTAACAATTCTGAAACTCCATCAAGAAGTGACCAATAAGAGACTACTTTCATTTGATACCGGTGTCACTAGGTGTTGCGGCACCATACATCGGATGTGGATCATCAGTCATCACTCTGATGACTAATTACTCTGTGAATCATCCTTGTCAACATAGAAAGAGTGACGAAATTAGGATAGGAATCTACCATTGTTAGTGCCTTCGGCCACCATTACGCTCGCGCAAATAACTGCGTTTATTGAGTTTAGGAGTGGATTTAGAAAGTTTTTAGTGCCGCCATCGATAATTTTTGAGGTTTTTACACCATAATCGACTATTAAATCACTTATAGCAAAAGTGTGCAATAGCCCCATTAATGTTACTGTTCGAGGATTGTCATTCACGACCAAAGACCGGTAAGCGTGTTAATTCCCTTGTCAGATATGAGACTCAAGCTACTTGTCGAATCTGTACCACTAAGCTTCAGTGGCAGTGCTCGGAGCGGTGCGGTCCGAGGCTTCACTTTAATCGTCGTTGAATTGACGAAATTCTCACTAAACCATTTCCTTGGGATACTGCCTGTGCCTGTGCCGTGCTCTGGTCATCACGGAAGAGAGAGTGAGAGAGACCATCATAAAGACAGCGTGTTTGATGGCACCAGAACAGGCGATAGCAGAGCTGCCGATTTGCGTAGATTTAATGGCATTTTGGAATTCAACGAAGATTCCACCGGTGGAGAAAAGATTACAGAGTTTAGCTCAGTGTGAGACTGTAATGCACGAAAATACTAGCGTCTTTTATCTTTTCTCAACAGGTATATTTTACTTAATTAACGGCGTTTCATCCTATTGAGAAAAGATTACAGATCAGAGTGTTTTTGTGCATTAAAGTCATACACTAAGCTAAACTCTGTAATATTTTCTCAATCGGTGGAATCATCGGTGGATTTAAAAATGTCATTAAATCTACGCAAATCGGCAGCTCTGGGCGATAGAGGGACTCCGTGTGTGTTGCGGATCGAGGCGGACAGGGGGTTCGGGGGGGGGGGGTTCGATGGCGACAAGGGTCCATAACTAGACGAATGAAAGCTACAAACGCAATTAACACCCGTCATAATGTAACCAGTCACCAGAACGGACGAAGCACAGCTGTTAGAAACATAGAGCTTTCTGGAAATGATTTTTTAAGAATAAAAAAAAAAAAAAAAACAATTACTATGAATAATAATTAACAGGGAGATAATTCAAAAAAAAATATGAAACCGTTTTTGTTACAGCTTCAAACGAATGAAGTATCAGAGTTTCTGAAAGAGAGTATCAAACACTGAAGTGCATTTAAAGCAAAAATATAACAGATTTTCTTGCCCGAAAAAATGCATGTATCGATCCAGTGTGCGACGTGACGCACTTACTCGTTCAGTGGTCATTTTTTTCCCCCGAAAATGGCCTTAACTCATCTACGATGGTGTAAAATAAGTGGACTATCCTTTTCGGCGTCTGGCAACTCCGTTTGAGACCTAGGCCATGACCTGGGCCGTGAGTATGGTCGAAAATGAAGCTTCCATTACAAAAACGGATTGCGATAATTCAATCTGGGGCGTAGGGGCCAGTGGCCAGTGCAGTCCAGGGCACAGCTCGGCTCGGTCACTGCATTCAAGGAGTAATTCGTTGCAATGAACTAACTCAGCCGTGGATGCTGGTGGTGAGGAGGAAGTGAGCAAGAAGGGTAGGGGATGAGGATGGTGAGTGGGAGTGTGGGTGGGGGTGGGGGTGAGGGGAAGCAATAAAAGTGAATCACAGACGATACATTAATAATTCCGTTTTGTTGCGGCCGGAGTCACAGCGATAGGTGTACAGCAACTATACCTAAGAGCGTGGTTAGTACGTTGGTACGGATCCGGCGCTTGGTAACTCATTGTTGTCAAATTTGATGTCTTATTTTTAGAAGGGTGCAATTTTATAGTTCTAATTTTTCCAAGGGTGGTATTTTTTTTTTTTTTTTTTTTTTTTTTTTTCTTTCTTTCTTTCTTTCTTTAACAACGCGAAGAATGCGTCCGCTTTATAAACTTTCTCTGTATCAAATGCAATCATTGAATCCTGTGTAAAACCAAGCAGCGCGCGTGGGGATCTGTAATCACGCGCGGCGGTCAAAACACAAATACAATTCAACCCTGCATTCGTGCATTAAAGTTTTACGCGGCCAATGTAAGATTCTCGAATCATCAAAAAGTGAAAACAAACACTTGAACGATTGAAAGAAGGAAATTTTAAAATAACCGAATGATTAAGTCACGTTTTTAAATTTAACAAGACGTTGAAACAGCTACACGGCATTGCTTTTTAGCCACTATTTTTGGTCGGGTCGTCTCAGAATATCACAGATCCATTCACAAAAATTCATTTTAATAGTAGTTTTTCAAGGGTACTCTTTTGCTCAGAGAGACCCGCATAAGGTCATAAAGATCTATGAATGTAAAAGGAGTGAAAACAGCATCATTTTCAATGCATAGATCTATATGACCTTATGCGAGTCTCTCTGAGCGAAAGAATACCCTTGAAAAACTACTGACAAAATGAATTTTTGTGGCTCACGTGATTTGACTGTAGGCACTATCGTCCCTCCATTATAAAATATATACAAAGGCAAGCATTAACACTTTCAACGCTGTAGTTATTCGCTTTCGTAACTCGATCTCTCATCGACGGTAAAAGCTACTCCAAACAGTAAACATTTGTAAAATTATCTTTCATCGAGCGCCTTCAATTACCGGGATAGGCAAAATGAACACCGTGAAGCACGAATATTTAACTACCCACTAAATTTGAGCGAGTTATAGCTTTGCTTTCTTCCGGTAACTTGAGCCTGGTAGTAAATGGTTTGAATCGATACTTGCGCTTTCTATTGATGTGATGAATACAACTATCATACTTCTTCTTTTTTTAAATTTAAATTACTAGAACCGTCAATATTGATGTGTTTCAGGTCGAATTTTGGAAGCTACGCGTTACTACGAGGACGCACTCTCTATATCATTCTCTCATCTCGAGTCGCTGCTTGGGTTTGCGCGATGTCTAAGGTCGAGAGGTCAAAAAGCTCGATTACACCAAATACTCATCAGGTAAGTTCTTAAAGTTCAACTTTTATACGTATTTTTGAGTAAAAGTAAAAAACCATAGCTTTTCATGTCCGGGAAAATATATACGTTTCGATTCAGTGTGCGTGGGTCTTGAATAATTTTCCAAAGCAGAACGCAAACGGAACGTCACACTCATAATAATTGAAAAATCTATATCCATATAGGACGAATTAAAGCCCCCGCGACCCGCTTCTAGTTTTAGAGCCTATAAGTTTGATCTAATCAATCCGGCATAGATTTCTAGATGGGCCTAATTCATTCAGTAAAGTAACTATATTGGCTGACGTGATGGAATAATTACGAGAACTAGTAATCGTACGCTGAAGTTACGATGCCCCTGTGTCAGGACAACCAAGTGATCAACAATTCAAACGTGTCATTAACGCGGCGCGCAGCCAGATGAACAAACCGACATTGATGAAGTTTGAAACGAGTAGGGATTTAATTAGTGCATTAAACCCTTGTTAAATATGTCATCATGACTTTCAAACTAATGTGGAATCATAACTTTCGCCTCCGAATCAGAAGGATTGTAATAGTGTGTGCGTGAGTGTGCGCGTTTGTGTGTATCTGTGTGTGCAAAGTTGCGCGCGCTGTTTGAACGTTTAGAAGTTTCCTTTACTCACTAGAGGTATGCAATATACATACACTCACGGAAACAAAACATTTTCGTAAGTGTAAATCCTTGTAGCTCACAACTCTAAGTCCCCGCCACATCAAATATACGCGTGCGTATTATCGTTGAGTATTATGCAGATGCACGAGATCTCTAATTGCACGTGAAACAAGGCAGAGCGAGAGGGGTGTAAGTGAAGTTAGAAAAGCTTTCTTGGGTCTGCGTCTTTTCTTAAAAGCTGTTGTTTGGTGCGTTGCTTTGGAGCGATGTATTTGGTTTATTGCTGCGCAACTTACAACTTTTCATACTGAGAAATTTGAACCGATTATAGGTAACACGGGGAAAAAAATAACACCAGAACCCTGATTGGACGTTTATCATTTGTGCTATTATCGTTTGGACGAGCCCTAAAAAAACCGTTTCATTTGTGCGAGTGGAGGGAAAGTGAAACAGGAGAAAATTGAACTTCATTTGGGCGAGCCTATATAATGGAGAAAGTATGTACTGTAACCTATGTACTGGACGAATATATAGGAAGATGTATGAGGTGCGAGGTCATCACAACTGCGTGAAATTTATGCGATGAGTGAGAGATCTTTTGCCAAAGTTGGTTTCGAAAAATTCAAAGTGAAGGCTATACTAGATAGATACAGGCATATAAAGATGTAAATTCGGAACTAGAAATATGGTTGACTCATTTTTTTGGGCTTAGATTTTTACCTCCTACTGAAGGAATATATGCCTCAGTGGATGTTAGGCGCATTGCTACCACTGAAAGCCACGAAAATATCAAAAAACTTACAGGTTACATTGAAAATAACTACTTAATATTATCTCGTTTTTTTCTAGATAAGTGGGCCGGCTCCCCTTCTCAGGCTTTCAATACAACTAACGGTCCTGAAAGCTTTCGCAGCCTTTCACAACAAGCGCGTCTTTTACACTCCAAAAATTATCCACGGAAAATATTGACACTATATATCGATGAAAGAATAAGGGAGGGGTTCTTGGACTTTGCTTCTTTGGCTGAGGCAGATTTTGAGAACTTTTTGTCAACCAATCCTCCAAGTATCACCTACATAACAATCTGCGCACATCTCAAATCATCAATATCATAGGAAGGAAGGCTAGCTTTTTTCGATTTAATGTCATTATATACTCATGTACTTCCTTATTTACTCATATCGCCGAAATGAAATGATTTATTTGACTACAGTTAATACTTCCCCTACTTTTTCTTTGTTATGCCGGTCGCCGCCCAAATGAAAAGATTTTGCTCGCCCAGTAGAAATAATTTTGACCGTTATTCGCCCAAATGAATGCCACCCGCCCGATCACCCAATTCGTCAAATAATCGTGGAAATTTTTCAATATTTTTACCAGAAACCTAAAGAATTTTTGAAGGAAATTTTGTTGCAATGACCAGATTCTGATAGAATCCGAAAAAGGCTAGAGTTTCCCAATAAAAGTGAAAGAACTATATCTATTGAGACAAAGAATTGAGTACTGTCAAACGGCATTGGATGCCAATAGCGAAATTTTACAACGACTGCATTGAAATAAATTGCACGGTGTTTGCTCTCTCAGGTATCGGTCATGGCCGTCGATTTTTCCCTCCGTAGCTTTCAGATTGGATTTCGCGGAATTGAGAGTGGTCAAGAGCTTCTGAAATTCACAGAAATTGGTCCTCTGGGAAAATGACATAATCGGGAGCGACAAGCGATGCGGCAAACTCACGCGGTAAAGGCACGCTGAGACCTGAGTCTCGGATTCCTCGGCTATCCTGTTTCCAATTCGATCAGGATTCGAGATTCGATATGTATACGGAGTTGCAGATGAAGATTCAGGTGGGAGGTGATGGAGGGGGCGGGAGGTGTTGGGGGGGGGAGTACTGGTGTTAGTGGAAGTGGTAGGGAGATTGGAGGGAGGGGGGGTCTGGGGATATGAAAAATGATAAACGTATGATGCGGAGAAAGTGGGAGAGAGAAACACGGAAGGGAGCACGGTGGTGAAAATGGTGAAATCAAAGTGAAATTTGAAACACTCGCGGAGTGTTTGCCCGATTCACCGGGGCACATTTTCTCGATACTTATTTGTGTGAATGTTTTTGAATATTTCCCTGCACTATCCAACAACACTGACTTGAGTTTGCCTCGCTACTCCTTGGATATCTCCGCGTCATATCGGGCGTAGTTGTCGGATTACAGTCAGTTAACTGTTTCAGAGACAAGCGGGAATTTTAAAATTCAAGAAATTTGACTGGCAAAGATGCTTCTTTCCCCATTGTGATAACAACGTTCGGTCCATTTTCTCTCAACACTTTCCTCAATGGAACAGTCTGTAAGTAATGTAAAATTTAGTCTCCATTCATTTACTACGTCGTAAATATTAACAACTTAAAACCGTACAGACCATTCTGTTTCTTAATTTTGAATTTTTGAAGACACCAATGTGGCAAACATAATATTGATAGACATCTCTTACAGACATTTTACACAGGCTTTTGCCTCGAATTTTTAACGTAAGAATAAATTTTGGGACCGATCCTTTTGAAATTGGTTTGAAATTAAAATGCAAATGTCAGGATATCTGAAGACGTATCCTCACCATCGAGGTTTTTGATGATCTTATAATGTCCGTTTTCGCTAACAATTAAGGCAAATGTTGATCAAAGACATATTTTGTACACATTTTTCCCAGAAAGTGGAAACTTTCGCTTAACCTATACGCGCTGAATTAGATAACCCAATCCATTTTTTGCTACTTGAATAATTTCCCTTAAACTTCGAAATGTGTCAAATCCTTGGAGAAAATCCCTCTCTCCTCCTTAAATGACCCCCCTGATCGAGTGGGATGATTTCTGAACTCGACACGCCTTCTGTTGGCAATGTTAAGCGTTGCTGAATGGAACAGAATCGTTGGACGTTGGATGTTGGTTGAGTTACCCCCGCAGGCTTGTCAAAATTAGGAGTATATCTAAAATCTACACAACCAGCCAAAGACGCTTTGTTCAGATGTCGAGTTGCAATGCCTCAATTAAACTGTAGAGAACATTCAATATGGAAGCGAAGCCGAGCGCAAACCCCAGAGAAGTTGTCAAGTTTCGGTTTAACAACCTTGCGATCGCATCATCCGAAAATATTCAGAATAAAAGAAATATATAACAATGGCTCATGTCTACTCGCCAAAATTATGAGGTACTTGAGCCATGGTATTTGAAACAGAAAAATCTCCTATTTTTTCAGCAGAAGGCAGCCCAAAGATAAAAATTCGTCCTACTCGGTGGATAAAAGTAAGCCATCATGAACGGGAGTAAACCACTTTTTCTTATTTTTAGTATTTTACTTCGTTTTGAATTATTTGAAGCCCTTGAAAACTTGTTTTGTAACATAGGATGGGACATTACTATATAGAACACAGGTGATTCCACCGGCTGACCATATATTAAAAAAATAATTAAAAACATGCAGTGGCGCAAAGTGCAATTTGGAAAAGCTGTATTCTGTCTATTTAAACCCATTTAAAAGGTCGAATACGACGGTGTTCAATAAACACTCTATAGTTCGATATATTTAATGGGTTTAAATGAGAAAAGTACGACGATTCCAAATTGAACGCGAAGGTACTATGAGCGCATGACCGTCTAATATTTTCTCAACCGGTGGAGTCAGCGTCACTGTCTTTAAAAAAATTACGATTATTTTGATCACTAAACGGTAATTTTACCGATCAAGAAAATATTACCGATGATGCGAGTACTTTCGTGAATTACAGTTATACAGCAGATAGAGCCATGTATATATAATCTTTTCTCCAACCGTTGAATTGAAAAATTCTAAAATGTACAGCTCTGGTATGGGATCAGAATGTAGCACAGACGAAATCGTATATAAGATCTACCAAAAGAAATTATTTTCACCTTTTGCCTTCCAACTTCTCAAAATGACTCCATCCATCGCTCACTCCTTTGGATTTTTAAAGGAGTTTAACTTTCATGCATATCAAAATACTACACTCAGAAATCTGCTCGCATGTAAATATTTCTCTTAGTTTTGGTTCACTGTAGCTATAGATATACATATAAAGGAACATAAGTATTATGAATGACTCATGCAAAATGAAGTATCGTTCAGCAACTTCAACATGTATTACAGGCAAAACAGGTACAAAGTAGCAGGGATATTCATTATTCAACCCTGCTCGACGAGGCGCCCATTGGCGGCTCATGTATTTCGATGTATCGATGTTTCTTCTATATAAACCTATATAAAACAAAAATCCATCTTCAATATGGGGAGTTCAATTAAACACCCAAAAAATGGATACTTTTGGTTGAATTCAAATGGGGAAAAAACAACAATCAATTATTCATTCAGCCACCACTGATAGTGATATATATATCAATGTCTTCTTTATGTAAACCTACTAAAATAATCGATCCTCGAGAGGTTCAAAGAATCGTCTAAGAAATAGATCTTTTGCATGAATTCAAAAAACACAGATCGATTCCTCAAAAGCCATCATTGATTGCTATGTAGAATCGATTCTTAGAGGGTCAAATTAAACGCTCAAGAAATCGATACTTTTGCATAGGTTTAAATGGAATAAAAAAGGCGATTGATTGTGTACAATCCGCAACTGGTGATGATGTATAAGGATGCATCTTGAATTATTCCTAATTTAGCGATGATGACTTTTCGAACTTTTAGAGTTTTTATTTATGTTCTATACGTTTCAATCGTGGCAACATAGAATTGCGGCTTCCGCCCTGGGGAAAGGGGACAATGGGATGGGAGTAATTGAAAACGAAGAAAATGATTATGCTTTTCACCTCTCCCAGCTCATCCTCTTTTTCTCACACACATGCATAAACAGAAACAGGAACATACACACACACACACACACACACACACACAGACCAACCATTCCAAGACGACGATGCGACGCACCAAACAACAGCAACGAAACCAAGCAACCTAACCGAACCATCAGACTAATAACTTCATTTTCTTTGTTTGTTTGTTTCCGATTTTCAAATTAACACGGCTAGGGCGCAAAAGGGTGGAATGGTTGGGGTGGAGGGGCGAAGGAAGGGGGGGGGGGGAGAAGCGCTGAGCTCAAATCGTTTCGCGCGCTTATTCCTCCGTTTCTGGTGCGTCTCACTTTTGTTTCCGGCGTTATCAGATCGTTTTCATCCGGCCTGTCTTTCCGGTTGATCGACGAAAACGGAAAACGCGCCTCCGATTCCAACCGATATTCACTTTCTCTCGCCATCTCTCCCTATATCCCCCCCCCCCCTATCACCTTTTCATCCCTTCCGTTTCCTCGCAACCCAACTTGGCCCCCCTCATTGGCCCACGGGCGTGATAGGAAGAATTTACCAATCCGCGCCGCGCACAGTGGAGTGCATCCTTCTACATTACTCATTTTTAGTATTCACTTTTCTGCCGTTTTTGGAAACGACACTTTTTCATGTTTTTACTCTTTCGTCGTATTTATTCTGTTTGCTCTAATTGACCTAGTGAGAGGCACTCGTATTTGGTTTTCCCCGTCTTGTCTGTCCCTTGGTTGAGTCTTCTTGCGTTCGATTTCTCGATTCTTCCGGTTGGTAGACCATCCATCTTTTTCACTTCCTCCTTTTTTCGTAAGGTTTTTCACTTTGAGTTTCGACCCATTGAGGGGCTCAGTTTCGAACTGCCGAGAAGTGCAGAGCTCAGCCCAGGACATTCAGTCAGTTTTATATTTTCAGTCAAATCTAGTCATCTTCGTTTGAATTATGTGTCCGTTGAGTTTTGGAAATCAAAGTAAAAAAACCTTACGAAAAAAGGAGGAAGTGAAAAAGATGGGTGGTCTACCCAACCGGAAGAATCGAGAAATCGAACGCAAGAAGACTCAACCAAGGGACAGACAAGATGGGGAAAACCGAACACGAGTGCCTCGCACTAGGTCAATGGGGCAGTTGCAAGGGTCTGGAATGTTCAGTTTTTTATAAAGAAAATGAAAGTACATGATGAGCTGAGAACAAAGATGCCTTTAGTTTCTAATCAAGTCCCACTGTTCCGGAGATGAGATTTTGGCCCAAAATACATTGTTTTAAATGGGGATTCCGCGTAGTGACGTCACTACACCCACGATATTTTGCAACTTTACATGATTGTATCTCCAAAACCGAGACACTTAGAGAAAAACCAAAGGCACCATTGTTCTCAGCTTATCAAGTACTATCATTTTCTTTGTAAAAAACACACAATTTTAGACCCTTGCAACTGCCCCATTAGAGCAAACAGAACAAATACGACGAAAGAGTACAAACTCGAAAAAGTGTCGTTTCCAAAAACGGCACACTTTCATACGGCGGTGCAACCAGGATACATTGAAAAGAAAAATATGAATGATGGGGCTGTCGCAAGGGTCTGAAATGTTGTGTTTTTTATTAAGAAAATGAAAGTACTTGGTGAGCTGAGAACAAAGATGCCATTGGTCTCTAAATTAGTCCAATTGTTTAGGAGATGATATTTTGGCCCAAAATACAACGTTTTAATTAAATGGGAATTCTGCGTAGTGACGTCACTACGCAAAGCGTTGCTATTTTTTGCAACTTTACACGTGTGTGTCTCCAAAACCGGGACACTTAGGTAAAAACCAAAGGCAGCACTGTTCTCGGCTCATGAATTACTATCATTTTCGTTGTCAAAAACAGAAAATGTCTGACCCTTGCAACTGCCCCATTTAACTATTTACATCGTTCAAAGTATGGTCAATCCATATTTGTGGTGAGTTTTACCGTTTAAAATAGTTTCATAACCTCCGCGTGCTGTTAATTTTACTATTTTAAATGGTAAAATTAATCATTGTTAGGTCTTATCTATACTTTTAACAATGTAAAAAGATTAAATTAAGCGCTTTTTTCAGTGAATCTTCTATCCCTCTCATTTCCTCTTTCAATGTATTCGTTGGAAAAGTGCAGAAATAGGGGGGTTTTCCCTTTGTCTAATATTGTCTAACATACGTGTTTCAATGGAGAAAAGAGAGGGATAGAGAATTTCTCTCCGTTGAGCTACTGCTTAACAGATACAGGCAGAGCCACCAGTTTTCGGGTCCTTTCTGGCATTCTACAAAAAGTTGGTAATTTAACCAGTTGGGGCAAAGATTATTAATTTGAGTTATTCTTCAACCCATATTGTTCTACCTTTCAAGTGAAATTCGTGCAATCTTTGCTTTAAACTGCAAAATCATTGATGGAAGTATTTTTATAAACTTCTGCTATACTATTCAAATTATAAACTGCCTCGATGGATTTACGTCCAACCGATTGATTGTGGATTCGCAACCGACTTCAATGGTTGTTAACTCAAAAATTAGTGCCTAATAGGCATATAGGTTAGGTAAGGCACTGCCTATGTGCATAATAACCTTGCCTTTCCAATCAAATTAAGAGTGGAGAGTTGATGTATCTATAGATGGAAACTGATGCTAGGTACCAGTTATCATATTTCCTCTCCAGTTACCTGTTAAGTACCAAGGTCGAATGTATTTGTTTACTTTATTCTGATACACACGGGTTCAAAATCACCATTTTGAAAATAGAAGAAGGTTAAAGATGAGGAGTCATTCCAACAGTTTCATTGAGCGCCTTCAATGGGTCTGTTGCAAACTTTTGCTACAGCGCTATGCAGTGTTCAATCTCATGTAAAATCGCGAGAAAAATCCAATGGTGGCATCAGAAAGTTATAAAATACAGTCTAAAACTCACGAGAGACGTTTAATGAAATCCAAGATGGCGGTAAAATACTGAGCAACCTGTATGGATGCACCATGAACATCCAAGGATAGCCCACCTCACTATATCGATCACACCCAATCACAAAGTAAATAAACACATAACCTCTGAAGCTGTGAGGTTGTCAACGTTGGCAATCCTTGGATGTTAAAGGTGCATGCATACAGATTGCTCGATATTTTACCACCATCTTGGATTACATTAAACGTCTCTTGAAAGTTTATCATCGCATTTCATGACTTTCTGATGCCACCAATGGACTTTTCGGGCGATTTTACATACGATGAAACACTCTTTATCTTTGTAGCAAAAGTTTGCAACAGACCTATTGCCACCAAGGCAACGCCAAGTGCAGAGGAGTAGGAATATTTATCTAATTGCTTGATTTGATGAGTGCGCGGTGAGTAAAGGCAGATTTTTGGGGGCACCCCTCTCCCAAAAATCCTAGGTACAGGTTTGAAAATTGGCTGTACACTTAGTGAAATGTGAGAAATCAACGTACTTGCACCTGATTCATCGACTGATGACCAAAAAAATGGGGAAAAAAAGGCCCTCATATTTTCCAAGCCACCCCTACCTCCAAAACTCTATGACCCTTAAAACTCGCACATGGTTGTGACTAGAGTCCCTGTATATCAAAGAGTCTCGCCATACGGGGTATAGATTCTGATTGGCTGCTAGATTTTAGGCTTTCACGGAGCTCAAGGAGGCGTTCTGCGTTATTCTCCATAAGAGAACCGTTAAAACACCCCTACGAGGAGACGTACACGTCTTCTCGGTGAACCGAACCAATCAGAGTGGACGCCTCCTTCGATTTCTTCTTCACGTGTCGAGACTCTTTGGTATACAGGGACTCTAGTTGTGACTGGTTAAACATTGGCGCTGATAGGCATTTGGTAGCAAGTCGAAGAGCTTTGGTTGAAATAATGAGGAAATTCCAAAGTTTCTAAGTGCCACCGTTGTTTTTTCCGCTGTTCACTCCATCATACACCGAAATCGATAGTTCATTTGCCTGGAGAATAAGGTTGCAACATCTTCATTGGAAGAGACGATAATTAAATACTCGCCAGCCACCAGTCCGGATTTATATCATTGGTATTAAGGACAGTTCGTTAAACTTTTTGGTTCACAACTAAAAATGCACAAAGAGTGATTGACTTTTCACAAATTTTGTCCATCGAAATATTTTGCCTTTAAACTTTTTTGAAACTTCTTTGAAACATTGCGTCCTAAGGAGAATAGATATATATCTCCAAAGCAAAAATTGATTTAAAATATGTTTTTGTCTAATCAGCAATTTTCAATTCGTAAATAAATCGAGATTTTGACAATTTTCAAAAACTTCGTTCCACTTATGCAAGAAGAATAAACAATGAAAGAAAAGGGAAAGCAAACATGTTTTTGCGATATTAGATGAATTCTACAAAACAATCATTACCTGCGTGTCTGTTCATTAGGGTTGGACTTTCCCTATGTGTAATATCGGACACCAGTAATCTTGTTTCAAGATTAGAATGGGCAGTTGCATGGGTGTGAACTGTGGATGTCGAACATTTAAGTAAGCAAATTAAAGTACTCACAATCAGTGAGCTAAAAACAAGGATGATGTTGGTTTTCAACCATAGGTTTCATATAGTTTCGGAGATGCGATTTGGCCCAAAAGATGCGGTTTTTAACTGGAATTTCGCGTTGTAACGTTACGAGACACGATATTTTGCGACTTTGAAAGAATGTATCTCCACAAGTGGAATACTAAGGAGATAACTATATAAGGAGGCTTCACTCTCAGCTCATCAAAAACTTTTCTTTTATTTATAAAATAAACTCCCAATTTTAAAATTTTGCAACTGCCGCTTTGGACCAAAAAAAATCGGGTTTCCACAAGTATTTTACAAAAAAAATTCATGGGACTACGTATCGCTTGAACCAAAAATATTTTACAAAATCACTCTGAATGTAAATCATTAACCGAACTGTTTTCCATACGATTGCCTTTCTGAATGGATCACGCAATTTTATTTCACAAAACGCGCTTTAGCAATAGAGAGGCTTAAACATGTTACAAGTCCCATCATAAGAAGTGACATCATGGGCGATCTGATTCTGGGTTGTTTGCAACAAAACGTTTAACCTTGAATCAAAAACTGTAAACAATCCGGTGGAAATTAGTTTTAACGAAAGTGCACGTGATTTAGAGTTGATATCTAGACACAGAATTCCAGGATACTTTTGATGCTTGATTCTTATAGATTATGCCGAGAAATTAACAATAAGTTTTGTTCCATTGAAATCCGTTCAGAAATAAGCGAGATATATGTAGAGTCCCTATTTATGAAAGAGTCAAGACACGTGAACAGAAGTGAAGAAGAAGAAGAGGTCTGAGGAGCCTGAAGGCGCGCCTCCTGTTTACATTTTTATCCAACGATCTCCCCCTCCCAAAGATTACTTATACATATATTCGTATGTTAGTAATCTTTGTAAGGCCAATCTAACTTTCAATTCCCGTTGGCTTCATTACCTGTCTTCTTTTACTGTGAAGAGTAATGCGTGAATTTTATTCTGTTCTGAACACAATAATTTCATTTTCAATCGAAAATTTCATTACCAAAGGCTAAAAATGCCGATAATTTCCTCAAAGCTGGGCGGCGGGGAAGATGGTTCCATGAAGATGTAAACAAGAGGCGCGCCTCCAGGCTTCATAGACCCCTTCTTCTTCTTCAGTTTTCAGCAGTCAATCAGAGATGGAACCTCATATGGCGAGACTCTTTCATATATAGGGACTCTAGATATATATATATCCATTTGAAAATGACGACATTATTGCGTCATTTCGTCGTCAAGTTTGGACCGACTTGCATGTTCGCACAACAGCTACGCTGACCTGTGCACTGTGCAGTGCTGCCAACCACTTTGCTCACGAAAGCTCGCCGCCGTATTTCATTTCATTGTTTATGTTCATAGTTTGTTGCTGTGTCCGTGGCTGTAGTGTTATCAGTGTGTGTTTCATTATTGTTTATCATTTTTTCATTATAAATTGACGGATTTTTAAGTTAAATAGTTTGAAATTTCTTTGGCAATCGTTGTTCTTTTTAAAATGACTCATCACTGCGCGCTTGGTGGAAAGATACACGGGTAGCGGGCAATGGCGAAAAACGACGAAATGACGCAATATAATGTCGTCATTTTCAAATGGATACATCTCGCTTATTTCTGAACAGATTTCGATGGAACGTGCAAATTCTTCCAGAAGAAACAGTTACATCGATATCTGTATCCAGATAGCCAGCTTCAAACACTTGCACTTTCTTTCTAAACAGATTTTAGGTGGATTTGTCACAGCTTTATTTTTAAGGTTAACAAAAATGGGGCAAATATAAACAGAGCCCGTATAAAATGTCCGTTAGAGATTTCATCATGGCTGACATGAAGTTCCAAAATCACGTCCCATAAAACTCTATCGCTATAACTCGTTGATTTTACAGTAACGTCGACCTTTCATATATTAGTTCTCTCCACCGATAACTATTCCCACTGTGCCAAGAAGAGCACTGTGGTGGGCTTGACGACGACAGGCGCGTCCGCAAACGCGCCGTTCGCGTTGCATTTTCACAGACGTATCGCACAATAGACTCAATTAGTCATGACGCTTTCCAATTTCTATTGATGTCGTCCCTCCCCCTCTTCTACGCAACCCCCTTCCATTTATTCCTCCGTGAACCCCCTCAAAAATCTGCTCCCCCCCTCCCCCAACCCTCATCGAATCTTCCCTCGCGGCCACAATATCTAAGCTTGAACGAGTGCGAACTAACTCAAGCACGCTCTATAGTAAAACCACGTGTGTGAGTATAGATGCGGAATGGAGAAGGCCCATTTAACAACCGAAGGGGTCCGCTATTCACCAGAGTTTTCATCGCAATCTTAGCGTTTATTTCTCAGGAAGAGCAGATCTGCTGTTTTATTGAACCTTCTTTTATTTCTAGCTCTATTCCAAGGCTCATTGTGTCCCTTATACTGAAATAAAAATGAAAAAAAGCTCGAACTTCCGAAAAGGGAGAGCCGGAGAGTTAAAATGTTTCGATCATCTTTCGCGTAGAAAACTTTTGAAATACTTTGTTTTTGTTCTATTCGCCTTTGCGTGCAGAATTAAAGTTATCCCTTCCCCGCTCCATCCTTCGTTTAGTTATTGAAAAGTCATTCATGTGCGCCACATCGATGCCGTTGAATGAACGCACTGTACACATGTGCGCGCGATCTGATCCTCCGTTGCTATTTATATTGAATGACATGAGAGCTGCGAAACTGCGGGCTATTTAAAAACCAACTTACTGGAGCGCACCCTCCCCCATTTCCCGGACCAGTTCGCATATTCCGCTTGAAAGTGGATTAAAAATTCTTCAAAAGTACAGGGAAGTGAGAGAGATCGCATTGCTCCTTTCACGATTTTTTTTTTCTGAATTATATTTTTTTAAAGTGAGAATTGCGTGTGTTGCACAGTGTTTTCTTTGTTTTCTCTCTATTTTCTATTTCGACATGCAGTTGAAATAACTAATGGAGAAAGTGTTCTTTGCTTATACTGCGTCTTTGCGAGCATTTGAATCCCTGTAAAAGAATCCAAATTGAACTTTTACTCAATTCCAGAGACATTTGTTTGTCGTGATTTCGATTATTTTTCGGTCTGATCAAAGTTTTCAGAAGCAATTGGTGAAGACGTGACAAAAAAACTTCAACTATTGCTCTTTTTAAAATTCATGTTCCAAAGGTTTTATTTGATTTATTTATTTTTCCAAATAAATAATGAAAATAATAATAAAACAAGCAGGGAAAATTCCAACACGCAGGTGTTGGAAAAGCGTGCCACTAAAGTCTGAACAGCTTTAATGCTTTTGCTAGCAATGATAATTCATCAAAGAGGAACCACTTGACATGGAGCTGATCTCGAGAAAATTGAGTCCAAAGTTGAAGAGCTAGCATTTAAACAAAAAACTCGGAATTACTTACGTTTTGATTTCATTCAACTACCGTGTTATGTTTTTGCATTTCAACACTGGAAAAAAGAAATTTCCTTTGCAGGAAAGGTACCTACTTAATTTTTAGCGTTTAAAGTGACTTGGTTCCTTTCTTCTTTTTGTTTGGCATAATCACGAAAACCGAATCTCTAAGAGAAACCAAACGGCAGAGTTGGTTTACACTGTTGATATTTTAAAATCCGTTAATCCGGACTTAAGTCCGTTCCCAATTCTATAAAAGGAACCAAGTCGGAGTTGGTTCCTTACGTGACTCGGATTAAGGTTTAAGAAAAAGGAACCAAGTTCTCATTTAATTTCATCATATGGACAATGACTTCAATGAGGCTCACCAGCTCACTTTTACCTGGAATTTTGACGGGAAATAGTTGTTATTAGAAGAAGCACTTGTTGCTTCGAGATTCAGTATTGCTAGCTCTATCAATCAATAACTCAATTTTATCAAAAATGTCACTCAGTTCTTTTGTGAGAAGTGCTGTCCAATTGAGCTAGTTTGGTGAGAAATGATGAAAAAAATAAATTTAGATCAGATGTATCTATAAGGAGATGAGTCAAAGGCGTTGTTTTTTTGTGTTTGTTTTTTGTTTTTTGTTTTCAAAACTTTGGAGGGCTTTAGCTCAGAAGAGAAACATCTGTAGCACATATTCATGTAGAAAAATAAAGCCTTATATAGGTACATGTTCACCCCCAAAAATACACTCCATAAGTTTGGCACTTAAGTTTTGCAACACCCTATATTCTTGATATTTTGCTCCCCGCCACCCTTCACAGAACACAACATCTTGACCATGCAAATTTTTAAAATCACAGTTTGACTGTAGAGATATTTTCTCCCCCCCCCCCCCCTTCTAACGAAAAAGGGGAAAATGGATCGCCTGTCTTTGATGTTCGTCGTATGCGCGTGCACAGATTGTTCGGCTTTACGACTGCCATTTTGGCTTTCTTTATAATGCGTTTTGTGGGTTTATGAATGGCTTTTATGACTATTTGATGCCGCCAATGTAATTTTCAGGCGATTTTACATAAAAATCAAAACTCTATAGCGCTGTAGCAAAAGTTTGCAACAAACCTATTGAAAGCTGAAAAAAGAAAATTATTTGATAAGGCTCGATCTTTTTTACCCACATAAAGTATAGACAATAGATATTTCTAAATCCCTCCACCTTTTAAACGGTTTGTTCGGGGATCAAAAATGAGTTGCGTTCTTTTGAAGTCAAAAAGCGTCATTTTCGGAAAAGCCGTGATTCTAAATAATAAACAGTTTTTTTTTCTTCTTTTTTTCCATTTTAGGTGCTGTCAGCACTTATTGCGATTGTCACGATGTAGATATGTAAGATACATAAATGGCATCAGTCGCTGTTGATCTCTCGATCGGTACGGATGCGTTTCGGCAATCTCTCCGCGAAAATTCAGTAGTGAAAATATCAATAAAGTGACGCGCTTCGGCGCTCGCTCTGTGAAATTCCAGTGGTAAAAATTTAAAACAAAGTGCTATTCTGAACCGATCGGAATCGCGTAAAAATGCGTCAACGATAGACGCGGTCGCGTAGTGTAAACAATTCTTATTGCCGCTGAAAGCGTATGTCGGACGAAAATCCAACGGTAATTTGTAAACACGGGTCATTGTGCTTCTTTAACAATGATATTTTCATAGGCTGCAACGGATGCAGAGTTAAAGGTAAACTTGGACTTCTCAAGCTCAGATATGAAACATGGAAAATCAGTAACACTCGCGTGTTGCCAAATAGTTCAAATATGAGTAAAGAAATCAATCCATTCAACAAAAGTTCGCTGTTACCCAGATCCCCCCCAGCTATCACCTCAGGGGGGAAAAGGTGAACAGTCTCTTCCTATGGAGACCTCCGATAAAAAAAAAGATCCTATGATGGATTCTTGAAGCAACAAAATAGAGAACTTCAAGAGCAAAATAAAAACTTGATAACGGAAGTGAGCAAACTCAACGCTCAAAAAACCAAACTAACGGCTGACATTGGCAAGCTTGCAAATGGCAGTAAAACGTTGCAGAGACCCCAACCTTCAGTCAATTACAAAAAACAGAAAGTCGATAAAGTTATCAATAATAACTTCGCCAATAAAAAGGCAAATAAAATTTTTCAACGGTAATGCGGATAAGGCGGATAAGGGGGATAAAACGAAAGGCCACAGCAACGGGGGGAAAAATTTAAAAATTGTCTACTGATGTGGAAACAACGGCGACGAGTTTTCCTCAGGTGAATGGGCTGGTTATAACTCGGCCCCGAGTTCCAGACCAAGCGTAATGCGGCGCATAAAACGGCGGCGAAAAAAAAATAAAAGAAGAGGAAGAGGAATCAAGATTCGATGGGTCTACCCGGGCAATCATCCCGTAACACCGAGGGAGTCGATTCCAAACCCCCAAAAATCCGGCTCCGGCGAGTGGTGAGACCGCTAATAAAGTTTTTTCCGCAGGGAAAGAAAATTTTACCTCCTCCTCCGATTAAAGTAATCGGGGGGATGATTTTTTAAAATTAACTGCACTTTTACAAAAGAAAAATGTTAAGAGAGAAGATTTCGTCATCCGATTTTTATCCACTGATGTGTGGAAGGTAAATCCCAAGAATGATGAAACAGCTAAAACGATTCTAGAAACCCTCAAAGAGGAAATGATGAGAAAGTAAAAAATTTATTTTACACTCATGAAAAAAAAAACCTAAGAGATATTAAAGTTATTTGTAAGGGGCTTCACCCTACAATCCCTAATGAAGAAAATTTTTAGGATTTAAAAAAATAAGGTTTTGCCATTAATAAAGTAAACCCGTTTTAATGAAACGAGTCCCCATTATTGAGGACAAATCTAAAAAATCTAAAAATCTAGGTCAACAAACATTGGACGAAATGGTTGTTGATCAAGATAAAAAACGATCGCTGAGGCAAACAAAGAACTACCCCTTCTGGGTCAGCTCAAGAAAAAACTAATAATACTGATCCTACAGATACAAACCTCTTATTTTTTGAAGATAAGGATTATAAAGCCAAAAACCCAAAATTTGTTTATATTCCGGTGCACCAACTCGACTTTAATCACGAGGAGGGCATAGAAAAAATCTATCAAATTAAAGGCATCTGTAATATGGTCGTCAAAATTGAACCAATTAGAGTTCATGCCGATAAAATCATACAGTGTAGACGCTGTCAGTCTTTTGGTCACACAGCGAATTCTTGCGGAAAGCAACCAAGATGCGTAAAAAGCGCATCTAAGCATATTGAGCAAAATTTTCCGTTTGCAAAAAGAATTTTAAATCCTAGGTGCGCAAAATTTCGGGACTATAGGTCACCCCGCTAATTACCGCGGAGCCCCCCTTTTCGAAGGAGATGCAAGCAAGAGGATTTAAAGCTATTAAAAAGAAAATTAAGGAAAATCCCCAAAAATTTTTGGAAAATTCCCTCGTCTTCCCACTAAGGGAAAGGGGAAAAATCAAGAAACAAAAGTCAGTACCCAACACAAGGCAGATCATACGCCCAAACTGTTATCAACGAGCCGAAAGCCTCGCCATCGCAAGATGACGTCACTAAGCAGTTTTTTAAAACAATCGAGTCACAAAGAGTCATGATCGAAAAAATTTAAAAGAGCGTCTCGCCCGTTTCGAAGAATTTTTTTTTGTTGATCAAGATGGATAAATTCTATCTCTGCATCTATGAATGTTATTGCATGGAATGCTGGAGGTCTTACCGAAACGAAAGCACTTGAATTTGTGTTACGCTAAAAAAATTAAACATCGATATTGCTCTAATTTCGGAAACGCATTTCACTAAGGACAAGTGCTGGATTTTCGAAGGCTACAAAACCTATAACTCCAAGCACCCGTCTAATAACTCGGGGGGGGGCTCTGCGGTAGTCGTAAAAAAAAATTTGAGGCACTCGCTTATTAATATAATCGAGAGTGATTTTTCAAATTGTTACTGTCGAAATCGGGACGGACCTTGGGGCCTTTAATATTGCCTCTTTTTACTCGCCGCCCCGTTATGGGATTACAAAAGATGAATACACGAGCTTGCTTGAAAAATTGGGTAATCGCTTCCTTATCGGTGGGTTTGGGAATTGTAAAAACGTGAGAGGGGCTTCCAGACTCACAAATATTAAAGGAAGAAATTTTAGAGGAGGCTGTCAATGAAATTAATGGAAATTTCATTACGCCCGGTAAACCTACATATTATCCCCCTTTAAATAGTAATAAACAACCCCAGTAATTGATTTTTTTGTGTATAATAATATTCCCTTGGAACAAAGAGTTGCTTGTGACACCTTGGATGTTAAAATTGACCATTCACCCGTAACAGTAACCATTTTTACTACCCCAGTATTAATGAAGAAAACTCCTAGTCTTACTTCTCACAAAACAGACTGGGAAAAATTTAGATCTGTATTGAATGAAAAAATAAATTTAAATGTACATATTAACAGTATCGAAGATCTCGAAAATCAAAATGATTTACTCGTTAAGTTGATCCAAGACGCTGCTAAAGCATGCACTCCAGTCGCCACCCAGGGTATCAGGTTTTGTTGTCTTCCATATGATCTGGTCGACTTGATTAGAATTAAAAGGAGAGCAAGGAAAATAATGGTAAGAACGAGACTGGGAAAAGATAAAAGGGAGTATAATAGATTGAAAACGTAGTTAAAAACAGACTGAGTGAATTCAGGAACAATAAATTTGAGAGATTCATAGCAAGCCTAGGGGCTAGGGAAATTGATGACTATAGCTTATGGAAGGCTACAAAATACTTGAAGCGACCTGCCCAGCTTAGTTTTCCGATACGTAAGTCCGATGACGGGTATGCCAACAATAGTCAAGATAAAGCAGAAGTTATCGCCAATCACCTAGAAAATACGTTTCAACCGAATCCATGTGACGACGATGACCTTTTAACTCACTTGCATCAAGAAAATAAAAATATTAATTTGTTGTCAAAAGTGAAAATTTCAAAATTTACCTATGATGAACTTTTCGAGGAAATTAAATTATATATATAAAGCTGTCGTCCCTCCTAAATGTTTTTTCTATTTCCCGAAAATTGGCCGAAGCGATTTCCCTCAAATTTGACACGATGATTCCTTAGGGTATTTAGAAAAAATCTGTCCGAACAGTTTTTGAAAAAGTCGTCTGTGAGCGCCGCAAAATGAATTTTAAAATAAGAGTGAAAACTCATTTTCGCACGACGCACGGACAGCGAGGTAGGCCTGTGCGATGTCTCGTTCGGTCCATCGAAGTCACTTCGATGCCGATTTCTAACATCGGAGCGATGTATCGAAACATCGAAAAATCGGAAAATATCGAAACATCGATCCACATTGAAACATCGATCGGTATCGAATCATTAATTTACTTAAAAACATCGAAACATCGATATGCATCGAAAAATTGATCTGCATGTAAGCATTGTAAGCATTACATTTACATCAAAATACCAAAACATCAACAAAAAACTGTCATATTTCTTGATTTTTGTTTTAAAGATCGATTGGAACAGTGACCAACACGACCCTTTGATCGGAAAAATCGATAGAATCGAAGTTGTAATGTTTCGATGCGAATCGATGTTTCGGTGTGGATCGATGTTTCGATGTGGATCGATGTTTCGATGCATCTCATGAGACATCGAACCGCATTCGATGTCCCTTAAACATCGAACAAGCGTCGATGTATCGAACATCGCACAGGCCTACAGCGAGGTGACGAGATGCAACGCGTCACCGCCTGAGCTGGATTCTCTGCTCTTCCCCCACCCCTCCACCGCTACGCTCGGCCGAGTCTCACCTTATCAGTTGACGAGTCAGTGCAGCGAGAGCGGTGAAGGGGGGAGGTTCGTTCGTCGGTCATCTCTTGCGCACTGATTAATTCGTTCTTTCTCCAAAATTTTTCTGTCGCTCGCCCTTACCCGCAACCTTCTCTCTCACTCCTTACGGACGCTCATCTCTCTCGACTAACGCACTCCCATTCTTCGTATTAACCATTCGTTTGCCTTTCTTCTTCTTTCCTCTCTTTTCATTTTATTCTTTAAATTTTTATCATTTCGACTTATATCACTCGGGATCGTTGAATAACGTTCCTAATATTTTGCAGTATGGTCTTGATTTAATTTTTTTTTTTTTTTTTTTTTTTTTTTTTTTTTTTTTTTTTTTAAAGAAAACATTCTTAGCGCATTTTGCATTTATTTTTTCCGTGGATTGTCACCGTTATATGTAACCTTTAAGCACTCGCTTCTCTTTTATAATTCCTCTTCGATTTTCAACGCTTTTATTTTGGTATCCTCCGCGTCTTATTAGTTCTTTTTACACATTGCCCGGCAATATCTTTTTTTTTAATTTATTTATTTAATACAAGAAAGTACAAGCGCTTTGCGCTCACATTCTTACATTTTCATCTCTTTAATTCTCAGCACCAATACTCCGTTTCATTTTATCATTTTTTACCAACTACCAACTAGCCCGTAACCCTAGAATGCTGGCCGTGGAGGGCGCCCGTAGGGTGCTTGGAACGGCTAGTATAAAACTAAAGTGAAGAAGGCCCCAGGTTTCGACCTGATTTCAGGAGCTGTAATCAAGCAGCTTCCAGCCTTAGCTTTAAGATTATTGATTAAAATTTTTAATTCAGTTTTAATTCTAGAGCATGTACCCAGTCATTGGAAAAAGGCTGAGGTAATTGTACTTTTAAAACCCGGAAAGCCCCCAGCGGAACCGAGTTCATACAGGCCTATATCGCTTTTACCCATCATTGGCAAATTATTTGAAAAATTGTACATTAAACGATTTAAAAAGGATCATCGGTGATAAAAAACTTGTCATCGATGAACAATTCGGATTCAGAGCCAAACATGGGACTCTGGAGCAGCTCCACAGAATTTCTTCCATTGTGGAAGCTGCCCTGGAGGGGGGAGGCTTCTGTAACGCTGTTTTCCTGGATGTGTCGCAGGCTTTTGATCGTGTATGGCACGAAAGATTAATCTACAAATTGTCTAAAATGCTTCCGGGAAACCATGTTAAGATACTATCATCGTATGTCTCTAACCGATTTTTTAGAGTGAGATTTGAGGACTCCTACTCTGATTTTCGTCCAATCAGAGCCGGAGTTCCTCAAGGCTCGGTTCTCTCGCCCATTTTGTACAGCCTGTACACTTCGGACCTACCGAGGCCACGTAAAGGCTGTAGAGTTGGAGTTTTTGCCGACGATACTGTTTACGTGGCTTCGGCTCAAAATTATGGACGTACTGTTCACTTGTTACAAGAAAGCATGCTGGACGTCCAGGAATGGACCTCTGATGACCGTTCAAAGGTGAATGCGAACAAATCTGAGAATGTTGTTTTTACCAACAGAACTTACGTCCACTCTCCGCTAGTTTTAAACGGGGATATCATTCCCCATTCCATGAAAGCAAGGTACCTGGGCCTTGTCATGGATTCAAAGTTAAAATGGAAAGATCACATTATAACAAAGAAGGAACAAATTAATCTGAAAAATAGAAAAATGTTATGGCTAATTGGACGCCGCTCGAAATTAAGGCTGAGTAACAAAATACTCTTATACAAATCCATGATAAGGCCCATTTGGGCTTATGGGTGCCAGTTGTGGGCGTGTTCTGCCAAGAGCAACGTTCATAGGATAGAAGTCGTACAGAACCTTTTGTTGAGACAAATCGCGAATGCGAGATGGTATGAGAGGAACAGCGATATCAGGGCTGAACTCGGGATTGAAAGCTTAGAGTTGTTCGTATCCAGAATGTACAACCGGTATGAAGAGCGCTTGCACCTCCATCCAAACCCATTGGCCCTTAGGCTTTTGGACTGGGTGGGAGATGTAAGACGACTAAAAAGGAGGAAGACTCATGAGCTTTCGACCCCCCACTTTCTCAAAATTTAATGGAAGTCCTGGCCAACTCTAACCGCCAGGGACTTTCCATTTCAATAAATTTAAAGTAAAAAATACTAACCTTTTTTACTTTCATTAGATATACATGTTAGGTATTTTTGCCCATTTTTGTACCATCTTCTTTTGCCCATTTTGTACCATTTTCTAATTTTCCGTTTTCAGCTTTTACCATTTTTCTATTCTAATTTACCACCATCACTTTTCTTTTTTAAATCCGGCTTATATTTCTATTATTCTATTTTTTTTTTCTCTCTCTCTCTCTCTTTTGTAATTCTGATTCACAGTTCTTTAAATTTGCTATATTTAATATGCGAATGACGAAATCTCTCTCTCTCTCTCTCTCTGTCTTAAAATGGATGTATATATGTGTCATACTTATATTTTAGTTAGTATAAGTTGAACTAAATGTAAAATTTTAAAGACTACATAGTCTGAAATTGTAATACAAATACTTTAATTTGTGTATTGTAATAAATAAAAAAAAAAAAAAAAAAATACATAAATGGAACACTTGCGAATTCGTGAAAAAATAATCCTTTAATATACAGAACTAACCATTTCAGGTGCCCTTTACACGTCAAGCATTCTAGGGGTATAGATTAGTAGGTGTGGAGGTTTAAGGCGTTTGTGGATTTTAATGGGTCTGTTACAAACTTTTGCTACAACGATAAATAGTGTTTCTTCGTAGGTAAAATCGCGTGAAAAGTCCATGGGTGGCATCAGAAAGTCATGAAATGCGATGATAAACTCACAAGAGATGTTTAATGAAATGCAAGATGGCGGTAAAGTATCGAGCAGTCCGTATGCATGCACCTTTAACATCCAAGAATTGCCAACGTTGACAACCTCAAAGCGTCAGAGGTTATGTGTTTTATTTACATTGTGATTGGGTGTGATCGATATTGTGAGGTTGGCTATCCTTGGATGTTCGTGGTGCATACATACAGGTTGCTCGATATTTTACCGCCAACTTGGAGTTCATTAAACGTCTCTTGTGAGTTTATTATCGCATTTCATGACTTTCTGATGCCACCAATGGACTTTTCACGCGATTTTATATGATACAGAACACTCTATAGCGCTGGAGCAAAAGTCTGCAACAGACCCATTCCCCCTCCCCCATTTATTTTGTTGAAAAGTATCGAAAGTTTACAGTCAAAACTAAGCCATTATTCATTACAACTCATTGTAATATTATTTTTTTTTCTGTTGCCATCGGTCAATATCATTTTTCGTGTTGGAGAAGCAAAGTTCCATGTGGACCTATAATTTCCAAAATTTGAAGAAGCTTCCAGTAAAAAATACTGTACACGCGAGAAACTTTTTAGGATAGGAAAATAAGTTATTCCAGAGTCAATTCCATAGCCGCAGGAAGGAGGCTGTCCAGGGGTGGAAGACACGTGACAGCCCCTCTCACTTTTTAGAGCTATTAATGCGAATTTTACCCCCGTCCCTTTGTTCTGGATTTTAAAAACCTTTTTTTCGCAACAAAACGCCCAAAATTTCCTCAAAAATCCCTTGATTGCATAGACGCTCATAAAGGGGTTTTCAATTTGCCGATCCCCCAGAATTTCAAATGTTTCCAATGACCAAGACCTGCTTAGTGAGACGTCATGAAAAAAATTGGTTCCAAAAAAAGGCTCCGCCTCACTCGCGTTCTCGAGGGTTTTCCCATATGAAACACGATCCAAATTTTCAAATACAAGTGCTAGTAAACAACATGTTCTTTGCACCAGTTGTGTTTATCACACCATTGGGTTCCACGTCCCTTATAAAAATTTCCGATTGTTTCAATGAATTTTCCGGTAGGATATATATTCCCGCGCTTTTTTTCCCATAGAAATAATCGAAATTCCATAGAGACAATCGGAATTCGTGTAGATTCAAGCGCGCTGACTATAGCAACGATAGGTTTCATGATTGAAATAAGGCGAAATCATCTATGGCTCTATTCTTACAGTTTTAACAGCCACTTTTTTCTCAGTGATAAAATATGAGCCCGCTATATTCCAAACTTTTTGAAACATCGCGCATCAATGCACAATCACAATTATATCGAAGAAAGTCCTATGTTTTGTCCTTGTCACACTCACAGTTTCTTATGAGCACAAAATTCCAGGATATAGGCTCATCTGCACCATCACGACATGTGTTATACCTCGAGAAATAGCTTCGATACGAAGAGAAGTTAGAATGATTGAGTGTCATGGCGGTGATACTCCCATAAGAGACCGTGAGGAAGACGAGGACAAAACGTAGAACATCTTTCGGTATAACTGTGATTGTAAATTCGCTTGATTGTAAATTCGCTTGTGATCTTTTAAGAATTATGTTAGAGTGAAAAGATACTTTAAAATACGTGGAATCTAATGGTGCAATAAAATTCGAGAAAACTGTTCTTTAACTAGCATGAATTTGCGTTCGAAAATTCGGATCTGATTTCTTATAGGTAAATCAACAAGAGTGAGAGATAGAGCATTTGCTTGGAACCAATTCTGATCGTGACGTCATCACTAAACAGGTCTACTTAAGGATATGAACGAGTCCCTCTCTTTTCTATTCCCCGCCCGCTCTTTATCAATACCTCGCCGTCACTTCTTTCCGAAACCCTCGTCAAACAGATTTTGACACATTTACGACCGCTTAATGCACCGTGAAGAAATCTTGTGACCGGTGGAGCCCAAAGGCGAGGGGCAAGGAGGGTTCCTGCGGGAGATGTTTCCACCCCCCTCCTGCCTTTGAATTTTGACTCATAGGTTGGCACAAATGACTTAGGTTGCTGGACCTGTATGGAATTCTCGTTCAAAGGAATTCGACTTTGACGCTTAATAACTTATTGAAATTAACAGGAATACGAAAACTTTTACAATTTTAAGAAAATAGACGCCGAGATCTCCTGGATTGCAGCAATAAATTAACAATTAATGAAAACCAGTTTTATGAAAACACGTTTTTAATTTTTCAAACCTTTCCCGCCAAGGTTTTGCCATAAGCAAAGCATGCAACCTATATATTAGATATGAAAATGAAAACAAAAAGCGTACCGTATATATACGGCACGCTTAAAAAAAAAAAAAATAAAGAAATAATAAAGAATGAATGTAGTGGGCAGCGCTTGAAATACGGCAACGTTGCTATTCCATTTAAAGTCATGATAAAGGTCTAAATACTGACGGTATACATAGTGCTTTTACTCACATTGATATTTGTAACGTGGGTTTAAATGGACTAAATGCAATATTGCTGAATTGTGCGCGCCGCCACTGAATGAACGAATTATTGATTTTGGGGTGTACCTGGGTGGTAAATAATTCTTTACATTAGAAAAAAAAAAAAAAAAAAAAAAAAAAAAAAAACTCCCAAAACGAACTCCTTGGTTTTGTAAATAGCTCGGGTTCCTGCGCATTAAAGCCAGTGCATCCAGATCAGTAATAAGATCAGTAATATTTTTTCAACTTATGGAACCATCGGTGATTATCAAAATTCTTTCAAATTTAAAGTCAACGGTGTTTCCATCAATGGACGCAAATATTTCAGATCAGAGTATTTTCGTGGGTTATATTCGCGCTGCTAGGACTGTCTAATTAATCTTTTTGTCATCCGGTGGAGTCATCGGTGAATCGTCGGTGAATTTAGAAAAATGCATTTTAAGTTCCGCAAAGTAATTGTCCAGAAAATAATACAAACTGCTATATTTATTAAACTTGCTGAATCTGTGTTCACTTTTTACTGTTTAAGTGTTCAGGGCTTTCCTTTTAGTTGCCATACTTTTTCTGAGTATAGCGTTATTTTTTTGGAGGCAAAAAAAGGAAGAAAGTGTGGATGAATTTCCAAAATGAGAAATACGGGGGTGGAGCAGATGTGTGTAATCTTATGAGCTCCACTTATAATGTATTTTTTCAATAAGTCAGGACTGAATTTATCGGTAACTCCCGTGAGGATTCCAATGTTAAGATAACTTGGACAGGGAGTTGCCAATTTCAGCGTAAAAAGGCCGCAGGTTTGCCTTATCCAAAAAGGAAGCGCTGAGTCTCTAACACTAAACGCCACTTTCACACCATAACTCTTTTTGTCACCCTCTCATCCCTCTCATCCCCCTCCTTCTAACTTCCAGCCCTAAACAGTTTAATGATGATGGCGAGTCAAATCTTATCTTTTCTTCTTTTATACGAGGGAAAATTCCGTACCGACCCTATAAAGTCTTTTAGTTTGTTCGGATATTTTATTTTTCTTCCCTTTATTTCCTTCTTTCCCTTAGAGAATAATGCAAGTGTTAAATACGTCTTTGGTAGTTTGTTATTTACATTCTTTAGTGCAGACTATCGTACACAGCCAGAGATTACTAAGCCTAAGAGATATATGGCATAACGATTCAAAAGTGTTATCCGACTCCTACGAAGTATGCAATGTGGCGTACGCTGGTGACCGTAAACATTGTTACTACTGTTGTTGTTTGAATGAGATTTGACAGCAACGCCACTAACTAAATTAATAAGATTAATAAAGTGTTTGGGAAGTTTAATGAGCTCTGAGTATATTTTGTACGTGAATTTGAAAATCTAAGTCACTTTAATCATTTCATCGGCCATTAAATGACAAACATTTAGATGCTGCAGAGAATCTAACCTCATTTCCAACAACATGAATAACAACAATGTTTACGGTCACCAGCGTACTGCACGTTGTATCACGGCCATTCTGCAGGCGTTTTTTACGGAGCCCGGCCAACGGTTTTTTAACACGGCGGAGATAGGAAGTGCCATATCTCTTAGGCTTAGTAATCTCTGTACACAGCAAACATATTTCATGCAATTTTTATCGATTTATATTGCTAAACCAGCGCAGCGGGGCGATCTTTGAAATAATTTGATAAGGCCGGTCCCTTTAAAGTGTTTATCAAAAAGGAGAGCTCTTTAATCAAGTATCCCTCCGCTGCTTTCGATAAGCTATCGCCCACTTGAAACACCCCGATAGCTTTATCGAATGTAGCGAAAGATACTTGGCTAAAGAGATCTTCCTTTCGAAATACACTTTGAAGGGACCAATAGCAGAACTTCATTTATCCAGTCTACCAGCCTCATCTAATAATTTCAAAGATAGGTCCGCAGGTATGGTCCTGTTCAAGGGACATATTCTTCCTGTAGATGTCTCTCGCTTCTTTCCCCTGCCTTTGGGTTAAGGAAAAAGGGCAAGGAAAATTTTCTTTCGTTTGAAGAAAAAAAGTCCCTCAACTGATTTTCTTGATTTCTTTGAGTGGAACGGACACATTTCCTTGCTTGACAAGAAAATAGTACTTTCACTCTGGTCTTCCCTTTAATCACTAAATGGGAAATTGGAATCTTATCTTTGGTGCTCGCTCTAGTTTCTTTGTTGTAAAGGTGGACGAAAATGCATAGAGTTAGGTGAGAGTGAGAGGGAGAGGGATAGAGCATGATTTTTTATTCTACGTAAGAACAAATATTACAAAGAAATAAACTGACGCAAAATCGGAACACAAAAGAAAAAAATTACGTACAAAATTGAGACGAAACCATACGAAACATAAGAACAGATAAATTAATAATAAATCGTAAGAAAATCAATAAATGAATGAAAGAAAAGAAAGTTTTTACGCTGGGAGGCAGAATTAGGACTATCAAGCCCTATCTTCCACTCAACCTGCTCCCAGTTCATCTACCTCAAAATGAAAACAGAAGTCACTAAGAATAAAAAATAATAATAATACTGGTTAGACAAATTAATTTCTTTCTCCGACACATGCATCAGAGGGAGAGGGAGAGGGGGAGGGAGAGGGAGAGGGAGAGGGAGAGGGAGAGGGAGAGGGAGAGGGAGAGATGGAAAATAAATAGAAAGGGAGTTGACAGGTCGAAAAAAGAAGAACTGAAGCGCGGCTCATGGAAAGTAAATATGAGCTCTTTCCTCCGGAATGAGCATCATGTCTAAATTTGGAATCTTTTTGAAGCGCGCACCGGTTGTTTCGTTTTTTGACTCCTCTTTCAGAAAACGTTTCAAATCTCCGACCTTTAAAAAAACCGAGATCCCATTCATATTTAACGTATCCATTGATACCTAGTGCATGAGCAAATACTTCCTGCTGAGTGCCGTTCGAGCTGATGGGTCGGACGCGAACGCGTTGCTGCTCTGAATTTATAAACCGTCCCTATTCAACACCCAGTGGATCGGATCAGGGCCTTATGTGGCACAGGCAGATCCGTGGAATAAATCCGCACTTTTTAGCAGTTATGTTAGAACAAGATAAAGATAGAGTCCAAAGTATCGCGACCCCCCCCCCCTCCCTACTATCTTTTTGTTTAAAGTTTGTGTCGCCATAGTTCTGGAAAAATAGAAAGGCAAATACCGAAGTAGATAAATAAAGGTAATTGACCGATCTATATGGGCGGTTTGACGTCATTCGGTGAAAAATCCGTTTGTTGAAAGTTCCAGTCCCTCTCTCTCACTTGGCAGAGATGAATTTCTCGAGTCATTTTAATACGCTTTTGTGAAGTGTGTGAAGAAGGCCTCGTCCAGTAAATTCGACACAAGAAAGCGATAACTATGCTTGAGTGTCACGGGTGAGAGGAGGTAGTTTGGGACTCTGTACTCGAGTTTTCTCTCAGCTTATTGCGACTAATAAATGCGCACTGTTGGCTAAACGCGCGTTGACATCTGTAACGCTGCACTAAAATAACCGTCTATTGTATGCGTTGTGCGAGATAAACTTTTCTCGGTAGTTTAAAGGTTAGTTATGTCAGTTGATCTACCGGAACTGGTCCACCCAATCAGCAATCGTAAACGAGTTCACGTTATCAGTCAAAGGGAGTGCCCGCATATATCGACAACGTAAATTGACAAACGACAGAATTCACTTAGCAAAGCTATCCGGTTTTCCGTCTCCCTCTTTTTATCCACCATACTCATATGCACCAGCCTGTATTAACAAGCGTATTAATCGGATTTTGGCAAAAACTTGGATCAGCCTGGATATCATCCAACGTCTTCAGTGTTTTTAAGAACATGCATGTGACTCAAAACAACATCTTGAAATCTCGAATTACTATTCCTTTTGTGAAGAAAAAGTGTTAATTTTCTTGGTTTATCTCTATACTTTTGCTCCGAACCTAGAAAATCTCACGAAAATATTCCAAGGTGATTTGCTGCTTGGTTCACCAATGACGATAGTAACTGTGATGAGAGCGTAGCTGTAGCCAGGATGTTGTCAGTTTTCTCTCTTATAGCCTATTTGAACGCATGTGTTATCAGCAAAGGATGGATAAATGGGCTATTAGGTGACTTCAGCCCCTGTTAGAAAGACAAGTTTCTGGCTATTCATAGCTATATATGGATGGGAGAACCTCTTTTAAATCAGTTACGCCTCTGATGAGTAAAAACACCGAGGATATATGAGCAAAAATCAAGTTTAAATAAATATTAAACGACAAAATAATAATTTGGCTGCTTTTTAAAGCCGATTGATTATACGATCTCGTTTCGAGAGTATACGTTTGTTTGTAAGGAAACTATTTCGGGGCAGAAAAAACTAATTTTTTAAATATATCCGACCAATTCTCTTTTCCGATTCCAGCGTGCGGAGTTTGAAACAAGCGTCGCTGCAGCTCAGCAACGATTCGTGGGATGCGGCGCAATGCACATTAAACTGCACCGGAATATCAGTTTCATTTACTTACGATATCGATCTCCATTTTTTCAAGAGGGTCCGATAAGGGTTGAAAAAAAATGGGAAAAAGAGAACAGGAACAGGAAGAGATGAATGTGACGTGAAGACAGGAGAGATGTGAAGGGATATCACGCCTTGAAAAATGCAACCTATTTTCCTGGCTAACGCTGCTGTCGAAGGGAAATGAGGGCAGTTAAATAAAATTGACAGCTTGACCATTTTCGAGAATATTCAAATGGTTGGAAATTATAATATTGCAGGTCTGCCGTTTTTTGAATCTCACGTGGAATTTTTGAATTCACCGATGAGTGTACCAATTGATAAAACATTTACTATAATCAGTTCAGCAATGTGACTATACAGGGTGTCCGAGAAATGAGTTCACACTTTTGCTGTGAGCGCCTGGTTGATTGTAAAAATCTGAAAAATTCAGGAATAATCTATTACCCCTAAGCGACTTCAGAGAAAATATCGGGGGGCTCCCACCCCCCTTAAGGGGGGAGGGAGCCCCCCAATATTTTCTCTGAAGTCGCTTAGGGGTAATAGATTATTTCTGAATTTTTCAGATTTTTACAATCAACCAGGCGCTCACAGCAAAAGTGTGAACTCATTTCTCGGACACCCTGTATAGACGGTTTTAATGTGCCGTTACAGAAGTCAGCGGTGCACACGGCGACGGTCGCAATCATCAGCTGCGACAAAACTCGCGCACTAAACTATCTCTCTCTCTCTCTCTCTCTCTCTCTCTCTCTCTCTCTCTTTTTTGTAACTCTCATGAATTTGTCTCTTTCCAGAGTCATATTCCATTTACGGAGCCCTCTCCCACGAAATTGTCTACTCAAAAGTGCAATTCATTAACTCAAGAAATTCATTTCTTCCAAAACGTTTCACAAAAAATGTATCGGGCTACGATTTTAGCGAAAAGAGGGAGATATCCAGAGACAAATAGAGACTCAGCACACCGTATGCTCCCCGTGTTAGAAAAGTGAAGCAAGTTTAGCGGTCACAGTTTTGTTCGGGAGTCACCGGCTGCAACGATAAACAGTCGCCTACTGTTGAGTGGTGAGCTCAACAAAAGGCTGCGTGATTGGTCCGCGGTCCCGGAAACGGAAACAGGTTTTGCTTGGCGAATGCAAACTACGCGCTCATCAGTCAACAGTAGGCGACTGTTGGCTGTTGTTTTGATGAGTTCCGACCAAAATTGAGCCCCGAAAAGTGGACACCTGTCGCAAGCTTTGTGATGGGTCTCTATTTGTCTCTGGAGATACCAGTACATATAGGGGTCACGTGAGAGTGACAGAGATAGTTTTGTTCGCTTAATGAACTTTTTCCCCAGATCAAGTCATCACAAAACCCGTCTTTAACACACAGAAATTCTTATCCGTTACCTTTTTAAAACCAATGAGATCATCGGTGAATATCTTATTTCTAAGTCACTGATGTTTCTATTTGCGCACTACGGTCGACGATTGTCAAAAATGGTAAAAAATCAGACAGTAAATTTGTCATTAATGCATCATTAATAACGTGTTATAAGACCAATTTTCACCTCTGATAACGCACACTTAACATGTAATTCAAACCTAGAAATGTCTCTGGAAAGTTTTAAATTAAGCTCAAGAAGTCCAAAATGACAATTTTTGATTAATTTGATTTTTCACTGATTTTTTTCCCACTTTTTTTTTTTTTTTATCCACGGGCGGATACAGCCATTTCTCTTTCTAACTCTCTGTTCAGCCGTTCGTGCGAATGTTCTAGTTAAGGATAGCAGAGGGAGCTATCACGGGACTTTAACCCAGTGCCGAAGGATGCAATCTAGCAACGTTGCAGGTCGTCCATTTAAACCCGTTAAAAAGATTGAACTACTGGGTGTCGGTGAACACCTTCGAATTCGACCTCTTACATGGAATTAAATGGGCACAATGCAACGTTGTCAAATTGCACGCTACGCCATTGCTTTAGCCCCTGTCTCCGTCCCTTCCTAACACAAGTAATCAAGTGGGAGGAGAGAGAGAGACAGGCAAATTCCTGTAACCACCCATTTTTCGATCTCAGACCATATAGTGCGGTGGACGTATAAAGATTGCAAATCAGAGTATTTTCGTGGATTGTAATCACACTTTTAACCTGGACTATGAAATATTCATTTCTTTTGGGTGGAATCATCAGGGAATTAAAAAAAAAAAAAAAAAAAAAAAAAAAAAAAAAAAGCAGGGAAAATTCCAACACGCAGGTGTTGGAAAAGCGTGCCACTAAAGTCTGAACAGCTTTAATGCTTTTGCTAGCAATGATAATAATTAGACAGCATTCAACATGGAGCTGATCTCGAGAAAATTGAGTCCAAAGTTGAAGAGCTAGCATTTAAACAAAAAACTTGGAATTACTTACGTTTTGATTTCATTCAACTACCGTGTTGTGTTTTTGCATTTCAACACCGGAAAAGTGGAATTTACTATGTAGGAAAGGTTCTTTAAATTTTTTGCGTTTAAAGTGACTTTGGGTTTCCCTTTTTTCTTTTTTTTTTTGGGATAATCACGAAAAACGAAACTCTAAGAGAAACCAAACGGCAGAGTTGGTTTACACTGTTGATTATTTTAAAATCCGTTAATCCGGACTTAAGTCCGTTCCCAATTCTATAAAAGGAAACCCGTGGCGGCTCGTGCAATGTGGCAACAGTGGAATCCCTCCATTTAAACCTATGTAAAACAATCGATCTTCAGGAGGTGCAATGCACCCCCAAGATATCGATACTTTTGCATAGGTTTTAAAAGGTAAAAAAGCATGGTTGCCAAATCGCACGAGCCGCCACTGAAAGGAACCAAGTCGGAGTTGGTTCCTTACGTGACTCGGATTAAGGTTTAACCTAATCAGCCAAAGGAACCAAGTTCTCATTTTATTTCATCATATGGACAATGACATCAATGAGGCTCACCAGCTCACTTTTACCTGGAATTTTGACGGGAAATAGTTGTTATTACAGAAGAAGCACTTGTTGCTTCGAGATTCAGTATTGCTAGCTCTATCAATCAATAACTCAATTTTATCAAAAATGTCACTCGGTTCTTTTGTGACAAGTGCTGTCCAATTGAGCTTGTTTGGTGAGAAATTATGAAAAAAATAAATTTAGATCAGATGTATCTGTAGGGAGATGAGTCAAAGGCTTTTTTTTTTGTGTTTGTTTTTTTTTTTTTGTTTTCAAAACTTTGGAGGGCTCTAGCTCAGAAGAGAAACAATTGCAGCACATACTCATGTGGGAAAAATAAAGTCTTATATATATGTATGTTGACCCCAAAAATACACTCCATAAGTTTGGCACTCAAGTTTTGAAACACCCTGTTCTTGATATTTTGCTCCCCCCCCCCCCCTTCACAAAAGACAACATCTTGACCATGCACTTTTTTAAAATCACAGTTTGACTGTAGAGATATTTTCTCCCCCCCCCTTAACGAAAAAGGGGAGAATGGGTCACCTATCTCTGATGTTCGTCTTGCGCGTGCACAGATTGTTCGGCTTTACGACTGCAATTTTGGCTTTCTTTATAATGCGTTTTTTGGGTTTATTAGTGGATTTTATGACTATTTGATGCCGCCAATGTAATTTTCAGACAATTTTACATCAGAATCAAAACTCTATAGCACTGTAGCAAAAGTTTGCAAAAAACCCCATTGAAAGCTGAAAAGAGAAATTATTTGATAAGGCTCGATCTTTTTTACCCACATAAACTATAGACAATAGATATTTCTAAATCCCTCCACCTTTTAAACGGCTTGTTCAGGGATCAAACATGAGGTGGCGTTCTTTTGAAGTAAAAAAGTGTCATATTCGGAAAAGCCGTGATTCTAAATAATAAACAGTTTTTTTTATTTTTTTTCCGTTTTAGGTGCTGTCAGCACTTGTTGCGATTGTCACGATGTAGATACGTAATATGCATAAATGGAACACTTGCGAATTCATGAAACAATAATCCTTTAATATACAGAACTAACCATTTCAAGTGCCCTTTACACATCAAGCATTCTAGGGGTATAGATTAGTAGGTGTGGAGGTTTAAGACGTTTGTGGATTTTAATTCCCCCTCTCCCCATTTATTTTCTTGAAAAGTATCGAAAGTTTACAGTTAAAACTATGCCATTATTCACTATAACGCATTGTCATATTATTTCTTTTTTTTTTTCTGTTGCCGTCGGTCGATATCATTTTTCGTGTTGGAAAAGCAAAGTTCCATATGGACCTATAGTTTCCAAAATTTGAAGAAGCTTCCAGTGAAAAATTTTGTACACGCAACGAACTTTTTAGGATAGGTAAATAAGTTATTCCAGAGTCAATTCCATAGCCGCAGCGAGGAAGCTGTCCAGGGGTGGAAGACACGTGACAGCCCCTCTCACTTTTTAGAGCAATTAATGCGAATTTTACCCCTCTGGCTCCCTGTGTTCTGGATTTTAAACACCTTTTTTTCAACAAAACGCCAAAAAAGTCCTCAAAAATCCCTTGATTCCATCGACGCTCATTGAGGGGCTTTCAATTTGCCGATCCCCCAGAATTTCAAATGTTTTCGATGCAAAGACCTGTTTAGTGTGACGTCATGAAAAAAAATTTGGGTTTCCCAAAAAAAGGCTCCGTCTCACTCGCTCTCGTGGGTTTTCCCATACGAAACACAGTCCAAATTTTCAAATACAAGTGCTAGTAAACAACACGTTCTTTACACGTTGTGTTTATCACACCATTGGGTTCCACGTCCCTTATAAAAATTTCCGATTGTTTCAAAAAATTTTCCGATTGGATATATATTCCCGCGCTTTATTTCCCATAGAAATAATCGAAATTCCATAGAGACAATCAGAATTCGTGTAGATTCAAGCGCGCTGACTACAGCAACGATAGGTCTCATGATTGAAATAAGGCGAAATCATCTATGGTTCTATTCTTACAGTTTTAACAGCCACTTTTTTCTCAGTGATAAAATATGAGCCCGCTATCACAAACTTTTTGAAACATCGCGCATCGATGCACAATCACAGTTATCAGTTTCTTAAGAGCACAAAATTCTAGGATATAGGCTCATCAGCACCATCACGGGTGTGTTGTACCTCGAAAAATAGCTTCGATACGAAGAGAAGTTAGAATGATTGAGGGCATGCCCGGTGATACTACCATAAGAGACCGTGAGTAAGACAAGGACAAAACGTAGAACGTCTTTCGGTATAACTGTGATTGTAAATTCGCTTGTGATCTTTTAGGAATTATGTTACAGTGAAAAGATACTTTAAGGCAAGTGGAATCTAATGGTGCAATAAAATTTGAGAAAACTGTTGGTTAACTAGCATGAATTTGCGTTCGAAAATTTGGATCTGGTAAATCCACGAGAGTGAGCGAGATAGAGCATTTGTTTGGAACTAATTCTGATCGTGACGTCATCACTAAACAGGTCTACATAGGTAGCGTTCTAGAATTCAACCATTTACTGCATCCGTGCAAAAAAGATTACATTACCCTGTGATACTGTATATCTATGTACATTGGAAAGTGCTGCTATTCATAATCTTTTCTGCATCGAGACAATAAAGGGATGAATTCTAGAACGGTACCTTAAGGATATGAATGAGCCTCTCTCTTTTCTATCCCCCTCCCTCTCTTCATCAATACCTCGTCGCTTCTTATCGATGTACCCTCGTCAAACAGATGTTGACACATTTACGACCGCTTAATGCACCGTGAAGAAATCTTGAGACCGGTGGACCCCAAAAGGCGAGGGGCAAAGAGGGTTCCTGCGGGAGATGTTTCCACCCCCCTCCTGCCTTTGAATTTTGACTCATAGGTTGGCACAAATGACTTAGGTTGCTGGACCTGTATGGAATTCTCGTTTGAAGGAATTCGACTTTGACGCTTAATAACTTATTGAAATTAACAGGAATACCAAAACTTTTACAATTTTAAGAAAATAGACGCCGAGACCTCCTGGATTGCAGCAATAAATTAACGATTAATGAAACCAGTTTTAAGAAAACACGTTTTTAATTTTTCAAACCTTTCCCGCCAAGGTTTTGCCATAAGCAAGGCATTGGACTTATACAGGGTGTCCCAAAATTGATAGTAACTATTTTTACCACGTATTTTTGGGGCCAAAATAAGACTTTTTTTTCCTATGAACACGTGTCCGAAAATGCCCCCCCTCGGAGCTACAGCCCCCCAAATTTTTTAAAAAAAAATCGGTTTTTCTTCGATTCTAGCAACGGATTTCCGTAAAAATGGATGAAAATTGGTTTCCAAGGGTAATTTTAGGCGTTCTTTCCGATTCCGGGGTCAAAAATTTCCGAAAAGGTCAAGAAAGGGGGGTTTGAGGGGGGTTCAAATTTAAATTGAATAATTTTTTAGTGCTCCGTAAGAAAATGAGAAAAATACCAAAAGAATCTAATGGAACAAAACAAAAGAAACATTTTTGATCTCTTGTGTTTTTTTCATAAGACACACGGGAAACGAGTAAAATCGATTTTTCGCCGGGAGCGCACAGCCCGATAGCGCTGCTCTGTGCACTCAACTAGACTCAACGATCGACTCGACGCAACGCGGCACTGAAACAGCGCTATCGGGCTGTGCGCTCCCGGCGAAAAATCGATTTTACTCGTTTCCCGTGTGTCTTATGAAAAAAACACAAGAGATCAAAAATGTTTCTTTTGTTTTGTTCCATTAGATTCTTTTGATATTTTTCTCATTTTCTTTCGGAGCACTAAAAAATTATTCAATTTAAAATTTGAACCCCCCTCAAACCCCCCTTTCTTGACCCTTTCGGAAATTTTCGACCCCGGAATCGGAAAGAACGCCTAAAATTACTCTTGGAAACCAATTTTCATCCATTTTTACGGAAATCCGTTGCTAGAATCGAAGAAAAACCGATTTTTTTTAAAAACTTTGGGGGGGCTGTAGCTCCGAGGGGGGGCATTTTCGGATACGTGTTCGTAGGAAAAAAAAAGTCTTATTTTGGCCCCAAAAATACGTGGTAAAAATATTTACTATCAATTTTGGGACACCCTGTATATTAGATATGAAAATGAAAACAAGAAGCGCACCGTATATATACGGCACGCTTAAAATCCTCTTATAGGATCTGCAAAATGGCAGCCCTGTTTGCAAATCGTTGTTGAATCGTTCTTTTCATCGCAATGGCCGACTTGCTCGTTGATCTGGTTCGGGGGCTCTCAACCTTATCCGACGACCCTCGGCTCACGACCCAACTCGCTCCCTTCAAGCCTCCCGATCTGTAAACGCAGTCAGCGTTAAACGAGGGATATTCACGATTCAAAAGTAATGTATCATTAGCGCTTGTATTAAACTAAAGGGAGGGGGGGACTCAGAATACCGTTATCACTTCATCGTAATTTCCTCTTCTCTCTCTCTACCCCTCTCTACCTCTCTTTCTCTCTCTCTTGTTCTTGCATGTTCGTTTGCCATACCTCCGGCCGAAGGAGGGATGCGAGGGATGAGGACTTGAAAATGCTCATTATCATTTATGAAACGGCGCGGCGCGGCGGCGGCTGGTCGCGGTTATACCCACTTGCAACCCGCGAGCGGCCCAAACGATTCTCTTCAGATAAGCTCAGTCTTACAATCTCTGTACAGTGTACAGTGTAAGTACAGTGTACATGCATCGCAAGAGCAATAAGAGTTTGTCATCATGGAATGGTGGAAGGGGGTATGCATGCAAGTTGCGAGACTCAGAGAAAAAAATGCTTACTTTTACACAAGTACATAAAGATTGGACTCGAGTGTGGACAAAGTCAATGGGTCTGTTGTAAACTTTTGTTTTTGCTACACACAGACGAAAACAGAATAAAAAAAAAAAAAAAAAAACAGCTTTGGTAGCGCTGACAAAACCTTTAAGTAGCACAGAAAAATGACCCAGCAAAAGACTTATCTTAAACCAAAATCATATATCTGGTCCACTCCGCAAAATATCTTTAATCAGGCGTACATTTGCTCTACAAAAGAATATTTTACTGCGTCATTTTTCTACCTATAAGGTTTTGTCAGCGCTATCAAAGCGTTTTTTTTTTTTTGGTTTTTATGGTAAGTTCTGGTGTATCAAACCATTTGAAAATAACTCCAGTGGGAGCCCCTAAAAGTTCCAAAATTGACTCGCGATAACTCAATAAATTTTCCTCTAAACCAATTTCCAACGTGACCCCTCTCCCTCACTACCTACACCCCCGAACGCTTGGTTTTCACAGGATTAAAATGTTGTAATTTTCAATGTTGCAGAAATGTCGTACCCCAACTTTGTTTTACTTCAACGCATTGACTTTACTTTTTTTCTCTCGGTAATAATTGAAATGTGCGATTAATCCTAGGGTGTTTCTTCTAATTTTCAGGTGGCACATTCACCAAGGAAACAGTGGTGCGAGATGGTCTCCTGGCTCCTTGCCGGGCCTGTACGCGGGGGACATGTACCTTGGCAGCTGGGAACTGTATAAACAAGGCCAAGTGACGTCTGTTTCCGAGACTAGACAAGACGCCTTTGTATATTGCATCGTAAGTATTTACTATCTAAATTATTGTCCAATTTCTGTTCAGACGTTTATATTCAGTGAGATTTATAGTGGAGATTTCATTGATTTTTTTTACAGTTTT
Organism: Trialeurodes vaporariorum; assembly: GCA_011764245.1. Taxonomy (NCBI): domain Eukaryota; kingdom Metazoa; phylum Arthropoda; class Insecta; order Hemiptera; family Aleyrodidae; genus Trialeurodes; species Trialeurodes vaporariorum. The sequence continues at coordinate 66,686,384 of VMOF01000001.1, forward strand.
TTTTTTGTCTTGTTGGTTCGTTGGAAATGACAGTTTGAATATAGAAGCCGTATTCGTTTATAGCGTCTTTAGTTCCCGGAACAATGCATACATCAAAATTAGTAATTTTGAAAAGAACGTAAAATAAAAAGAAAAAATCAAGTTTGTCTTTTTCAGACAGTGAGCTTTAGTAGCGATTTCAAACATAGTTTTGCGAGGTTTTTAGTCTCATTCATCCTTCAAAAATGAAAGTTAGTGTATCATGAAGCCGTGAACGTCTATAGTGGCTTTTGTCCTCCAGGAAAAGGTGCAAATCAAAATTGGCACTTTTTCAGAAGTGCGTTAAAAAAGGAGAAAAATTAAGTTTTTTCTAATTCAGACAGGAAAGACATGACTACCGCTTTGTGTATAGTTACTCCCATTTTTCCGTAGAATTTGAATGTAATTTTTTTACTTTTCCGCCAAATTTGGCTGCACTGAATTTGGACTGTGCCGAAATGACTAAAAGAAATTTGCATAGCTGTGGTCTCGAAAGAATGTAACCTCGCAAGGGTCATAAAAATAGAACAAAAAATTGAATTTGAATTTTGGTCGTACCGATTAAACTGGAAGCAAAAATAAAAATCCAATTAAGTTGTAAGCATCCTCAAGTTTGGTACTTTTTCTACAGCCGTTCAAAACTTATCTAGAGGAGGGAGAGAGGGGGCTATTGCCAGACCCTTCACAGTTTTATGCAGGCTTTCTCTTTTCACGAATGGAAAAATACCAAGTGAAATATTTGTCTTCTCTAGCGTCAATCGAAGATAGGAAAAAGGATTAAAATTTCAAAAGATGTTCGTTCATAGATTGAGAGAGATCAATATCATGTGAGCTCTTTCCACGAAATCCACATTATTTATAAATTAGGATTTCTCCGAAAGAACACATCATGCCGTACATTTTCAGGTAGATTAATTTCCCTTTCCTAGCAGAGATGTAATTATTATAATCGGATTTCGATCTACATCTACTTGCGACTCTCACTTCCAGTTCTTTTCGAGATAAACACAGTGTTCATCGCTCGAGTCACGTAAATTAGTGTAAATATTATAATTGTTGGCTTGTTTTGGGAAGAAAAAAAAAGTTACAAGGAAAAAAAAATCCGGCAGACGTTTAACCCAGCATTCTTCGTATTATCTACTAATAAAGCCTCAGCAACCACGATCGAGTATTTTTTCTACCATGGTAGAGTTTTCGGCAACCTCGGAAAATTTTTCGACTACCGTGGTAAATTATTTGCAGGTCTTGATAGGTGGGAAAAAACATTTACTCTGGTGGATGAAAAACCTACCATGGGTAGATAAAAAATCTACAGTGGTAGAAAAAACGACACATAGTCGCAGTATATTGTATTCCTCCGATAACTAAGCCTTTTTCATCGATCCTGGTAGAAAATATGAAGAACTGTTTTTTTTTTCCGTGATACATGACGGTTTTCAAAGCCTTTTTTCTCGTTTTTTCTATCAAATGGTCCCATTCAAATATCTCATCTTCAAAATTAAGACATTGATGTTTGTAGAAAAATCAAACCTCCATAGTGATGAAATAAAAATACCAATTTTTATCAGCAAGAGGACGAGGGGGACGTAACTTTTTGGACGAGTTTCTTATTGAAGGGGTAAAACTCTGAATATCTTAAAATTTGCGGACAGACAACTTTTGGTGGTATCCTCAAAAGGACAACATTTTAAATTGGATCAAAACAAATGTGGACACTTTTGCATTAGAGTAATCTCTGCAAACCCTCAGAAAAAGTGTATTTTTACCATTTTGTAAATTCTCGAATAAGTATGTGTAAAAGGAGGGGAGGGAGTGATCTAGACTTAGAGTGGGCGAAAAGAGAAATAGTTTTGTATCAGTGTGTGAGTGTAGGATAGAAAGCTAACTCGCGTTGAAAGTGACTAAGTACGCGTTGTGGGCGGAGAGTATGGTGGTGAATCTAAAAAGGCGTTTTAAGGTCCGACATAAAATTATTGAAAGTCGTAACATTTTCACGGCACGCGGTGCGGCAAGTTGCAAGGGAAAATTTCATTTTCAGGGGGAAGTGAGTCCAAGCTTCCTAGCTAAAAGAATTGTTTGCAGTCAGATTTCAGGGGTACTTGCATGCGTTTCTCACTTATATTTATGGAACGAAAAAGACTGAAATACGATGTGAAAGTTCGTAAGATGTGGAACGTTTTTTGTGTATCTGGAGTCTCGGTGGTTAGGTGAAAGGATTAGCAGCGCGCTGTTTTCTCCTCTCATTTTCATTGGACACATACTTTTTTCATCGTATCTATGACTATATCACGAGCAACTTGATATTGAGCAACTTCTGTGAAGGAATGCAGACTGAAATAATTTTTGGAACCGATTCCGAAGTTTGGAAAATAATCGATTCCAGTGCTAGTTTTTTGGTTCCAGTTCCCAAAAGATTCCAATCAGGTTTCAGAACAGGACACACAAACAGCGGGAAACAAAGAAAAATGTACAGTGGCGAGGTCAGGAACTTTATAAGGGGGAGGGGGGCCAAAGACAAAAATTCGGTAAAATTCCTCTGGAATCACAAAACAAGCAGATAGTTCTGACACTACAGTGTCAGAGAAGGCGCACCTTGAGCAAATTTGGTCCTCATGAGTCAAATTCCATTTCCACCATCTCAAAAATAATGTGTCCAGAAAAAAACCGGGTCCGAACCTGGATGCGGCGAGTGGGTAGGGTTAGCACCACTACATACGATCTTATATGGGACAAACCCTTCGAATATTCCACCACCTCAAAAAAAATTGTCCAGCAAAAGTGAGGGTCCGAACCTGTGTGCGGCGAGGGGGGGGGGGGGGGGTGTAGAACCCCTACAGACAATCTTAGAAAATCCCTTCGAATTTTCCAACATCTAAAAAAATTGTCCAGAAAAAGTTAGGGCCGAACCTGTGTGCGGCGAGTGGAGGAGGGGGGAGAACCATTACGGACAACCCCTTTCGAATTTTTAACAATTTAAAAAAATTGTCCAGCAAAAGTTTGGGTCCGAACCTGTGTGCGGCGAGTGGGGGGGGGGGTGTAGAACCACTACGGACAATCTTAGAACAATCCCTCCAAATTTTCCACCATCTAAAAAAAATTGTACAGCAAAAGTCCAAGTTCGAACCTGTAAGCGGCGAGTGGGGGGGAGGAGGGGGGGGGGACCACTACGGACAATCTCAAACCCTTCGAATTTTCCAACATCTAAAAAAAATTTGTTCAGCAAAATTTAAGGTCCGAACCGGGCGCGGCGAGTGGGGGGGGGGGGGTAGAACCACTTCGGACAATCTTAGAACAATCCCTTGGATTCTCAAAAATCATCTAAAAAAAAATTGTCCGGAAAAAGTTTGGGTCCGAACCGGTGTGTGGCGTTTGGGGGGGGGAGGTTAGGACCACTACGGACAATCTTAAACCAACCCCTCAGATGTTCCACCATATCTAGCAAAAGTTCGGGTCTGAACCTGTGTGCGTCGTGTGGTGGGGGGGGGGGGGGGTGGGACCACTACGGACAATCATAGAACAAATCCTTCGAATTTCCCACTGCACATCACTAAACGCACGTAATAAACAATAAATACTCATAAAAAAATTTTGAACCCCCTTTAGAAAAAAGGTAGTTAACGATATAGTATGTCCCGCAAAATAGGGACATGAAAAAGTGATCGGTAGTAAGAAAAAATTTGGACCACCAAGAATCGATTATTTTTCATGATGTGTTAGAGTAGAAAAAAACAATGTTGCCATATTCCATTAGCTGGCACCGTTCTTTGGTTGCCCGGTAAAAAATTTGAACGTGAAGTGTGATGCCAAGTAAAACAAAGGACGCCATGGCAAAACGTAAGAAAAGATGAAGAAGTTACAGTGAGTCAAAAGACCTCTCCTAAATGTCCCCATGACGTCCCACGACTGGTGACAAAGCATTTGATCCGCGCACAATGGCCGAAATACGTTAATCAAATCTCGAAATGAAAAAAAATAAACTGTAGGGAATACCCTACGAACACTTTCTCACATCACTTTTATCTGAGGGAGCCCCCCAGACCCCCCCCCCCCCCCACTAAAGAATTCTGGAGGAGCCCCCCAAACCCCCCTAAAGAATTCTGGGGGGACCCCCGACCCCCTTTAGAATACTGGGAGAGCCCCCCAAAACCCCCCCTTTAAAATGCTGGGGGATACCTCCAGCCCCCCCTTTAAAATTCGGGGGGAGACCCCCAAAACCCCCCCTCAAATTTCAAATATTTTCACCTCCGGACATAATATTTCTGCCTTCAATCCGAAGAGTTTGCAATTTTGTAGAGAAGCTGTAGGAATAGTTGCCTATTTTTTTATTTGAAGGCTAATTGAGAGCCTTAATCTGATGTTGCTTATAACAGGGTTTAGAGTAGGTAATTCAAGATTCCAATAAGTTTTTTTCTTTGAGCTGCATTCATTATATTTGCTCTTTGTTCTTTTTTTGGGAGTTTTTTTTTTCCCTTATTTTTTTATAGGAGGTCGAAATGTACTGATTTTTGCATTTCCTCCATTGAGTACTATTTTTGGGTTTTCTTCTTTCAAACTGTGGATATTCGAAATAATTTTTTTGTTTAATAGATTAACCCCCCTCCAAAGATGTACTTAAGTCGTAGATTGTGCAAACAAAATTTCAAAAAAATTCATTCAGCCATTTTTGATTGACTTTTCTTTTAAAATTAATTTTCCTTGAATATTCTTTTTTTTGGGTGTAATGAAACCTATATTGCTTTTAAACAGCTTTAGACTTAAAGTTGAATATTGTATTAATACATTGAAAAGAAATTCTGCCTAGGCTGGTAGCAAACTTTTTGATGCAATTTTCATCGAATTTAAATTGAGTCATACTTGAATTTTTATTGCAAATATTATTTTGTCTTAATATTTGCTTACAATTAGTTTCAAAAGATTTTTGCTCGATCGTACCTACATTGCCCCTCGAAACGGTCGAAAGGGTTTTTTATGAGGACTGTACCAGAAAAATGTTTTAGTGCACACAGTGCAGTGTTTAGTGTATTTTTTTAACACATTATGTTTGTGAAATTTTTGTCAAAATCAATCCCATTAATGATTGACTCCAAGTTTAAAATTAATTCTTCACTTTCATTTTTTTTTTTTTTTTTGGTCAAACACCCTATTTTGTTTTTTTAACTCTTTTAAAGGGGTTGTATATTGTAACTGTAAGGGCTAATTTCTTTTGTAAACCAATTGTAGATTTTATTTGCCAGATTTTGTCAAAATCCATTGGACCAAACCTAAATTTTCCGAAATAATAAGATTATTTTTTTATTTGCTTATATACCCATATTTTTTTCTCAATCGCACCTATATTACCTTTGAAAAGGTCTAATCGGTTGTGTATGGTGATAAAGAGAGGATAATATGTTAGTACTTTAGTAGATTTTTGTAAAAAGTTTCATGAAAATTCACCCAGCCATTATTGATTGACTCCAAGTTTTAAGATTACTTAATTTCTCACGATAATTCCATTTTTTGGATCGAGGCACATATTTTGTTTTTTTAAAAGGGTTTTCAGGGTTGAATATTGTAACTATAAGTGGTTTATTTTATAGTAGGCTGAATGTAGATTTTTTTCGCTAACTTTCATCAAAATTGATTAAACCCAAAACCTGAACTATCCCAAATAATAGGATTATTTTTTTATTTGCTCATTTTCCCCAAAATTTTTTTGCTCAATCGCACCTATATTACCTCTAGAAATGGTTTTATCGGTTGTTTTTGGTGACACAGAGAGGAAAATATTTAAGTTTATTGATAGTAGATTGTGTGTACAAAGTTTTATAAAAATTCATGGAGCCATTATTGATTGACTCCAAGTTTTAAGATTGATTTCTCACGATAATTCTATTTTTCGGCTCGAGCGCGCTTTTTTTGATTTTTTAAACAGTCTGAAGGAATGAATAAAGGAACTATAAGTGGTTCATTCTATAGTAGGCTGAAAATAGATATTTTTTTCTAACTTTCATCAAAATTGATTGAGCCAAACTTGAATTTTTCCCATTTTTATTCATTTTTATCCTTTTTACCATTGATTTTAATGAAAATAATTTTTTCCCCATAACTACCCTAAAAATCAAAATTTCAAAAAAAAAAAAAAATACCTCTGGGGAATCTAAAAAGCAACAACTGTGAAAAACTGGAGCATAAGGATCAATGGTTCAAAACTTATGCCTAGGTACGGAGTGACGAACACCCGGGACTGACGGACAGACGCCACAGATTTTTTTTACATAAATCTCTCTAAGTCAGAAAGGGTTAAGAAATAGAAAATATGATGAAGGATGTTCTTATGGATGGTATTAGACATGATAAGAGGCAATTACTTTGACTAAATCATGATTGACTTTGTCCTGAGAGGCCAACTATCGCAACAAAAAACCTTGAAAATCTCTGCGCCAACGCAATACAATACTTCTCAATTTTCTAATTTCATTTGAGTGAGAAAGTAAAAATACAATCACACCATCTCCGTCGGATGTAGACTTTTAGGCATGACTGATCCAACCTCAACACACCTAATCAGTTTTAATTCTGATTATTAGCGTTAAAAATATTTTTGGCTCAAATTAGCGCCCCCCCAGTATCAGTAAAAAACCCATGCGCTGACATAATTTTTTGAAGAATTTGATGAGATCACACAATTTTCAGAAACACATGGCGCGTTGAGTCATTTTGCAGCAAAAAAAAAGCGCCATAACTTAATTTTAACCAAATTGTGGTGCACGACTTTAAATTTTTAGCAAAAATATAAGCACTAACTCAATTTCCCCATTTTCTCCAATGCTGTATTTTTTCTTTTTTTCTTATAGCGTTTGAAAATGTTTTTTCTCAAAACTGTGCGCTCACTCAAGTTTCAGTAAAAAACGCACGTACGCTGACATAATTTTTAGAAGAAATTGACTCGGTAACACAAATTTCAGAAAGAAATGGAGCGCTGATTCATATTTCATCATATGACGCTAACTTAACTGTCACCCAAAATTTTGAGGCGCAATCCCAATTTTTTACAAAAGTCTAAGCGCTAAACTTTTAGGCATGACTGATGATGATCTCCGACAAAATAGGTGACTGTCAAAGGTTAGCGGACTACCAAACTATATGATTAAGGAACCAGTTTGAGTGTCTCAAGATACTTTGAGACATATAAGGAGAGTGACAGCTTGAATCAAAATAGGTAGTACAACAGATGTAGCATGAGGTAGCATAAAAAATCAGGAAGTTCCTGGAGTACTAGAAATTTACTTGTAAATAGAGAAAGAGCGAAATAACTGCATTGAATAAATGATGCCTTGAAGCGCTAAGTCATTTGACGGGAGTTGCCAGACTAAATAAAAAGTCAGAAAATTTGACCGCAAAGCACATTTCTTTAAAATTGAAAGAGGGCTGATTTTCCCTTTTGGACCTTCAAAACCAAAAAAGTAGAAGTAAAAAATAAGAAGCATTTCCTTGTTTCGTTCTGAATAGGACTAAGAAATTTCCCTACAATAACAACATGATGGAAATATAAAGCAAGTCAGCACATCACACTATTCAGAGGTCCCATTGTTGAACCTTTTAACTCTTTCCAATTCACGAGTCATAGCTACTATAAACGCAAGCAGAGTAATTTTATTACGTTGAGCGTAAACAAATAGCTGAAAATTTTATAGGAAATATGGAGGAGGTTAGGGCAGGGACCACTATGGAAACAACGACATCAGGGCTGAATAATAAGAGATCCTCTTCGATGCGCAGTATTTTTGGTAATTAAATGAGAATTCTGAGAATTGAGATAAGGAATGTTCAGAGTTCTTGCTGTAGGGGGTTTCCGTTTTGCGTTTGACCACACGCTATAATTAATTATAATAAATGCATTTACATGCAAAAAAACAAACATTCAGAATGGCAAATGATTGGTTCTCTTGATCACCTAGAATATTACCGGGAAAAATTTTAAATAATCAAAAAATGAGGTTGGAAATTTTTGACATAGAATAACTTTAAAAAAACGTCAATCAATGAACATGAAATTTCTCCCAACCAACTCAGAATTCAGTCGTGGCTGGGAGAACATTAACTTTTCAAATGAAATTAGCATAAAAAAAACACAGGACACAACCTAAATTTCACGACATCAAAAAAGCTCATTTCGCCATTTGATCACAAGGGGGCGTAGTATACTCTATTGAGTATCAGGGCGATTTCAATAGGCGCACGTTGTGCCAACGGTGCGCCTAAAAAAATTACCTTTTTTAGGGAAAAGTTGGTTGTCAATTGGCGAGAGGTCAGACCAAGTAATTGGAGGAGTAATATAACTTGTAATTTCTGTAATACTACTGTTGTGAGACTAAAGTTCACCACGTCTGATTTTTTCTTATCCATGAAATGAGTGGAATGCTATTTTACCAGTCGCATATAACAAGCCTGAACATTTAAAGCACCTGCGACACATATATTCACGGACGGCTCATCCGATTTTTGAGCTAAGCTTTCTCCGAGGGTAGTAAACATTTGAATCTACATGTAAATAATCCTTTATCGTTATTTTTGCAGCATTTTGCTTCAAAACATCCATAAATTTTGTCTAAAACCCTTTGCAAACGCTCTTTTGTATCCACGATAAACTAAGAGCCAAAAACGTTCCTCAAAACTTCCTCGACTACAAATATTAGAATAGAAAAGACAGAGAAACTGCGTCTATGGATTTCTGGAGGAAATTTTGAAGAAAAAAGAAACTTCACATATATCACTGGGTTTTGAGTTTAAATCTTCTCAAAGCTGGTCAAGACCAACTTTTAAAAAACCTTGAAAGCTGGAAAATCGAAATGATGAAAAAAATCCCCAAGGCAGCATTCATATACTCGGCTAAACTAGTGAGAATCACTTCGTTTACCTCCATCTCAGGAATGAAGCTCTTGTTTTCGTGATGTCGTATCAAAAAGCGTAATATGTCCAGCTTTTCCTTGATTTTTCCTCCAAAAATGCGCTTGCCCATCCGCGGCTCCTTATTTTCTATACACAAGGTGACTTTAAAAAAAACGCCCATACTCAGAAATTTGGATGGTTGCTGCATGAGAAAATGAAGGGGCTTTTTACCGTTTCAGCTTGTAGGATAGTTCCTGCACAAACCTGCGGTAAAATCGACTCGAACGTAACAACACATTCATACGAGGGAGTAATAAAGAACATCAATCTGGAGGCTTGTGTTGAAAATTGGAATTGTATTGTTAACGGAAGAAGCCCCTTCAGTTTTTCGAGCGGCAACAACCCCCAATTTCTGAGGGGGGGGGCATCAATATTCAAAGTCGACTATTTTTGCCGAGTTTTGGCCCTTTAGAGCGAAAATTTCGTCCGTTTTTTCGTATTTTTGACCGTTCGCAATTTTTACTAGACGTGTGTAAATGTTTCAGTCTATCGGTTCTTGGAAATCCTCCGTGCCCAGAGAGAGTTCGGCAGAACAAGGGCCACTGCGAAGGGTTGGAGTAGCCAGAATAGCCGCACTGTTGCTAAATAGTGCATTACTACCTGAAATCTCACCCGCTTTCTTATCGTGAACAGAGTATAGTCACCCTGTGCAATATTTTGAGTCGAGGAAATTTCAAGGAACATGTTAAAAGTCCTCCCAAAAGTTTTTAAATCACAGTTCTCTTCACTTGCGCTAAGCGGCGTTCGGCAACACCGCCTCTGGAGAAAGCGGAGCGGATTATTCGGCCGTAAAGCGATCTCCAACAATTACTTGATGCCTTCTAACCAACGACGTGACGTAAAATCCTGGACAATAAATAGCTTCAGCGTAGTCACCCATCGCATCGCCCAAACAGCTGCCTCGTAAAATCTCCTCAGATTCACTTCCGCCGAGGCCTCCCTCCCACCTCCTCCCGACGCGAGTTAGTGTCTTTCCACGCTCTCCCTCTCCCTTCGCCCTTCACCCTTGCTCTCCTTACTCCCTCTCACCGCCCTTACCCCCTCACCATAACTTCCCACCGTTATACCTGATCCAGTTTTCAAGACAAGACTCATCTACTCATAAGGTGCGGATTGGCTCCAACCACAATGTCGTGTCTCTTCATTGTCAGATGCACTTTACCGACCATTAACGACGTACAATACAGGGTGTCCGGTAAGTCCCGGAACGGCTGCGCCATTTCTTTATTTACGCAGATAAAAAAACCAAACTTTGGGGATGTTCCTAGATAAATAAAAACTACTTTTTGGGGGGGTAAAAATTTTTGGTCGCCCCCCCGGGGGGGGGGAGCCCCCCTAATTTTTTTTTTCAAATGGCAACCCCTATCTTGTGATACCTCATTTGAAAGAGGTTAAAAAACTGAGCTTTTTGGCGCAAAGCATGTCGATATCTCTTTTAGTATTCGAGATATCGAACTTAAAAATCTAGGGAAAACCCATTTTAAAAAAATCATAACTCTTATTCAGAAAGTAGCTATTTAAAAAACTGGGGGTCTAAACTACTCTACATAACAAGCTCTTTCCGGGGAAAAAACCCTCTGCCCAAAAAAATTAATTTACTTATTGTTTTTTTTCCCGCCAAAATTTTTTAAAACATTTTGGCGGGAAAAAAAACAAAACTGTAATTTAATTTTTTTTGGGCAGAGGTGTTTTTCCCTGGAAAGAGCTTGTTATGTAGAGTAGTTTAGCCCCCTAGTTTTTTAAATAGCGACTTTCTGAATAAGAGTTATGATTTTTTTAAAAGGGGTTTTCCCAAAGATTTTGAAGTTCGATATCTCGAATACTAAAAGAGATATCGACATGCGGTTTGCGCCAAAATGCTCATTTTTTTAACCTCTTTCAAATGAGGATCACAAGATGGGGGTTGCCATTTGAAAAAAAAAAGTTAGGGGCGCCCCCGCCCCCCCGGGAGGGGCGACCAAAATTTTGACCCCCTCAAAAAGTAGTTTTTATTTATCTAGGAACATCCCCAAAGTTTGGTTTTTTTATCTGCGTAAATAAAGAAATGGCGCAGCCGTTCCGGGACTTACCGGACACCCTGTATAGTTAGTTATTTTGAGTTTTCAATAAATCCTTAGGTATCGGAAGCGAAACCACGTCCACACCTTTACAAATAGACGATCTTGTGCAGTTTTCAGAGCCTCGTTTTTTTTCTTATCGGTGTTTTTATTTTCACCGTGGTAGCTCACTCAATTGAATTTTACAACATTGAATTCTTACCCTCTTTTTTCAAATGGAGCGCTTGCACGGTTTTGCTGTTGGTAAATGGAGTATCAATTCCAGTGTAAAATTCTGCGAAAATAACGATGAGACCATTAATTCACTCCTCGCAGAGAAAACTTAACTTGAAATTTCGAGTGACCGCCCTTGCATGTATGCACAAATCTCGGATTCGGACCCCAAACAAAAGAACACATTACCTACGAATTTGAACAATGAAATTAATGAATTTGCTTTCAAGAAGTAAATTTGAAGGAATGAAAGGTCCGTTTATACACATTTTGTCACTAGGAGCACTGTGATAACTACAGAAAATTTCTACGTTGCGTAATAAAAGATGGCACTTAATTTCATGTCCTGTTCTTTTGTTTGGGGTCTGAATCCAAGGTTGGTGCATACCTATGTTACGCCCCGATCGCGCAGTTGACCATTCCGCGGAATGGTCAGAGCCGTTGACCCAATCGCGGAGTGGATGCAAAATTGACCATTCCGTGAAATGGGGCATGTGAAAACTGGCCATTCCGTGAAATGGGGTAGGACTATTTTAGTTGACAAATGCGATATAATCTCCACTGTGGCATTTGATACATTCAATCAGTTTTGAGTGAGACAAGCGATAAAATAGAGATAAAAAAAAGAAAAAAAGGAAGATAAAACCAAAATAACGAAGAAAAATAAATAAATAAAATAAAAAAAAATAAATAAAAAAAAAACGATGAAATCACAATGTGAAAAAAGAAATACTTGATTGTTAATGTTAAAAAACTGGCTAAAAACTCGAATAATAAAAAAAAAAAAAAACAATTCTATGGCGACACAAACGGTGAAATCACTTATTAAGTACTTAAATATTAATGACTTTTAAAAAACACACTTATGACAACACGAAACCACGATGAAATCACGCTGTGAAAAAAGAAATACGTGAATGTTAATGTTAAAAAACTGGCTAAAAACTCGAATAAATAAAAGAAAAAAAAAAGTCTATGGCGACACGAAACCGGTGAGATCACTTATTAAGTACTTAAATATTAATGACTTTTAAAAAACACACTTATGACGACACGAAACCACGATGAAATCACGATGTGAAAAAAGAAATACGTGAATTTTAATGTTAAAAAACTGGCTAAAAACTCGAATAAATAAAAGAAAAAACAAATATATACGGCGACAAGAAACCGATGAGATCACTCAAATACCTAAAACCGGTGAAATCACGCGATGGCTGATCTTATACATCAATACTTAAATATTAATGTTAACAAACTGGCTAAAAACTCAAATGAATAACATCAACAAATCACAACCGCGTAGAAGAAAGAAAGGCGTACTTATATTACAGTTCGGTGACTCGGAAAAACTGACGGACCACCGCTGTGAGGCCAGTGTCACTGCTTACTTGACCTTTGTACTTACCCATCCACTTTCCAATTTACGGATAATGGAGCTGTTGCAAAATTTTGCTACAGGGTTATTAATAGTTGATTATGGGGTAAAACCCTGTAAAAATAACGATTAGCGCACTAAAAAATCACGAAATCCACTCCTAAACTCACAAGATGCTTTAAAACGCGAGACCGTAATGGCGAGCGAGGCCGCCCAGATCTAATGGCAATGGTATGCTTCTTCTTCTTGTGTGGTGTTGCGAGAGCACCTCGTGGAGATGGAGCTGATTGAAGATAGGGAAACCCAATGCAAACCGCGGCCCCGGCCGCCATTACGGTCTCGCGTTTAAAAGAATTTTGTGAGCTTAGGAGTGGATTTGTGATTTTTAGTGTTCTAATCGCTAATTTCATAGGGTTTTGCTTCATTATCAACCATCAATAAGCCTGCAGAAAAAGTTTGCAACAGCTCCATTTCGGTTTTGTTTACAAACATTGACACCTTTTTTCCTCATCCTAATATGTCTTGGATGAAAACGTGAATGCATACCAGCACCGGAGCGTAGTCTCTGAGCTCGTTGCGAATATCATACTCGAATGTTGCCACATTTCAGCAATAAATATTTTTTCGATTCTATTATTTATTTGTTTATTTTTTTTATTTTTTTTTCTTCGTAATTTTGGTTTTATCTTCCTGTTTTTCTTTTTTTTTATCTCTATTTTATCGCTTGTCTCACTCAAAACTGATTGAATGTATCAAATGCCACAGTGGAGATTATATCGCATTTGTCAACTAAAATAGTCCTACCCCATTTCACGGAATGGCCAGTTTTCACATGCCCCATTTCACGGAATGGTCAATTTTGCATCCATTCCGCGATTGAGTCAACGGCTCTGACCATTCCGTGGAATGCACATAGGAGTTCCAAGGATGAATCCAACTTCGGTCATCATGCTTGGAACTCCTGTGTGTTATTGTTTCATTTTGATAAGTTTTCGACACAAATATCGGTTTCCGTACCTTTCACAACCTTTTGTGAGGAGTTGAGGATATTGAAACGTAAGAATTCGAACAGACGCCGTCAGTGTTTACTGTTTCTTTGTTTATGAAGTCAGCTGTGATGACAGTCGGCCGTGATTATTTGAATGTGCCGCGCTAATTTCGCGAAATATCGTGCACGTGGTGGAAAGATACAGGGGTGAATAGTGTCTAGTGTTTTTCGCAATTTGTGAGTTTAATACTGAATTTTAGTGTTTTCTGATGCTGCCATTGTTATTTTCTCGGCTTTTTACATAGGAATTGATACTTTAAAACGCTGTAGTCGAAGTGTACAACAGACCCATTCCCCCTGTATATTGTGACTTGATTCATGACAGCTCTTTCGGAATTTGCTTTTAAACGCCTCCATTGAGTATGTGTTTGAGTTAAATTTGGAAATTTATTAAATGCTTCCAATGAGTTGCTTCCAAATCATGCAACTCTAGCATTGACCCTCCTCACTGCAGCAATAATCTATGACAGATCCGTTGACAGACGACATGTATTTACATCCGAGGAGACGGAATCTCCATCCGTTTTGTCGCCGCGCACGAAATAATGCACGAACACAAAAGCCATCTTGCTTGTGGAATTCTGACAGATGAAAAGCCGTCACGTCGATTCAGGGACTGAGCAATGATAGAGGGAATGAACTTTTAACGGCACCAGTCGGCGGCGCGCGGTGGAGAGAATGCAGATTAAGGGAACCTTATAAAAAATAAAAATAAAAAATAAAAAAAAAAAAAAAAAAAAAAAAAAAAAAAATCACTCGAAAAAAATGGGATCACGCGAGACGTGTGAGACCGCTGTTGCCAAATAGGTCTGCTTCGTTCCTTTATCCCATTTCAATTTCCTTAAAAAAGTTGATAGAAGGAACTTTCAATATTTTGTTTTTTTATTTTTGTTTTTTTTGTTTTATTTTTTTGTTTTTTTGTTTTCTTTTTGTTTTCTTTTTGTTTTTTTGTTTTTTTTTTTGTTTTTGTTTTTGTTTTTATTTTCATCACAGGATCGTAAACTAAAAAGCTTTCAAAGTGGCAAAAATGAAAAGGTTCCGTTTCGGCGCGCATTTCGATGACGTCATATAGTGTAGGACACCCGGTGACCGTAATTAGTCCGTTAGCAATTAGCATGCCAATGGAGCTGTTGCAAATTTTTGCTACAGGCTTATTAGTAGTTAATTATGGGGTAAAACCCTGTAAAATTAACGATTAGCGCACTAAAAAATCACGAAATCCACTCCGTAACTCGCAAAATGCTTTTATACGCGAGACCGTAATGGCGGCCGAGGCCACCCAAATCTAATGGCAATTATTGTATGCTTCTTCTTCTTCTTGTGTGGTGTTGCGAGAGCACCTCAAGTTGATGGCTCTGATTGAAGATAGGGAAACCCAATGCAAACCACGGCCCCAGCCGCCATTACGGTCTCGCGTTTAAAAGGATTTTGTGAGTTCAGGAGTGGATTTTGTGACTTTTTAGCGCGCTAATCGTTATTTTTACAGGGTTTTAACCCACAATCAACTCTTGATAAGCTTGTAGCAAAAGTTTGCAACAGCTCCATTGCGATGTACGCACCCTTTCCTCTTGAATCATGACTTATGATAAGAAAAAGAGGCTGTACTCTTGTTGTTTTGTTCCACAATGCAAAATCATTACAATCGGCAACACTGGCGCGGAATTTTACTGTAAAGTCATCGAGTTTCGTGCCATTACTGTCATTTTCAAAGTTTTACAGCGAGCCTCAACTAATTGTTACTTTTGCTCTATTACAGAGGAAATTTTATGAGTTTTTTTGTTGTTTACATCGGTTTACTCGTAACATTTTGCTTTAGAGTCAGTTTAGCAAAAGTGATGCGCAATAGGCAGTGGCGGCTCGAGAAATGCGATAAATCGATGTCTACTCCGTTTAAAACTATAGAGAAGCATTGATCGTCAGGGGGTGCAATTGAACCCCCACGAAATCGATACTTTTCTATAGTTTTAAATGGAGTGGACATCGATAAATCGCATTTCACGAGCCGCCACCGGCAATAGGTTCATTGTGCTCAAACAATATTGACATTACCCGTTCAAATCATTAAAAACTTTGAAGATTTCTTTCCACAAGCTAGCAACCGTGTGTGAGAGACCAAGAGATGCTTTCTGATCGACTCGACCCAGAAAAGGATACTCGAATTTCGGAGGAAGACCCTGGAAGAGAATCGAAGGTGGCTCTGAAATCCAGATTGGCGGCGGGATAAGAGGAGGGGAGACGACGAGATCGTGATGGGTAGAGAGGGACATATTGGAGAGGCAAGGAGTGAAGAGAGAGAGAGAGGGAGAGAGAGAGAGAAATAGAGAGAAGAAGCGAAACAAAATCGAATATGATCACGCATGAGTTAACCCTTGAGCTAAAAATGTGCATATCAAATATTTCCAAGCCTGTCTCTCAGAGATTGAAAACCAAAGCAGACGGAAGAGACGTAGGGTGAAAATATTTTCAATAATATTTCTCTTACAACACAACAATACTGAACAAAAAAGTAGAGATAGCACCTGCAGCCAACGCGAGCTTTAACTATGTAGAGAGGCAACACCTTGTTATAAGTCCAATCCCATGAAGTGAGGCAGCGTGTATACGGATGTACACATAATATGTTTTAACCTTAAATCAAAAATTGTAATTAATTCAGTTGATACTTTCCATTCAAACGAGAGTGCAAGTGTTTCTGAGTCGATATTTGAACACAGTATATGAATGAACCATCCAGGAGGCAGATTCTGCTCTTTTGGACGCGATACGAGACAAAACAGCGGGAGTCAACCAATCCCCGTGGTTTAAACGGCGTCACGTGACAGATTTTGAGTCATTCAAAAGACGGAAGTGTCATTTCTCTGAAACGAATGACTCAAACGACTTCAAATCGATCACGTGACGCCGTTGACACCAATGGAAACGATCGACTCCCGCTAACTCATCTCGTCTCGTCCAAAAGAACATATTCAGCCCCATAGTGAGCCAATTTTATGTAATTTATTGGTTTTTTTACCTTGTAAGGTGAAAAACCCTTCTAAAAGAATCAGTTTACTTATGTCGATTTTGGTGTCCAGTTAATAATTTTAAAACACTTTCATCTGCATTTCAATCTAATTTTAAATGGAACTGTTCCAACGTTAACACATTTGATTTAAAGTTAATACCTAATATAAGAGGTACGTACACTTAGAGAGTTCTTATTTGTTTTAATTCAAGGTGTATTTCGTTTGTGCAGTTAAAGAAACTGCACATAGTGAACTTTAGGAGGGGGGGGGGGGGTTGTTACTTGACTAAGTAGAAATTCCTTTAACCCAAGAAAAATGTCTGCTGCTACAAGTAAAAGATTCCTGGTTGTGACAGTGATTCTCCTTCATGCAATCAAAACTTTACTTCGCGGCAGGAAAACTGTCACAAGTAAACGTGTTTCCTTGTTTTTAAAGAAGTGATTTCTCTTAGTGTAAACAAAGCTAGACCGTGTGCGTGTGAGATATCCATAAGAGATTTCCGTAAAGGCTGCCTCCTCAGGGGGGTCTTCAAAAAAAGTCCTATAAAGACCCTTAATGATTATAGCTCGTTACCTGCAGCGGAATCGGAAAAATATGTTTGATCGGACAAAACGGTTCTCTGCATCGATGGATACAAGAATTTTTCTTTCTCTTTCTCCGGCGGCCGTTTAAGCACATACATTATGAAAGGATAGCAGAGAAGGAGCCATTACGTGACATCAGCACCTACCTCCATCCTTTTCTAACGCACACTTTCAAATGAGAGGCGAGAGAGACAGACGGATTCATGTATCCGCCAATAGTTCCCTGAATTTCTATCGCTCAAGCCTCTCTCACTTATTTTCTGCTCGTTTACCACTTTAGTATGAGAATTAATTTTACGTTTCATTAAACGTCCATTGATGAAGAATGTGGACGAATTTCGTTTCATCGGGGTGCTCGAATGTGAGCCCTTGTATTTATTTTAACTCGAGGAGTTTTGGAGGGTAGGTTGGGGGGGGGAGGGGTTCTAATCCCGTCATTGGAGTGAGCGGACGATATGACAAGGAAAAATATACAATAAAACCGCCCTTCAAAAGTCAACACTTGAATGCACTTATTGTCCTCTTGTGTGGAGTATTTTAAGTTGACATTTTCTTCATCATCAAAGAGGGATTGAGCCGACTTGTTGTTTGAGGGAGTTTGTGGAATCTCGACAATAGCTCGTTTATTCATGATGGAGGAGTAAAAGATTGTGACTCATCACATGATTTCAATTCATTGATAAAAAATAAAAAATTAAACAAAAATAATAATGTTGATTTAAAACTTCTAATGTTAAGAGCCGTGACTGCAAACTGGTTTTGATGATTTATACATATAGAAACGGAATTCTCGAACAACAAAATATTATTCTGAAACTCACAAAATAGTTTGTACAATCAACGACTTGATCAGTGAAATTCACAACAATTTTGTTGATCTATAACTAGCCATTTTGTCAATCCAAGCAATATCTATCAGTATCAGCTAGGTCAGTCCAGAAGGCGGTCTGGCGGCGGTTTCCCCTTTACCGGGTGATCTGTTTCTATAGAATTCCCCATATCAGCCGTTGATTCTGCATTCTGAAGCACAACGGGGGTGAGATGACCAGTACGGGTGAGCCCGTTCAACCGTTCACCCCGCCAACTTGCTACCTGACTATTTTGGTATTAATAGATATGTAGTTTAACATTAACAGTTTGTTGAATAAAACATAATAACAATATTCGGTTCACAACTTTTAACATTTGACTTTTTTCGTTTTTGTTTTTTTTTTCCGTGTGGCAATTACATGTTAATGGAGTGCCAAATGTTAGAAAAAATCTGCCTAAATTACAAAGCTGGATGGAATAAAGGAAAATGGTCCTGTAACCTTCTTTCGGACACTGGAAAGGTGATGCAAAATTATAACTAGCTTTAAAATTATTGATCGGGAAAACGTGACTTGGAGTTTAGAAAAAAGTTGGCCTAACCTAAAAATTGAGGAATTGAACATTCATCCAACGTCGCTCTTCGAAACGTAAATGTTGAAGGGATGAATTCTGTAGCGCAACCAGGATCTCTTTCATCTCTCTCATTTTCCAATTGAAAGTGTAAGGAGAAGAAGGATAAAAAAGTGGGTTTTATGCTAAGGGAACTGGCGGAGGACGCAATATCGAGAAACTACTGTGAATTAATAATATATTAGAATCTGAATCAAACGCTTGTAGTATAGGCGCTAGAAAGAGACAACAAATTTAAGGGGAGAAGGCAGTGCCTACATCGCCAATGTAAAAAGTACCCTTCTTTAGGTTCCATTTTCTGCCAAAGTTTTAGAGCTAGAAACTTCAAATTTGCTACAACTAATCTTTATATTTATCTCAACAAAGTCCACCAACTTTTTAATTTTTTCTCAAAAAAACTTTTTGTCAGCGAGCTTTCTTAAAAAAAATGACTAAAAAACCTAAATTTTCAATACTCTTGCTAATTCAAGAGAAAAAACAGTCATACTTGCAGATTTAAAAATAGGTGCAGTGTGTTAAGCATATCCAAACGAACAATTTAAAAAAAAATTGAGCTTTCTAAGTGCAATAGTGCCTGAAATAAGTGTACCGAAACATGGAAAAACCATTATTTTCGGGAGAGGACTTTAAAGTTCATGCAACAAAAAATTATGAAGTTTAAATCAGCTTGAACCAGTCACGAAAAAAAAAATAAAATCAGAATCGATCTACTTTCGTTTTCTTTATTTATTTGCTTTTCTATCATCGAAAAATGTATATAAATAAGATTTGGAAATGTTTGTAAGGTGATGCAGACCAAAAAAACAGGATAAAAAATGTGAGATTTTTCAATTTTTTCACTACCGTCTCCCCTTAAGTTTAAATTTACAGGCAAGAGTCTACCTAACCTGCGTATTAAATCAAAATATTTTATGCAAAGAGTTGGTCCATCCTGAAGCACTCGCCTCTCTAACGGGTCATGAAATTCAAAGTATGTGTACAAATTGATGTCGCGATACAAAACGTAGCATTGCTTATGAATTATCGCGTCGTAAATCATATTCGACACGCAGCGACATCTGTCTTGAACAGTACAAGTTTGTCATAGCATCTGCATTATAATCAGCAGATTCGTTACAAATGGATTAAGTATTCATCTCAAAAGTAAGGCAGGCAATAAATATTGGTATAAATAAACCGGAGCTCAGCTGAGCCAGAGCTGGGAAAATTGTAATAAAAGTTACGATAAGATTAATGGTGCTACTAGGACTATCTCTCTCTTTCTTTCTCTCAACAGTCACACAAACGCACCCAAAAAACACACACATACACACTTTTCTTTCCTCAGCATATTAAATCAACTCATTTTTCGCCGCTCTGTTCGGAAGAAGATGTAAACAAATTTATAAGTGTGGCTGGTACACTATGTAGCTGTTACCTATGATCCACGCTGAAATTAATCAAATTTATTCATTTAGTTTTTTCTTCCTCTTTGTTGCTTGTATTTTTTTATATTCGCTAGTTTTGCGTCAGCTTCGGTTTTGTCTGGAGAATTCGTTTTCTCTTGTACACTAACGACTTTTTAATGAGCCGGTTGAAATCTGGTACTTTTCTGTTCTCTTTATTTCTCAGTTTGCTTCCATTTTGAAGAAAAGAAAGCAGCCGAGTTTCCCCTCTTTATTTAGTCATGAGTAGTTGAACGTATGATTTATAATTTCTCGGGTGGTGATGACACGCGCGCACTATGTTCTGAGAAATACTTATTTTTGACTCATACTTCATGAAAATGTTTTTCATTTTTTCATCTTCACGAAAATGAACGACGGCATCGCAATGCAGTCTTTGTAGTTTGATGGTCAGGTCAGATTGATTGACTGTCAATAAAAGTTCCGTCAACGGTTCGTCTTTCTTCCATTTGGAGAAGCTTTGTAGAATGGGTCTGTTGCAGTTTTGGGCAGCAATTATCTATTGAATAATCATGAATAATAGGACAGTTTCAAAAGTCTAAAAGTGTGTGATTTTTGTAGAGAAAGTGATAGTACTTGATGAGCTGAGAACAATGGTGTCTTTGATTTCTTCAAAACTGTCCCGGTTTTGGAGAAACGCAAGTATAAGGTCGTAAGAAATCATGTGCGTAGTGACGTCACTACGTGGAATTCCCATTTAAAGCAATGTATTTTGGGTAAATATCTCATCTTTGGTACATTGTGACTTGGTTCGAAACCAAAGGCGCGCATCTTTGTTCTCAGCTCTTCAAGTACTTTTTTTTTTTTTTTTTTTTTTTTTTTTTTTTTTTTTTTATATTATAAAAAAATACATTTCAGACCCTTGCAACTGCCCATTTAACTAAAAAAGTACAACTTGCTCTCTTGTTATTACTAATATTGTAAATCGAAGTTTTAACACCACCAGTATTATTCATGTGTCATAATGTAAAAGATGAATGGTGTGAAAACGACCATTTACTTTAATAGGAATAACAGAAAAATAAGGTGAATAAGGTCAATAAAACTATCCACGATTTTTCGAAGGATACTGGTAGCTCAACACTGTTCTACGATTTGTAATGACTTTTTTTCCACAGACTTTTAGCCACTTTTTTCGACCTCAGAGACCATTATGAGCCGCCGCGCCGCGCCGCTCTGTCCACCAGGGCGACATTCTTAAAGTGTGTTGCTTGTTTTGCGAAATTTGTTGGATTGAGCTTTCCATATTTGAAAAGGTTGTGTGTCGAATAAAAACACACGGATCTCAAGGTGTTAGAAAATATTTAATTTTTAACGATAGCTCAAAAGACTAAAAAGGGTTCCTTTCAAACTTATGAAAAAGACTAATACATCGCGTATGCGATGCATACCCTCGAATTGGACATTTGGATAGGTTTGTATATTAACAAAATTGGGCGTTGCAAAACGTTTTGCTTTGCTGCTGTTACAAAGTAAACTATAAGGGTTCGCTGCTGTTACAAAGTAAACTATTACAAAGTAAACTATAAGGGAAGCCTTGATGTTGCTTGATGTTGCTTGGTGTTGCTTGATGCTTGCGGAATCGGAAAGCTCAGAGAATATCATCTCCTTCCCTTCTCATCGCTTGGTGCTCACAACATCAGAACTTGCCTCAAAGAATAATAAAATATATAAAAGCAGCTACGAAGAGATTAGCAAAACCGAGCGAGTTTGAGAAAGAAAAAAGGGCTTGGGAGACGAATATGGGGGGGGGGCAATCTTGAGTTAATTATATAGAAGTTAGGTGACGTATTTTTGCCAAATAGTGTAGTCTTAATTACTTTTCTTTTCGTTGTGTCCATTTGGCGTTTCTTGCCCTTAATTCTTATTTCGCGTCTGTGCTCCCTCCCTAACATTACATCAGAACTTACTGAAAAATTAGCTTTGAATAAACATTTCTCTTCTCCAGAGATTTTTCTCGCAATCAGCTGCATTTAATCTTTGGCATTTTGAAACTAGTTCCTCATTTTTCCACATTTTTCCCGTGTCAGATTTTTATAGCCTCAAGATTAAAAATATGAAATTATAAGTCAACATCTAATTAATTCGTTTCATACGCAATGTCAGTTCAGAGATATTTTCAAATTTATTTAAGTGAAAGGAAAGCTTTGACTCGTCATGACCCTATTAGAAATGCGAACAAAAATCTCTAGTTTGCGTCAAGTGTTCTCATATTTATGAACAGGGTTTCAATTGATGTATCATAAAGTTGAGGGTTGTCAATAGAAAAAGTTGTGTCGCGTGGCTTAAAGGCCCCTGCCGGGACCCCCAGGGGCTTCAAAAATTGGTTTCATCTTCTGAAAAATAAAATCTATTTGGTGTATAAAAGGAAACTTTCATTCATGTAACATTTTTCAGTCATAAGTTACGAATTAATACCGGCTTAGAACAGCCATTCGGGCACATAGAGCACTGTTTTGATTTCGTGGCGTGTAATCTATTGCGTAATCTTAAGCTGCTCTTTCGTTTCCCCACAGTTTAACAAAAGAATCTTTATTTCCACAGATGTATAGGTTGGGAACGGAACATGTGCATTTGTGCATGGGCCTGAATTTTACTGTATTTATAAAAATTCGAAATCAATTTGAGAGCCGAGAACTAACTTGCCTTTGGCTTTTTTCCATGTATCAAGTTTTTATGTTTAAAATTAGACAAAATACAGATTAAAATGGGAACTAGGCCAACAATAAATAAGAACTTCCGAGACGTTTCGGTGCACTCACAGCACCATTATCAATCGGAAAAATAAAATACAAAAAAAACAAATACCCAGAACGAGGAGCACACTCCACAAAGATGGAAGAGGGACCGATTAACACAATGCCGCGACATCGGTTACATAAACAAAACAGACCAACAAAAACGCAACAGAGCCTCAATCAGTAGTTAATGTTTGGAAAAACTGGAGGTATGCATATGGAGTCTCTGTCTTTTAGGATGTGAATCATTTCTAACACAGCTCTATCATTGTAATTTTTCTCCTGAGCTAGAACCTGGATGTTATCAAAATCAAACGGATGCTGTGAGTGCACCGAAACGTCTCGGAAGTTCTTATTTATTGTTGGCCTAGTTCCCATTTTAATCCGTATTTTGTCTATGATGTTTTTTGGCCATTTAGTTTGAAATTTGTTTAAAATTAGGTGGAATTATCATTCAATACGATATTTTCAGCCGAAATATATAGCACTTTCAGAAATAAGGAGACATAGAAACAAACGAAAAGCATCCTTGTTTCCAGCTCACCAAGGACTTTACTTGCTCCATGAAAAACATCAAAGTTCAGACTCCCGTATATAAGCCCCTTTGACTTCAATCGTCTCAAAAGTATGAACTTACCTAGACGTAGAGACTTATTTTAGTCAATAGGAGAGAGTGGTTATGAACTGAGAGCAGATTTGTAGTCAAGAATCCGCCTTTTTTCCTCTTTCCTTTTTCAAAAACATGTATTAGATGTTAGAAAAGAATGGAGGAACGGGCTCTGGCGGAAGGTGACCTCAGCCCCGTATCTGTCCTTTCTAACGCATTTGATCAAATTACTAGAGAGAGAAGGAGAGAGAGAGAGAGAGAGAGAGAGAGAGAGAGAGAGAGAGAGAGAGAGAGAGAGAGAGAGAGAGAGAGAGAGAGAGAGAGAGAGAGAGAGCGAGAGAGAGAGAGAGAGAAAAAAATATGTTTTTTTGGCTACTGCTATGACTGAAAGTTTCGCTTATTTTGATGCTGCGTGTAAAAGTAAATATGGTGACTGGTTAAAAACTACTCAAAACATTATTTAAAAAAAAAAAATTAAAAAAACTTTTGTTTTCTGAAGATGGCTTTACATAGCTAATCATGACTCTGAATGAATTTTGCCTCAGGGATGAATGGTTCACTTACGAATGGGAAAGATAGAGAAACAGATTCACTTACTGGTAGAAAATTGAAATTTACGGTTGGAAATATTTACAAAAAAATAAAAACAAAAACAAAAAAAAACAAATCACAATTCACAATTAATATTATTACAAACTTTCTAATTCGACTAGCGCTCTAACTGAGCTTTCCTCCGGTTAATTTATTTATTATCATGTAAAACTTTTGCATTGTTTCGTCTAGTCTCCCCGTTTATCAACTTTACCCCCCCCCCCCTACCACCACGCTCATTTTTCATCGAGCTCTCTTCTTTCCACTATCGTCCATTTTAAGCTCGATGGCGGAAGAAACAGTGGAAATTCACTCATTCCAGTAGACTGTCTAGTATATAGATATAGTTCGGAGCGAAATTGGAGTAATTTGATTAAACATTTTCCCCGGACAGATTCTAACGTAGTTCAGGGCGAGAGACGGAGAGACGGAGAGAGTCAAAACAGGCAATTTCAATAAACGGAATAAAAAAGTTGTGAGCTTGACTGGGCTGATAGCTTTCTATCAGCAACCAATGTGCTCGCTTTGGCTTTGACTAGTGACTGTTGAGTTGCCAAGTATCGTGATTAGAGATTGCCTGAGTGCTAACAATGTTGTAGCTTTTCAGGTTCCGGAGTTTTCCTAGAACTCCGTTCTGAACTGAGTGGGTAAACAAATTGCCCGCTCGCTATCGGTTTTAATGTATAATGTAAATGTGAAGTGTTAGTTTTCTCCTTGGATGAGTGTATTTTTGGTATGGGCATGATCCCCATCGAATGAGGACGTATGATGAATTGATAGAAAAAACAATCAGCATTCATCATTTACTTTATAAATTATAACCCACCGAGGAGTCCATAGCTACAGGTCTCTCATTTATCTTGATCCGTGAAAAGAGCAACACTAATATCGTGGAAAAGACCTCATGTTTATGATTTTACAGTTATTAGGCAGCGGCTCGTGCAATGTGGCAACATTGGTTTCTCTCCATTTAAACCTATTAAAAAAGTCGATCTTCCGGAGTTTTATTGAACCCTCAATGTGAACCTTAAGTTGTAGATATTTCAAAATCAGAGATCAGTTTACAGAATATTGTATATTTGTTATTCTCGCGCCTTCAATTCTTGACCTAGGCAAAAACAGATCCAAAGAGTAGGAATAGTTAACTACGTTAAACGGCGTTTTCTTGTGTTGACTAAAAACTATACGAAGGGAACTTTTTCACATCACACATTGTTACACCAAAGATTCTACATCTCTAAAGACCCCGTGAAGTAGATTAGGGGAGATCGTTCATGTTTAATAATTCTCACAAAAATGATTTATACTTTCAGTCAAATATTGTAACACGGGTCAACAATTATGATTATCACTCATTTAATTAATTGGGAAACATTTTCCAAAAGTAGAAGTTATATTGAACAAGATGATTTTCGCAATTATATTTTAAGATTCTGCTCTTAAGATTCCTCGTCTTGAGCGAAAATAAGATGTATTTCAGTTTACGAAAGTTTATAGATCGCTCGATAAGAAATATGTCAGTTTACAAAAGTTTACAGATTGTTCGATGGCAATTGTCACGTTAGCATCGTCAAATCGCACAGTTGAATCAAAAACTGCGCTACAACCATAAAATTTAATTTCAAAAATGTATAGTTATACATGATACCTGTTTTCTAATGATCTGTAAATGTTATCATTTTTTAAGAAATGCAGAATATTCAAATCGTTTGACGAGTTATTCAGCGCGTCTAGAGGTGGACAAAATCCGCCGAGAGTTCTCCGAGTAAAAGTCAATTCTCTCACGAACAGTTTCGCCACATTAAAAAAAGGAAGAAAAGATTGGTGAGTGTGTGGAGTGCCCCAGGTGTGAGAGTTAAAATATTCTTTTACAGGTTCCTTTTAGTATCTTTGATTTTGGAGATAAAAACTGAACAAAGTTTATTTTTTGTATGACCCTTGTCTATCGATGAATCGAAGAACCTGTCGACATTCTATGACCCCATCTTCCAGCTCAGAATTCTGTTGAGAAAGTGTTGAGGTGGGTGTGTGTGTGTGTGTGTGAGTGAGAGAGAGAGAGAGAGAGAGAGAGAGAGAGAGAGAGAGAGAGAGAGAGAGAGGTGAAGCGGGGGAGGCCAGGAAGGAGGTTCGAGGGATACTCGGGGGAGTACTGCAACATACTCGGTGCTGCTCAGTTCATAAGATGCACCGCAATCTGTTATTATATCGCTTCGAAGGAGTTGGCGGGCACAGGATCGTCGTGGTGTGACGGTGGGTTCTGGTAGGGGCGGAGATGGGAGGGTGAAATTAGGGTTATTGTCTTTTTCGAACGCGCGCCAAATTACGGATTCTAATCGATATAGTGACTCGAGGATGGTGGTGATGATGGGGGCTTGTATCACATAGTGTCATGGATGCTCACCGTCCTCGCAAACAACGGGGTCTTTTAAATATCCACACTAGATACAGAATGATCCATAAAGACATCGATAAGATTTAATACTCAAACTCAAGTGCTAATGGTAATTTTTTAATCCTACAAAATTCAGCTTGATCAAGGTTCAGCAAAAGAGGTGCCCTTAAATATTCAGATAAGAGAACGGGAGCTCAATTTTACTATCATGTTTCAAGGTAGAGTAATACAGCAACATGCATAAAATATAAGGTGGATGAATACAGGGGCGTTTTAAACCAATTTTCGTCAAGGAGTGAGCTGTGATTGACCTTGATACGAGGTCGATAAATGCGAGGACTTCATTTGATGGATGACGTTTTTCGGTTCACGATCGTTGATTGGTGTAACAGACACTAGACAGGTGTTAAACCGACTTTCGTTGCTAATCTAAAAGCTTCCGAGAGTGAGTATATATCTACGGCCTCTTTGGTCTGGTGGATAGAGCAATAAACCACTAACCCAGAGGCCCTGAATTCGAATACAGGCCGAGGGGACCAGATGTGATCGCGTCAGACATTGTCCCTTTGGATTGGCGTGGATGTCAAGAATTCGTTTGATAAATTTTGATGCAGTTCGGAATCATGTGCACTTTTATTACTTTCTGTCCACTATCCAAAGAAGTTTATTTGTTGAGTAGAAAATCCAAGAAAACATTTCCTATAAAACCAGGATTTTAATTGTTGATACTCTCTGTACGGATAGAAAAGTATAGTAGTATGGTGCTCTGATCTGTTGGATCACTCCGGCAGTCCCTTTTACATTTGGTAGAGTATTACAAGAAATCATTAGAATAGAAGTCAAATATATTTAGATGCACAATGGACATGCACGGTTGGCGAATGAAGGAATGGCAGCCGGCCCTTTGGATTCAGGCTCAGGTAGGCCAACTGCAATGCTTGCATTCATGTTGGTATGTTTTACAGGTTGCTTGCTTGAACAGAATTCTAAGGAGTTGACTTGCGTTATTTATTTCATCAGCTGCACTGCAATGAAGAAAGGTGAACTGTCAACCTTTAATTTTTCTTTGTGGGGGAATCATATGAATTGAAGCAGCTCTTTCATTTCTTTTCCTCGGCGGGTTTCTGAGTCGCTTGCACTCTTTCAAATGTTTTGTATGTTCGTTGACATAGTTGTGAAATGATCGATTTTTATTTTATTTTTTATTTTTAATTGGCAGTCTTGTTGCTTGTGTCAATTGTTGTTGGCAATCCGTAACGTTATAGCGTGGGATATGGCAATAACGGTGACTCTTGTCTGCTTATTAACTTTCATAGAATACATCGAAATAATTGGGTGGGCGATGAACACCCTTGAATTCTACTTTTTGTCTATATTAAAGCGATCACAATGAAACATGTCGCTAGAGTCAACAAGACACCGATTAGTTAAAGATTTGCGGAATTCTCTCAACTCTAAACACTTAGGGCCGAATTTTAATTCATGTTTCTCGACCCTTTCTAGAAACTTCCTAGACTTCAAAAGTGTCATTTGAGACGTATGAAAGCTGAATAGAAGATGAGACATAAGAAGAGGATTTAGAGAGAATGAAGTAAATTGGGAATTGTGGAATACGGGTCATGGAATTTATGGAATACATTGAAAAAAAGGTTAAATTGATAGAAGTGGAGGGGGTGTATATTTAAAGAAACTTTAAAATTGAGGTTGGAAAATGTTAGGGTTCGGAGGAAATATCAAGGTTGGTCTGGGCTTACCTTCACGTTTCTTCTAAATTTCATTATTTTCCATCCTCAATTTAAATTCCGCGTTAACTATTCTTTCCATTTCTACCAGTCCAACAATTTTTCGATGCATTCTATCATGTCAGTTTCATAATGAAATACTTCACTATTCCCAAATTACAGCATTCTCCCTAAATCCTCCTCCAGTTTGTCCTTCTTCTATCATCATCCTCCGTGTGTCTCAAATGGAACTCTTCAAGTTGAGGAAGTTTCGGGGGAAAGTTCAGAAACGTGCTAAAATTATGTCCTTACAGGGACAAGGAAATTCATCCCTCGTCGTGAAAAAAAAAAAAAAATAATAATCTTTTCCCCGTATTTTGATGAAAGAATCCAAAAGCTATATCGTCCTGAAGCTTTCAGCACGGTTGAAGATTTAGGAAACACGCTGTATACTCATTGAGAGCAGCGCAGAGACATGAATTTTCTGGCAAGCGCGCCGTAACGCTGTCTAACAACGACGCTTTTCTCTCAAGCCGTGAGCGCCCCCTTATAAAATTTGATTTGCATTCATTAAAAAGCTGCGTGCATATGCTCTTTGAGCGCGCGCCGTGTTATATTAGTTCCTCACTTAAAGCTCCTCCACTTGAAGCCAACATATTTTTTATTATGATTTGAATCAGCTTTATTATATACTTGTACTTGAATAAACCATTTTCGGGGCGGATTCTCCGTAATACAGTCATCAAAGAAAGCAAAAGAGAATATAAGTAATCGTGTATGTTGTTAGTTACTCGCGGAAATGAGAAATGAAGGAAATTACTAAAGCTATGAAATGAGATTGGATAAAGCTAATCGGGGGAAAATATCCACGAGCTTTGTAACAAGCATTGGTAAACAGGTACGCACAGACGAAAGAGGGAATATACTAGCACGTTGTTGACTAATTAAAAACCTTGACCTTTTGGTATAACATCGGTTTGGGTTGTGTATATTGGTCGAAATCCGCCCAATAAAACGGAAACTGGGCGTCTATTATACATAGGGTGTAAACAAAGAGTAAACAAGAGTCGCAATTGAATGGAAGGCCTGCGTGGTCAACGTAGATAAGGGATCCGAACGCGGGCTGGCCTGGGCTGGCCTCTGATTGGCTGCAACGGGTGGAGCAAAAATGAC
This sequence comes from Trialeurodes vaporariorum, assembly GCA_011764245.1. NCBI lineage: Eukaryota > Metazoa > Arthropoda > Insecta > Hemiptera > Aleyrodidae > Trialeurodes > Trialeurodes vaporariorum. Next base: position 66,715,725 of record VMOF01000001.1, read on the forward strand.
TCGGGGTATAGGGAAAATAACACGGGATTTTCGTTCCGGGGCGTTTATCTCGAAACCTAAGCAAAATCGTATCTAAACAATTTGTACGAGTCGATTTAGCAGATTTTTCCGAACAATTTGATAGGTCATAAGTGCCACTTTATTGCAAATTCGAAAAGACTGTTTCAGTTTAAAAGTACGCACAATAGTGTGGTTACATGCTTGGCGTGTGTTCGAGCAGTGTTAGAGTAACTCACTATTGTGCGTACTTTTAAACTGAAACAGTCTTTTCGAATTTGCAATAAAGTGGCACTTATGACCTATCAAATTGTTCGGAAAAATCTGCTGAATCGACTCGTACCAATTGTTTAGATACTATTTTGCTTAGGTTTCGAGATAAACGCCCCGGAACGAAAATCCCGTGTTATTTTCCCTATACCCTATACCCTACATAAATGGATCTGTTGCAAACTTTTGCTACAGCGTTATGGACGGTTAAACCCCATGTAAATTCACCTAAAAATAACGTTGAGAGCAAAGAGTAAACAAGAGTCGCAATTGAATGGAAGGCCTGCGTGGTCAACGTAGATAAGGGACCCGAACGCGGGCTGGCCTCTGATTGGCTGCAACGGGTGGAGCAAAAATGACTCGGGGTATAGAAAAATTACCCGGGATTTTCGTTCCGGGGAGTTTATCTCGAAACCTAAGCAAAATAAAATCTAAACAATTTACACGAGCCGATTCAGCAGATTTTTCCGAACAATTTGATAGGTCATAAGTGCCACTTTATTGCAAATTCGAAAAGACTGTTTCAGTTTAAAAGTACGCACAATAGTGTGATTACATGCTTGGCGTGTGTTCGAGCAGTGTTTGAGTAACTCACTATTGTGCGTACTTTTAAACTGAAACAGTCTTTTCGAATTTGCAATAAAGTGGCACTTATGACCTATCAAATTGTTCGAAAAAATCTGCTAAATCGACTCGTACAAATTGTTTGGATACTATTTTGCTTAGGTTTCGAGATAAACGCCCCGGAACGAAAATCCCGTGTTATTTTCCCTATACCCCGAGTCATTTTTGCTCCATCCGTTGCAGCCAATCAGAGGGCAGCCCAGGCCAGCCCGCGTTCGGATCCCTTATCTACGTTGACCACGCAGGCCTTCCATTCAATTGCGACTCTTGTTTACTCTTTGGGTGTAAAAAAAAAGAATAATAATTCGAGTTTGGGTTCAAATTTTGAAAAACGCTGAGACACGGGCTCCATTGTCTTAACGGGGACATCTCTTAGGGGGGTTGCCAAATTCCAGGCCCCCAGGGGGCGGATTCGTGGGTCATTGCCCCCCTGAATCACATTTCTCAAATGGCGACCCCTAATTTTTATTACATAACTTTAAAGAACACCAAATTCTAAGCATTTTGACGTAAACCACAGGTCGTTATCGTTTTCGTGTTCGGGATATCGAAAGTCAAATAAGATCGATTTCGACCCATTTTCAAAAATTCATACCTCCCACTAAAAAATTCGGAATTTAAAAAATATTACTAGCTAACAATACTCTAAAAAACAAGGAATTTTCAGAAAAAAATACAACTGTCTGAGAAACCTGATTTTTAGGCTTAAAAAAAATCAAAATTTTCGAAAATTGTGAAATGTTTTTTTGGAACCTAAAAATCAGGTTATTCTTGGACAGATGTATTTTTTCTGTAAAGGACGTGTTTTGTAGAGCATTGTAAACTAATATTGTTTTAAATTCCGACTTTTTAGTGGTTGTTATGAATTTCTGAAAATCGGCCAAAATCGATCTTTGACTTTCAATATCTCGAACACGAAAAACGATAATGACCTGCGGTTTGCGCCAAAATGCTTAGAATTTGATGTTCTTTAAAGTTGTGTAGTAAAAATTAGGGGTCACCATTTGAGAAATATGATTCAGAGACACGGTGACCCCCAGATTCGCCCCCTTGGGGGGTGGGGGGGGCTGGAATATGTCAACCCACCTAAAAGATATCTTCCACAAAATAATGGAACCCGTGTTTCAGCGATTTTCGAAATTTGAACCCAAACTCGAGTTATTCGGAGCTGCTCCTTTTTTACACCCTGTACTCATAGGCACTGTCGTTTTAGATCATTTGACTATCTCTTGTGAGTTGAACGAGATGCCAAAAAAATTTTGACCACCATCAAGTCACTGTAATTTCTCGTTTTCAAATCTTTATTCCTCAAACTTGTTTTTGTTTGCTCATTGGTCGTCATATACCTTGTTTTTTTTTACTTAATTACCATGTAGAAATTTGCTAAAACATTAGAAGCATGATCTAAACATACCAAAAAGTGTTATACTTTAATCAATCTCCATCTTGCATTTTTTCAACTCCGTTGATGATTTTTTTCCCGGTAAAATTAAAGAGAAACTTTTTCAGTTTTGCTGTAGTTGACTGACTGACAGCTTTACCATTTTAAAACCATACTCCCAAGTATATATCCTTTCGCAACTTGAACTTTCTCAAGTAATTTAGATTAAGTGTTGCTATATATAGTTAAAGCAACGGCAGATTTCTCACTTTTGCAAAACAGTGCTTCTTTTATACTGTCTTAACTATCCCATAATCTTGAGTGAGCTTGCGTTACTTTTTATTTGTAACCTGGTAATACGAAATTTGACTGCCAGAGATTGCAAAGTAACTCGGCTTTCTCAAATACAGGCTAATATTTTTTTGACGAGACTAGACGAGATAATCGATTAATCTCATATCAGATTAAACGGAGTCACATGACTTTGTAATTCATTTCCATGTTAGAAACGAACGCCTTGAACGATTTCTTACATATTGCTTACACTGTCACGCTACCCAATTTAGACAAATACGATTAATTAAAAACGCACTTCATTGAGTAGTAGTATTAGCCCTTTGAATCATGATATAGGTTTAGATATGCGTACATTTGTACAATCGATGACGTGCAATTTTAAAAACAAAACAAAATTATAGGCGCTTCAACATAATAATATCGTCTGAGACATTTTGTGAGTCTGCTTTTTCATAAACTTATGCTGAAATTGTTAAAATGCTTTTAGATTCTGGAGAAACGCCAGAGATGCTCATATCTATGGTTCCGTTTTGTCAACAAACGGAAGTATTTGCGCGGAATCGCATTTCTTTTCACACAAGCATGTCTCGATGTTCTACTGTCTGATTTCCTAGAAACGTCATTTTACGTTGTAACTGTATTGACCCGATGCAATGGCGCGTTCAATTGTGATCTGGTTTGGAACAATTAGCGAGGATTAACCCTGGTGTCAAACCTACCTTCGTACTACACAGCTAGAGAAAACCATTCTCCCCCATTCCCTCGTGTTTTAATTTTTTCTTTCCTCTTATCTATGTTTTATTGTGAATTCTATCCGTAACTTTGATCTTTTCCCTAACTTTTTTGTAATTTTCAATTGTCCTTTATCTTTTCCCTATATATTCCCCGAGTTTCCCTTATTTTTTCCAAATTTTGTTCAGTATTTTCTTAATTTTCTCCTCAGGGGTGCAAAATGTGCCCGATCTAGCAATCCGCGGAAATTGAGGAAATTTGTCCATTTTTTTTTTTTTTTTTTAATTATGGAAATAAGGATTTCCCAAGAAAATTGTGTAAAAAATGGGGAAATATCGGTCATTTTGCGAACATATGGTGTTCAAATGTTAAAATAACCAAAAAAAACTCATCACTTTCAAATTTTTGTGAGGAAATTTTTTAAAATCCTGTGAGGAAATAAATTCATGGATCGCGTGAAACCTCCGAAGTTTTGGAACATTTTGCACCCCTGTTTCTCCATATGTTTCCCTGTTTTTCCTACCTCTCACTATTTTTCCCTACATTGACCAATTTTCCCCTATGCTCCACTATTTTTTTTTTAATCGGTCCTATAGTTCTACCCTATTCTTCTTTATTTTTCCCTATTTTTCCCCAGCTTTCCCTATGTTTCTCTTTTTCGTCCTTATCCGGCAACCTATGAGCATTTCCATACTTCACGGCAGCTTGAGGGAGCCAGCTTCAAGTGAGCAAAATAATGAACGAGCCGTACGGATTGGCGGGCGCGACGCCACGCCACGCCGCATTCCATTGTGAACCACCCTCCTCTCCTCACCCTCACAGCCCGGCCGGCCCACCCTCCTCATAATACAGCATTGCAAAGGGAAATGCAAGCGACCGAAGCAGCGCGGCGCGGGTCCTCCAAAAGCGCGGGGGTAACAAAAGGGCGATTGTTTTATCACGTAACCTCTGTCCACCGTCCAGGAGTTCCCAAGCGTATTGTAGCTTTAGAGCTCTCCCTCGCTCGCTCTCCTCGCACTCGGTCCATTGGGCGCTCCCTCTCCCCACTCTCCAAACAGAGTGTTGCGTTTTGCCTACCCTCGACCGACCCTCATCGCATCGTGCCGAAACCGACCTGCCGGGGCCCATAATTCAACTTACAGTCATTACCGGGGAGCTCTTCCCCCCTCCCCCCCTCTCCTTCACTCGACTCCTTCACCCCCTTCAGCTCTGTGGCTAGCCGTAGGTCTCTCATTATCGCGCGCGCGTCCCCTTTCCCTCCCCCCTCTCTCCATTTCCAACCTCCTCCGCCCCTGACCTCCTCCCCCCCACCACCACCATTTCATCCCTTAATGCTGACCAGTTTTCCTTGTGATTAAACTTCTCGCGATCCTCTCTCACAACTCACCTCTTGCCACTCAGCACTCACCGCAGCCACCGTCGCCTAATTAACCCCTACGCCCGCACCTTACCAATCTTAGGGGAGTGGGGAGAGGGGAGTGGGGAGGGGGTGGGGGTGGGGGTAGGGACAGCAGAGGTGATGCCGAAATCTTATCTCCAAACCTGTCCACCCGTTCCTTGTACACTCATTGCTAATCTAGCCCCATTATTCGGCGATGGTCATTAAGGGAGACTGGGAGAGGTCTCCGAAACGCTGTTGCCGATGCCGTGGGAATTCGGGACAGTTCGGGTATTTGAACATAGAAAAAGACAATGGCCGTGTTTTAAAAATGTCCAAAAACAATCCTCGAGGATTTCAAAGGAATGTTAATGTAATTGTGTGTTGTTCTATGTGTTTCATAGATTTTGAGACGGTCCATGCCGCGAAACAAGGACAATGGGTCTGCTGCATACTTTTGCTACAACAATGTAGAACCTTGATTCTTACGCAAAATTCGGCAAAAATAACGATGCGCACAGAAAATCACTCATTAACTCAGGAAATCACTTCAATTTCAAACAGCCCGCGTTACACTAGACCTTATTTGCATCGGTATACTACTACATAGACGGAACCAGCGTGGATGTGTAAACAACCTCGTAACTGCAAAATGATGGAATTTTTCTTAATACGTGAAATATACCTAAGCTGCATTTGCTGACTGGTCTTTTCGGTTTATTAAAGATTACAAAATAGTATAAGAAATGTACGCATCTAACTGACAAATTCCACTGTTTGTAAGCTCTGTTCATGTTTACATAAGCGAGATAGTTCCATCTATGTATAGTTATAAGTCGGTGATGTAGTGTCTAGTGTTGCGCGGGTTGTTTGAAATGGAAGGTATTTTCTAAGTTAATAAGTGGGGTTTGAAAGTTTTTAATGTGCGCATCGTTATTTTCGCCGAATTTTACGTTAGAATCAATGAGTTATATTGATGTAGCAAAAGTGAGCAACAGACCCATTGAGGACTTTGCAGAGGAAGGGTATATGAAACAGAGGTGTTCTTTTCTCTAAATCAGTAAATAAATAGAATGGAGATTTTTTTTTTTTTTAATAAAGAACATGTCTGATGGTTTGTGGGTCAACATTGCGGAGTTAACGGGATCAAATAGGATCACATGATATACTTGCGATGTGTTCTTTATTGGAAATCTCCAATTCATTTATATGCTTATCTTAGGGTTAGAACAAACCTCAAGTTTTATGCTGCCCTTATTCTGGCAAAGGTCTCAATCTGGAAGGAGAATGAAACCGAACTATTGAAAGAAAGAACATTGAAAGAACCTGTTCTGACATTCTCAATGTTGAACGTTAACATCTCAGTCGTATGACTTTTTATCGTTTTCTTCTCTTCTTTCATTTCCGTCGTTTAGTCGTATTTGTTTTTTCAAATCTTTTTTTCATGTAAAATTGGCAAAGCCGCGCTAACGTTTTCGGATATTGTCATTTTAACCTCGCTTATGTAAAATACGTAGTTTGTAGACGTCTTCGACATTTTGCTAAGACATTGACATTTGATACAAATTGTAACCTGTAGTTCTACACTTGAATTGGATTCTAATCATCAAAAACTCAGCTCGATTACAAAAATTAATCAAGAATTCCACCTTGGCTTGATTCTCGTTTGCCCAACTTTGATGCGTACCACAGTGATAACATCACATCAACAAGACGTAAACATAGTTTTGTGACGTAAAGTCATTGAAATAGTCCATTGACATATCCACGGAGATTGAGCATTCATAGCTGCCAACTAACGACACATTTTTCTTTTTCGGCAACTCTCAGCGTGAGTTGGCTATCATCAATCCAAGTTTGAATGAAAGGATTGGGGGAGGCTGCAAATGCTGTGACCGTGGTGACGGTGGGACATTTTGCTCGAAAGAACAAGTATGCTTTAGTGAACCTGCACTTTAGAGGAGAATGAATTGGAGGGTTAAAGCAGTGGCGTCGATGCCATCTGGCAACAATGCAACTGCCCCATTTAAACTCATTAAATATATCGAATTTTCCTCGTGCACTGTGCACTCACTGAATTCGATCTTTAACATGAGTTTAAATGGATAGAATACATTGTTGCCAAATTGCACGCGATGCCACTGGGTTAAAGTGATATTGAGCGGGTGGTGGTTGCGGGACCCGTGACGGGGAAGGGTGGGAAAGGATACAACGTTATTTATTCAAAGCTAACATCGCAAATACCACCGGATTCAGGGTGTCACCCTCCACAGGCCACTGGATGGTGCAGGTGCATGGGGTACAGACTACAGATCCCAGTGGATCAAAACATGGAATTTTCGAAACACCCTTTTTACAAATACAAATGAAGATTACAAACATAAACATTTGCATAAAAAATGTGTAAAATCCTTCAACTTAGAGCTTAAATTGAGCCAAACAACACGGATTTAGCAAGAAAATATCAATTTTAAAATATACTTACCGTAAAAAAATCCAGCAAATTTTTGTCCCAGAAAAATTCATTTTTTGACCCAACGCACGTTGGTAAATACAATGCAACTTATACATTTTTAAAATCACACGTTGAACCAAAGAATGGAATTTTCTGGACAAATGTTGACGAATAAAAATCAAGATTATGAACAATGAACAGAAAAATCTGTATAAATGAGTAAAATTATTCACTTCTAAGCCATGATTCCAATAACATGATTTTCGAAACAAAATGTTAACATTCAAATATTTCTTTTTTCCGCCGATAAATCCTCACATTTTATTGTCCTAGAAAATCCTTGTTTTGGTCTTGTGTGCGATGGTAGCCTTACAGACGTACGCTAAGCCTAAAGATCGCGCAGGAGTTGCAACTTATTGTTAGTATAGGGTACTGGTGGATGAGTGGGAGTAATGTGATTAGGCAGGGGTAGGGCGTAGGGGGTGTTGGATGAAGTAACGTCATCCCGATTAATAGCAGACAAAAGGAGAGAGGTGTTGGACGAATGAACAAATATAGGACGATATGGCGTACAGAAGGAGCTATCTTATGGTTTTCGTGACAGCAACGTACCTTGCTAAGACCTATCAATGGAGTCTGCCTAGGCATTAACATGTGAGTTACATTGCGGATGGGGAAAAGGATGCGGTTGACAATACAATCCCGTAGTATTTATTAATTTCTTGTTTTCATTCTTGTCATTTTCGAAAAATTATGTTTTAAATATGTTTATCCTCAAGGTGTCGAGCAGCGGGGGAACCCCAGAGATTACTAAGCCTAAGAGATATTGCATAACGATTCAAAAGCGTTGTTCGACTCCTACGAAGTATGCGATGTGGCGTACTCTGGTGACCGTAAACATTGTTACTATTGTTGTTGTTTGAGACGAGGTTATAATCTCCTCAACAGTTAAAATCTTATGAACATTTGACTGGATAATGAGCTCTGAGTATATTTTGAAAGTGAATCTGAAAATCTACGACACTTTAAACATCCCAGCGGCCACTAAATGACAAACATTTAGATGTTGCAGAGAATCTAACCTCATTTCCAACAGCATGAATAATAACAATGTTTACGGTCACCAGCGTACTGCACGTTGCATCAAGGCCATTATGCAGGCGTTTTTTTACGGAGCCCGGCCAACGGTTTTTAAACACGGCGGAGATAGGAAGTGCCATATCTCTTAGGCTTAGTAATCTCTGGGGAACCCTGAGACACCTGCATATATCTGGGAATGTGATTTCATCATAGGGAAAACAAGAATTTATGAGGGAATTTTGATGAAAAACCTTATACCTTTGTTTAAACGCCTTTTTGTTCGTTTTTCTTTGTTTTTGTTTTTGTTTTTGTTTTTTTTTTGTTTTTTTGGTTTTTTGTTTCTTTTTTTTAAATCCGAAGAAGTCGTCATAATAAAGAATAAAGTTTTTTTCGTAATAGAAGCGTCACTATATGGCAATTTTTCTCCCGGCATTCAATGACCTTGAACGGTCTAGATATGATTATGTTCGGTACAAGACGTCTCAAATTCTGTGAACTTTTCTTTCAAAAACATCATCTCACTCGATATCCCATCACATTCTTCTCCTGCAGTCAGCTTATTTTGAATCCTCACGAGTCGTCGACATTTATTTTGTTTATTGTAAGAGCATATTAATAAGTATGTCTTGCCTCAAATACTCAATTCCACCTCAATTGACTCAGCATGTCTTCATACTCAATTGTATGAATATTAATTAGTCTTGTTATATTGATATGAAGGGGTTTAATATGACTGAATTCGAGTTATGTGAAACTGAACCCTAGAAAGGTTCATTATTATTACAGTACTGAAAGGGTTCAGAAGACAGGACAAACCATTCGAGAAATGATTCACAGTCTCTGCGTGTATATCTGCTGTACATGAACAGATTTTTAATTCGATTACCAACCTTACGTAATACGAGCGGACGTTGGAAATCCCAAATGATTCAAACCGCACTTTGCGACGGTGACGTCAGGATGCCGTATTGTCTCCGTTCCTGTTGCCGTAGTTGCAGTGGCTCTCTGGCAATCCAGACACCTGTCCATAAATAAGTGAAAACTTGAAACGGCAACTGCTCCTGTAATGATGTTAGTGTAGTTGTAGTGGAACCGAATTTAATAATTGTGGGTGTGCGTGGTCCACTCCACGGTAAAACCACTTTGTATTCTCACGAATCGGTGGTGTGAGATGGAGGGGGGTTGAGCCTAAGCCCACATCTCTGTGACAAAATACAATCCGGCTGGCGGTGAGTACCTCTTGGCGCGGCGCGGCGCTCGGCCTCAGAACGTGCGTAAATAATTAAAACAAATGCTGCGCTTTCCCACCTTCCACCTGAACTTCAGAGTGTGTGACCACCGTGCCGCCCTCGCCCGAAAGTACTGAGGTTGATGTTACCGTGAATGAATGTCACCTCGGCAAAAGGGTCATTGACCACTGAAACGAATTTTTCAAACAGTCAAAAACACGAATTCAATGTTACACTTCATCAATACAAGCGATACAAAATTTTGTGTAACCCTTCGGTTATCCTTCATCTCTGCGTAGAACACCGAATTTTGTTTATTCGTAAATTCCAGGCTACTTGTTGTGCAGTGGCTATATTCGTGGATCTATAACATTGTTTTGTGAGAAGAGGGCTGGAACGTCTATGGAGTTTGAAGAGTCGCGTCGTAGGTTGCAATTTTAGGATTTTTTTCCGTTGAAATAACTAAATATTTGATATTTCGGGGATGGGTGGGGCGGGGGGGGGTGGGTCACCTGTCCCTCCCTGGATCTTTTACTGGCAGTGGCACTCCACAAATTTGTGTAATGCGGTGGGTAGAATGGATCACCAAAATCGATTTTTCCAGAGGAAACGGCTCATCAATAAAAAATAAGTATAAGAGACGAAAAAATGAATCCCCGCTTATTCTTCAATTAAATCGAAGCAAAGCTTTGTAATTCTTCGGTTATACGTATTGATCTGTTGTTTTTCTTGGTCGGTTATACAGGGTGTTTCTAAAACTAATGTCATCCTTTCTACCACGTATTTTTGAGGTCAAAATAAGAATTTTTTTCCTATAAACAAGTGTCCGAAAATGCCCCCGTTTTGAGCTACCCCCCCCCCAAGTTTTAAAAAAATGTTGGTTTTTTTGGTATATCGACCATAATGATAAACCAAATGTCATAAAAATTGGTGTCCCGGGGTATTTTTACATGCAAAATCCATTAATGACCTCGAGAAATTCAGAAATGAGGTCTGACTGTATTTTTCAGGCAAACTTAAACTGAAATCAGATGGGAAAAACTCTTGAAAAGATATTTGGTCCTCTGTGTTTTGGTCGATACGACGCGTATTAAGCAAGATAATCCCTGCACAAGGTGGAAAAGTCAGCGCTTTTACTATAGCGGGCGGGCCGAATTAGCAGCGGAGTGGCGGGTTGCATACTTACTGTCGCTCTTCATGGTAAAAGCGCTGACTTTTCCACCTTGTGCAGCGGTTATCTAGCTTAATTCGCGTCGTATCGACCAAAACACAGAGGACCAAATATCTTTTCAACTCTTAAAAAGATATTTGGTCCTCTGTGTTTTGGTCGATACGACGCGAATTAAGCTAGATAACCGCTGCACAAGGTGGAAAAGTCAGCGCTTTTACCATGAAGAGCGACAGTAAGTATGCAACCCGCCACTCCGCTGCTAATTCGGCCCGCCCGCTATAGTAAAAGCGCTGACTTTTCCACCTTGTGCAGGGATTATCTTGCTTAATACGCGTCGTATCGACCAAAACACAGAGGACCAAATATCTTTTCAAGAGTTTTTCCCATCTGATTTCAGTTTATATTTTTCAAATTTCCAATCCGTTGCATAAAATTTGTGTCGTTGAAGGTATAAGTTTGCCTGAAAAATACAGTCAGACCTCATTTCTGAATTTCTCGAGGTCATTAATGGATTTTACATGTAAAAATACCCCGGGACACCAATTTTCATGACATCAATCAATATCAATATCAATATATATAATTTCCAAGCTTAATGGAAATTCCCGTCGATCCTTTGGACCGTTCGGGGCGGTTGCGGTATCGATCGATGCGGCTCAGTACAAGGATTTTGAGAAAAATACCAGCGACGCTGTTCAGAGCCATCTTCGGCCTCGAAAATGCCAAAAACTATGAATATCATAGGCGTAATGAGTGGGAGGGAGGCAGTCGCTGTATCCCCGCAATGTGAGCAAGAGAGAGGTATAATAATTGTTTTTAAGCCCTTTTCGGTCGCCTGGTGACGCTAAATTTTTTTTACGCCGACAGCTGATATTTTGCTTTTTGGGTGCATCGACACAGTATATACGTAGAGAGGTGATTCAGTAGACCTGTAGGCATGATCTTCATTTTTAACGTTATTTCTTTTCCCCCTTGATCATTGGTTGACATGCGTTTGTCGACACTCTGAGCTATGATGATTGTGATTTTTGCGGTAGGTCGGTCCATGGAAATGCTGAAGAATGATACTTGATGTAGTTGTGTTATTCTGTGTATTTGTAATTTTTTTTTTTTTTTTTTTTTTTTTTTTTTTTAGAGCATGAGTGTCATGCTCTATTGAAATCGTTTCTACAAGGTCAATAATGCTTTTCTTATAGGAACGGCATGGTTCGGGGGTCCGCTCGGGGGATCGCTTGGTTTCAGTATCGAGAACGGGTCCTCGAGGACCGATTGACCCATGTGATTCCGCCAATCCGGTGCCCTCCCAATTTGTCGCTTTTTCTTTGTGGCGGGAGTTTTTGGCCAAGATTGAGGTTAAGCATTTTTGGGAATGTAATTACGTTACTAATTTGGATCAGACTTCAACGAAATCTTCTGTATGAGATATTGGGGTTTTATATCAGAGGATTGTGTCCATGTTTCGTGTATTCTGCGATTTAAAATGCATTTAGATGATTTCAAATTTCCAATCCTGTTATTGTTGATGTTTCGGTCCGCTAAAAGAGTTCGTTTGGGGAACGCGATCGGCGTTGCGTTTTAAGGTGAATCCTCAGCGACCTGTAGTAAGATTCTCATCCGCTAGATAACGTCACTGTTCCGCGGTCCAGAAACCATGCTTTTTCCGCCTTTAATCGTTAATTGCGAGAGCTAGAGTTAACTTTTCGAAAATGTAAGAACGTTGCGTTCTAGATCAAATCCTAAGGAAAACTAAGGACTGCCGACTCCCTATCTCCGCCCGTGTTAAAACCTGTTAGCGGGTTTTCGAGCGCGACCGCAGCGCTCCAAGCAGCAATAAGGGTCAACTAAAAGCGAACCGCTGCAGCGGTGGCCGCTCCGGCTCCCTTTCTCCCATGCCTTCCCGCAAATGTATACCGTGTAGGTAATTTAAATCACGATTGAACGAAGGGAACAAATGATCAGCGAATTAAAAGGAAGCAAAATCCGCTAAAAAGCAAACGTCTGGAGTATTTCTTGAAAGATTCCTGAATTGTCGAAAATGATTAATCAAGGACTGAAATACTATACATCACAGTTAACCTCAAAACGGAATCAAACAAGAAAGAGTACATAGACATTTGTTTTATTAGTAGAGATCAGGCGACTCTTTTAATTTGCTGATGATTTCTGTTACCTTGTCCAAAGTTGATTCTGAATTTCCCTTGCTTTCGATCTTCCATTGAGATACTGAGTTATCTGATCCTCTTGGGTCGCCGACAACAGTTGACAGCCATGCCATAACAGACCAACTCCAACAACGGTTTTAGCAGTAGCACAGCATGTGAGCATGGACACATCGCCAGGATCGCTCACTTGAAAGAGTAGTTCAGCTGACCGCTGCTTGGAGCGCTGGGGTCGAGAGCAAAACAGGACTAACAACAGTCGGCAGTCCTTAGTTATATCTTCGTCCATGGTTTTGCGACGACCTCCCGTCCCCTTTGCCCTCCCCACGAACTACTGCACCTATGCCTACAACAGTTGCTTGCCGCGTTGTGCAGATTGCATGAATGATGTGTGTCCATCTACTTCATCCCAATTTCACAGCCATCACGGATGCCACGCCCGCCACGGGTCTTCTACCTGGTTTTATGCGACATCGGTCATCGTGGCCCAGTGTTACATGGTAATCAGCGGCGGATTCGGGAAAGGCACGCCCCCCCCCAACTCACGGTAGCCTTTGCCTTTTTTCAACAGAAAAAATCCCATAAATTCCTCTCTGCAAATTTGAAAATTCATAGGCGTGAAGCCCCCCCCCTAAAAGAATTTTCTGGATCCGCCATTGGTAGTAATTTTTGCGGCACACTACGCCGGATTCCCGTGCGCTTTCCCACACTTACCTTTCTCCCTTATCTGTCAATGGGCGCTCCCCGAGGGGCGGCGCGGCGCCCCCCCCCTAATTCAGAAAAATCAAAACTTTACAATAAAAAAGAATCGGAACATTCGAAGATCAAATAATAACGAAAGGAGTAAGAGTTAACAAACTTTATTCTTAGTTTACTTTACAATTTTAATAGGGGGCGTAATTTAGGGGGGCAGGGCGGGAAGTAGCCCCCCCCCCCCAAGCAGTGGTGCCCAACCACCCCTTGCCACTATACAGCTCGCCCCCCAGTTTCAGGATTCCTCTCCCCCCCAGATCTAGACCTCCCCCTGATTTTTACCCCACCCCCTCCTGATTCAGACGACATCATCCTTCCCACCCGTCATCTCCCTCGCCGAAAGAAGTTTTAAAATCTACTAGTATGAACGTGTCTACATTGGCAACTACCGTTGGCAACGAGAATTTTGCGAACTTCCTTGAAAATTCAGAATCCTCTGGTCGATAATTACATGATTAGAGAATGTATGGGCAAGAGTTTGGTTTTGTTAATTTAAATAGTTTAACTCTTAGAATTCATCAGGACAATGTAAATAAAGAAGGAATAGTTGTACTTAGCTTTTTACTATTTCTATCATCTGATGCTGTCACTTTATTCATAATATCAAACACTTCAAAAATAGAATTACTTTTGATACGACTACATGCTACAATCACTTACAATTTCTACCATTTGGAAGGATAATTGATTTATTTTCTATTTTGGGCAGAAGTGGGGGGGGGTTCTCTAGACTTGCCCGTCTCTAAGTGAAGTCCCCTAGACCTTCCATTGACATTCAAAAAGTTGCCCCTCCGGGCAATTGTTTTGCGGGTGCCCATGTCTTTGTCCATGGTCTCTGAACCAGAAATTGAACGTTCTTCCGGTCTGTGGTTGCCTTCTTTTCTCATAAGTTTAGACACGGCCACCCTGTAAACCCCACAACAAGTTAAAAGTCCGCAATCCGCACCCTCGACCCGCAGCCACTATCAAAAGTAAATTGCCGGTTGACTTGCAGGTACTCTCCTCCTCCTCCCCCAACTTAGATTAGACACAAATATAAAATTAAAAAAAAAAAAAAAAAAAAAAAAAAAAAAAAAAAAAAAAAAAAAAAAAAAAAATGAAAAATAGAATGTATGCCCCAGCAAAGGGCCCCCTCCACAGTTTTCCAAGAGAGGGAGCGACCCCCTTGCCAGCGTAACTCCGAAAAAATAATTCCAACTGGGGTCCAAGTAACTCAAGTAAGGTCTCAAAATGAAATCAGATGGATCCAAAATTTTAACGGCGAGTACCGGTAAGCTTACTCTTTTGATCGGTCCAAACCGAATTGCGATACATCGATTTACTCTCGAGATATCGATTTTTCAAAGGCGCGCGGTATAGGGTCAGAAATCTAAGATTCTCTAAAATCCGCGAATTTCGACTCTCATGGACCTAGCATGCGCCGTGAGAAGTCATATGTGAGTTTTTTGAGTTCACATGAAGTTCATTAAGGGCCCTGACAAATGTCGGACCGATAAAGTCTATATCGGGGGGGGGGGGGGCGTGGCCCCAACTCCAGCGTAAGTCTCACGTACAATGTCTCACTGCGGCCGCGGGAGGTCCCATAAGATCCGTTTAAAACTTGGATGGATCTGAATTTTTTTCAAGAATTATCTAAAAGCTGAAGCTACCGCCCAATCCAAACCGCAGTGCGCAATCCATCGATTCGTTCTCGAGATATCGATTTTTCAAAGGCGCGCGGTCTTGTCAGATCGACCTTAGAGGGGCGCTGGAGGCTGGAAAAAGGCGAATTTCGTCTCTCACGAACCAGTCGTGTGCCGTATTATATCGGTTCCGCTTTTTTTCGGGTCCCAATGATGTCCCGAGAGGGCCCAATGCAGTTTCGAGCCAAAAAATATCATCTTAGGGGGGGAACTACTCCCCGTTTCAGCGTAACTCTGACAAGAAATGTCTAACTGCGGCCGCGAGAGGTCCTGTAAGGTCATTAAATAAACTCGGATGGATCTGAAATTTTCGAGGTTGTCAGTCACAAGCAAGCGCTTTCGATCGGTGCAAACCGAATTGCAATACATCGATTCACTATCGAGATATCGATTTTTCAAAGGCGCACGGTCTTGTCAGATCGAACATTGAAATAAGCTGTGGATACTCTGTATCCGCGAATTTCGTCTCTCATGGACCGTTTAAGCTCCCTTAAAAATCGAATGAGCTTTTTTCAAGTTCATATTACGTTCCTTAAGGGCCTTGATGAGTGTCGGATGACATTTGATCAATATTAACATTCTTTTTTTAATCTGAGACAAAAAGAGCTGAAACCATAAAGACGAAGAATTTCCATCGTGATGACTTTGGTTCAAGCGAGGAAAATTCTATAGAAGTCCCAAATAACTAGACTAGACTTTCCGGCTTGCTAGGATTGGTATTAAGAATTTCCTTCCTGATGACTTTGGTTCAGGCGAGAGAAATCTAAAAAAGTCCCAAATAACTAAACTAGACTTTGCGGCTTGCTAGGATTGGTATTGCGTCATCCGATTTTAAAGGAACTATCACTATCGAAATCGATTTTCAAAACCACAGTATTCACCTCGCCTCGTGAACAACTGTTTCAACACGCTATAAGTAAATTTTCATTCCCACTTTGACCTATCAAGTTATTTTTACAGCGATCACTGTTATACAAACACAAATGCAGCGTTGCGATTGAATTTGTCGCAGTTTTGTACTATCAATATGGAACTCCACACTTACAATGATTTACGGCCGACACTCATGCTCTCTTTGCTAACACTGTTCCAGTGTTGCAAGTTCCAACTTGTTTTTATTTTTTTATTTTTTTTTTTTTTTACTTATCAATTTCAGGTGATTCCATTTTGATGGGGCCAATTGGCTCCTGTGATTTTTTAAAAGAGCATGATTCAAAATGAGGGTTTTTCGCCCCCTCACGGATTTAAATAAATAATAGTCTAATAATAAACGCGGCACTCTTAAATTTGTGATGCTAAAAAAATTGATCGAAAAGCTTTAAGTTTTTTAGCCCCCCCCCCCACCAAAAAAACTAAGTGCGCCACTGCAAGGGGGGTTTTAGAGACATCACCTTTTTGCCCATACGATGAGGAGTCAGGAGTTGAATGACTAAAACAGCCACAGTTGCAAAAGATATGGAAACCCTTAAAATCGATCGACTCCATTTGCTAAGCTGAATCGATAGAGGGGTTAAACAACGAGGGTGTTGGATACATCAGCTTTCTGCCCATATGATGAGTCATGACTTGCAATGAGTGAAAGAGCCACAGTTGCAAAAGATATGGGAACCATTGATGGCGATTGACTCCATTTGCAAAGTTGCATCGATACAGGGGCGCAAGGGTGCAATGGTGCACCCATGGGGTGGGGGGTGGGGTTATCGTGCTTAATTCCCCCCAAAACCGAGGGTAAATTTTCGGACTGGTCTGTAAATAAACGCCGCTCTCTGAATTTAGTGATGTTAAAAAAATTGATCAAGAATCTTCGACTTTTTTAGCCCCCCCCCCCCCCCCCCCCACCTCCAAAATCCTGTGTGCGCCACTGACTATCCACTCATTTTTGCATCAATGTAATCAGCCGTTGTTGTTTCTTACCTACTTCTGTGTTGTTTTAGTATAATAATAATACGTAAATAATTTATTTATTTCATTAGCGTATACAAATCAAATTGGTTAGCGTTAAATTTACCCTCAGATATGTATAAACCAAAATCTTAATAACTTACAATATTGAAATAAATTATAATTAAATTATTAACAAAAACAGATAACAATGGCCGCGAAGCGGCCACCAGCCTCTAGTCAATATATATAATTTCCAAGCTTAATGGAAATTCCCGTCGATCCTTGGGACCGTTCCGGACAAGTGCGGTATCGATCGATGCGGCTCAGTACCAGGATTGTGGGAAAAATACCAGCGGTGCTGTTCAGAGCCATCTTCTCTCTCGAAAATCCAAAAAACTATGAATACTATAGGCGTAATGAGTGGGAGGGAGACAGTCGCTGTACCTCTGTAATGTGCGCGAGAGAGAGGTATACCATTTGTTTTTAAGCCCTGGTCGCCTGGCGACGCTAAATTTTTTTTTACGTCGACAGCTGATATTTTGCTTTTTGGGTGCATCGACACAGTATATACGTAGAGAGGTGATTCCGTGGACTGTAGATCTGTTGGCATGATCTTCATTTTTAACGTTATTTCTTTTCCCCCTTGATCATTGGTTGACATGCGTTTGTCGACACTCTGAGCTATGACGATTGTGATTTTTGCGGTAGGTCGGTCCATGGAAATGCTGAAGAATGATACTTGCGATGTAGTTGTGTTCTTCTGTGTATTTGTAAGTTATTTTTACAAACGGACCCAGAATATTATTACACATTTCAAAGTTGGCGATTTGAGCTGTTTTCGTATTACTTGGTTCGCATCTCGGTGAGGTTATGATGTTTTTATAAGGTCTGTTTTTTCCAATTTAAAAAAAAAAAAAAAAATCGTTAGATTTCTTGGGTATTTTTGTATAGTTTTTAATGATTCATTCGACTGTATACACCTGTTATTTTTTAATCTGTGCAGTCAAAGTGCGTCAAAATAAACGTAGGCGTTTTTTCTTTTTCAAAATAGACTGGTTTAGTGATGACTTGGTGATAAGCGTTCCAAACAAAGAAAAAACTGTCTCTCTTGGTCTCACGCTATACCCATGTAATTCTATCTCACTCTTATTTAAAAAAACATCATCGAAACAAATAACTCTTAACTCGAAACGAAAATCACTCTTGGCCGCGAAGCGGCCACCGGCCTCTAGTTTGGTTTATAATTATGGTCGATATACCAAAAAAACCAACATTTTTTAAAACTTAGGGCTGTAGCTCAAAAGGGGGGCATTTTCGGACACATGTGTATAGGGGAAAAAAAGTCTTATTTTGACCTTAAAAATACGTGGTAGAAAGGATGACATAAGTTTTAGAAACACCCTGTATTTCGTCTATGATTCTGCATTGCGCACCAACATTTGCAATTGTTAATCCCAGGCTACTTTTTGGTTAGGATGACAGCAGAAACTTGTTTAATGTGGTGGGTAGAATGGATCAGAAAAATCAAAATTTCCAGAGAAAACGGCTTACTATGAGGTAAAGATTTGTAAAAGTGACTATTGGTGCGATCCCTTAAAAATAGGGGTGGGCTCCTTGCGTTTCCCGTAGACCCTCCCATTTAGGCTCTCTAGCTCTAGTTTTATATTTATTCTGAAAAAATTTCAAATACTTAACCAATACTGTTTTTTCTCAAAAGTTGCAACAAGCGGTCTATTAAGTCGAACAATTTCTGGTCATGATCGATATCTGCAGCACTTCACCTTAAAAATAGTGCTATGAGACCAGAGTTCCCAGATTTATCGGAAATTTTTTTGAAAACTCTACAAAGCTGATTTGAAGGAGAACGACTACAGATAAGACAAAAATGGGTAACATTTCCGGTTCTAGGACCCGAATTTTCTAAGATTCATCTATGATCAGTTTTTTTTATTTTTTATTTTTTTTTTATTTTTTATTTTTTTTTTATGGTTAGCAGTTTTCTCTAGACATTTGGACTTCTTTGCTTCACTCTTGTTGTTGGGGTCAGGGAAGGCTTATTCATCTGCTAAAGAGGAGATTTGGAGGTTGCAGATCGGGGGAGGGATTTAATCTCGAAAATTTTTTGGATTTCTGAATACTGCCACTTCATTTCTATTAATTTTCCAATGGCACGCTGTTGCTTAGTCCTCTCAGAAATGAGATAAATGCTTTTCGACTGAAACTACCATTTGTTGTCATTTACGAGTATTATTTTGGCTCAAATTTCAATAATTTTGATTTTGATTTAAATTCTGTTGCAGAATGAAGGTCTACCTCACTCATGTCAAAAAGAAGATTCTGCGATTCAACAGTCAGACTCGGTTCAAAGTTCCACCAAATCAGGCTCCAACATTACTCCCAACTCAGACACGAAAAGTTTCCAATGACTTTCCAATTCAACGTGGATTCAGGCGTGGCTCGGGAATTGAATTGTTTACTGTTTATACGTGGCAGTCGTTCCAAGAGTGATTTGCACGTGTCCGAAAGTTTTTTTGTTTTTTTTTTTTTGACAATCTGCTATAAGTGTGGGTGATTGGTAAAATAATTCACAGCATTCCACCGTAAAAAACAAAAAAATGTCCACAACGACCAAGAGGGCACATTTTTGTCCTTATTGCAAGAATCGAATCTTTATTCTTTACATCATGAGACCAACATCATTGGACAACTTGGTGCAGGCAGAGCGGTTTTTTTTGGAAATGCGTACACTTCTCTCAATGCTAAAGTGTCCGTTTCTTCACTCTCTCTTTATAATGCAGCGTGTCTAGCATCAAGGAAAAATCTGAAATCATCAGGGTCTTGTTCAAGTTTTAGTCTTCAAACACATCCACTGTTTTACAGCTTCGAAATAATTGCATTCATCTTGAAAAAATCCAAAAAAAACATGAAGAAATCAGAGAAGAATCTTGACCTTTGAAAAAGGAAAATTGCTAGACACCCTGTACAACGTATCTCCTCTTTAGAAGCTAAAAAATCTAGGAGATAAGAGCCTATGCTCGATTTTTAATATTCGATTAGCCAGAAAGTACGGGTCCAGGGTCCATAATTTATGGGTATTTGTTTGATGCCGTGGAAGTTGGGTGCGCCATCTGTACTCCCGGGTCTCCATATTGTGCTTTCCAAGCTCGACACCCAAAAGCTCAACCCTCCTGAATGTCCTTTTATGATTAGTACATAATCCGTGAGGTACGGGTGTGGCACCCCTATTGGCCTTTTCAGTGGTGCTACAAACAATTGATATTGAGACGAAAGTTGCCAAAACGTAGAAAAAATCCACTCTGAGCGCCATGATTGAACCACAATTTTTTTTTTTTCCATTGAGATAACTGTAAATATTAGATGATATATTTTTCTATGAGGAGATTAGCTTATAACCACAAGATTTATTTTTCATGTCATTGTATAAAGTAGAGAGAAGTTTATTTCAATGTGAATAGTAGCTACCTTGCTCTGTGAGCTGATATATTGTTACTGCGTAAACTCCTTGTTTTTAAATTAAAAATTAAATATTTATCGTTGGTATACAGAATGGAGTACCGACCAAAATTTTGCTTATTTTATGAGTATAAGTGTGAGCATGAATTTTGTTCGTAAAATGTTGTACAGCTTTAATTTTTTGTAGGATTGAATTTGTGTAACAATTGCACGAACTTTTTTTTTCCATGTCATCTTTCATTTTTTTAAACTTTAATAATCAAACAGGTCGAGTAATACTTAGTAAACTGTATTTTACAACTCAATCTGACTATCGATCGTTTATTTCAATCCCACATTTTTGCCTGTCAAACTCGGTGTTGCTGAATGGGTCCGTCGCACAGTGTTGCCAGATTGGGGTGAAAAAGCCGTACGTTTTCCATTGATTTAAATGGGGACGATACGGCTTTTTACCTTCGATCTGGCAACACTGCCGTCGCAAAGGTTTGCTATATCATAGTAAAAAGGGGCAAATAAAGCATAAAAACAGCTGAAAATAACGTTGCAAAAGTAAAAGAAAATTACATATTGAATTCAATAGATGTATTGAATGCCCATTTTTTGAATGGTTTATAGGGATTGGTAGGTAGTTTGCAAGTTTTACCCTCTCATTCTCTTTTGCCACTAGTTCGCGAATAGTTCCATTTCCGATCCGGAACCCCCTATCTTACTTTCATTTATGGGCAAAAATATCAAAACATTCTGAAAACAGATCACTCAAGCTGAAGAAAAGATTCAATCACTGAGGCAGAGTGCGTTCTTTCCAACCGATATTTTTCATGTGGTTAACCCTTACGGTGCCAAATAATAGAAAAATGTTTCACAAATCTTAGACCTTTACTAGTGAATTGAATGACTTTTTTTCACAAAATTTCATGTATATTGTACAACCCAATTTTCTCGTAAGAGCCCATGTAAATTTAACGTTCTTTATACGGGACTACGGAGCGAAAGGGTTAAATGAAAAACTGCTGCGTTTCCAGATTTCACGTGACTCTCCATTTTCTACTCAGAGAGGCGCGGAATTCGTACCAGAATGAAGTATAGAAACCGAGAACTAAACTATTTACAGTGGAACGTGGTGTCAGACACGGCAATTACGTCGTGCGTGGTGCATATAATGCAGCGTTTCCTCCGGTAAATGGGAGGCGATTCATTTTCATTTCCTCATTTCACTGTAAAAAAGTCAGGAAATAAAAAACGAATAAAAATGAAAATAGGAAATCCGAAACTTTTTCGCCGACGGAGATCCGACGGGGGGAAAAAATGCGGAGTCCCTTCATAGTTAGTAAATTCTGGATTTTTCTCCGACATGCTTCAGGAAACTTCGGTAAAAAGGAGGGGTGGAAGAGAGAGCTAGAAGTTAACTTTATAGATACTTGCACTATATCATACCAAAATTTATGGAAATAAATCCATGAGGTGCGGGAAGAAACTTTGGTAAAGTCTTAGAAAAGTTTTATTCTGCGTACGTTTAGGGAAACGCTAATTTCCGAGGGAAAGCTCGCGTTGGAATGAGTGAAGGGAACAGGAAAATAAATAAAACATCACAGAATGTATCGGCTGCATAGGTTATATGCTAAAAACTCGATCAAGGAGAATTTTCATTCCTCGTCTGTTTGTTTTAACGCGTTTTTCGAACGCTAGCATAAATCTTCCCGATGTCCAACTTCGTATTCAGACTATGACCGTTTTTGTAGTCGCTGATCATGCATTAGCTGCATTTGACGCAAGTGAGGTGTATATACAGGGTGTTGAAAAACTGTTCCCGAATATTCCAGGGGCGGGTTTTACAGGTCAAAATAAGACTTTTTTTTCCTACCAACTTGGGTCCGAAAATGCCCCCCTTTTGAGCTACAGCCCCCCCCAAAGTTTTCAAAAATTTACGGGTTTTTAGAATAGCGACAACTAGTATGAGCCAAATGTCGTAAAAATTGGTGTCCTCGGATAATTTTACATGTAAAATCCATTAATGAACTCGAGAAATTCAGAAATTGGGTCCGACTGTACTTTTCATGCAATCTTGTACCTTTAACGGCACGAATTTTATGTTACGGATTAAAAATTTGAAAAATAAGTACCGAAATCAGATGCGAAAACCCTCAGAAAGATTTTTGGTCCTCTTTGTTTCCCTCGAGACGACGCGTTTTAAGCGATATAATCGCAGCAAAGTGCGTGGAAAAGTCAGCGCTTTTACCATAGCGGCCGCCCGGCCGGCCCGAGAAGGAGCAGCGGAGAGGCGGGTTGCATACTCACAGCCGATTTTCATGGTATAAGCGCTGACTTTTCCACACTGTGCAGCGATTATCTCGTTTAAAACGCGTCGTCTCGAAGGAAACAAAGAGGATCAAAAATCTTTCTGAGGGTTTTCCGCATCTGATTTCGGTACTTATTTTTCAAACTTTTAATCCGTAACATAAAATTCGTGCCGTTAAAGATACAAGATTGCATGAAAAGTACAGTCGGACTCAATTTCTGAATTTCTCGAGGTCATTAATGGATTTTACATGTAAAATTATCCGAGGACACCAATTTTTAGGACATTTGGTTCATACTAGTGGTCGCTTTTCTAAAAAAAACCGTAAATTTTTTAAAACTTTGGGGGGCTGTAGCTCAAAAAGAGGGCATTTTCGGACCTATGTTGATAGGTAACAAAAGTCCTATTTTGACCTGTAGAACCTGCCCCTGAAATATTCGGGAACAGTTTTTCAACACGTTGTATACATTAGGTCAGTCTAGTAGCATAAGTAGCTCCGAAATTTTCTATCCAAATCAAGAACCCCTAGTCAAGGTGGTATGCCCAGTCAGGATGAAAAAACTGCTCAGTTAAGCCTGATATATTCCCCAAATTCTTGTGCACTGTAATTTGAAATAGAAATGAGGCGTAGCAAAACATTCTGACTTTTTTGCACGGGGTGCGCGTCCTATATTCCCTTTGAATCGATTTCAAAAAGGGGAAAAATAAACATCATTTTAGTCAAACTTTGCGTCAAAATTGAAAAGTCCAAACAACTGGGTATTTGGGTTTACTGAAAGGTAAGAATATCTTCTAAAAATATACTGAAGCATTTATTACACGGTAACTAAACTTCCATAATGAATTGAGAATTAAATCAAATGAAGAAACGGTTGGGTCACTTTTTCCTCTTAATAAACGGAACGAAGTGCAAAGACCACACCACTACCAGACTGACCAAGTGTTTATAGACCTCGTCCCAAACTGACGTATTTATTTATTAAAGTGAAATAATCGAATTTTGATAGTGAAAGGAGCTGGTTACTTATTATTATAATCAAGAGGAAAGCATCGTTATTCGTTAAATATCCATTTATGAGGAAACAGTTTTTGACCAATAAATGCCTAAAACGATGATTAGATACGATGTCACGCTAATAGATTAGTCATTATAATAGACTTAGATTCCTATGGAAACCTTCAAACCACAATTATGTCGACTCACTGGCGCAACCAGGATATCTTCCATCTCTCTCATTTCCCATTTGAATGTATGAGTAGGAAAAGGACAGAAGGAGGGGGTTTTATCCCCTTGTCCATCCTTGTCTAACATACGTTTCTTAATGGAGAAAAGAGAGAGATGAAGAATCTCTCGGTGCGCTACTAGTCGACTCAATTAGCGGAAAGAAATGGGTTCAGTTCCATTGCACCTGCGTGTTCTTGATCGACTCGAAAAGTTTCATGGATAAGTTTAGTAGTGACTTGGGGCGATTAACCTATCGAATTCCGAGTATAAGTTCCGAACAAAGCGAGCTAGGTCATCCGTTTACTCTTGATGAAACATCGATAGACTTTGCATTGTGCTATAAATAATGTCCATTCTGTACAATAAAATGAACGACAAACCACCAATCCACTGGCCAAATTATTTGCAACTGTTAAGATTCAGAAATCTGTCCGACTCACTAAAGGCGGTGGTCTCCAGTGCATCGCGTCGTCGCTAAAAGTCGTTCCAGAAGTGAAGGCGCACCTAGGCCTATATAATATTTAGAATTCGCTGACGTTAACTTTCACGTTACATACTAATAATTATTACAAATTAGTTTGAGTGTTGGCTTTTCATTGAGAAACGCATTAAATCAAAAGATTAAAGACATAAAGGCAAAGTTTTCATTGCGATTAAAATCGAAAATTCGCAACATGTTATAGGTGAGCTGCTGCTACACTTATAATACAAATTGAAGGATAGAGTGGATAAAGGGGTTATGTGACATTTTGGAAAAAATCGAGTTAGCACAGTGGATGAAGGAGTTATGATGGTATCTATCTATAAATTTTCCAACTTGGTTCAAAAAATATAGGATATGACCCTACTTTCAAAGCTGCTGCCGTTGATGTTCAGCTAAAATATCGAAAACGCCCATACTTTGAACTTTAAAATAAATTTTCTCAAAATCAAAAAAGTGTCACATAACCCCTTTATCCACTCTACCCTTCAATTCTAGAACTTCTAGCAGAGTATACTAACTATGCAAGGCAGCGGGTATGAAGCTTCTTTTGTTTGGACTCAAAAGCGGTCATTCTATCGTTTCAAATTAAGATACTCTGACCAGTGACCATGCAATCGTATTCGGGTCAAACGTGTTACAGTGATCAAAACATCAATGTTGCCAACTTCGACACCCACATTCGTTCTGATGAAACATTTGCGACAGTGAATTTTTGGCATTTTTTGATATACCTCAAACCCAAAGAGTAAACAAGAGTCGCAATTGAATGGAAGGCCTGCGTGGTCAACGTAGATAAGGGATCCGAACGCGGGCTGGCCTGGGCTGGCCTCTGATTGGCTGCAACGGGTGGAGCAAAAATGACTCGGGGTTTAGGGAAAATAACACGGGATTTTCGTTCCGGGGCGTTTATCTCGAAACCCAAGCAAAATAGTATCTAAACAATTTATACGAGTCGATTCAGCAGATTTTTTCAAACAATTTGATAGGTCATAAGTGCCACTTTATTGCAAATTCAAAAAGACTGTTTCAGTTTAAAAGTACGCACAATAGTGTGATTACATGCTTGGCGTGTGTTCGAGCAGTGTTAGAGTAACTCACTCTTGTGCGTACTTTTAAACTGAAACAGTCTTTTCGAATTTGCAATAAAGTGGCACTTATGACCTATCAAATTGTTCGGAAAAATCTGCTGAATCGACTCGTATAAATTGTTTAGATACTATTTTGCTTAGGTTTCGAGATAAACGCCCCGGAACGAAAATCCCGTGTTATTTTCCCTATACCCCGAGTCATTTTTGCTCCACCCGTCGCAGCCAATCAGAGGCCAGCCCAGGCCAGCCCGCGTTCGGATCCCTTATCTACGTTGACCACGCAGGCCTTCCATTCAATTGCGACTCTTGTTTACTCTTTGCTCAAACCGCTCCATTGAGGTTATGGTCACACGAGTTCTATGTTTCTATACAGCCACTTACAGGAGACAAGGGATTTTACGCATTTGTTTGGGCATTGCTAGGCATAGTTGGGCCTTTTTGTCATTATTTTTACGTTGGGTAGGCATTCAGTTAGTGTTCCTGAAGATTTAAGAAAAAAAAATTGTGAATTCTCTTTTTCCCCGCTAAAATTATCAGGAACTCTATCAGAGGGCATCCCCGACGGAAAGAATCGACGAACAGACCGAAAAATACCTGAAAATACCCCCAAAAATCCCAAAAACTGCATAAAACCCACACTGTCTCCCATGAGTGGCGTAGCAAAGCAGAACCCCTAGTGACCATAACCTCAAACCTTATACGGGTTGTGGTATAGAAGAATATGGTATTGCATTTTTTCCTTTATAATATCGCATCACATTTTTAAAGCAATAAGGAAAAAATAAACAAAGAAAAACATTCATATACCTAATAAGCACTAAGCAGTCTTGCAAAAATTCTATTTTTGGTTAATGAGGCAGACTTTTCTTGGTAGTTGTTGATTAATTTTCCTGATAGATGATATTTTTCTCCACGTATTTTTATTTTATTAACTTATTTACTTTTTCCCTCGAGAATCTTCCTGCTGAGTGGTGAAATAGTATACGATGCCATTCGAACGAAACAAATCCTCCCTTTGAAAGGAAATCGTTCATTAAAAATGAATGGGTTAATTTTAATTAAGCACCCGTTCAACGGAGGTAATTTAAAAAGATTTAGTATTTTTAGTACGAACCGCGATCCTATCGCGGAGACAATACTCATACAGTGAAAGCCGGTGAATAAAGGGGGAAGCAGTAAAATCCCTAAATTAATTTACGGGCACGATTCTTGTGAGTTCTTTGTCTCCTCGCAGGAATTATTTTCTTTTTCTCCCATTTTTAAGGAGCTACAATGCAGCTTTCATGAGCACGAGTTTTAGAACAAAAACGCACGAAACTCGTAGAACTCCCGAAAATGGGGTGAAAGGATGGAAAGAGAAAGGATGTAGGGGGGGGGGGGGGAAGTCATGTGAGCTAATATTTCTTGCTGCCATCTCATCGTGAAATGAAATAATACACCTCTTGGAAAACGATACTGGATTTAATGAATGAGATGCATCGCTGGAAATGGCGTATGGTGAGGATGCAGTACATATCGGATGTAACAGGTGACCTTAAGATTATAACGTTCAGTTCTGCAGCATATATACGAAAAACAGTTGGTAAAAAAAAAAAAAAATTATTCGCGCAAGTGAGTCTTGCTTCTATTCAGTGGCGTCGCGCGCCATCTGACAACAATGCAACTACTCCATTTAAACGTCTTAAATATATCGAATTTTCCTCGAATCCCCTGAATTCGATATTTTACATGAGTTTAAATGGATAGAATACAATGTTGCCAAATTGCACTCGACGCCACTGCTTCTATTCTAATTTGACAGTAAGTATCGCAATCTTTTTTACACAATCACAAACGCTCGGATAAAAAGAGCTCCAAAAATGCGGCAGAACAGCTTGAGAGGATCTAACGGAACCATTCACTGCAACCACAGCATGAGTTTCCATCTTAAATGAATATCCTGGATACAGATGTAGTTTTAGCAATGACGTCGGAGTTTTTGCGTGGCATTCGCGAAATTTCCTCACCAAAAAAACCCTACTCTTCCTGTTTCAGGGATGGAAAGACTCACGAACAAATTGTCAGTGGAAAATTTTCCAAATGTCTTTACCCGTGCGTAATAAAGCTTTGGTGAGGTTCACGCAGGTTTGTTGTGCTTAACGATAAAAATTTTGCTGGTTCATTAAAATATACCGAAAGTTTGGTTGGCGCAACCAAAGTGATTTCGCTGCAAAGCCGCGCACTGAAATAAAGGTGATACCATGATCAATGGATGTAAAATGAGAAAATTTATCTTGCGGAATTTTATGTGTTTCTTTCATGGAGCCGAAGCTGGAGCCGAAGCCACGGTCGCAATCAAAATTTGCACCTCTCCCAGCAGAATCAATAAATATTGCTTCCAGACCTAAAATTTAACATTCAAGAATCAAGATTTCATTGCTTAACCCTTGTGAGCCTAAGAGGGGGGGGGGGGTACATTTGTACCCCAGGCCAGTTTTTTTGACGGCATTTTGTCAAAACTGCTCAAAATTTTTTGGGACTTTATCACATTTTAAGTTAGGATACTTAGAACACGTCTACCAAATTTCATTAATTTTTATGAAGTTTTGTCGATATTATAGAAATTTAAAGTGTTGGGGTACAAATATACCCTCCCCCCTTCGTCCTGCCAGTTTTAAGTTTGGAACCATCTATTACAGTGAATTTTACGGACATTTTATGTAGATTAAGAATATTAAGTCAGATCATTGAAAAAAAAATTGGAAATTTATCAAAAATTGAAAAATAATAAGGTACCTCATTTCATTTTTTCCATTTTTTTTATTTTGACATTTTTTTTAAAAGTAGGTGTAAATTTGGCAACATAGCAAAAATTTACTCAAATTTCACATAAATTACTCTCTTAGGGTACTAAGTACATAATCCATCCATTAAAGTTTCAAAATTATTGATACTGACTGTGCTGCATGAAAATATCCTTGGGGTACAAAAATACCCCCCTTAGTCCTTTGTGTTACCGAAATACCGTAGGCTCACAAGGGTTAAAGGTATATAAACTGCTTTCAATTATTACAGTTTGAGTTATTGCAATCGGACCCCTGAGCCGAAGCAGTAACATATATATCTGCAGAACTCCGATTGCAATGATTGGAACTGTAATCATGGGAAGTAGGCAAGTAATTTCTGTCGGTGCCAAATTAGCTATGGAATGACAAATTTTAGCACAGAATACTCTAATCAGAACGGAAACTCTAATTCATTTTGAAACATTCTTTACTTCGGGCCGCCATATTCGAAAGTGAGCATCTTCGGCAATCTTCGGCAGATCTTCGGCAACTGGCCGAGTTGTGATTGGTTGTATAGCCTGAAAAAGCATGTCCGCCATCTTGAGAAGTGAGTACGCACAGTTGCCAGTTTGTGCCAGTAAATTCCAAATCTTGTTTTCATTGGCTCTTATGGGAGTTTCCCTTCTGATTGTATTATTCTGTGATTTTAGGTTTGCAAGTATTAATCATTGTTTTCATGAGGAGAGGTGCCAATTTAAGTCTTGACATTTGTCGCTCTGGCTACAATTCCTATATGTTTTTGATCACTATTGACGCAAGAGGGGCTGCTGGGAGTGTTGGGACTGTTGGGGCCGAAAAGAATTTTCAGTAAATATTTCAAATATTGGTTGAGATCTGGCGCAAAAACTAAACGAGAAAGAGAGAGCGGATAGTGATGGGGAGAGGGAGGGGGGGGGTTAAAGAAGTTTCTATACTGCCCCCCCAGAAAATCAGTGTTGCCAAATTGGGGTGAAAAAGACGTACGTTTTACATTGAGTTAAATAGGGACGATACGGCTCTTTACCCTCGATCTAGCAACACTGCATAACATCTTCCCAGAAAACCCGAACATCACTATACATCCCAAGCCTTCTTCCACACGGTAAAGTTTTTCGAAGAGGTATCAAAAAGTTTTCACCTTCGATTTACGGATCGAAGGATTCGAAAATATAAATATACTCTGAATATATCCCCCCTCTTCTTCAGACTACCAGAATTACACATTATACGTACGGTTATCTTTGATATACTATTGTTAGAGTTCTTGTCATGTTCCCTCATTTTTGATTACCATGGTTCCTGATTACACAAAGTGTTGCCTATGACTCAATGGATCGGATGCGTGACTAATCGATAAAAAAAAAAATAAATAAAAAAAAAAAAATTAAAACTTTAAGGGAAAAGAAACGATAGAAGCGAAGTTACGTGGGGAATTTTGAATGAAAGTTTGCCGCCACATCAGGCCAAAACGGACCAAATAAAGATACCCTCCAGACCAATGGGACGGACTCTGAGTGAATCGCATTTTACCTGTTATTTTTCCCTTTCAAGCAAATCTATGAGAAAGTTATGTTGGTGGACGCTGAGTCCACCAACTAACGATCCCGTATTTCATCAATCGGCCCGTGGTTCTGTGTCCCGTTGTTGTTGAACATTCCAAACAGTGTTGCCAGATGGAGGGTAAAAAGCCGTATCGTCCCCCATTTAAATCAATGTAAAGCGTACGGCTTTTTCAACCCGATCTGGCATCACTGATTCCATTTAACAGTGCACGCGTGCCTGCCATATGATTCGCTTGGCTCTGGCCGATTCGAGTCCATATAGCTTAAAAATGTCCGATCCGATCGAATAACAAGGACACAGATTTTTCAACTGATGGCTGTAGTACTTGAGAACTTGAGGATAGTTTCGCATGGAATGAATATTACCTACTGATGGAAAAAAGAGTAATGGAACGTTGATTTCTGCAACGGTTGCTGAGAGCCGCCGAATCACGAAATAGAAGGATATGTTCACTGTTCAGTGGGAATAGAAGCTAGAATGATCTTGAATTTCATCCCAACCTCATTAAATTATCTTTAGCTTCAATGTTAGCTTTGAATTTGCTAATTGTTTCCCCCGCACTCGTACTCCTACACTTACATAATTTTAAACTTTTTAAGTTATGGAGGAGAGTAAAAGTTATCGTCTTGTCCCCAGCGCAGGATATCTGAACTTGTTTTATTGTTCCTCAGAGCGATGCAGACTTAACTTTTAGTTGAGTTGAGGGTAAACTTAAAAAATATATTTCATTGTTTTAAATGAGGTTGGGGACTGAACATTTCCTGAAGGTGTCAACAAATTTGAATTAACTTCCTTGTTTGGATAGCTTTTTCCTTTTATAAAAACCTCTTTGATCCGAACCCTTTGAGGATTGCTTTTAAATGTCAATCAACTTTATTTTTGTGTAGCTAATGTGTCCAATTTAAGACATCCGGATGGTGAAGTATAACAATATTTTTTTTTTTCCGCGTAGCAGAAAAATAATAATTGAAAAATATAAACACCGGAGGAAAATTCTAATGAAATTCTTAGTCTTTGGATAGTGGCCAAATTTTTACACGATCTTCAACTTTTCCTGAAAACTTCCTTGGCTTGAAAAGTGCCACTTTAAATACATCGAGGATATAAGAGAATAAGGGTGAACTGGAGGAAGCTTTGGGGAGAGTGAAGTGAATGGGGAATTGTGAAATATAAATTGGATTATAGAACTGATAAAATAAACTGAGAAAAGGCTCAATTGATAGAAATTGAATGGATATTTATTGAGGAAATTAAAAAATAAGGATAACGAATGTTGTAATTTGAAGGAGATCTCAAGGCTATAGTCCTGACCATTCTCAAGGTTTCCTCTAGATCCTAATTGTTCAACCTCAATTTTAAAGTTCCTGGAAAAGTATCCATTCCATATTTATCAATTCAACCTTTTCTCAATGGTTTCCATCATTTCCACAATCCTATATTCCACAGTTGCCCGCATTTCTTCCTCTAGTCGGTCCTCATCCTCTTTCCATTCTATATGGGTCTGTTGCGAACTTTTGATACAGCTATAAGACACTTTGATTCAAACGTGAAATTCGGCAAAAATAACGTCACGCACACAAAAAACTGCAAATGGGATCTTTTTCATTTCAAACAGCCCGCGCTACTTCAGACACTATTGTCATCGACGTACAACTACATAGACCGAACCACCGCGTTTATGTAAACATCAACAAAACTTACAAACATTTGAATGTTTCGTTAAGATGCGTACAATTCTGGAATTATTTTGTAAGATTTGAAAAACCAGAAAAGACCAGACAGCAAATGCAGCCAATAGTTCATGTATTCAGAAGGAAATTCCATCATTTTGTATAGTTAAGGCACACCCACAGGGGGCTACGTATGTGTTGTAGTTGTATTATGCCCGTCCAAATAGTGTCATGGGGATAACGGCGGGTTGTTTGAACTTGAAGTGATTTTCTGATTTAATGAGTGGTTTTTGAACATTTTTAATGTAAGCATCGTTAATTTCGCCGAACTTTACGTAAGCATCAACGTTCTGCTTTATTTTAGAAAAAGTACGCAATAGACCCATTTATTTCAAATGACACTTTTCAAGTCGAGGAAGTTTTGAGGAAAATAGGAGGAACGCATGTTAAAATGTGTCCGTAGCATACTTTTGCTATAGCGCAATGGAGGGTTGATTCTGGTGTAAAATCGCGTAAAAATTACTCGTGCATTGAGAGCATTAAATAGTCTCAAAATTCACTCACAAACCCACATAATACGTTTTAAGGAAAGCCTAAGATGGCGGTAAAAAAGTGAAAATCAATCCTGCATGCATGCACCACGTTCATCAAAGATGACCGACAACGGCATTCGACAGATATATACTCGCCCGGCGTTTCCTCTCCAAAATTCCGCCAAATCGACACAGAACAAATTACATTCACAAAAGTATTCACAAACAATATCGAGATGGTAAAATATACCTGAAAAACAAGCAGGGAAAATTCCAACACGCAGGTGTTGGAAAAGCGTGCCACTAAAGTCTGAACAGCTTTAATGCTTTTGCTAACAATGATAATAATTAGACAGCATTCAACATGGAGCTGATCTCGAGAAAATTGAGTCCAAAGTTGAAGAGCTAGCATTTAAACAAAAAACTTGGAATTACTTACGTTTTGATTTCATTCAACTACCGTGTTGTGTTTTTGCATTTCAACACCGGAAAAGTGAAATTTACTATGTAGGAAAGGTACTTAATTTTTAGCGTTTAAATTGACTTGGTTCCTTTCTTCTTTTTTTTGGCATAATCACGAAAAACGAAACTCTAAGAGAAACCAAACGGCAGAGTTGGTTTACACTGTTGATTATTTTAAAATCCGTTAATCCGGACTAAAGTCCGTTCCCAATTCTATAAAAGGAACCAAGTCGGAGTTGGTTCCTTACGTGACTCGGATTAAGGTTTAACCTAATCAGCCAAAGGAACCAAGTTCTCATTTTATTTCATCATATGGACAATGGCATCAATGAGGCTCACCAGCTCACTTTTACCTGGAATTTTGACGGGAAATACTTGCGTTATTACAGAAGAAGCACTTGTTGCTTCGAGATTCAGTATTGCTAGCTCTATCAATCAATAACTCAATTTTATCAAAAATGTCACTCGGTTCTTTTGTGACAAGTGCTGTCCAATTGAGCTTGTTTGGAGAGAAATTATGAAAAAAATAAATTTAGATCAGATGTATCTATAAGGAGATGAGTCAAAGGCGTTGTTTTTTTGTGTTTGTTTTTTGTTTCCAAAACTTTGGAGGGCTCTAGCTCAGAAGAGAAACATTTGCAGCACATACTCATGTAGGAAAATAAAGTCTTATATATATGTATGTTGACCCCAAAAATACACTCCATAAGTTTGGCACTCAAGTTTTGAAACACCCTGTTCTTGATATTTTGCTCCCCCCCCCGCCCCCTTCACAAAAGACAACATCTTGACCATGCACATTTTTAAAATCACAGTTTGACTGTAGAGATATTTACTCCCCCCCCCCCTTAACGAAAAAGGGGAGAATGGGTCACCTATCTCTGATGTTCGTCGTGCGCGTGCACAGATTGTTCGGCTTTACGACTGCAATTTTGGCTTTCTTTATAATGCGTTTTTTGGGTTTATTAGTGGATTTTATGACTATTTGATTCCGCCAATGTAATTTCCAGACAATTTTACATCAGAATCAAAATTCTATAGCACTGTAGCAAAAGTTTGCAACAAACCCATTGAAAGCTGAAAAGAGAAAATTATTTGATAAGGCTCGATCTTTTTTACCCACATAAACTATAGACAATAGATATTTCTAAATCCCTCCACCTTTTAAACGGCTTGTTCAGGGATCAAACATGAGGTTGCGTTCTTTTGAAGTCAAAAAGTGTCATATTCGGAAAAGCCGTGATTCTAAATAATAAACAGTTTTTTTTTTATTATTTTTTTTCCGTTTTAGATGTCAAATGTGATTTCAAATGTCTCCAATGACCAAGACCTGTTTAGTGTAACGTCATGAAAAAAATTGGCTCCAAACAAAGGCTACGTCTCACTCGCTCTCGTGGGTTTTCCCATACGAAACACAGTCCAAATTTTCAAATACAAGTGCTAGTAAACAACACGTTCTTTACACGTTGTGTTTATCACACCATTGGGTTCCACGTCCCTTATAAAAATTTCCGATTGTTTCAAAAAATTTTCCGATTGGATATATATTCCCGCGCTTTATTTCCCATAGAAATAATCAGAATTCGTGTAGATTCAAGCGCGCTGACTACAGCAACGATAGGTCTCATGATTGAAATAAGGCGAAATCATCTATGGTTCTATTCTTACAGTTTTAACAGCCACTTTTTTCTCAGTGATAAAATATGAGCCCGCTATCACAAACTTTTTGAAACATCGCGCATCGATGCACAATCACAGTTATATCGAAGAAAGTCCTATGTTTTGTCCTTGTCACACTCACAGTTTCTTAAGAGCACAAAATTCTAGGATATAGGCTCATCAGCACCATCACGGCATGTGTTGTACCTCGAACAATAGCTTCGATACGAAGAGAAGTTAGAATGATTGAGTGTCATGGCGGTGATACTACCATAAGAGACCGTGCGTGAGACAAGGACAAAACGTAGAACGTCTTTCGGTATAACTGTGATTGTAAATTCGCTTGTGATCTTTTAGGAATTATGTTACAGTGAAAAGATACTTTAAGGCAAGTGGAATCTAATGGTGCAATAAAATTTGAGAAAACTGTTGGTTAACTAGCATGAATTTGCGTTCGAAAATTTGGATCTGGTAAATCCACGAGAGTGAGCGGGATAGAGCATTTGTTTGGAACTAATTCTGATCGCGACGTCATCACTAAACAGGTCTACTTAAGGATATGAATGAGCCTCTCTCTTTTCTATACCCCTCCCGCTCTTCATCAATACCTCGTCGCTTCTTATCGATGTACCCTCGTCAAACAGATTTTGACACTTTTACGATGCGTGTCCTGAACGCTTAATGCACCGTGAAGAAATCTTGAGACCGGTGGAGCCCAAAGGCGAGGGGCAAAGAGGGTTTCTGTGAAGGGTTTTTCCACCCCCCTCCTGCCTTGGAATTTCGACTCATAGGTTAGCACAAATGACTTAGGTTGCTGGACCTGTATGGAATTCTCGTTTGAAGGAATTCGACTTTGACGCTTAATAACTTATTGAAATTAACAGGAATACCAAAACTTTTACAATTTTAAGAAAATAGACGCCGAGGCCTCCTGGATTGCAGCAATAAATTAACGATTAATGAAACCAGTTTTAAGAAAATACGTTTTTAATTTTTCAAACCTTCCCGCCAAAGGTTTTGCCATAAGCAAGGCATTGGACTTATATATCAGATATGAAAATGAAAACAAGAAGCGCACCGTATATATACGGCACGCTTAACACCCAGAACGATACAAAATGTATAAGTACTATGAGGAAGTCAGCCGTTTGTTCACATTCTAACCAACAATAGAAATTAGCGTCATCGGTCACAGATACTCGTGGTGCATGCATGCAGAGTTGATTCACCCTTTCAACCGCCATCTTAGACTTTCCTTAAAACATCTTTCGTGGGTTTATGAGTGGATCTTGAGACCATTTGATGCGCTCAATGTGATTTCCACACGATTTTACACCTGAATCAACCCACCGTTTTTTGTATCAAAAGTTTGAAACAAACCCATTAGACCTTAAGTCACTCCACTGGAGTGACTCCAGATCTGGCAGCACTGATACTCCAGCTACATTTGAGGACCTTCTCCCCAGCCTCTTTCTATAACTCCTTAACCCCATCCTTACCTCCTCTTATCCATTGCTCCATCCGATGAATAATATGCGTCTCCTATTCGTACGTCTGACAGCCTTCGTCGCTCGCCGCGCCATTGTATTGGCGTGTAAACATTTATAT
Source organism: Trialeurodes vaporariorum (assembly GCA_011764245.1). NCBI lineage: Eukaryota > Metazoa > Arthropoda > Insecta > Hemiptera > Aleyrodidae > Trialeurodes > Trialeurodes vaporariorum. The sequence continues at coordinate 66,751,683 of VMOF01000001.1, forward strand.
TCATATGCTTAAAAGTTTCCACGTGTATTCTCTCTTCCTGGCGTCAGGCGTGACGGTATCGGTAAGGCAAGTGAAGGCAGACATAACGACGCACAGAGGGTAAAATTACAGATTTGGCGGTCAAAAATCATACAATCCTCATAACTATACCTAAACGTATCGTTTAACATTTTCCAGGACTAAATTTTACTGCCTCAAACCACTTCTAACTGGAATCACTATATACTAGGGAGTCAAATCGAACAGAACCATGAACCGAAAACCGAACCGAACCGCTGAAAAACGCTGAACTGAACGGAACCGTGAACTTTAATTTTAAAAATGGCTTGAACCTGAACCGAACCTGAAACGAAATTTGAGACAGTGTGAACCGACAAAAAAACCGGTCCATAGTCGGTTCAAAAGTTGAACAGCTCTAATGCTCGAGAGGCAACGATAGAATCCTGAGTCCTAAATTGTCTTTGTAGGATTTTGTTGCGGGAAAGAATCTTTCAAAGAATTGTTCTTTGATACTTTAGAATTGTCGGCAGCTGTTTCCAACGCAACGAAAAAGTAGCACGTACATTGTTGTATGTACAATTTTTCCGAGAAAAGTAAGTACGGGAGATTCAAAAATTTTAGTAACAATAAAAAAATCAAAAATGGCTCATCCTATTTTTAATTTTTTTAAATATTTAATATTAAGTCATTTAAGCAAGTTCAAACTATGCGGAGCGAATTTAAGAGGAAATCACGCAGAAAATATTACGTTCTAGCCAATTTGTTTCCATCAGGATGGCTACCTGACTTAGCTAAAAAGGTGGAAGAGTAGAAATTCGTCGTGATTAATAAATTTGAAGACGAAACGAAAAAGTTTTATATTCTTTCCTCTAAAACGGTTCATGAACCTAAAATTTGCCCGAACAACCTTTGCACCGATTCAAAAACCTTAATTTTTGCCGAACCCGAACCGAACCGCGAACCGAAATTCTGAAAACTGCCTGAACCCAAACCAAACCGAACTTGAACCCTTTTTTTTGGCCGGTTCGACTGCCTGCTCTATAAGCAGAGCGTCTAAAATCAGTTAAGCTGCGAAATGATAATTATGTAAGGTGATTTCCTCTGCTTTGTTTTGGCCGTTGTAAACTGCAAATGCCCTCCCACTGTTTGACGGTGGTGGTGCTCCGCTGAAAAGGGGTTAACGGAGGAGTTCTCTTGCGCTTCTTGAAAATGACGCGGAAGGCGTAGACTTACAATGTCATTTCGAGTTCGGTCTGTCTTCTGGGTTGCGTTTCTCGTCCCACAGATTTTTATGAACTCTCTTGGTACGCCGCATCGCACAGTAGATTTAAATAAAATAGAATTTTATGTCTTTTTGAGCTTATTAATAATAAGCAACAAGATAACTTGAAAAGAGAAATGATTCATTTTAGAGCATAAAATGAGTCCGATTACATGGTCATACTAAGAAAAGAGCAACACTTAAACGTTTTTAATCCTTAAGAGCCGAAGCTATTTGACCAGCATATGGTACCGGGGGGGGGGGGGGAGTATAAAAAGACCGCGAAAGGTTTTTCACCTTAGATGCTTTGTTACTTTCTTTAATAAATCTAAATGTAAATATTTTAAGTAATAGAGTTTATCTTGATAACCTAAATCAAGACCATTTTTCATCATGAATCACACATTTGTGGATATTCATTATTCATGGCTCTTTTTCGAAAAAAAATTGCGATTCCAAAAAAATGCAACGAATTGAAAAATGATTGTATTAGTTTTGCCATTAAAATGTGAAAAATTGCGAACAGCTATCACCCTAAAAAGATATTCAATTTCCTAAAAACCACCGACTAAACCGGTTTTTATCCGTAACCTGAAGTTTTCATAAGCCTTAAAAATCTAATAAAAACAAAGAAAGGCTAAAACAGCTACTATATTTGCTTTCCGAAAAATATAAAAATTGGCATGAATATGTCGGCAATATCAAGACATAGAATGTCGTTAAGTTCTAAAATTGAATTTAAAAAATTGAGGGTTTTAAGCAAAAAAAAAATAAAATTGACTCCGGGTCAGTTTCAGACCCCCTCCCCCTCAGGCACACGAGAGTAAGAATATAAAAAATAAAAAAAATTCATGTCTTAATATAGATCTATTTTCCGATCCATTGTGCGTCGTCCGTCTCTGACGCGTGTCGCGCCGTTTCCATCACCCCCGTAATAGCTGAGCTTATAGCTGCTCATAACAGACACAATCTTCAATATCACCAAAAGAGTCCTTACATAACTCAAGATATAGACCTGGTGTGTCGAAGTGATGGGGGGGGGGGGCTGCACACGTTCACCCAAATTTTTTTTCAACCCTCCAGTTCTCAAGCTATTTCACAGTTTCTACCGAGCAAAAATTTCTGGTTGGAATTACGGTACGTATCATGAGGTACACCGTAAGAATTTTGATGTCAGCTCAGCAGCAATCTAATCAGTGGCGTCGCGTGCAGTTTGGCAACAATGTATTCTTTCCATCTAAACTCATGTAAAAGATCGAATGCAGGGGGTGCACAGTGCACAAGGAAAATTCGATCTTTTTAATGGGTTTAAATGGAGCAGTTGCATTGTTGCCAGATGGCACGCGACGCCACTGAATCTAATATTGATGCAGTGTGTGACATGAATGCCGAAAGGCAATTGAAGTGTCCCTTGATGGAATGCTGAAACAAAATTCAAAATGTTACGTTTGCATCCAACCAAAAAAAACTTTGGATTTTGATTACTTTTAAAAATTTTAAGTAAGTAAGTTAAGTTTAGTATAAAAGTTGGTAGTTTTGGGATTTAGGGTCGAGGGAAATAGTATTTAAACAAAAAACTTGGAATTACATACGTTTTGATTTCATACAACTACCGTGTAATTTTTTTGCATTTCAACAACGGAAAAGTGGAATTTCCTATGTATACTCTGTTCGGGATAAAAAGTCCGATGGGAAATCAGGTATAAACGCACTACATTCCAAAGCAGCGGTTTCTCGGCTGTCGATTCTTCTCCGCAACGTCCGTTCAGGAGGACTTGCCTTTCAGACCCTTTTATTGAAAAAGACAATACGGTGAACTGACCAATTTATATTGTCTTTTGAACGCCCACTCGAAAATTAAACTTTTGCGGCATTCGCGAATTTTGAATAGCTGACTTTAAATTTAAATTCTGCTACACGTTCACAGTAAAATGATACCTAACGGCGGTTCAATATGTCATTTTTAAAAGATTTCGGGTTTCTGAAATCACTCAATCAGGAATGCCGATTCTTTGAAAAATTACTTATTGAACCACCGTTTGCCCATTTAAAATAACATTGGCGGTGCCCGGGAAGAGCAGATGGGACGTTTTGATGAGCCCTGAGCCTATCAACGATTAAAAGCCCACCGAAATGACTGGTCTGCTCTTAAGTCTGTTTTGCCCATTTAAAATAACATTGGCGGTGCCCGGGAAGAGAGAGGGGACGTTTTGATGAGCCCTGCGCCTATCAATGATTAAAAGCCCACCAAAAATGACAGGTCTGCTCGTAAGTCTGTTTTCCCATTTAAAATAACATTGGCGGTGCCCGGGAAGAGCAGAGGGGACGTTTTGATGCGCCCTGCGCCTATCAACGAATAAAAGCCCACCAAAATGACAGGTCTACTCGTAAGTCTGTTTTCCCATTTAAAATAACATTGGCGGTGCCCCGGAAGAGCAGAGGGGACGTTTTGATGAGCCCTGCGCCTATCAACGATGAAAAGCCCACCGAAATGACAGGCCTGCTCGTAAGTCTGTTTTCCCATTTAAAATAACATTGGCGGTGCCCGGGAAGAGCAGAGGGGACGTTTTGATGAGCCCTACGCCTATCAACGATTAAAAGCCCACCAAAATGACTGGTCTGCTCTTAAGTCTGTTTGCCCATTTAAAATAGCATTGGCGGTGCCCCGGAAGAGCAGAGGGGACGTTTTGATGAGCCCTGCGCCTATCAATGATTAGAAGCCCACCAAAATGACAGGTCTACTCGTAAGTCTGTTTTCCCATTTAAAATAACATTGGTGGTGCCCGGGATGAGCAGATGGGACGTTTTGATGAGCCCTGAGCGTATCAACGATTAAAAGCCCACCAAAATGACACGTCTGCTCGTAAGTGTATTTTCCCATTTAAAATAACATTGGCGGTGCCCGGGAAGAGCAGATGGGACGTTTTGATGAGCCCTGAGCCTATCAACGATTAAAAGCCCACCGAAATGACTGGTCTGCTCTTAAGTCTGAATGCCCATTTAAAATAACATTGGCGGTGCCCCGGAAGAGCAGAGGGGACGTTTTGATGAGCCCTGCGCCTATCAATGATTAAAAGCCCACTAAAATGACAGGTCTGCTCGTAAGTCTGTTTTCCCATTTAAAATAACATTGGCGGTGCCCGGGAAGAGCAGAGGGGACGTTTTGATGCGCCCTGCGCCTATCAACGAATAAAAGCCCACCAAAATGACAGGTCTACTCGTAAGTCTGTTTTCCCATTTAAAATAACATTGGCGGTGCCCCGGAAGAGCAGAGGGGACGTTTTGATGAGCCCTGCGCCTATCAACGATGAAAAGCCCACCAAAATGACAGGCCTGCTCGTAAGTCTGTTTTCCCATTTAAAATAACATTGGCGGTGCCCGGGAAGAGCAGATGGGACGTTTTGATGAGCCCTGAGCCTATCAACGATTAAAAGCCCACCGAAATGACTGGTCTGCTCTTAAGTCTGAATGCCCATTTAAAATAACATTGGTGGTGCCCGGGAAGAGCAGAGGGGACGTTTTGATGAGCCCTACGCCTATCAACGATTAAAAGCCCACCAAAATGACTCATCTGCTCTTAAGTCTGTTTGCCCATTTAAAATAGCATTGGCGGTGCCCCGGAAGAGCAGAGGGGACGTTTTGATGAGCCCTGCGCCTATCAATGATTAGAAGCCCACCAAAATGACAGGTCTACTCGTAAGTCTGTTTTCCCATTTAAAATAACATTGGTGGTGCCCGGGATGAGCAGATGGGACGTTTTGATGAGCCCTGAGCGTATCAACGATTAAAAGCCCACCAAAATGACACGTCTGCTCGTAAGTGTATTTTCCCATTTAAAATAACATTGGCGGTGCCCCGGAAGAGCAGAGGGGACGTTTTGATGAGCCCTGCGCCGATCAACGATTAAAAGCCCACCAAAATGACAGGCCTGCTCGTAAGTCTGTTTTCCCATTTAAAATAACATTGGCGGTGCCCGGGAAGAGCAGATGGGACGTTTTGATGAGCCCTGAGCCTATCAATGATTAGAAGCCCACCGAAATGACTGGTCTGCTCTTAAGTCTGTTTTCCCATTTAAAATAACATTGGCGGTGCCCGGGAAGAGCAGATGGGACGTTTTGATGAGCCCTGAGCCTATCAACGATTAAAAGCCCACCGAAATGACTGGTCTGCCCTTAAGTCTGTTTGACCATTTAAAATAACATTGGCGGTGCCCCAGAAGAGCAGAGGGGACGTTTTGATGAGCCCTGCGCCTATCAATGATTAAAAGCCCACCAAAATGACAGGTCTGCTCGTAAGTCTGTTTTCCCATTTAAAATAACATTGGCGGTCCCCGGGGAAGAGCAGGGGGGACGTTTTGATGCGCCCTGCGCCTATCAACGAATAAAAACCCACCAAAATGACAGGTCTACTCGTAAGTCTGTTTTCCCATTTAAAATAACGTTGGCGGTGCCCCGGAAGAGCAGAGGGGACGTTTTGATGAGCCCTGCGCCTATCAACGATTAAAAGCCCACCAAAATGACAGGCCTGCTCGTAAGTCTGTTTTCCCATTTAAAATAACATTGGCGGTCCCCGGGGAAGAGCAGATGGGACGTTTTGATGAGCCCTGAGCCTATCAAGATTAGAAGCCCACCAAAATGACAGGTCTCTCGTAAGTCTGTTTTTCCATTTAAAATAACATTGGGGTCCCCGGGGAAGAGCAGATGGGACGTTTTGATGAGCCCTGAGCCTATCAACGATTAAAAGCCCACCAAAATGACAGCCTGCTCGTAAGTCTGTTTTCCCATTTAAAATAACATTGGCGGTGCCCGGGAAGAGCAGATGGGACGTTTTGATGAGCCCTGAGCCTATCAACGATTAAAAGCCCACCAAAATGACAGGCCTGCTCGTAAGTCTGTTTTCCCATTAAAATAACATTGGCGGTGCCCGGGAAGAGCAGATGGGACGTTTTGATGAGCCCTGAGCCTATCAATGATTAGAAGCCCACCAAAATGACAGGTCTACTCGTAAGTCTGTTTTCCCATTTAAAATAACATTGGTGGTGCCCGGGAAGAGCAGATGGGACGTTTTGATGAGCCCTGAGCCTATTAACGATTAAAAGCCCACCAAAATGATAGGCCTGCTCGTAAGTCTGTTTTCCCATTTAAAATAACATTGGCGGTGCCCGGGAAGAGCAGATGGGACGTTTTGATGAGCCCTGAGCCTATCAATGATTAGAAGCCCACCGAAATGTCTGGTCTGCTCTTAAGTCTGTTTGCCCATTTAAAGTAACATTGGCGGTGCCCCGAAAGAGCAGAGGGGACGTTTTGATGAGCCCTCCGCCTATCAACGCTTAAAAGCCCACCAAAATGACAGGCCTGCTCGTAAGTCTGTTTTCCCATTTAAAATAACGTTGGCGGTGCCCCGGAAGAGCAGAGGGGACGTTTTGATGAGCCCTGCGCCTATCAACGATTAAAAGCCCACCAAAATGACAGGCCTGCTCGTAAGTCTGTTATCCCATTTAAAATAACATTGGCGGTGCCCGGGAAGACCAGATGGGACGTTTTGATGAGCCCTGAGCCTATCAACGATTAAAAGCCCACCGAAATGACTGGTCTGCTCTTAAGTCTGTTTGCCCATTTAAAATAACATTGGCGGTGCCCCGGAAGAGCAGAGGGGACGTTTTGATGAGCCCTGCGCCTATCAATGATTAAAAGCCCACCAAAATGACAGGTCTGCTCGTAAGTCTGTTTTCCCATTTAAAATAACATTGGCGGTGCCCGGGAAGAGCAGAGGGGACGTTTTGATGCGCCCTGCGCCTATGAACGAATAAAAGCCCACCAAAATGACAGGTCTACTCGTAAGTCTGTTTTCCCATTTAAAATAACATTGGCGGTGCCCCGGAAGAGCAGAGGGGACGTTTTGATGAGCCCTGCGCCTATCAACGATGAAAAGCCCACCAAAATGACAGGCCTGCTCGTAAGTCTGTTTTCCCATTTAAAATAACATTGGCGGTGCCCGGGAAGAGCAGAGGGGACGTTTTGATGAGCCCTGCGCCTATCAACGATTAAAAGCCCACCAAAATGACTGGTCTGCTCTTAAGTCTGTTTTCCCATTTAAAATAACATTGGCGGTGCCCGGGAAGAGCAGAGGGGACGTTTTGATGAGCCCTGCGCCTATCAACGATTAAAAGCCCACCAAAATGACTGGTCTGCTCTTAAGTCTGTTTGCCCATTTAAAATAACATTGGCGGTGCCCGGGAAGAGCAGATGTGACGTTTTGATGAGCCCTGAGCCTATCAACGATTAAAAGCCCACCGAAATGACTGGTCTGCTCTTAAGTCTGTTTGCCCATTTAAAATAACATTGGCGGTGCCCCGGAAGAGCAGAGGGGACGTTTTGATGAGCCCTGCGCCTATCAATGATTAAAAGCCCACCAAAATGACAGGTCTGCTCGTAAGTCTGTTTTCCCATTTAAAATAACATTGGCGGTCCCCGGGGAAGAGCAGGGGGGACGTTTTGATGCGCCCTGCGCCTATCAACGAATAAAAGCCCACCAAAATGACAGGTCTACTCGTAAGTCTGTTTTCCCATTTAAAATAACATTGGCGGTGCCCCGGAAGAGCAGAGGGGACGTTTTGATGAGCCCTGCGCCTATCAACGCTTAAAAGCCCACCAAAATGACAGGCCTGCTCGTAAGTCTGTTTTCCCATTTAAAATAACGTTGGCGGTGCCCCGGAAGAGCAGAGGGGACGTTTTGATGAGCCCTGCGCCTATCAACGATTCAAAGCCCACCAAAATGACAGGCCTGCTCGTAAGTCTGTTTTCCCATTTAAAATAACATTGGCGGTGCCCGGGAAGAGCAGATGGGACGTTTTGATGAGTCCTGAGCCTATCAATGATTAGAAGCCCACCAAAATGACAGGTCTACTCGTAAGTCTGTTTTCCCATTTAAAATAACATTGGTGGTGCCCGGGAAGAGCAGATGGGACGTTTTGATGAGCCCTGAGCCTATCAACGATTAAAAGCCCACCAAAATGACAGGCCTGCTCGTAAGTCTGTTTTCCCATTTAAAATAACATTGGCGGTGCCCGGGAAGAGCAGATGGGACGTTTTGATGAGCCCTGAGCCTATCAACGATTAAAAGCCCACCAAAATGACAGGCCTGCTCGTAAGTCTGTTTTCCCATTTAAAATAACATTGGCGGTGCCCGGGAAGAGCAGATGGGACGTTTTGATGAGCCCTGAGCCTATCAATGATTAGAAGCACACCAAAATGACAGGTCTACTCGTAAGTCTGTTTTCCCATTTAAAGTAACATTGGCGGTGCCCCGAAAGAGCAGAGGGGACGTTTTGATGAGCCCTCCGCCTATCAACGCTTAAAAGCCCACCAAAATGACAGGCCTGCTCGTAAGTCTCTTTTCCCATTTAAAATAACGTTGGCGGTGCCCCGGAAGAGCAGAGGGGACGTTTGGATGAGCCCTGCGCCTATCAACGATTAAAAGCCCACCAAAATGACAGGCCTGCTCGTAAGTGTGTTTTCCCATTTAAAATAACATTGGCGGTGCCCGGGGAAGAGCAGAGGGGACGTTTTGATGGCCCTGCGCCTATCAACGATTAAAAGCCCACCAAAATGACGGTCTCTCTTAAGTCGGTTTCCCATTTAAAATACATTGGCGGTCCCCCGGGAAGAGCAGAGGGGACGTTTTGATGAGCCCTGCGCCTATCAAGTTAAAGCCCCCCAAAATGACAGGCTCTCGTAAGTCTGTTTTCCCATTTAAAATAACTTGGGGTGCCCGGGAGAGCAGAGGGACGTTTTGATGAGCCCTGGCTATCAACGATTAAAAGCCCACCAAAATGACAGCTGCTCGTAAGTTTTTTCCCATTTAAAATAACATTGGCGGTGCCCGGAAGAGCAGAGGGACGTTTTGATGAGCCCTGGCCATCAAGATTAAAGCCCACAAAATGACAGGCCTCTCGTAAGTCTGTTTTCCCATTTAAAATAACATTGGGGTGCCCGGGAAGAGCAGATGGGACGTTTTGATGAGCCCTGAGCCTATCAAGATTAAACCCCACCAAATGACGGCTGCTCTTAAGTCTGTTCCCATTTAAATAACATTGGCGTCCCCCGAAGAGCAGAGGGGACGTTTTGATGAGCCCTGGCCTATCAACGTTAAAACCCCACCAAAATGACGGGCCCTGCTCGTAAGTCTGTTTTCCCATTTAAAATAACATTGGCGGTGCCCGGAAGAGCAGGGGGATTTTGATGACCCCTGGCCTATCAATGATTAAAAGCCCACCAAAATGACAGGTCTCTCGTAAGTCTGTTTTCCCATTTAAAATAACATTGGGGTGCCCGGAAGAGCAGAGGGGACGTTTTGATGGCCCTGGCCTATCAACAAATAAAAGCCCACCAAAATGACAGGCTCTCGTAAGTCTGTTTTCCCATTTAAAATAACATTGGCGGTCCCCCGGAAAGCAGAGGGGACGTTTTGATGAGCCCTGGCCTATCAAGATTAAAGCCCACCAAAAGCTGGTCTGCTCTTAAGTCTGTTTGCCCTTTTAAAAATACATTGGCGGTCCCCCGGGAAGAGCAGAGGGGACGTTTTGATGAGCCCTCGCCTTAAAGTTAAAGCCCCCCAAAAATGACAGGCTCTCGTAAGTCTGTTTTCCCATTTAAATAACATTGGGGTCCCGGGGGAGAGCAGAGGGAGGGTTTGATGAGCCCTGGCTATCAACGTTAAAAGCCCACCAAAATGACAGCTGCTCGTAAGTTTTTTCCCTTTTAAAATAACTTGGCGGTCCCCCGGAAAGAGCAGAGGGGACTTTTTGATGAGCCTGCGCCATCAACGATTAAAAGCCCACCAAAATGACGGGCCCTGCTCGTAAGTTTTTTCCCCATTTAAAATAACATTGGCGGTCCCCGGGGAAGACCAGATGGGACGTTTTGATGAGCCCTGAGCTATAAAGATTAAAGCCCACCGAAATGACTGGTCTGCTTTTAAGTCTGTTGCCCATTTAAATAACATTGGCGTCCCCCAAAAGAGCAGAGGGGACGTTTTGATGAGCCCTGCGCCTATCAAGTTAAAAGCCCCCCAAAATGACAGGCCTGCTCGTAAGTCTGTTTTCCCTTTTAAAATAACTTGGCGGTCCCCCGGAAGAGCAGGGGGGACGTTTTGATGGCCCTGCGCCTATCAACGATTAAAAGCCCACCAAAATGACAGGCTCTCGTAAGTCTGTTTTCCCTTTTAAAAATAACATTGGCGGTGCCCGGAAGAGCAGAGGGGACGTTTTGATGAGCCCTGGCCTATCAACGTTTAAAAGCCCACCAAAATGACGGCTGCTCTAAGTCTTTTTTCCCATTTAAAATAACATTGGCGGTCCCCCGGAAGAGCAGAGGGGACGTTTTGATGGCCCTGCGCCTATCAAGTTTAAAAAGCCCCCCAAAAATGACGGTCTGCTCTAAGTCTTTTTTCCCATTTAAAAAAACATTGGCGGTGCCCGGGAAGAGCAGAGGGGACTTTTGAGGGCCCCTGCCCCTATCAAGATTAAAGCCCCCAAAATGACAGGTCTACTCGTAAGTCTGTTTTCCCATTTAAAATAACATTGGGGTCCCCCGGAAAGAGCAGAGGGGACGTTTTGATGAGCCCGGGCCCCTATCAACGTTAAAAGCCCACCAAAATGACAGGCCTGCTCGTAAGTTTTTTCCCATTTAAAATAACTTGGCGGTCCCCCGGAAGAGCAGAGGGGACGTTTTGATGAGCCCTGCGCCATCAACGATTAAAAGCCCACCAAAATGACAGGCCTGCTCGTAAGTCTTTTTTCCCTTTTAAAAATAACATTGGCGGTGCCCGGGAAGAGCAGATGGGACGTTTTGATGAGCCTGAGCCTATCAATGATTAGAAGCCCCCAAATGACGGTCTCTCTAAGTCTTTTTTCCCTTTTAAAAATAACATTGGGGTGCCCGAAGAGCAGAGGGACGTTTTGATGAGCCCGGGCCTATCAACGTTAAAAGCCCACCAAAATGACAGGCCTGCTCGTAAGTCTGTTTTCCCATTTAAAATAACTTGGCGGTGCCCGGAAGAGCAGAGGGACGTTTTGATGAGCCCTGGCCTATCAACGATTAAAAGCCCACCAAAATGACAGGCCTGCTCGTAAGTCTGTTTTCCCATTTAAAATAACTTTGGGCGGTGCCCGGGAAGAGCAGAGGGACGTTTTGATGAGCCCTGAGCCTATCAAGATTAAAAGCCCCCAAAAATGACGGTCTCTCTAAGTCTTTTTTCCCATTTAAAATAACATTGGGGTGCCCGGAAGAGCAGAGGGGACGTTTTGATGAGCCCTGGCCTATCAAGTTTAAAAAGCCCACCAAAATGACAGGCCTGCTCGTAAGTCTGTTTTCCCTTTTAAAAATAACTTTGGCGGTGCCCGGAAGGCAGAGGGACGTTTTGATGAGCCCTGGCCTATAAGTTAAAGCCCACCAAAAGCGGCTGCTCTAAGTCTGTTTCCCTTTTAAAAATAACTTGGCGGTCCCCCAAAAGAGCAGAGGGGACGTTTTGATGACCCCCCGCCTATCAACGTTAAAAGCCCACCAAAATGACGGCCTGCTCTAAGTCTTTTTTTCCCTTTTAAAAATAACATTGGCGGTCCCCCGGGAAGAGCAGAGGGGACGTTTTGATGAGCCCTCGCCTATCAAGTTAAAAAGCCCACCAAAATGACAGGCCTGCTCGTAAGTTTTTTTTCCCATTTAAAATAACTTGGCGGTGCCCGGGAAGAGCAGAGGGGACTTTTTGATGGCCCTGCGCCTATCAACGATTAAAAGCCCACCAAATGACGGGCCTCTCGAAAGGGTTTTTTCCCCATTTAAAATAACATTGGCGGTCCCCGGGGAAGACAGAGGGACGTTTTGATGAGCCCTGGCCTATCAACGTTTAAAAGCCCACCAAAATGACGGTCTGCTCTTAAGTCTTTTTCCCATTTAAAATAACATTGGCGGTCCCCCGGAAGAGCAGAGGGGACGTTTTGATGAGCCCTGCGCCTATCAAGATTAAAAGCCCACCAAAATGACGGGTCTGCTCGTAAGTCTGTTTTCCCATTCAAAATAACATTGGCGGTCCCCGGGGAAGAGCAGGGGGACGTTTTGATGGCCCTGCGCCTATCAACAAATAAAAGCCCCCCAAAAATGACAGGTCTACTCGTAAGTCTTTTTTCCCCATTTAAAATAACATTGGCGGTCCCCCGGAAGAGCAGACGGGACGTTTTGATGAGCCCTGCGCCTATAAACGATGAAAAGCCCACCAAAATGACGGGCCCTGCTCGTAAGTCTTTTTTCCCATTTAAAATAACATTGGCGGTCCCCGGGGAAGAGCAGAGGGGACGTTTTGATGCGCCCGGGCCCCTATCAACGTTTAAAAAGCCCACCAAAATGATGGTCTGCTCTTAAGTCGGTTTCCCATTTAAAATAGCATTGGCGGTGCCCCGGAAGAGCAGAGGGGACGTTTTGATGAGCCCTGCGCCTATCAATGATTAAAGCCCCCCAAAAATGACGGGTCTCTCGTAAGTCTGTTTTCCCATTTAAAATAACTTTGGGTGGGCCCGGGATGAGCAGATGGGACGTTTTGATGAGCCCGGGCGTATCAACGATTAAAAGCCCACCAAAATGACAGTCTGCTCGTAAGTGTTTTTTCCCATTTAAAATAACATTGGCGGTGCCCCGGAAGAGCAGGGGGGACGTTTTGATGAGCCCTGCGCCGATCAACGATTAAAACCCCACAAAATGACAGGCCTGCTCGTAAGTCTGTTTTCCCATTTAAAATAACATTGGCGGTGCCCGGAAGAGCAGATGGGACGTTTTGATGAGCCCTGAGCCTATCAAGATTAGAAGCCCACCGAAATGACTGGTCTGCTCTTAAGTCTTTAGCCCATTTAAATAACATTGGCGGTCCCCCGAAAGAGCAGAGGGGACGTTTTGATGAGCCCTGCGCCTATCAACGTTAAAAGCCCACCAAAATGACGGGCCCTGCTCGTAAGTCTTTTTTCCCATTTAAAATAACGTTGGCGGTGCCCCGGAAGAGCAGAGGGGACGTTTTGATGAGCCCTGCGCCTATCAACGTTTAAAAAGCCCCCCAAAAATGACAGGCCTGCTCGTAAGTCTGTTTTCCCTTTTAAAAATAACATTGTCGGTGCCCGGGAAGAGCAGATGGGACGTTTTGATGAGCCCTGAGCCTATCAACGATTAAAAGCCCACCAAATGACTGGTCTGCTCTTAAGTCTGTTTCCCTTTTAAAAATAACTTTGGGCGGTGCCCCGGAAGAGCAGAGGGGACGTTTTGATGAGCCCTGCGCCTATCAATGTTTAAAAGGCCCCACCAAAATGACAGGTCTGCTCGTAAGTCTGTTTTCCCATTTAAAATAACATTGGCGGTCCCCCGGAAGGCAGAGGGGACGTTTTGATGAGCCCTGCGCCTATTAACGCTTAAAAGCCCACCAAAAGACAGGCCTGCTCGTAAGTCTGTTTTCCCATTTAAAATAACGTTGGCGGTCCCCCGGGAAGAGCAAGGGGACTTTTTGATGAGCCCTGACCTATCAACGATTAAAAGCCCACCGAAATGACTGGTCTGCTCTTAAGTCTGTTTCCCATTTAAAATAACATTGGCGGTGCCCCGGAAGAGCAGAGGGGACTTTTTGATGAGCCCTGCGCCTATCAATGATTAAAAGCCCCCCAAAAATGACAGGTCTGCTCGTAAGTCTGTTTTCCCATTTAAAATAACATTGGCGGTGCCCGGGAAGAGCAGAGGGGACGTTTTGATGCCCCTGCGCCTATCAACGAATAAAGCCCACCAAAATGACAGGTCTCTCGTAAGTCTGTTTTCCCTTTTAAAATAACATTGGCGGTCCCCCGGGAAGAGCAGAGGGGACGTTTTGATGAGCCCTGCGCCTATCAACGATAAAAGCCCCCCAAAAATGACAGGCCTGCTCGTAAGTCTGTTTTCCCATTTAAAATAACATTGGCGGTGCCCGGGAAGAGCAGAGGGGACGTTTTGATGAGCCCTGCGCCTATCAACGATTAAAAGCCCACCAAAATGACTGGTCTGCTCTTAAGTCTGTTTGCTCATTTAAAATAGCATTGGCGGTGCCCCGGAAGAGCAGAGGGGACGTTTTGATGAGCCCTGCGCCTATCAATGATTAGAAGCCCACCAAAATGACACGTCTGCTCGTAAGTGTATTTTCCCATTTAAAATAACATTGGCGGTGCCCCGGAAGAGCAGAGGGGACGCACGGAGGAGTATTGTGCCTCTAAACCTGGCCAAAAAGATTTTACCACTCAAATTGCTAGAAAATTGCATCTTGGGGGTATTTTTACCCAAACTTTTCGATTTTTTACTCAGATTTACAGTAAGAAATATTTTTAGGCTGTTTTGAGGTTATTTATTCAATTGAGCCCTGAAAACATTAAGTTTAAAGACTGCTAGAGACTACGCTGAATGGATTCCGATGCAGATTTAGTATACTTATAAAAGTGAGTTATTCGAGTAACATGTTATATTTTGAGTAGGAAGAACAGAAGCAGGAATTTGATTTTAATCCATGGTTGCCATATCGTGCAAGAATGATTTTTTCCCCCAACACAATCTCCTTATAATAAGATGCTTGATAAAAGAATGAGGTAAGAGTAGTCCTGCATAATTAATAATTATTGGTTTTCTATCGCCTAACCTGCCAACCCCCCCCCCCCATAAGAGCATATCATCTTAAAAACAAGGAATCAAAGATATAAATGATTGATTAGCATCAAGATTTTTATTAAAAACCAAGCAAATGCACAACGGCTGCTGGCTGCCCTCGCGATGGAACAGCATGAGTTTTCATCTATTCAATCATATTCACAAGAAAAACATCTATCCTATCATAGGCGGGGAAAGCTGCTTATTTCGGAATTTATTTAAAATGAAAACGTACTGTTACCAACTAGCACTATCAATTATTTTGTTTTGTCCGAAATAAAATGAACCGAGTCTCTAATTAAAGAGTTTTCATTTCAGTATGATTATTTTTGTTTTTTTTTTGTCATAATTAATACTTTTTTTTTTAAAAAAAATTCTTCAAACATATGACTAAAACAAAATATGCACTGTAAATCAGTCTATTCATGGCTTGCCACCAGAACATTCGTCTGGTGAGGCATCCTCAAGTCCTTTGTGTCTTTTTTTGTTTTTGTTTTTTTTTTTTTTTTTTTTAATTTTCTTAATTGTTTTTTGTTTTGTTTTTGTTTTTTTTTGTGGTTTTGCTGAGGCAGTACGTGATTTTTATGCGTCTCCCTTTAGAAATAGGACTGTAAGTTACGGAAATGTACCGCGTTAAACTAACTCAACCTTTAATTTCTCATTCCCACGATTTTAACTATGTTTAAGTTATCAGATGCTCTGACCCCCCCCCCCCCCCCCAATGCTTCTTTCTTCCCCTGACCTTTGTAAAAGAAAATTTTAGAGACTATGCGTGGTACTTGTTTGCTAAAACTTAAATTAAAACTTAGCTTAAATTATGATTTAGACTCGTGTGAATGCTAAATCTGATCAAATCTGGAAATTTTGGCCTAGTAAATGAAACTTTGAACCTCTGTGCGCTTTCGGGGAGCAGTTTGGAGCAGCTACGGTTTTAAAAATCTGATTCTAGACTATCTTCCGCATCTTTTCATGCCAATATGATCACTGAATACCGCTGAATTGGGTACTTTTACCATATTTCTTGTCCAAATTCTATGAAAAATGAAATATATAGGTATAATAGGACTGAAAAACAAATTTATGAGATCAAATAATGATTGAAATGTATTTAATCACCTTTAGTATGAACATAAATTACGTATAAAACCCGAAATTCAATATTTAGAACTTTCTAGCAACGTCATCTGTAGATATGAAAGGAAAAGTGGATAATATAGTTTTTACCCGACAAGTGAGAAAGGGTCAACTTTGAGTTCACCGTACTTCCACCGGTGGAGAGATATGAGTCCGGTCGTTTCAGGACGTCTTTCCACACCCCTTAGGCAACTCTAGGTACCAATGTCATCCACTGAAGTGCGAATTTTAAAATTTGACTTTTGGCCAGGTATAGAAGCAAAATACTCCTCCGTGGGACGTTTTGATGAGCCCTGCGCCGATCAACGATTAAAAGCCCAGCAAAATGACAGGCCTGCTCGTAAGTCTGTTTTCCCATTGAAAATAACATTGGGGATGGACGTAGCGGGGAAGAATCAACTGCCGAGAAACCGCTGCGTTGCAATGTAGTGCGTTTTTACCTGACTTCCCATCGGACTTCTTATCCCGAACAGAGTATAGGAAAGGTATCTAATTTTTAGCGTTTAAAGCAAAGAGTAAACAAGAGTCGCAATTGAATGGAAGGCCTGCGTGGTCAACGTAGATAAGGGATCCGAACGCGGGCTGGCCTGGGCTGGCCTCTGATTGGCTGCAACGGGTGGAGCAAAAATGACTCGGGGTATAGGGAAAATAACACGGGATTTTCGTTCCGGGGCGTTTTTCTCGAAACCTAAGCAAAATCGTATCTAAACAATTTATACGAGTCGATTCAGCAGATTTTTCCAAACAATTTGATAGGTCATAAGTGCCACTTTATTGTAAATTCGAAAAGACTGTTTCAGTTTAAAAGTACGCACAATAGTGTGATTACATGCTTGGCGTGTGTTCGAGCAGTGTTTGAGTAACTCACTATTGTGAGTACTTTTCAACTGAAACAGTCTTTTCGAATTTGCAATAAAGTGGCACTTATGACCTATCAAATTGTTCGGAAAAATCTGCTAAATCGACTCGTATAAATTGTTTCGATACGATTTTGCTTAGGTTTCGAGATAAACGCCCCGGAACGAAAATCCCGTGTTATTTTCCCTATACCCCGAGTCATTTTTGCTCCACCCGTTGCAGCCAATCAGAGGCCAGCCCAGGCCAGCCCGCGTTCGGATCCCTAATCTACGTTGACCACGCAGGCCTTCCATTCAATTGCGACTCTTGTTTACTCTTTGGTTTAAAGTGACTTGGTTTCTTTCTTCTTTTTCTTTGGCATAATCACGAAAACCCAATGTCTAAGAGGAACCAAACGGCAGAGTTGGTTTACACTGTTGATATTTTAAAATCCGTACATCCGGACTTAAGTCCGTTCTTAATTCTATAAAAGGAACCAAGTCGGAGTCGGTTCCTTGCGTGACTCGGATTAAGGTTTAAGAAAATGGAAGCAAGTTCTCATTTTATTTCATCATATGCACAATGACTTAAATGAGGCTCACCAGCTCACTTTTACCTGGAATTTTGACGGGAAATAGTTGTTTTTAGAAGAAGCACTTGTTGCTTCGATATCCAGTATTGCTAGGTCTATCAATCTATAACTCAATTTTATCAAAAATGTCACTCGGTTCTTTTGTGACAAGTGCTGTCCAATTGAGCTTGTTTGGTGAGAAATTATGAAAGAAATAAATTTAGATTAGATGTATCTATAAGGAGATGAGTCACAGGCGGTGTTTTTTTGTGTTTGTTTTTTGTTTTTTGCTTTCAAAACTTTGGAGGGCTCTAGCTCAGAAGAGAAACATTTGCAGCATTTATTCAATATTCATGTAGGAAAATAAAGTATTATATATACGTATGTTGACCCCAAAAATACACTCCATAAGTTTGGCACTCAAGTTTTGAAACACCCTGTTCTGGATATTTTGCCCCCCCTTGCCCCCTTCACAGAAGACAACATCTTGACCATGCAAATTTTTAAAATCACAGTTTGACTGTAGAGATTTTTTCTTCCCCCCCCCTTTCAACGAAAAAGGGGAAAATGGGTCGCCTATCTTTGATGTTCGTCGTATGCGCGTGCACATATTGTTCGGCTTTACGACTGTCATTTTGGCTTTCTTTATAATGCGTTTTGTGGGTTTATTAATGGATTTTATAACTATTTGATGCCGCCAATGTAATTTTCAGGCGATTTTACATCAGAATCAAAACTCTATAGCGCTGCAGCAAAATTTTGCAACAAACCCATTGAAAGCTGAAAAGAGAAAATTATATGATAAGGCTAGCTCGATCTTTTTTATCCACATGAAGTATAGGCAATATATATTTTCTCCAACTTTTAAATGGCTTGCTCAGGGATCAAAAATGAGGTTGCGTTCTTTTGAAGTCAAAAAGTGTCATATTCGGAAAAGCCGTGATTCTAAATAATAAACAGTTTTTTTTTCTTCTTTTTTCCGTTTTAGGTGCTGTCAGCACTTATTGCGATTGTCATGATGTAGATATGTAATATGCATAAATGGAACACTTGCGAATTCATGAAAAAATAATCCTTTAATATACAGCACTAACCATTTCAGGTGCCCTTTACACGTCAAGCAGTCTAGGGGTATAGATTAGTAGGTGTGGAGGTTTAAGACGTTTGTGGATTTTAATTCCCCCTCCTCCCCATTTATTTTGTTGAAAAGTATCGAAAGATTACAGTCAAAACTAAGCCATTATTCATTATAACGCATTGTAATATTATTTCTCATTCTATTTTGCCGTCGGTCGATATCATTTTTCGTGTTGGAAAAGCAAAGCTCCATATGGACCTATAATTCCCAAAATTTGAAGAAGCTTCCAGTAAAAAATACTGTACACGCGAGAAACTTTTTAGGATAGGTAAATAAGTTATTCCAGAGTCAATTCTATAGCCGCAGCGAGGAGGCTGTCCAGGGGTGGAAGACACGTGACAGCCCCTCTCACTTTTTAGAGCTATTAATGCGAATTTTACCCCCGTCCCTTTGTTCTGGATTTCAAAACCTTTTTTTCAACGAAACACCCAAAATTTCCTCAAAAATCCCTTGATTGCATAGACGCTCATTAAGGGCTTTTCAATTTGCCGATCCCTCAGAATTTCAAATGTTTCCAATGACCAAGACCTGTTTAATGTGACGTCCTGAAAAAAAATGGTTCCAAAAAAAGGCTCCGTCTCACTCGCTCTCGTGGGTTTTCCCATATGAAACACGATCCAAATTTTCAAATACAAGTGCTAGTAAACAACACGTTCTTTGCACCAGTTGTGTTTATCACACCATTGGGTTTCCACGTCCTTTATAAAAATTTCCGATTGTTTCAATGAATTTTCCGATAGGATATATATTCCCGCGCTTTATTTCCCATAGAAATAATCGAAATTCCATAGAGACAATCGGAGTTCGTGTAGATTCAAGCGCGCTGACTATAGCAACGATAGGTCTCATGATTGAAATAAGGCGAAAATATCTATGGTTCTATTCTTACAGTTTTTAACAGTCACCTTTTTCTCAGTGATAAAATATGAATGCACTATCACAGTTATATCGAAGAAAGTCCTATGATTTGTCCTTGTCACACTCACAGTTTCTTATGAGCACAAAATTCTAGGATATAGGCACATCACGACATGTGTTATACCTCGAACAATAGCTTCGATACGAAGAGAAGTTAGAATGATTGAGTGTCATGGCGGTGATACTCTCATAAGAGACCGTGAGTAGGACGAGGACAAAACGTAGAACATCTTTCGGTATAACTGTGATTGTAAATTCGTTTGTGATCTTTTAGGAATTATGTTAGAGTGAAAAGATACTTTAAGGTACGTGGAATCTAATGGTGCAATAAAATTTGAGAAAACTGTTCTTCAACTAGCATGAATTTGCGTTCGAAAATTTGGATCTGATTTCTTATAGGTAAATCAACTAGAGTGAGGGAGATAGAGCATTTGTTTGGAACCAATTTTGATCGTGACGACATCACTACACAGGTCTATTTAAGGATATGAATGAGCCCCTCTCTTTTATATACCCCTCCCGCTCTTCATCCATACCTCGTCACTTCTTTTCGATACCCTCGTCAAACAGATTTTGACTTTTAGGCGCACCGTAGGTACTACTTGCGCCTATTGAAATCGGTCTGCTGCTCAATAGAGTATACTACGCCCCCTTGTGGTTAAATGGCAAAATGTGCATTTTTGATGTCGTGATTTTTAGGTTGTTTCCTGTTTTTATTTATGCCAATTTCATTTGAATAGTTAATGTTTTCCCAATCACGACTGAATTTTGAGTGTGTTGGAAGTAATTAGATGTTCATTGATTCACGTTTTCTTAAAGTTATTCTACTTCAAAAATTTTTACTAACCTCACTTTTTGATTAGTGATTATTTCAAATTGTCCCGGTATTTATTCTTGGTGATCCAGTGAACCAATCATTTGCCGTTCTGAATGTTTCTTTTTTTGCATGTAAATGTAATTATTATAATTAATTATAGCGTTTCGTCAAACGTAAAACGGAGAGTCCCAACAGCAAGAACTCTGAACTTTTACTATCTCAATGCTCAGAATTCTCATTTAAGTACCAAAAATTACTGGGCATCGAAGGGGATCTCTTATTATTCAGCCCAGATTTCGTTGTTTACGCAGTGGTCCCTACCCTAACCTCCAAGCATATTTACTATCAATTTTCAGCTATTTGTTTACGCTCAACGTAATAAAATTAAGTACCCTGTTTCCGTTTATAGTTGCTATGATTCGTGAATTGGTAAGAGTTCAAAGGTTCAACAAAGGGAACTACTTCCATCATGTTATTGTATGTGCAAATCCTTACTCCTCAGGATGAAGCAAGAAAATGAGTAATTTCTCTACCTATTCATTTTTGGTTTTGAAGGTCCTAAAGGGAGTCAGCCCTCTTTCAATTTTAAAGGAATGTGCTTTGCGGTCAAATTTTCCGACATTCTATTTAGTCTGCCAACTCCCGTTAAATGACTTAGCGCTGCAAGCCATCATTTAATCAATGCAGTTATATCACTCTATCTCTATTTACAAGTAAATTTCTAGTACTCCGGGAAACTTCCTGATCTATTGTTATTTAGTGGATATTCTGATTGATTCTGTGTTACCTGGACCTATCTAGGTCACAATAATCGAATAGATTGGTATCGTCATTTTGCATGCTTAACACAAGAAGTTCAGCAGCAGGGCCAATTTGAGTATTGGGTTCCGACAAGTAGCGGTGCCTGCTTCCGAACTGCATCCAAGCCTGTTGGTGCGTGGTTGATTAGCAACAAGTCAGAACTCTGCGCTAAACGAACGCTCACATATGCATGTTGAAGCAGTGCGGAAGCAGATTCCGCTACTCCTCAGATCCTGATACTCAAAATAGTCCTGCTCTTCTTGGGTTTAAGCAGTGGCGTAGCGTGCAATTTTGCAATGTTGCTGTTCGTCCATTTAAATCCATGTAAAAAAATCGAACTACTGGGTGTTCTGTGAACACCTTTTGCTTTCGACCTTTAAGATGGGTTTAAATGGACACATTACAATGTTACAAAATTGCATGCTACGCCACTGGGTTGAAGTTACACTTGCAACTATTCATGACCTACTCCTGATCTGTTGTTGATTAGGTACATAAATGCTTTCTGACAAGAGCTTCCAAAATTCATCAAAACGCATCAGTGAAGGTTGGTTGGCAATGAGCGGAAACTCTTTGCTAACCAATCACTCACCGATACGCTTTGATGTATCACGGACAGCAAATCCATCTATCAATCTGTAAATTAAAGGCTAATTTTTGAACAGGAACGCTATAGAATGCTGCACTTTTTTAATGCGGTTAGCTGGCATGGTTCGCACAATCTATCAGAACGGAACAAGCCAACCAATCTGATAAGTCGGTCTTCCAACTGCGGTAACTTTAGACCAGCCAAGAGTAACCCGTTCCATCTTGTTTCACAAATGAAAATATTAACTTCCAATCAGTGATCAAAAGTAGATACCTACCGCAACCTTGAGAAGCTTCTCGATGCAATAATGCCAGCACCTTTGCAGCTCGCAAATAGATGAGCTTGAGCCGAATTTCTTTGGACCTATCCACTAATTCTTGATCAAGTTGGTGAGATTTTTTCATAAGTTTAGAGCTAGTTTCACAAGCGCAGGCAGAGCTCACCCGACAATCTTTAGCTACGTTTCAATATATTCATTTCTCCAAAACCAAATTTTCCTAAAACTTAGACAGTGTGTTTTAAAGGCGCTCCTTCATGATAAGCAGAATCTCTCTTATTCAATATAATTTCATTCCATCCTGCAGTATGAAAACTAATGTTGGAACGATGGTATAGCAGCATTTAAAAATTTCCGAAGATTATCGGTCGAGCTCTTCCTCCACTTCTGAACTCAGCTCTTGCACCGGCCAAACAAGATTATGATGAGTTACAGCAGGACCATTTTGAGAATGAGGTTCTGACAAGTAGCGGTGCCTGCATCGAAACCGCAGAGTTGTAACTGGATGCTAATCAACCGCTCTCCGATGTGCTTTCATGCAGTTTGGAAGCAGGCACTGCGACTTGTCAGAGCCCGATTCTCAAAATGGTTCTGCTTTATCACCCATCGTGCTAAATGATACTCTTTAAGCTGTTAGGAGAAAAACTGTGAGTGAGATACAGTCACTCGATGTGTCTGTTCAACTTGTAGAAAAACCCAGCTTACCTTAAACTCAGTGGTATATGGTTAAAATACCTGATTCATGCTTGACTGTTTGGATTTGGATCCTTCAAGAAACCCTCTGTGTCCAAACTTTAAAAAAAATTCGGTACGGTAGTGGCAAGCCCAACTGCCCATATATATACTTAGAATCATGTCCTGCTCCGCAAACAGTCGGGGAGAAAGATTCCCACTGACTTGCAGCTAAAGAATTTTCTAGCGGAAGTATTAAAGATTCTTTCATCTCTATGATCAATAGAGAATGGCAATATTAATTTGAAAATTCATGAGCACCAACTATAACTATTCGAAGAAAGTGAGAGTGACTGGTGTAGGTATTACTTGCAGAGTTGGGCAAACCGTGGTGGTATTCGATTACACGATTTCATGGTAATCAGGGATATGGCTGTTTACGTCCCATCTATCCCATTAGTTAAAGAAGAATTAGATTTAATCAAAAAGACCCTAAAGTTTACTATTTATCTAGTATAAATATGTACATTTAATTGCTATCCAAAGGTTTGACGATTGCCAATTAGCTGATAATCGTGTAATCAATTACGCTCTGATTTGCCCGACTCTGATCACTAGGCAATCCTGGAGATGCACTGATTCCACGGAAGCTTGATGGAAGTCTTGAGACTTAAGGAAACGCAAGATGAAACTTCAGAAATTGTAGGATCATAAGGCAACTGGGATTTTGACAAACATTTTTGACAACATGCTTGCGTTCACACAAAATATAATATAATGGGCAACACATTTAACTTCGTAAGTATGTACAAGTTATGAATTCAAGTGTGCGAGCTTGAGTTGATATTCCTGCTAGAAACATGCAAGAAAAATAAACGAAAAGCACACCAAGGAAACAAAGTGATGAAGACTGAACAGATCATTTTGGACTATTCTGGACCAAAATTGAAAACATATGTAAGAGGTTATGGGTTATGCTCTGCTTTCACAAATGTAAATAACACGGAGCGATGGTTATTTTCTCGCTCATTATTTCTCAGCAAAAAGGACATTTGAGAACAAACTAAAGAATGGTAAGAAGACTAGTCGTATTTAGCTCTCAAATAAGACCAAGTTTTTTTGAAATCGGACGCGGATTTATTACTTCAAAGTTAGATTGAAAGTCGCAAGTTCCCAGTCCTTCTATTTACGGGCCACGGCATCATGGGCAAACAATTACAATGATATGAATGATAGGATAAACCAGTGATTCTGCTGAGATGCTCAGCGTTGAGAGACTGTAGCGGCTGTCCTGCGAATTAGATTAGTTTCGTAAACCGCTGTTAAGAGCGCGCGCTAGGGTCTGGCTGGACTAACCAATGACTCGGCATGGTCCGATTTCTTCTTACTACTAATCACTTTTTCATTTCCTTATTTTGCGGGACATACTATATCGTTGACTATAGCTTTTTACTAAAGGGGGTTCATAGCTATTCTCTTCCTCCTGACAGCTTTCTTTCCTCGCAGTTATATCTCAACAATGGAGCTGTTGCAAACTTTTTCTACAGGCTTATTAATAGTTGATATTGGGGTAATACCCAGTAAAAATGACGATAAGCGCACTAAAAATTCACGAAATCCACTCCTAAACTCACAAAGTGCTTTTAAACGCGAGACCGTAATGGCGGCCGGGGCCGTGGTTTTCATTTGGGTTCCCTATCTTCAATCAGCGCCATCTACACGAGGTGTTCTCGCAACACCACACAAGTAGAAGAAGAAGCATACAATTGCCATAAGAAAACCGCGGTCTCGGCCGCCATTACGGTCTCGCATTTAAAAGCATTTTGTGAGTTTAGGAGTGGATTTCGTGATTTTTTAGTGCGCTATTCGTTATTTTTACAGGATATTACCCCCTTCATCAACTATTAATGAGCCTGTAGCAAAAGTTTGCAACAGCTCCATTCGTGAATCTATTCATTTCTACAAAAAAATTAATGGATTATGGGATCCTCGCAGTAGGAAAAGCTATGCATGACGATGTGGGATCAGTCTACACGGAAGGTACCACGTCAGTAAAATACAGTCGTGAAATCCCACCAAAATACGCCTATCAGCGGCGTATTTTGGTGGGGTGGAATTATGCAATACATTTATTAAAATTGTTTTATGAGTATTTGATTGTTTATTACGTGCGGTAGGAAATTCGAACGGTTTGTTCTATGATTGTCCGTAGTGGTTCTACACCCCCCACACTCGCCGCAGACAAGTTCGGACCCAAATTTTTGCTGGACAATTTTTTTTGAGATGGTGGAAAATTCGAAGGGGTTTTTCTAAGGTTGTCCGTAGTGGTTCTGCACCCCCTCACACTCGCCGCACACAGGTTCGGACCCAAATTTTTGCTGGACAGTTTTTTTTTTTTTTGAGATGGTGGAAAGTTCGAAGGAATTTTTCTATGATTGTCCGGAGTGGTCCCACGGCCCCCCACACTCGCCGCACACAGGTTCGGACCCAAATTTTTGCTGGACAGTTTTTTTTGAGATGGTGGAAAATTCGAAGGGATTTTTCTATGATTGTCCGGAGTGGTCCCACGGCCCCCCACACTCGCCGCACACATGTTCGGACCCGAACTTTTGCTGGACAATTTTTTTTGAGATGGTGTAAAATTCGATGGGATTGTTCGAAGATTGTCCGTGGTGGTTCTACACCCCCTCCCCACTCGCCGCACACAGGTTCGGACCCAAACTTTTGCTGGACAATGTTTTTTGAGAAGACGGAAAATTCAAAGGGATTGTTCTAAGATAGTTCGTAATGGTTTTAACCCCCACCTCCCTCTAAATCGCCGCAAACAGGTTTGGACCCAAACTTTTGCGGGACAAATGTTTTTTGAGTTGTTGGAAAATTCGAAGGGATTGTTCTAAGGTTGTTCAGAGTGGTCCCACGGCCCACCACGCTCGCCACACACAGGTTCGGACCCTAGATTTTGCTGGAAATTTTTTTTAGATGGTTGAAAATTTGAAGGGATTGTTCTAAGATTGTCCGTAGTGGTCTCCCCCCCCCCCTCCCACTCGCCGCTTATTGGTTCGGACTTGAACTTTTGCTGTACAGCTATTTTTGAAAGGGATTGTTCTAAGATCATCCGTAGGGGTTCCACACACCCCCACTCGCCGCACACAGGTTCGGACCCTAATTTTTGCTGGAAAATTTTCTTTGAGGTGGTGAAATATTCGAAGGGTTTGTCCTAAGAGCGTATGTAGTGGTCCTAACCCCTACCCACTCGCCGCACCCAGGTTCGGACCCGGATTTTTGCTGGACACCTTGTTTTTGAGATGATGGAAATGGAATTTGACTTATGAGGACCAAATTTGCTCAAGGTGCGCCTCTTCTGACACTGTAGTGTCAGAACTCTCTGCTTGTTTTATATGAGTCCTCAGACCCTGCGAGTCCCGAGACACAAAACCTCTCTAACACCCTCTCTCTCCCACACATTCACAAATCTCTCCGCTTAATGAACCGTGAAGAAATCTCGTGACCGGTGGAGCCCAAAGCCGAGGGGCAAAGAGGGTTTCTGTGAAGGATGTTTCCACCCCCCTCCTGCCTTGGAATTTTGACTCATAGGTTGGCACAAATGACTTAGGTTGCTGGACCTGTATAGAAATCCCGTTCAAAGGAATTCGACTTTGACGCTTAATAACTTAATGAAATTAACAGGAATACCAAAACTTTTACAATTTTAAGAAAATAGAAAAATATACCTCCTGGATTTCAGCAATAACTTAACGATTAATGAAACCATTTTCAAGAAAATACGTTTTTAATTTTTCAAACCTTTCCCGCCAAGGTTTTGCTATAAGCAAAGCATGCAACCTATATATTAGATATGAAAATGAAAACAAGAAGCGTACCGTATTTATACGGCACGCCTAAAAGTGTCCAAAGTACCGATGTCTTTCGAGCGTCATTGTGCGAAAACGTACTGCGCTTTTCGAGCTTCCTTGGATTTTATCATTAGCCTAGAAGGTCCTCTTCATAGAAAGAACATCCAGAAGTTGTGTCATTTCTTTGTTCTTGAGATATATGAGATAAAAAATAAATGAAAATAATAAAAAAGAGCATAAAGTGCCGATTCCTTTTTTGGCGTCATTGTGAGAATACATATCGCACTTTTCAGGTTTGTTTGGTCTTTATGGAAAGCCTACGAAGTCTTCTTAATTCTGAAGGTATTCAGGCTGTGGGTCATTTCTTTGTTCTTGAAGTATATGATTCAACAGAAGAATCCAAAGTACCGATGTCTTTTGGGCGTCAATGTGAGAAAACGTACCACCCTTTTTGGGTGTGCTTGGACTTTATCATTAGCCTTAAAGGTTCTCTTCAATTTAAGAACATCAAGAGGGTGAGTCAATTACTTGTTCTGGAAATATCAGCGTTCAGAAAACAAAACAAAACAAAAAAAAAAAAAGGAGTCAAAAGTGCCGATGTCTTTTGGGTGTCATTGTGAGAAAACGGACCACGCTTTTCGGGCTAACTTGGACTTATTCATTAGCCTAGAAGGTCCCCTTTATTCAAGGAACATCCAAAAGGTGGGTCATTTCTTTGTTTTTGAGATATATGAGAAACAAAAAAAAAGAAAACAAAGAAGCGCCCAATGTGTCGATGTCTTTCTGGCGTCATCGTGAGAAAACGTACCGCGCTTTTCGGGCTAATTTGGACTTTATCATTAGCCTAGAAGGTTCCGTTTGTTATAAGAACATCCAGAAGATGGGTCATTTCTTTGTTCTTGAGATATATGAGACAAAAAAAAAAAAAAAAAAAAAAAAACAGCCCAATGTGCCGATGTCTTTCGGGCTTCATTGTGAGAAAATGTACCACGCTTTTCGGCATTTTTTGGACTTTATCATTAGCCTAGAAGGTCAAGTTCATTTTAAGAACATCCACAAGGTGGTTCAATTATTTGTTCTTGAGATTTCAGAGATAAAAAACAAATATATATTTATATATATAATAAAAAAAGAGCTTTAAAGGCCGATGCCTTTCGGGCGTCATTGTGAGAAATTTTACCGCGCTTTTCGGGCTAACTTGGACTTTACCATCAGCATAGAAGGTCCCGTTCATTGTAAGAACATCCAGAAGGTGGGTCATTTCTTTCTTCTTGAGATATATGAGATAAACAAACAAAACAAAAAAAAACGAGCCCAATGTGCCGATGTCTTTTGGGCTTCATTGTGAGAAACCGTACCACGCTTTTCGGCATTTCTTAGACTTTATCATTAGCCTAGAAGGTCCTGTTTATTTTTAGAATATCCAGAAGGTTGGTCATTTCTTTCTTCTTGAGATATATGAGATAAACAAAACAAAAAAAAAACAAACAAAAAATGAGCGTTAAGTGCCGATGCCTTCTGGGCGTCATTGTGAGAAAACTTCGAGCTTTTCGAGCTAATTTGGACTTTATCATTAGCCTAGAAGGTC
Organism: Trialeurodes vaporariorum; assembly: GCA_011764245.1. NCBI lineage: Eukaryota > Metazoa > Arthropoda > Insecta > Hemiptera > Aleyrodidae > Trialeurodes > Trialeurodes vaporariorum. Next base: position 66,779,834 of record VMOF01000001.1, read on the forward strand.
CCCTTCATTTAAGGAGCATCCAGAAGGTGGGTCATTTCTTTGCCTGCCTGCCTGCCCTTCGTCGGAGATGGCTTGCAGGCAGGCAGGCAGGCAGGCAGGCAGGCAGGCCAAAGTAGCAGAACGAATAGATGGGAAAGGTGAAAAGGACTGAAATCTGGTTTTCGGCAAAAAATTAAAATCAAACTTCAATGTCTCTTAACTTTTTTTGCGGGTGTAAGAATGAGCTTTTTTAAGATTTAGGGTTCCTCTAGAGATGGTTGCGCTTCTTTTCTTCCAGCCGCAAGTCTTAAGAAGGAATAGATGGAATGAGTGAAATCTAATTTTATTGTCGAAATTTGAAGTCGTTTCTTTTTATAGCCTCTTAAAATTTTCAAATTTTCCAAAAAATTTAGGGGCCCAAAAAACCTCCTTAAAAATAATTTTTTGAAAAACGCGTGGTTTTATTTAAAAGACCTGGCTCTGTGGAGCTTTTTAGACCCAAAGTTTTTTTAATGCGGACTATTCAAAGGGGAGTTACAGATTTTTGAAGATGGGTCCATATCGAACTTTGACCTTCGAAATATCGAAAACGAAAAACGATATCGACTTCCGGTTTGCACCAAAAGTTTTGGAATTTTATTCTCTTTCTAAATAATTAATATAAATTGGGAGTCTCATTGATTTATGGGAGCTCTTCAACTTTGGACTCAATTTTCTCGAGATCAGCTCCATGTCACGTGGTTCCTCTTTGATGAATTATCATTGCTAGCAAAAGCATTAAAGCTGTTCAGACTTTAGTGGCACGCTTTTCCAACACCTGCGTGTTGGAATTTTCCCTGCTTGTTTTTTTTTTTTTTGAACTCATATATCTGAAGAACAAAGAATGGACCCGCCTTCTGGGTACCTTTAGAATAAAGAGGACATCGTAGGCTATCCATACAGACCAAGAAAGCTAGAAAAGCTTGGTGTGTTTTCTCACAATGACGCTTGAAAGACATCGGCTCTTTAGACTCCTTATTTTTACATTGTTAAAGACAATGTTTTATAATGACTCCGCCGCCCATAAACTTCACGTTGATTCCTATGGTGAAGAATAGCCCGATAATGCTGGAAGATATACGCAGCAGTTACACTGAAAAAAATCGGCTCGGGCTCGGCGGCCGAACCGCTCGTATACCTTGAGTTCGCGCTATACGCCCGAGCGGTTCATGCGTACCGTGCGAACGCACCCAGTGGCCCGCATGAACCAGCATCGGGCGTATGCGCCGAGCGGTTCGCGGAAACACTATCGTACAGCATTTGCCATGGCTCGGGTGTAGAGCACGAACCGCTTCGGCTAGTACGCGTGAACACTGCTTGCTCCGCGCTCTAGGTGGTCAAACACGCAACAAGAAAGTGGCAGTTAACTGTTGAACGCTCGCTCGGTCGGTCGGTCTAGCGTGTAACTCCGTGATTCACAGCAAGTAGGCGGCTTTAAATTCAGTTTAATTAGTAGTATGGTGTCAAGTTAATTAATCACGACGGTATTTCGATTAGAGCTTCAAATAAAAACATAAATATCTGTGTGTAAGAGCTAGTATAAGGAAATGTCAGTCAGTCGTACTCGCCGGCATACGTTTTCACTGTGGTTTGTTTTACGTTACGTCGAGGTGTCCTGATCCCTCATATTTTTTCCCGCTAAGTCGGTATACTTAAATGCTCTAATAAATTATGTTTTGTATAATTCGATCCCCCTTCTTAAATTTTCGTTCGCAGTTCGAATTTGGACGTGTTGAAAAGTTCTGAGCTTATTCAAGCTTTGTTTGTGAATCCGCCGTATATTCTTTCGTATTAGTGTTCTGATTTACTAAGATGTGAAAGTGATAATATGCGTGTTAAATTTGGTAATGTGGTGTTCCTCTATTTACCTGTGTCTAGTGAGTGATGTATTTAATGTCTTTTTATGCATTCTATTGTTAATGTGAAAAGGAATACAAGGAATAACCGATAATGGGCAGCACAAATGGTAGCACGAAGAGTTCGGGTAATACGCACGAAGAGTTCGGGTAATAAGCACGAAGAGTTCGGGTAATAAGCACGAAGAGTTCGTGCGTAGAGCATGAAGAGCTCGGGTAATACGCACGAAGTGGTTCGGGTAATACGCACGAAGTGGGTTCGGGTGATGCACCCGAGCCACTTCGGCCGTCAAGCCCGAACCTCCGCAGTGTTCACATACTTCCCGACGAGTTCATGCTCTACGCACGAACTTTTCTTGCGTATTACCCGAACCGTTTTTTCAGTGTAGCTCACAACTACTCCCAAAAAATCGCGTACGTAGCCCAAGCCTACTGTAAATGCGGGAGTTTTGTGAGAGCGTGCGCATTGCGCAAGTGTGCGTCGTTTCTGATCGGATGTGTGGATCATACGGATGGATCATACGTGCTACAAAGTGTGTCGTTTCTAAGCGTATGTTATAGCTCCGGTTTTGTAGCTCTTCTTCGCGGATAATTGAATTTGGTTCCTCTACTTCTTCGACCTTTCATTCACGCTACTTCACTCTCTTTCTCTTTCATTCTACTTCTCTTTCTTTTTCTAGATTCTTTCTGCGAAGGACTTCTGCCTATTCGACTCATTTTGACGGTTCGGCCGATTCCTTTTGACCAATCTCTCTCTCTCTCTCTCTCTCTCTCTCTCTCTCTCTCTCTCTCTCTCTCTATCTATCTATCTCTATCTCTCTCTTTCTTCTACCCCCCATTACGACACGCATTACTACAGATAGATACAGCTGTTGAAAGAGAGCGATCAATTGGAGTGTTCGACATTTTGAGCCGCCTGCCCCTGCACTGTTACGATTACTATACGTCTTACACGAACGACGCACTCATCGTTGTCTCGCTCCGTAGTTTGGAGCATGGAACTTTCAGATATTTGGATGGAAACGAAATGGATTGGTTTAAAGCAAAGACAAATAAAGAGTCTTTTGTTGAATGATCTCTTGGATCATAACAAGCCGACGCGACCTTGAAACGCTTAGATACAACTTATTTTTGGATGTTTTATGGTCATCGGTGCCCGGTGGTATCAAAATCGTCTTGCTCATTTGTGAGTTATAAGCGAGTATAGTCAATGCTTTAAGTCTAAAGTAAACATAACATTGTCCAATTTGTTTTAAATATATGTGCCGATATAGTCCATGAAATAAATATGGTGTCCACTGACACGGAAAGGCTATTCTTAAGGCCCGGAAAAAGATTGTGAAAGATGGCGGAATTGTCCATCCAATCCCCCCCCCAAAATTTACGAGCATTTTTACTTAACAAGCTGTTGAAGTATGCATGCTTTTATATCTTTCCTCAGATACTGCAGCATTTCACTTGAACAGAATTCCTGGCAAATTTCGGAATTCTGATTTCTCAACCGATAATGATCGAATGCAAAAATATCTTTTGGACAAATTTTTCCAAGGTCCAATTTTTAATTTTCGCTTATAAGTTTTTTATGACATCGTTTCTTCGTTTGGACGTTTCAAAATTTTGTTGGACAAAATTTATTAGAGGTCAATATAATTGTGGGCAAAGTTCATAAAAATCGAAACAAATGTTGGGCGACCTTACTTTGAATGTAAATTATTGGAGGGCCTTTAATGAAACCTACCAGTGCCCTACCAAAAAAGTGGGGTTTAGATGAGTCTGACTACTTAAATACCATCAATATTGGGGAAAAAATCAATAATTTGCTATCAGAGGTACGTTTCCAATGGTCAAACCGATCGAGAATCGGTTGGTAATTCTTATACTAAACGTTTTTAATGTATAGGCAAATCTGGCAACATTGGTTGGAACGCCTCTGTTGGGGGGCGTGTTTAAAAATTAAAATTTACCGGCTCCTGAAACTTTAGTCGGGTTTAAAAATATTTATTCAATTATTTTAAACTTCCGTGCGGAAATTTTTTGGGTCGAAATTCAATTTTTTTTTTTTTTTTTTTTTTTTTTAGAGAAAAACAATCGCCTCTTTTCCATAAGCGCCGTGTGTAAGAACGTCTCTTTAAGCCGCTTTTTTTCTCCTTTGCAGTGTTGCCAGATCAAGGGTAAAAAGCCGTATCGTCCCCATTTAAATCAATGTAAAACGTACGGCTTTTTCACCCCAATCTGGCAACACTGCTCCTTTGCTTGGTTACATGATCAGACTCTTTTATGTATATATTTACATAGACTCTAATTTTACACTAAGGTTGATCCTCACGGTTGCAAAAGTCTGCAATAGGCCCATTGTAATTCATGAAGACACCCTTTATGTATAATCTACAAAGAGAAGTCAGATCCTTTTGATCTCACGCTTCAAATCATAGATGTCACTATACTATAGATGTACCGTATTAAATTCTCAAAACTCCATCACTCCATCTATCACTTCTGCACTTACCTACTCACTTTCAGATACCTTTCAAACTCAGAGGTGAATAGATATAAGAAATAATAATTAGACTCAAAGATTCGATTGAAAGGGTGTGTCGATGGGGGAAAAAAATATGAATAAATGCAAATAATATTAGAGTACAGGAAACGCAACGGAAGAGAGAGAAAGAGAGGGGCAACATAAAGAACACAAATGAAAATAAAAGAAATATAAAAAATAATAAATAGTGTCAATTTGAATAAATAGTGACTCTTTGAAAGAATTATTCCGACTGATATATTTTAAATTCAAATTTACTACTGACGATTTTTCCCCCTCGACGAATCTTAAGGCGGGTTTAGTAAATGTCATGTTCAGTTATAATTCATACGGAGGTGGGAAATGAGGCTTTCGTGTAAGTTATGAATATCTCGACGTTTGAGGTTGTTCTAGTATAGCGCGTGATTCCGCGTTCACTGTCGCGTCGCAGTTCTACAATTCATCGATGATTATACAGGTTGAATCAGAGCTCATACGTCTCAATGGGTCTGTTGCAAACTTTTGCTATAACGATTAAGAGTGTTTAATCTAATGTAAAATCCCCTGAAAAGTCCATTGGTGGCATCATAAAGTCATAAAATGCAATAATAAACTCACAAGAGGCGTTTAATGAAATCCAAGATGGCGGTAAAATATTTAGCAACCTGTATACATGCACCACGAACATCCAAGGATAGCCAACCTCACAATATCGATCACACCCAATCACAACGTAAATAAACACATAACCTGTGAAGCTGTGAGGTTGTCAACGTTGGCAATCCTTGGATGTTAAAGGTGCATGCATACAGAATGCTCGATATTTTACCGCCATCTTGGATTTCATTAAACGGTTCTTGTGAGTTTATTATTGCATTTTATAACTTTTCGATGCCACCAATGGACTTTTCAGGCGATTTTACATTAGACTAAATACTCTAAATCGTTGTAGCAAAAGTTTGCAACAGACCCATTGAGAGGTAGAAACATAGCCTATGGAAGTACGCAAATCAGTAATCTTAACTCCATCCGATAGAACCATCGATATTTAAGATTACACTCGTGGAATGACATTATTTAACCTTCACAAAACGGCTGCACGGTGGTGGTGGTGTCACCATGTTTTAAGAAAAACCGAATCATTAAAAATTTGAATCACAGTGAATGGAGATGTTACAAACTTTTGCTGCAGGCTTATTAATCGATGATTACGGAGTAAACTCCTGTAAAAATGACGATTGGCGCATTAAAAAATCACGAAATCCACTACCAAACTCATAAAATGCTTTCAAACGCCATACGGCGGCCGTTGCGACGGATTAAATTGGGTTTCCCTATCTTCAATCAGCTCCATCTTCACGAGGTGTTCTCGCAACACCACACAAGAAGAAAAAGAAGCATACAATTTCCGTAAGATTTGGGCGGCAACGGCCGCCATTACGGTCTAGCGTTTGAAAGAATTGTATATGAGTTTGGGAGTGGATTTCGTGATTTTTTAGTGCGCTAGTCGTTATTTTTACAAGGTTTTAGCCCCGTATCAACTATTAATAAGCCTGTAGCCAAAGTTTGCAACAGCCCCATTGTATTGTATACTCTACTTTATACTCGACTCCTATGATTTGAACCAAAGCAAACTCAGTTATAAACTTGTCGCGTTTTACCGCAAAGCAACTATTTTCTACATTTTTATGATTTCTTTTGATTACGTTTCAGATCAAATCAAAGTGGCGGTAGCCATCCAGGCAAAATTAGAAAACGTAACCTGGGATTTTTTATTCATATCAAATATTTTTATTACATTGCTTCATTTGGTTTTTCTTGATTTAATATTATCCGTTATGCGTTTATAGACAAACCTTAACTGAGCCGAATACCGTCTTTTTGGAAAAATGAACCATTTTCTAGCTTCGTGTGCAGGAATCATTCTGAGCAAAGGTTCAGATGTAACCCTTATTGATTTAATTAACCGCTATAATTATTCCAATTCGTAATAAACTGCAACGTTGCTTTAAAATATCACATCGCCTAAAATGGAATGCGAAGCACACGTAAGCCTATCGTGCAGTGAAATTCTGTCCTATTTTCGAGAAAAATAATACGAAAAAATCACTAATTATTAATTTTCATAACGTCCGTTGCAAACTTTTGAGCATTGATTTTCAAATGAAATAACAAAATACTACAGAAGCATCAATTACATTACTCGCTGATCTTCCAAAATAAGGAGAACTATACTCTGTTCAAGATAAGAAGGCGGGTGAGAATTCAGGTAGTAATGCACTATTTAGCAACAGTGCGGCTATACCGGCTACTCCAACCCTTCGCAGTGGCCGTTGTTCTTCCGACTTCTCTCTTGGCACGGAGGATTTCCGAGAACCGACAGACTCAACAATTTACACACGTCCAGTAAAAATTGCGAACGGTCGAAAATACGAAAAAACGGACGAAATTTTCGCCCTTAAGGACCAAAACTCGGCAAAAATAATCGACTTTGAATATTGATGACTCTCATATATTCGATATTAGACGAAATATTCTGAATTTAATTCCCACTGAAAAATACGAATTTCTGAGAGTCATCAATATTCGAAGTCGACTATTTTTGCCGAGTTTTGGCCCTTACGTGCTAAAATTTCGTCCGTTTTTTCGTATTTTTGACCGTTCGCAATTTTTACTGGACGTGTGTAAATTGTTGAGTCTGTCGGTTCTTGGAAATCCTCCGTGCCAAGAGAGAAGTCGGAAGAACAACGGCCACTGCGAAGGGTTGGAGTAGCCGGTAAAACCGCACTGTTGCTGTTGCATTACTACCTGAATTCTCACCCGCCTTCTTAATTTGAACAGAGTATAATTCGGTTAAATAAATATAAAGCCTCATATAACCTATATTTTACTTAAAACATGTGAAAAATTACTTCGATGTGCAAAAGTGACCTTAAATTGTCCGAAAAAATGCGTTACGCGCGCGGGCACCACGTATCAGAGCTCTCAAGCTGGTAAAAAAAAAGTCAAGATCAAGCCTCATCCCCCTTGTCTTCAGCTCAGATCGCACCCTTTTACGTGTTAACTTTCCCCCTTATTTCACGCCTTAAAATTCAAACGCCTCTTTAAAATTTGAACCACGTTTTAAGGCAGGGAGTTTCGTCTCTATTTGAAAACATTAGTCATCATTTGATATGTGAATCAATCCTCTTCCCCAGACTTTTTCTGTGCAGCGTCCCAATGTTGCCGGATCGATATTCTCGATTTTTCGAGTTGCTGTTTTCTGTATTAATGATGCCGCTGATACCTAAATGAAGTCATTCATACGAAATCTAAGTCATTTTTTTTAACAAATTGTCAAACCTAGAACTTAATTCTTCAACGTAAATATCAAATTGACTAAAGTAATAGAACAACAGAACAAGTTATATTAATTTAGGTATTTGTTTTGTCACAGACTATAAAAATCGTCATTTTCATCATATTTTTTTTTTTTTTTTAAGTTATATGTACCTAAAGAGTCATGAATTACCAAGCGGAATGAAAACGTATGTAAAACTTAAATTATTTTTCAATGACTTTCCAATTTTCGTATTCCTTCTTTTCTTCAATAAACTTTAAAATAAACAATCGGCTAAATTGGTCAAATTTAATAATCATTAAAGGTTTTTGCATCCCGCAAATACCCTTGATATTTGTATCATTGAAACAATAAAAAACATTTGTTTTTTTAATAATCATAAGTGGCGGTAGCCACCAGGCCAAGTCCAAAACCCCCGAGCAAGAAGGTGGCGTCCGCGGACACTTATTATACACCGATCAGTTCGTTTTTGTCGATTTAAGCGTTATATGATCTGTTGCCTAGGATTCCAAGAAAACCGCTCATTAAAACCCCATAACACCTGGTACTGTTCGATTCGTCTTGAGGTGTACATGTGCCGCTCACTAATTAGATTTTCAATCGGATGAGTAACAACGGAGATATTTCCAAAAAACATCGATTTATTCGCGTTTTTTTTGCCTCTTGCCGATTCACTTTTGCGTTTCGCACCCTCGTTTTTGCGCACAGATAGCGGAATAACGGTAGATGAAACCCCCATATAACCTGATATAGAAAGATTTGTTAGGCTTTTCTGAAGGTTTTAGGCCAGGTCTCGTTGAATTTTGAGCAATATCAAGGAAGATAGCTTTAATTGAAATTAGCGTAAATTCAGAATTTTTGCGTTTCGGTCGCTCGTTTTTTGCGCTCAGATTGCGGAATAACGGTAGATGAAACCCCCATATAACCTGGTATAGAAAGATTCGTTATGCTTTTCTGAAGGTTTTAAGCCAGGTCTCATTGAATTTCGAACTGTATTAAGGGAGATATCAATGATTGAAATTAGCGTAAAATCGCCATTTCTCCACATACCGCTATGGTGGAACGCAGGAGTATCGTCGCGAGGACGAATGAAAGATTGGAAGAGAGCGAGGAATTGCCAAAGGGGAATTGCGAGCTGCGCAGCAAATGTGCGCGTCGCGACTCGTGAAGTGAACTGAACTGAGTGAGTGAACGCGTGATCTGTTTCGTTGTTGTTCGTTTTATTATTAGTGGTTTTCAATCAACATTATTATATTATATGGATTGTCTGTATATAAAATTCCTTCTATTTTGAATACTCTTCGATCGATTAGTTTATTCCTTAGTTCTTATTTTCTCGGCAAATCTTGGCAGATCAGAGGGCAACAGCACAATTTGACATTTGAGGTTATTCACGCAGTTCTGTTTCATAATTTAAAAATATTATTGTTCAATCGTGGTTCAATACTTTAATGAAAGTGCAGTGATGTTTGTTAAAAATCCGCTCTTTGTAAGCATGCCATCTCCGGGTAACTTTCTTGGAAGCCTCTGAAGTTTCCAAAGTGTATTTTCAAAGAATTGGTATTGTTGTCTTGTGCTGTGCTTGTGCGCTTGTAGCTTGTCCCAGAAAAGATTGGATTTGACACTTCTATGGTTTTCATGAAAACATCAGCTTCTTACGGCTCCTAACCAATCAGGTTGCTCTATCTGAGGATGGAAGCTGATGTTTTCATTTAAAGCTACAGTTGTCAAGTCCAATCATTCTTGGGACAACCTATAGAAGTGTTGACAAATGCTGTCCATACGATTATATATGATTTTATCTGTCGCTTCTGTTAGCAATGTATATTCTGAGATCAGGCAACTCCAATGAGCTCCTAGTCTTAGAATCCCTATTATTAGCAGATTGCTGTTTCTACATTGATCATCAATTCCTTCAAAGAGATTGCAAGAAGTGCTAGTTTGCTCACTGTTACAAATCAATCAAGTGTTAAACAAGTAAGTCTCTTTTCCTCCTCCAACCCTTCTCTAACTCTCTTAGTGTCAAATAAAGGATACTATATAGTTCTTACAGAAGAGCTCACATTATCTGAGTATATACCGGGTTCTGACAAGTAGCGTTGCTCGCTATACTGAAGAACACGGAGACAAACTTATTTGTTGACAACGGGTCAAAACCTGTTTCGACGCATTAGCGGATATAGGGGGGGAAAGGGGCGGTCGCCATTCCCCCCTTCGTTCGGCCCAAAAAAATAGGGGAAAAGGAAGGGGAAAACAATGAGGAAAAAAAGGAAAAGGAGGTCTCCGGGGGGTGAAAATCTCAGGTTAGCCCCCCCGTTCGCTACGGCTGGATCCACCAATGTGCCGACCAGCTGCAAAACAATGCCCGTTGAAGCAATTTTGCAGGCTACTTGCCACATTGCTACTTTCCAGAACACCTCTCTCATAATATGTGAGCTCTTGTGATGGTGTTAGTCAAGACCTGTGATAATTTTTTGTGGAAGATTAGAATTTTGGAAGCACTCTGATGGGAGATACTGTACATGTTAGGAACCAGAGCTGTTGCGTGCACTTTGGCAACAACGTAATACATCCATTTAAACCCTCGTAAAGGGTCAAACTTTTGAGGATGCACAGTGCACTCCCTCGAGTCAGTACTTTACATTAGTTGGAATGGATGGAATACAGTGTTGACAGATTTTTACTGTTCTTGTTGCACAAACCAGTTCTTGTAAAACCTGATGAGCTATACCGTCACAACTCAAACGTTATTTTGCAATTTTACTTGAGTGTGTCTTTAAAACTGGGAGACCCAAGAGGAAGACCGTATTGAAATCTTTGGTTTGAGCTCACCAATGACTTCCGAATAACAATTATAACCACTAGTAAAGAATGATTAAATACATAGACACGAGCTCTATTCCTTGGCGTAAAGACATCCGTGTTCTCAGCTCGCTGAGTACTAAGTAACTTACATTTTTTTAATTTTTAAAATCACGCATTACTGATCCTTGATCTTTTCAGGGTACCAAAAACAATTTAAACTTTAAGCTCTATACCTGCTGAATTTCAAATATTGTTGCTTTAATAATATTAATAGTGCAAAACTATTATTAGTAAAGTATCAGAAACAGTTTAGTATTTTGAAATTCTTAAAGGGAATTTTTTCCTCGTGTAGAATTGACTTAGCTTTTCATCAGTGACATTCAAATTAAAGGGTTAGGTAAAGCTTAAAGAAGAAAATCATTGCAATTTAGCTTTTTTTTCTACTATTGCTTGTAATAAGAAAAATAAAATGAAAAGAGGGGGGAGGGATTGAGCTTGCTATTTCATTCTGCTCTATTGATGTGCCTTATGATGGACTCAACTTTATTATAATCATTGCTTTAGAAACACATCTTTGTCAAAATATCTCTTTATGACTGACCTACCTAAACCTCAACCCCTTAACATAGGAATAAATCGCAAAACCGGCCTGATATCTTTGACCAAAACTATCAGTAAACCTCAAGTAAACTCGTGGCGGCCAAGGTCCAAAAATTTCTCCAAACCTCTCCCTTTTACTACCTTCCTCTTTCCTACCTCAATCTCCTCTCTTTAAAAATTTTTCTTTCAAAATCTGTTATTTTAACCTTACCTGAGAGATGCATGATTGTGCGTGAGGTCTCTCAGATTCAACTTACAAACTAGCTGATATCAAAGCGACCAAGTCCCCTCCCCTCCCCTCTTCCCACCCTTTCTACTCCAGTGTTTCTTCTAGCCCCCTACCCCTTCAGATTTCAGCCTGAGATTTTATCTCTGATCTTCATTATTCAGAATAATTATTACAGTCTGTTGGCTGCGCTCAACGCAAACCATTGCATAACTCATAAATTGCAGGCGCATGAAAGTGCAAAGGATTTAATGCCCAAAGGCGCTGATATCCGAAGAACCAAGTCTAATTTTTTGTACCTACCGCACCTTTCTTCTGCTTCCTCTTCTACTTCATCCTCTTGCTATAGTTCACCCACCAAAAAAAAAAAAAATGATAAAAAAAATAGAAAAAAACTTGGCGTTGACCTGCAAAACCTGATATGCGGTGTTAGTACACTCTATGTTGGCAGGTAACGCCAAGTTTTTTTCTATTTTTTTTATCATTATTCTTTTTTTTTTGGTGGGTGAACTATAGCAAGAGGATGAAGTAGAAGAGGAAGCAGAAGAAAGGTGCGGTAGGTACAATAAGGTGCTTGCGCTACGCGACAGCACCTAAAAAATTAGACTTGGTTCTTCGGATATCAGCGCCTTTGGGCATTAAATCCTTTGCACTTTCATGCGCCTGCAATTTATGAGTTATGCAATGGTTTGCGTTGAGCGCAGCCAACAGACTGTAATAATTATTCTGAATAATGAAGATCAGAGATAAAATCTCAGGCTGAAATCTGAAGGGGTAGGGGGCTAGAAGAAACACTGGAGTAGAAAGGGTGGGAAGAGGGGAGGGGAGGGGACTTGGTCGCTTTGATATCAGCTAGTTTGTAAGTTGAATCTGAGAGACCTCACGCACAATCATGCATCTCTCAGGTAAGGTTAAAATAACAGATTTTGAAAGAAAAATTTTTAAAGAGAGGAGATTGAGGTAGGAAAGAGGAAGGTAGTAAAATGGAGAGGTTTGGAGAAATTTTTGGACCTTGGCCGCCACGAGTTTACTTGAGGTTTACTGATAGTTTTGGTAATAGTAGTTACAACGACATTGCAACCAGGAAATTTCTGGTGCACCACATGAATCGTGACATTTCACCATAGCGCTTGAAAATGACCAGATTTTGATTGAAACACGGAAAAATTGTCTTGTAAAAGTCCTAAGAATCCGGTTGACATATTGTTGTGCTCGTGAATATATTATTAGAAATTTGAAATTATTTTTGATTATTTGTTTCCAGTTCAATGAGTCCTAAAAGTTGGCCTCTTTTGACAAAATTACATTTGTAAAGTTAATCTTGGTTCAAAATACTAGAGCCTTCTAGACCACTCTCTTCACACCTTTCCCCTTTCCCACGGTCTACGTGGATTGAATGTAATTTTTTTAACCTTCATAACCCTAAGGAGTTTAATTTACGTAGATTAATAGGGGGGGGAGGCCCAATTTAAAAGTGAGTTATCTCCAGTCAATTTTTTTTAAAATTTATTCTGTCATGATGGAATAATTCTAAACAACCAAGAGATGATAATTAAACAGCCAGCTCTTTAAAAAAATTATTTAGCCCCGTTTCAATATTTTTTTTTTTTTTTTTTAAACAAGCCAAAATTACCATTTTGTTTCTATTTGATATGACCACATATTATTATTTTTTTTCTTTTGCTTTCTTCCTCAATTAATTTTTCATATAGAATCCTCAAAAGCACAACCAATGAGCTTTCTAGATGCTTTCGTATTTTTTCTAAGATGTTTTTAAGCACTTGGGGGAGAAGGTTTTGGCCGCGCGGACCCCAGGACTTCACAGGCTTATAAATCAAAACTAACTAAAAAAAATTGAATATTCTTGACTGTTCAAAACATATACCCTCATTGATACAAACCTGAAAGCATAAGAGTATCAGAGTGAAATACAATATTTGATCACAAAGAAACAGACATAGGGTCCGCGCGGAACCTCCCTCCCCCTCCCCCCCCCCCCCTCCCTCCCCCCCCTCACCCTCCCCCTCCCCCTCCCCCTCCCCCTCCCCCTCCCCCCCCCCCCCCCTCCCCCTCCCCCTCCCCAATCCCCCCCTAAGCAATATGAAGGTTAAACCAGTGTTTTGGAGGTAGACTGCCATTGCATCTAACGGCTCAATTGCTCAATTGTGGATTCGTCTGACACTCTGACAGGCAACAATGGTCGGCCTTTACTCCCCCTCTATGTAGACACTTGACACCTGTTCAGACTTCGCAAAGCCTCGAAAATTCGGTTACTTAATTTTCCTCCCTTTCAATTCTTAACTCCTCACGCATTCAGTGCTCAATTTTCCGCGCTGTCAGAAAGTAAAAAATGGAGTAGTCCGACACGATTCAAGTCCAGGTTTTCTCTTTCCTTTTTTCCCTTCTCGTTCTTCTTTTTCGAAACACTCGAAATAAACGCGTTTATTTTGTTCCACCCGTTGACGCCGCCCGCGCTGATTCTTTTTATGCGTGAGATTCTTTCTACGTCGCGTCCCACCGAGAAGAGAGGAGAAGTCACCATTTTTTCAGCGTCAGTCAAGCGTTCGGTTGTCGCTTTACATTTGAACGGTTCGTATTGTATTTAAATTGATCGACTTTTCAAGAATGAAGTGTCAGAGGTCGCTCTTTTTCTCGCCGCAGGAAAGAAAAAAAAGAGTTTCAGCTTGATAAATCTAGTGAGCCATTTCCGACAAGAGATGGGGATTGGGTGAAACGAATGTGACCGGAAACAAAAACATAAAACTCTTAAAGCTCCACCCAGTCAAGTGGTATAAAAGAATGATTATGGCATATAGGATTGAAAGTAGCCAAAGCCACATTTGACCTAATTGAGTTAATGGTTCAAATATTGCATAATGGGTGTTTTTTGCAAACTTTTGCTACAGTGTTATGTATACTGAGAAAAATTTTCCGGTTAATTCAACCGGAAGTCTTGTTAATACTTACTTAACCGGAGTTCCTGTTGTTTCAACAGAAAATACTGTTATTTTCTTGTTTTGACACTGCAACTCTGTTGACGTCCGAAGTAGTTGTATCAAAAGGCAAAAATCCCGCTCAGATGTCCTAATAATGTATGAGGATGGAGCCCGCGAATAAAACCCATGTTTATTTCTATCCAAAGAATAAATGGGAACAAATATCCCGACCAATCGAACGATTATATCGAACGATGCCACCATGGCCGCCACCGCCATGACGCTCAATCATCCTAACCTCTCTTCGTATTGCAGCTTGCTTTAGGTAATAACATGAGTTGTGGTGTTGCTGATGAACCCGTATAATAGAATTTTGTGCCCACCCCTGAGAAACTGTGAGAGTGAGACAAGGACAACACATAGAACTCTCTTCGATAACTGTGATTGTAAATTAATGTGTGAAGTTTCGGAAATGTTATTGGAACGTATAATTATACTTTGAGGCGCGTGCACGGAAAAAAAAGATTAGTGAAAATAACCATACGGATACCTGATTTTGGCACCTGCTAGATGTTATGGTAAACTTGACCAGAAGTATGGTACATTTACCGATACTTTGAGTAAATTCGACATGCAATCAGGTAACATCACCTAGTACCTAGTCAAAATTTAGCATACTTATGGTTAACATTACCATAACATCTAGCAGGTGCCAAAATCAGATATCCGTATGGTTATTTTCACCGTAGTTTTTTTTCGGTGTGGAATCCAAGGGTGTAACCAAATTCGAAAGAACTTCGTGTTTACTAGCACGACTTTGCATTTGAAAAGGTACTTGTTTCTTATGAGAAAACCCATACGAGAGCAAGTGAGATGGAGCATTTGTTTGGGTCCACTTTTTTTCGTGACATCGCACTAAACAGGTCTATTTTCAAGTCTCAAATCGTTTGCCACTCGTAGGATGTAAAACAGGTAAATAGTCTAGGCTTGGTAAATTAGATTTTACAGTTACAACCATACCAGTGCAATGGGTATAAAACACTTCCATTTAAACGTGCGCTCTGCAATGATTTATTGAACCCATAAAAATTCTCGACTGATTATAATTGAAACCAGCAGATTTTACGGTATGTGACGGCGCTTTGGTTCACCATGCGTATTATATACATACCCCTCCATTTAAATAACGGCGGGAAACAGTAGCAACGAAATAGCCGAGCAACAACAACTCGTCAGCATTTCAAAGGACAGCCCTTTGCAAGTGAGCATAAAATATATCATTCAAAAGAATAATGAATCGTGCGGTTTCCGTTTCTGTGCGGTCGTAATTTTCCCCCGCTTCCTTTACCCGTCCGCCCGTCTCCTCTGAAAATGGTCGAAATAACAGTGGCATCCGATAGCCCCGGCCGTTTATGCAACCAGCATAAATATATCCGTTAATTCATTTGAACGGGACGGATGGACGGACGGACGCGCAAAAGACAAACTGTAACCCCAAAACTCGCGACTGTACCGTCCCCCATTTCCCCTTCACAGCCCCCTCTCACCATACACCCATGCACATTTGCACAACTACCCTCATTTTTGACAAGAGATAGATTCCCTCATTTTTAGGGAATAGTTTAGCTTGTTCTGGAGTACGAGTATAGCAACGCACTATGGTCTGAGATCGTCAAAGAGTGGAGTAAAATCACACAGTAAACTTCTCTTCGATTTATCATTTATAAAATTCCAAAACCGATTGAATCGACACTTGCAAAAAGAACAGTACCTTTAGTCCATTTTTTTTATTTTTGACTCTGTGAGTACATCATCCTTAACCGTTTATGGACCAAGCCCGATAAGACTCGTTTTTCTCCTCTAGTCTGTTTCACATTGTTTCAGTCTTCATTTCGGATAAACGCGATTATCGATTAAAACACTACTTACAAGAAAAGCTTTCTCCGGGCGCCTTCAATGCATCGTATAGGCAATTCCAACTCCCCAGAGTACGAACAGTTAACTACCATCCCTGTACATATATAGACGGAAGAGTGACGATCTCTTGAGCAAACCCGGCCCTTAGAGGGTTAAGATGACGCCCCATCTGCATATAAGTACTGGATCAAACTTGCTACGGACGGTTAGGACATGTTACCCTTTTGAACGGTCCATTTCAAAATAAGGATTTGTACCGTTTTAAACCATTAAACTCAAGTGGCGATACTTTTGTACGAATAGGGTGTTACATTACTATCAATCAGCTGTAAAAAAAAAAAAAAAAAAAAAAAAAAAAAAAAAAAAAAGTTTTTTATTTCGTTACACCCTCCATTGTTTTTTGCACTAGATCAATAAAATGGGAAGATCAAACGAATCTGACTTATATTTGTACAGATTGCGCTAGTTTCATTTTTAATTTTTTTTCCTCGAGCATTGATTCAGATTTTCATTCATCTAAATTATTTTGCCATTGTCCTCACTCAGGATTGTTTAAAAGTCTTGAAGATGTCAACGCAGTTTGACATTAAAAAGCAACTGCTCTCACTTAAGACAAAATTGCGTTAGCTTACTTCTTTAATTCTTCTCCACATGAATTACGCAAAATTCCCCAATCATTTGAGGAATCATCATTGAGGAAATATTCTGAAAAACGGGGAAAATTCAGTCAAAATGGAGTTAAATGAGCAAGTAATATACTTTTAGCCGTATTGTGTAAAATTGTCAAAGTGATTTGACATACAGTTCCGTAAATACATCAGTGCAGTGTTTAGGAAAAACTACCGACTGAAAATATTAGCGATGCTTAGTTCAGAATTATGCTGTCTAAATTCTTTTATACACACTTTTAGCCATAAAGAATCTCAATTTGATTATATTTCTTCAATTATCTCAGGATTCTCATAAAACCTGAGGCAAACAACGAAACAGCCAAGCATGTTTTTAATATTCCGCTTCTCCGGTATGTATATCAATATTGAAAAGAACCGGTATTTTGAACTTGGCAAAGATTTATAATGTTTATTATTTTGAGCCTTCACATTCAAGATGAACTTGCGGAAAGCTCGCGCAAAATCAAAGAAGACCGAGAAGGAAAAATGTGGAAAGAAAAACTTCGTTAGTTAACCCACGTGACACGAGTTTCCATTTCCGTATTTTTCCGAGACACTTTACACATCGTTAAAACACTCGGCCGAAGCTCTTTAACGCGGGAGAGTGCCAGTGGTGGGGGAAGAAGGCGGTGGAGGGGGTAGGGGGTACAGGGTACATGCGAGGGGGGCTTAAGAGGGGGAGCCGTTATTATTTTGATTGTCTGCAAAGATAACGCGGCTAACGAGGAAGTTAGCCAAACGTGTCACCGATGCCTTTGAACTTTTCAGTGTTGCCAAATAGTGAGAAATACTTACCGGGTGGATTGAATGAGCTATAACTCGTGAATTTAATTTGGCTTATTCTTTTTTTATTTGGATAAAAACCGGCAATACTGACGTGAATGGATCGTCGTCATCTCTCTCTAAACAGAGGTAACAACACAGAAACATCGCGAGCCACTTGACGCACTTAAAAACCCCTATGGTGGTACCAAAGTCATATAAACAGTCCCCACGACCCGGCTTTTGTTTGTTAAATGGGTCAAGTCCAAATTCCCCTCCCCTTCCGACAACCCTGTCTCTTTCCTCCGGGTGTTCTTGCTTTTTTTTTTTTTTTTTTTTTTTTTTAAGCGTGCCATACGAAGTATATGGCAAGCTTCTTACTCTCGTTTTGCTGTATACAATGAATAGTACATATAATACAGTGTAAGAGGCGCCCTCTGGTGGCCGTGTTTGTTTTGGAGATTTAGTTTTAAGGATATGAATCAAAAATTAAGTGCTCGGGTCGTATTGTGTATTTTCGAGATATTTTTTGAGTACGCACAATCACACACTCTTCAGACACGTTTAATTTTTTTTATTTGGAGTCATTTGATTCCTTCATTGTTTTCATTTTGTTTTTTTTAGACGTTCTCGTCGAGATATCAGCGTTGACTTCAGTTTTTGGTGGCTTCGTTGCACACGCACAGAAAATATGCTGAGTTTACACGCACACGCTAGTTCCCGACCCTCGTCACACGATTTTGACACTTATATAACTACTCCCCTCTTCAAACCCAGTCTTCATAGCCCAGCATCGCTGCGGTGAAGCGTTGAAGGGAATGTTGGCAACGTTGAACTCTATCCACTTTAACACATAGGTAACAATAATATCGAGCTTTCATCGTGTTGCCGAAGCGGTCATTTGGATCTTTCAGCGTTCTCTCCCGAAACTTACCATCCTTAGTGTTCGTTTTCATTTCCTCTCCTGTCTGTGATCAAAGGGGTCTTAGCGTGTTTCAAACAGGTTTTGACCTTTCTTTTGTTGAGGAATATTTACAGAAAGGAGAAGTGCCAATAAGGCCGGTTTTGGGCCCCTAAAATTGTCAACATTTGAATTTGTCTAGAAGTTCGAGTAAAATATAGCTGTATACTTACTCTAAAAATCATACATTTTTAAGTTTGAATGTGTTTACAGGTTGATTGAAATTTAATGGTGTGGTACCTCAAAGTGGGTCGGTTTTGTGTTTTTCACGGAAAAAACCCTATTCATCATAAAATTATTGAATAATTAGATGTGAGCCGCACATAATTTGGTTTTCTCCTCTAGATATGTTACTATAGGCTACTAAAAATAGGTAACGTATAAGTACTTAAAAAAAGTTACCGAAACATGTCCGGCTCGTACTTAAATTAACTTTTCTAATTTCGTGAAAATGGAAACCTTGAACAAATTCTATGAATATACGTGTAATAATAGCAATATTGAATCTTGACACCTTGTAAAACGTCTGTCATGGTTTTACAGGTGGCCAGATTTCAATTTGACGTTTACCAACCAGATATTAATCGAATTCGTTCAAGTTTTCCATTTTCAAGAAATCAGAAAAAATGACATCGGTGCGGGTCCAGATCCAGAGCACAGCTCTACAGATCGTAGATCTTCGCTCAAAATATTTATAAAAATGGTGAACTGCCGAGTGACATATCGAAAGCAGAAAACCGGACTATGTGTGGCTCATATCTAAATATTCAATAATTTTACGAAAAATATAGGGCTTTTTCTGCGAAAAATACGAAACCGACCCACTTAGAGGTGGTCAAATATTAAAGTTCAAATAGCCTGTAAACACCACCCGAACTTAAAAATGTGCCTTTAGGAGTAACCACAGCCATTTATCTTGGACTTATATACCAACTGAAAGTTTGACCACTTATGTGGCCAAAAACCGGCCTTAATTATTGGTACTCCGTCACTCCCCCTTTGAAAGATAACCCATAATACTAAACGTGCTTAGTAAATTAATATCAGTTTTTGGAGCAATTATTGAAACTGTGCGTGTGTGTTTAAATTGTATTTGTTTAATTTACTTTATTAGACTTAAATCAATCAATTCAGCGAATCCACCTCGTTCAACTACTGTGTTTTAGTGCGTTATTTAAAATTCAATAAAATTATCATCGAGCCTTTGGGTTAAGAAGGGGTTTCTTAAATCAAAATACCTCGGCTTTAAACCTTTGTGGATGCGTTAAAAGCTCACGGGAATAAGACGCGCGTCCATATCTCAATTTGCTCTGTAATAGCCCGTTACGCCCCTAGAAATTTCGAGGTATCATGCAACAACGTGGCTTTCATCCATGATTATTTTCCAGGTAGAAATGCAATGAATTGTTCGTACTGATTTATCAACATTGAAGCATTTTTGTAAATTAAATAACTTGTTGTCATCGAGGAAATCGTGCTCGAATTCTGAGAAAGCTAAGCATACTATTGCAATAGCCTGATTTGATTTCCAAGAATTGTTCGCGCAGTTATATTTTATGCTCAAATGCTTATTTATTATTTTCTGTTTCAAATGTCCGTTAACACAATTTTACTAATTGGCCGATGTCGCTCCAAGTTAAAAAATAATAACAAAGTAGCTTAGAGTTATAAATACTACTTCTTATGTCATGGCACCGAAACGCATGCTTATCTTTACAAATACAGGATATTGACAAAAACACTTTGATACATATTCCAGAAAGGTAAGCCCATTTCTCGGCGACAAAATAGGTCTAAATTTGTACAATGCTCGAGTGGTAGTGGTTTTTCTCTTTAAAAAAATTCTGTTAGGTTTGCAATGCCAGAAGTGTAATACAGATGAAATTACAACTGCAATTTTAATAGAATTTTCACTAAAGTCTCATGTCGGATTGATATCATTATCAAATCTCCTATATACCGGGATAAAAGCGCAGTGAGGAAAACACGAAGCATACAGCAAAATAGTTTCACTCTCAGCGCCTTCAATCGAAACTATAGGCAAATCCAACTCCTGTATGCCGGAATAGATAACTACTTAAGATTTGTCCCGGCGCTCATTTTCTTCTTAAATGATTATAAAACTAGAAGTTACCTTTTGGCATTATTGCCGTATTTTTGCTATATAATTTTGTTCCTGTCCTTGGTTTAGTATTTGTTCTCGATGTTATGTTTTTTTTTTTTTTTTTATTATTATTATATTATTATTATTATTATTATTATTATTTATTTTTCCTTATCACTCGCTTGGCGAGGTGTTGCTGTTGTCCACACGGCGGGACCAAACCTTGGTCCTAAGCCATGCGGCTTACTTACAGTGATGTATACATTTTTTTTTATTTTTGCTAAACGGTTCCCCTCACTTTGGGGATGGAGTTGCTAAGTCTCCACCAGGGACAGGTTTATGCAATCGCAGTTGCTCTGTCCATAGGGTGGATCACTCCGTAATATTTTGGTCCTTACTGTCTATTCTTATATCTAATCCTGCTGCTGAGCAATTTTTTGTTTTTTTATTTTATTTTTTTGTTTTGTTTCTTTTTTTTTCGTTTTTTTTTTTGTTTTTTGTTTTTTTTTGTTTTTTTTTTTGTTTTTTTTTTTTTTAATAAGCTCAGCAGCTTACAATTATTTGTCTACATCGAATCCTGCTTCTGAGAACGGGCCTACACTGCCTCATTACATCAGCACCTTCCTCAGTATCGTGGCTGTACCGAGGACCGCCGTCTTTTGGATGCTGGCCAAGGGTGTTGTGCCAGGTACGCTTTTGAGGTGTGCGTGCATTGTCTTCGTTACGACTCCTGTCGCCCCTATGACAACCGGGATTACCTTGGTTTTCGTTTTCCACATCCGTTGTATTTCGATTTCCAACGATTTATATTTTAAGAGTTTTTCAGCCTCCTTAGTATGAACATTACGGTCCATTGGTATGGATACATCTATGAGGAGGCATAATTCGCCCTCCTGTTTCACGACAATATCTTCGCCCTCCTGTTTCACGACTTATTATTTTATTATTATCATTATTATTATGGTGAACTATGTATTTATTATTATTAAGTGAGGGAATATACTATCAGAACATTCATTGAAACAATCGAAAAATTTTCTCAGATCACTGGGGATACAGGGAAATATGACAATTTTCGGTTTTTTGCGGTAAGTTTTTAAACATCTTAATTGAGGTAATAAACATGAGGAAGCTTGAAAAGATTCAATGGAATTTCAATTTTGTATTTATAAAAACTGGCCTAAGGTAAAAATTTACCCCCTTGGGTACACAAGGGTTAAGAAGTATTGCTATAGAATTATTTTATATCTCAAAATTATTTTTAGTTGCGAAAAATTCAAAAGAAAAAATTGAAAAGAATTCAATAGGTCAAATAACTTTTTTTTTTTTTTTTTTTTTTTTTTTTCAATCCAATCGAATCATAAATAAATTCGACGGTTGATTGTTTCGCGCAACTTAAGTTTCTAGATTTTCCCTCTTAAGACAGAGATAAATGTTCGCATGGGCGCATAGTTTTTTTTTTGTTAATAGGGGGGGGGGGGTGGCTCGGGAGATTGTGTCAAGTTTTTAAAACTTTTGCTTTCGTAGAAGCTGACAACATCGAGCGCAGCGGACGCAAAAGGGAGAAGCAGTGCGGTCGGGATTGTGGAGAAAATTTACTATCTTCCGCACAGAACGATTCTCAAGGGTCACCTCCGTCACATACTTTATCACGTTTTCTAAAATTCGCTCCCTTTTTCTCCATCCTCTCCCTTCTATCCTCTTCTTCTTGATTTTTTTTTTCTTTTTTTTTTTTTCTTCGAAGCAACGTCTCCTCACGCGCCCTGAAAGGAACTCATGTAGCACTCTGTCACCGCCATTCCCAACCATTTCCTCGTCCATCAAAACAAACTTTCTCACAAATCATATTTGCTCGTGCGCAGCGCGAAAAAGCGCAATTTTAAATCCGACAACGTTGCGTTTTCTCCAATTAAATCCCCAACAAATATCGAATTAACATCAAACCCGACAACATTGCGATTAAGCCCCAATTGAGACCCATCACATTCTAGCGATACCATTTACCACTGAGGGTAGAGGGCAGTTTTCATTTTCGGGGAGATTTAAATTAGAATGACAGTCAAACGTCATACATAAAATTTCATTTGGCTTCAGCTTTTTTGGGCATTCTAGAATTACAAACAATTTTTCTTTAAGGTTTCGGGTTACTTTATTAGGTTTCAGGTGAGTAGGTCTACAGTAATATGGACTAAGGACAAAATGTCTACTTTATTTGGTCTACTGACAAAATGTCTACGAAAGTATGTCTACAAAAATAATGTCTACTTTGGAAAATGACCATATTCTTAAAACGTCTACATATTTTATGTCCACAACATAAATGTCCCCAGTATATTAATGCCTCTTTTAAAAAATGTCCACTTTTTTTTTACAAAATCGTCCACTAGACAAAAATGTCTACAATTTTGTAACAGAATTAGAAAATATAATATAAATTAGTTTACTCCCCTCATTTATAGATCTTTGTAATTTTTAATTATAAATTTTGAAGACAGCGTCACAGAAATATGATTAATTTAATGTAGAATTCGCAAAATTAAAACCAACATTTAATTCACTCGGTTCTTAAATTGGAAAGAGACAATTTTGTCATAAGGAAGAAAATAAGGAAGAAGGCTGAATCAAAAAATGAATAATTCTATGAGAAATGTTAGAAAAGTGTAGCAAAAAGTTTACACAAATGATGTAGGTATACTGTCTGGCAACTTCGTAGTACGCCTAAAAACTATTAGAAACATTAAAATAATTATCATTCAAACTATCTATGATCAAATATTTATTTATTTCTTATAACCAGCACGCTGATTTATTTTCCACGTGTCTATTTATATTACAAAATTGTAGACATTGTTGTCTTGTAGACGATTGTGTAAAAAAAAGTGGACATATTTCAAAAGAGGAAATATTATACTGGGGACATTTACTTTGTGGACATTAAATAAGTAGACGTTTTTAGAATGTGGTCATTTTTCAAAGCAGACATTTTTTTTCGTAGACGCACTTCCGTAGACATTTCGTCAGTAGACCAAAAAAAGTAGACATTTTGTCCGTAGTCCATATTACTGTAGACCTACTGACTGGAAACCCTTTATTAAGGGATATAGCCTGTTTTATTGCGAAGTCAACGGTTAGCCAACAACCGCAACAATGCGCTCATCGGTCGCAATTGGTTGTGATAAAACTCGCATAGCGTTCGAACGCTATTTCACTCACTCTCCCATGACCTTTATCAGTGGCGCACCGAGAAATTTGCCTGGGGGGGGGGGGGGTTTGGCATGACTCATACTCCGGGGGGTTTGAGGGGTATGGAATACCCCTCAGGACAAGGGGGTCCGGGGGCCCTCCCCCGGAAAATTTTTTCAATTTTCGTGACCTTCAGATTGAATTTTACGGTACTTTCATGTACAGTAAAATTGAAATGCTCAAATATATTTTCGATTTTGCTGCATGAAATCTTTGCTCTCGACTCATAATTGAAGGGAGAAGAGTCAAGTGGAATGTGGTTGAAGGAGCCGTGGAATATTCACCGAGGGGTTCACCGAGAGGAGGGGTCCGGCGGCTCTTCCTCGGAAAAATTTTCAATTTTCCTGACCTTCAGATTGAATTTTACGGTAACTTCATTACAGTAAAACTGAAACGTTGAAATATATTCTCGATTTTGCCTGCGTAAAATTGTTGCTCTCGACTCATGATAATTGGAGGGAGAAAAGTCAAAAGGAATGTGGATGAAGGAGCCTTGAAATATTCACCGAGGGGTTCACGAAGAGGGGGGTCTGGGGGCCCTCCCCCGGAAAATTTTTCAATTTTCCTGACCTTCAGATTGAATTTTGCGGTACTTTCATTACAGTAAAATTGAAATGTTCAAATATATTTTCGATTTTGCCTGCGTGAAATCGTTGCTCTCGACTCATGATAATTGGACGGAGAAGAGTCAAAGGATACTATGGAATTTGTTCACCGTGAATTCCCTTCCTAGCTGATCACGATTTTTTTCTTTCTCTTTTCTTCTATTTGTGAAGGAACCACATTCTCTCTCTCTCTCCCTCTCTTTCCTTCCTTTTTTTTTTTTTTTTTTTTTTTTTTTTGGGCTTGGGGGGGGACTCCCCCCCCCCTTCGGTGCGCCACTGACCTTTATAAATATACATCTCTTTCTAGTTACAAAATTCGTAAACAGGGCCTTGTTTTACGACATATTATTATCAAACTTGCATTAAAATGCCTCGGGGAATTCAAATCTGCCATAAAATTTCACAAAATAAATATCTACTTACGATTTTTGAAACTAGCGTGAGATGGCAGCACATGAGGGTCACGTGATAGTGAGAGAGACAAACTGGCTTTGTTTGGAACGCTCATCACTGGCACTACCGGCAGTCATCATTACTAAAACCCTCTATTGATGAAAATAGTTTTAAAAAAAAAATTAAATAATTCAGGATATTATGGGTTTCAAATCCCCAAAAAATGAAGATATTAGGTCAGATGGAGTGATAAGCTAGTTAATTAGAGGGAACTTTAAATTTTCTAGCATAAAGATAATCTACCTCTACAATATTTAAAATTATTCAAATGAGTTACTTTCAAAAAAGATAGGAAAATATTAACAGGTCTTCGCAGCATTATGTGTATCAATGAGGGCCACCCCTAAATCAACCTGAAATGTAAGAATCTTTGTCAGCTCACTAAACAATTTCTTCGGAAGGAGGACGCCAATCTTTATACAACCTACACGGAAAAAAAAGATTAGTGAAAATAACCATACGGATACCTGATTTTGGCACCTGCTAGATGTTATGGTAAACTTGACCAGAAGTATGGTACATTTACCGATACTCTGAGTAAATTCGACATGCAATCAGGTAACATCACCTAGTACCTAGTCAAAATATAGTATACTTCTAGTTAACATTACCATAACATCTAGCTGGTGCCAAAATCAGGTATTCGTATGGTTATTTTCACCGTAGTTTTTTTCCGTGTACATCATTGCCAGTAAATAGTAACATCTTGTAATAGTAACATCAGTAATAGTACATCTTGCCGTGCTTGCAAGTTAATCCCAACTTTTGATTTTCGTTAAAAGCATCAGATAAGAACGGATAAGGCGACAGAAATGAGAGAAAATGGTAGCTGGGAGAGCGGAAAAGAAGAGAGGTGAGAAAGAGAGAGAGTGAGTGAGTGAGAGAGTGAGAGGGAGAGAGGGTGAGTGAGAGGGGGGACGAGGAAGGAGAAATCCGAGCAGGGTCCGGGGCAAAACGTGCAACAATAATAGTATACTCGTACATAGGAAGGAAGCTTTGACAGCCGTTAGAAACATCTGCTCCGCATTATGAACGAATTAAAAGAGGAGAACGTTTTTGATTTTCGACGAGAATTTATTTATGTTTTTCATTTACTTTCTCTTTCTCTCTGAGATACGTCTCGCAGGAAGAAGGGACTGAGGCGAGGGGGGCATAATGAAACTCTTAAGCTAGTTTCGACCCCGTAATTCTCTCTTTGTCATTTCGTAAGGAGAAAGCAACTTTTAGTTTGACAACCTTGTGCGTCCAACCCCCTCCCCTACCAGAGTCTGGATTTTTATTTTCTTCTCTACGGAAAAAGGTAAATTTGTGTATTTTCTATCTCCTTACCGCCTAGAAGGTCAAGTTGGAGAAATATTTTGGTCGCCCCCCCCCTCAAAGCAAGCTTTCCTAGTCAAGCTACAGAGCAGAGGCGCGGCGGCTCGTGCAATGTGGCAATAATGATGTATTCTCTCCATTTAAACCTATGTAAAACTATCGATCTTCAGGAGGTGCATTGCACCCCCTAGATATCGATACTTTTGCATAGTTTTAAATGGCAAACAAGCATGGTTGTCAAATTGCACGAGCCGCCACTGCTACAGAGTAGGTGAAGGGGAGGGGTGTTGAAGATTAGCAACATTCGCAGGAGCGTGTACTGCTCGCTGTTGGGAAGATGCATAGAGGTTGTCAGGGAATGGAAAGTGGGGAAGTAAAGGAGGTAAGACAAGGGAAAGATCATTTAAAGCTTATTTCTTACTATTCGCGTCGTGCAGACCACTCGACACCCCTTTTGTCTTCACATCCTTCCTCTTTTCCCCCCACTCCTCTTCAGCATCACCATTTTTACCTCATCTTAACTTTCTCTCTTGCATTCAATCGTTTTTATATCATCCTCTCGACTGACGACGAGACGGTTTCTCGAAACACAGTGGATTGAGTGACGGGAAACCTCGGAAATTATCAGAGAAGCCGCTTTGAGTATACTCAACGGTATTTTTCCATTCACCGACGAGTCCAGTCTTTCAATCACAGACAAATTTAATGGAGACCAAGCACAAAGCTAGCGATAGGTGTCTAATTTTCCAGCTTAATGTTGGTCGTGAATCATCAAAACAACAGCCATCCATCGCCTACTTTTGAGTGATGTACGTGGTTGTAGGTTCGGTTTTCTTCTCACAGTCTAAATTGGCGTCTTTTTAGACTTACTGAAAAAACGCTGTACGGCCTATTTAGGTTTACCGAGGCACTCCCGGTCTTGAAGCCCGCTGTACATTCTGTGATGGATTCCTTAAATTACGGAGTGTACCGCCGAAAATTACGGGTGTCACAACTGGAGTGCCTACACCTGTACAATGTACATACAGTCCGTAACTATACATATAGGCGACTTTTGGATGTTGTTTTGTTGAGCTCCCGAACAAAAAAACAAAAAAAAACACATTTTACTTGTCCCATCTCACTTTCATAACGTGGGAAGCCTATAGTATGTGCTGAGTCTCAATTTATCTGTAAACTTTTTCCAACCGACAAAAGCTCCATCCTTACAACATAGACCTTTTTTGTTTTTTTTTTTTTTTAATTTTTTTGATAATTTAACGGTGATTCCACCGATTGAGGAAAGAGTACAGATATACGAGTATTTCCATGTATTACAGTTAAACTTGGAACTGGAGTTTGTAATCTTCCGGTCAATCGATGTTCATCGATAAATCGACAAATGTAATTAAATATACACAATGCGGCCAAAGTGAAAACTATGTGAGAGTTATATAATCACGAAAGGTGGACACAATCGCGTAGATAAGCGTCCGTTAGATGGATTCAGAGTTTTTGACGTGAACATGTTCATGAATACCTCAATAATAATGGATTTTGTTCAACTGCACTATAAAAATCACCGGAATCGACTCCTGCGGGCCGATCATTTACTATTCATCGTTAAACCGATCGTTAAGACTGTGTATGAGTGATTCTATTGCGATCGAATATTCCAAAACTTAGCCGTTGCTATGGTAACCATCGTTAAAGTCTCCGTTTTTTAAAGCTTACTCATGCATAGCCTTTATAAAACGAGACTCTTAACGATGGTTACCGTAGCAACAGCCAAGTTTTGCGACTTTCGACCAATAGCATCACTCGTAGACCGTTTTAACGATCGGTTTAACGATAAAGTAAATGATCGGCCCGCTGGTCCTCTCACGATCGATACAGGTTGACCACTGATGTTTTCTAGATTCAGGGTAAAAAAGAGACTGGTCGAATTTACCATCTGCACAGCTAATTTTCGAGACTGCCAGAAATCATGGTAAATTTTACCAGATTATTTAAAACACGTACCAACAGGTTAACTTAATTTACCATAAGGTATGTTGTAGTTAAACGTTTTGGTGACATTTACCATACTTTATAGCTGATGACAAAATCAGCTATGCAGATGAAAAGTTCTACCAGTCCTTTTTTCCTTGTTAGCCAAAAGTTTACCCTTCCGAGAGAGAAATGCCTTTCAAAGTTTTTGCCACACCTGTCTCCTTGTGCGGCGATCGCTCCCTCCTGCCTCTTGCGCTACGCACTCCCTTCCATTCACCAGTTTTTTTTTTTTTTTTTTTTTTTTTTTTTGAGACCAACCTGCAAAAGTGCTCCTATTATCATGCGAGAATACGTGCACCTCCACTTCCACCGCGGCCTTCCCAACTCCCCGCCCTCTCTTACCCCCATCCTCCCGTGCTCCATGCACTTGGTACCTCACCATTATTTTAATTTAGTTTACTTTCTCTCCCTGCCTTCGTCTCCTTTGCCTCCTTTACCTTCTTTGCCTCCTTATCTGCTTCAAATCCCCTGTTGAGGATCCCCTTTATTGTGCCTTTCATGATTTTTAATTACATTGCTCTCTCTCAAGGATTACAGCGGACATTCTTGCCTTCCGTGTTTTACACCATCTTTCTATCGTTTCCCCCTCTTCCAACCCACTTTCGAACGATACCTAAGTTAGAAACAGAGTACAAAGAGAGTATTAGTCGAATGTGCCCTTTAGTCTTTTATTATCTTTCTATATTTATATAGTTCGCTTTTATGCCGATGTGTATTTTATCGATACCTGCAGACTCCAAACTAGCATTTGGGTCGTTTACTTTTATGTCAGACCAATACTTAAGGCTGGCTTTAAGATTCGCTATTGGTCTAGAATTGTGAAAGTTGATAGTTTCTAAGGTAACCATAGTTACATTGCCCGTTTTTAATAGCTACCCACTAGCTACCCATGAGTAGCCTTCACAAAGCTAAAACTAAAAGGGAAACATAACTTCATTATTACCATTGCAATAGTGAACTGAACAGTGCTTGACAAATAGCAAAGCTTATAGACAGTCTTTTATCTATACGTTGAATATGCAAACGTGAACGATAAGCCATCTTAAATTTTTTTTTTTTTTTTTTTTTTTTTTTTCGTTAAATTCGCCAATCATGTTAACCCTTTCAGTGATAGTGAGACACATGTTGTCCCACTTAATTTAACATGCGGGACTCAATGTAATTTAAAGGGAAATTTTGCAAAAAGTTGAGTGACCTATCAAAGTTCTTAAAAAAATATCTTCTTTTGAAAGGTTTGATAAAATCTCAAAAAAACTCAAACCCCTAAATGCGCGCGTGAAAGGGTTAAATTAACAACACTTGAGGGTCAGTCATTTGGTTTTTCGTTGAAGCGATAGTTGAGCCTGTCTTTGAGTGACAGAGCTTTTGGCGAGGCATTGTAGGACTTGGGCCCAATAAATAATCAAAATAATCAAAATCGTCATCATTATTGACTCCTAGCAAAATGTTTGAAATGAATCGATCCAAGGATTCCGAGTTCATATGGTTTATGTACACTGTATATAAACAGTGGTCGATCCAGAATTTTTTCTGGGGGGGGGGCACGCCTGTGAAATTTGAAGTATCGGAGGAACCAATTTCGGGCTATTTTTTGTAAGAAAAATGCAAAATTTAAGGTTTCTGGGAGAAGGCGTGCCTTTGTGCCCCCCTCACCCAAGATCCTACACTATGTGTATAAGCATACATATAAACTTGTGAACTATACTTTATGAAACTGTTTCTTTTTGAAACCTAAACGTGAAGCCCTCGCAACCTCAAACAAAGTAACGGAATCCTTAGGTTGATATCCGCTGATTCAGGCCATATTTTGTGTCAGCCTGAAAAGACTCGTTTATGCCTGAATATCAAACAGACGCAATCGGAAAATGTCAAAATTGGTGTAGGGAAAACTACTTTCTCTATAGTCACAAAAAATTCTATTTATACCGATACATTAATCTTTAAAGAAAATTTGATTTCTCTAAGTGTTTTCGTTCGGATAGACCTCGCGATATAAAATACTTAAAGCTGGACCATTAAGAGAGGAAAATAACTTTTACGCAGACAAATACCGGATCAAATGAATGAATGCAGTATTTTTCTGGGGGCAGAAACACACGCACACACATGGAGAAGCGTAAAGCGTTTCAAAAGTTTTGATCCGGCCGAAACATTAAGCCACGGTCGGTCGAACTGTGAACGGTTCTTAACGGTTCTGTAACGTGGCCAATGACGAATGGCACGTGGAGCAAATGTTGCGCTTTGACTCCTCGAAAGTTACGAAAAAAGTTTTTTTGTCTCTCTTTCCTCCTCTGAACTTTCCTCTTTTGCCAAAGCTCACGTTCATTGTCAAAGTGCGCGCACGGTCCGAAGGATTAATGCCCCGAAGCCCGTGGGCGGAGGACAGAGATAAAGTGAATCATTTAGAGTCGTTATATATATGTACTTACACTTTGTTCACCCGTATGATAGCCTCTCGGCTACCACTCACTCATGCACTATGTCACAACACTGCTTCTTCTTGGCTAGAACAAAAGAACCACAGGTATTGGCTTTGCTCAAAGCGCTCGCCCCCTCTTTGACCGTCTTTTTTGCGGAGGCAATTTGGCTACCGTGTTTTTTATCATTTATGTGTAAATATAAAGTTAAAACTATCGGATATCCAGGAAAAGCTTCGATTCAAATCGACTGTTTTATTTTGTTTTTAAGTTCGAATGAGATGACCTAGGGGTACTTGGGACGTAGAAGAAAATCTATGATTTTAAATAAACCTTAATTGAAAGTGGTTTTTTGATACATGAACGTACTTATAGGAAATAGATAAAACCAAGATATGGTTCCATCAATTTCCTGTTTGAAGTATCGAAAACCCACTTTTAGAAGCGTTTTTTTTTCAAAAACGTAAACTTTTTTCAAGGTCCTTCTTTTGCCAGGCCTTCCATTACCCTCTCCATCGAAAGTGGAGAATACCAGTTTTCTCGCCAGTTTTTCTAAAATTGAGCTTTAAAAAAAAACATGCAGCCTTCAAAACACGCGAGAGTGTTGAGAATGGATGCACGAACTTAATCAAATTGATGGGTAGGCCGTAGGGTGCCTCAGGTTTACAGTCAAACGGTTTTGTATAGATGATTTTTATCACTGTTGTTTTGCATTTTCCTCAAACATCAAAGTTGGTAATTATTTAATTCATATTTATTCGAGGGTCGTCTCAAAAGTAAGTATCCATCTTTTTTTTTTTTTTTTTTTTTTTTTAACCTGTTTAAATCCGGCCCTTCTTTTCTGTTGAAAGAAATGCAAAAATATATTCAATATCGAAGGAAAAAATAGAAACGCAAATATTTTATTTACTTTTAAATTGAATCAAAAAATCATTATTCGACGGTTGATTGTTTCAAAAACGTTTCAATGTTGCAATCTCAGTGACAAATATTGGCGTTAGTGAAAAGTTCTGTTTACCAAGGAACTACCCGTGTCTGTACGTCGCGTGTGAAACAATTTACAGAAAGTGGATGGGGAGCGACTGGAGCGAGATATGCGGATATAACATGTTCCTATACGAGTCTGTCCGCAGTTTGATTTTGCGATACAGATAGAAGAAAAAGAGGAAACTAATTGAAAGCGCGATTGAAATATGGTCTTTTACGACTTGCGATCTCATGAGTCAGAACCAATTTAGACGGAAGAGCAGGAAAGGCGGATTCGTAAGGATAGGAAAATTTCAGGCTGGGCCGACAGCAATGCTGCTAGATTTTAGTTTACCAACTTTTATGCTAACTTAAATGGGAAAACTGCCATAACTATCCGAAAAATGGCAACGCTGGCAGAGACTCAAGAGAAACGGAACGAAACGAATCTAAAATAGTTTTACGAGCTCAAAGATTCTTTTGTTTTCATTCGTCCACCACCGAGTTGGAGTCAAGTTGTCCACAAGGAATCTTGACCGTTCCGGTGATGTCAAATGTGTCTATTGCTGTTGCGAATAACGAGTCCTTTACGGGCATTTCCGACAATGTTGCCTTTGGGCAAAAATAGACCATCAATATAGAACCCTATTTCTAACCGCTATATGCAATAAAATGGTTAATTCTGCGGCATAAATACCAGCAGGAATTACGGAGAGTACGTCAAAAAATTACCAACTTCACTCACAAACTCACAAAATTACTTTCGGCGTGATGGTGGAGCCACGCAGGTATCGTAGGAGATTCCTATCCAAGAGACTTTCCTTTCGTTTGTTTCTGAAGCGCGATGGTGACAGATTAGACAGGAATCACCCATTAAATCTGCGTAGTTCCGCCATTGAAGAGCGAAGATGGTCGAACTACGCATAGTATAAAGGGAGCAAAGGAAATGATTTTTGCAATCTCTCTCTCTCCCCTCTCTCTCACCCCTACTCTCTCTCACCCGCTCTCCCACTTTCTGACTTCTTTTCTCTCGATTGTGGCCAGCTCATTTGAACGTCCTCATAAAATTCTCTTGAAACTCTATGAGTGAAGTTTGAGACTTTTTGATTTTATGTATGTAATTTTCAGGCGATTTCATCTAAGAATCGACCCTTTATAATATCGTACCAAAGTGGAATCATGAAACTATATACCAAGAGGCGACATTTAATAAATAAATTTCGCAAAATATTTAAAATCCAAATATTCGCAAATTAACGGACATTTGGCGTCAAAACCCTCGAAATTTTGTTAATTTTTGATATCCAAAAACATCGATGCCTGTCAAAGGCTGGCGGGACGCTAAATTATGATGTTTGAATGATGGCTGGAGCGCATAATTCACCAATGGGTCTGTTGCAAACTTTTGCTACAACGCTATAGAGTGTTTCATCGTATGTAAAATCGCCCGAAAAGTTCATTGGTGGCATTAGAAAGTCATGAAATGCGATAATAAACTCACAAGAGACGTTTCATGAAATCCAAGATGGCGGTAAAATATCGAACAATCTGTATGCATGTACCTTTAACATCCAAGGATTGCCAACGTTGACAACCTCACAGCTTCAGAGCTTATGTGTTTATTTACGTTGTGATTGGATGTGATCAATATTGTGAGGTTGGCTCTCCTTGGATGTTCGTGGTGCATGAATACAGGTTGCTCGATATTTTACCGCCATTTAGGATTTCATTAAACGTCTCTCGTGAGTTTTATACTGCGTTTTATGACTGTTTGATGCCGCCGATGGACTTTTCAGGCGATTTTACATGAGATTGAACACTCTATAGCGCTGTAGCAAAAGTTTGCAACAGACCCATTGGTCACTTAGAGGCTCTACTTTGAGGATCCAATTTGATCGTCTGCACAGGGATATCATAATATCATGCATATAGTGAGTATTTGATTTGGTCATTTGCAAAAGAGATGCTCGCAGTCACGCTGGGCTAATCTCTTTGAGCCAATCGCGATTCACTCGGGCAGATTGTGACAGTGCTGCCAGATTTGGCGGGGAAAAAATACATTGAGTTATATGGCAAAATACATACAACAGTTGTACTCAAAAAGACAGCCCTGCGGGCTGATTCTTTACTTTTACGTTAAACCGATAGTAAAATATACTGTCTGTGAGTGACGCCATTATTGGTTCAGAATAGCGAGACTTGAGTGTTGCTATGGTAACCACTGTTACATTGTCCATTTCTAACAGCTATACCCATAAGTTGCCTTTATAATACTATCGGGAACGAAAACTAACGGGAAACTTTACTATAGTTACCATTGCAACGGCCAAGTCCTACAATGCTCGACCAATAGCGTCAGTCATATACAGCCTTTCAAGTCAGTTTAACGTAATAGTAAACGATCAGCTCGCTGGCTTGCGATCTGCATAGAATACACTGATTATATTAAAGTACTCAAGCCAACATTAAGTCCATAGAATTTGTTTTCATCATATCAAAACACAATTTATTGCTCCATACTCTTTCTCTGGTGATGCAAGTTTTAAGAACAAAGTTTCATTTGTTTTTTTTTGTTTTTTTTTTTTTTGTTTTTTGTTTTTTTTGTTTTTTTTGTTTGTTTTTTATTTCAGTCAAAAGGGAGGAAAACTTAATTAAATATAGAAGTTTTCTTTCTTTCCCTTCTTTTTGCTTTTCCATTTTGTTTTTTAGGAATGCGTTCGTGCGGTTTGCCGTTTTAGATTTGTTTGTCTCTTTCGTCTTGCATTTTGTTTTAGACGCACGGGCATTTGCTTGCAGAAGAGAAGGGCCTCACATTATTTTTTAAAACTTCTTATATCTAATGGGATTATGCTTATTAACTTGGTGACTGGCTCTCCCCTCTCTCTTCAATAGACCTCTTTCCCCCTTCCGCCATTCCTTTTCGTGTTAACTGGCAAACTTTCCCAACTTTCAAGTGGAATTCCGTCCTTTTAAAAAACCAAGCAAAACATTCAGATTTCTCTTTCTTTTTCAATCTCTCCGCTGTTGGACAAAGGATAAAAAATAAAAGACACCCCGTCCTGTGTGAACGGCGAATTTCATTGTTTCTAGTTTATTTTTATTTCTCTTTTGGCTTATAGCAGTCTTTTGACTCCCCCCCCCACAAGTTTCTTTTTTTCTTTCCATGGGATCGTGATTAAACGCCGTTTAAGCTTTTGAAAGTTCGCCTTTTGATAATCGTAATTTTTATTTTCTCCTGCTTCATTCTAAACGGTTCTCTGCAGTTAGGAGAAGAATGATGAATAACTGAGCAGTCACGAGTTTAAGTAAACTCATTGAGTGACTTGACAAAAAGACTCGAGCTTTTAATTAATTGTTAGATTATTATTATTTTTTTTTCTTCGCTCCTCTAGCTCTTGTCATTAGCACTATATTATTTTCTTCTGGAAAGAAAAATGAGCTAGGGTGACCGAAAAGGATATGATAAAAAGGCTTTGAATTGTAGGAAGGAATTGGAGTATAATAATTCCTGGGCGAATATCGGAAAATTGAGAAATTATGAGTGATCCAACGATGGCAATAGTAATAATACTTACATATATTAATTGCCAATACTGCCTTCCTGATATTGAACCTTGCCTCAAGGTCAAGTGATCGCAGCCAGACGCCCACACCCGGTTTATCCGGCCAGATATCTATAATTATGTTTGTCAAATGTGTGTTATAGTTTCCCATACTTTGAGGCAAGGTCCAAAATCAGGCTAGAACTATGGTTTATTTTACCAGTCATTTTTTTGATGAACCAATAAGAGGTTTCAGACAGCCGGCCATTTCGCTTTAAACGAATAGTTCTGTCTTTATTTGTGTGTCACTATTGGTCTAGAAGTGTAGGACTTAGGCGTCAATATTAGGTAACCATCGCTAAGTTACCCGTTTTTAACGCAGTTACTTACTAACCTTTATAAAGCTAAAAGAAACCGTTGTAACGGGAAACTTAGCGATGGTTACTATATCAACGATCAATTCTTACGATGATCAACCACATGGAAAAAAAAGGATGGTATAATTTACCATCTGCATAGCTGATTTTGGAGTTTACTATCAAGTATAGTAAATTTGACCATCATATGGTAAATGCAACGTACCTTGTGAAGAAATGTACCAACAAGTTATTTTAATTCACGACAAGATACGTTGCATTTACCATACGATGGTGAAATTTACTATACTTCATAGCACACTCCAAAATCAGCTGTGCAGATGGTGAATTTTACCACTCTTTTTTGTTCGTGCAATATTGTCACTCATCATAGACGAAGTCTTAACTGCTAGCTAAATGTTAGACCTGCTGCACTGGTAGTGCTGCTGTGGACTTAAGTGCAGGTATTCTTCCCTCCCGACCTCCAGAAGATAGGCCACGTGAACTTCAGGAGCTCAGTCATACCCACAGGGAGAAAAAACTTCGGTTCAAATACTCGTCATGATTTGAAAACGGTAGAATTAAGTGAGCATGGTAGGCTAAAGTCAAAATATGAAGCTGTAGAATGGTTTTTCGTCTTCAGTACGACCAGTAAATGGTTTTTTACCGTATTGCTTATTGTTGAATACTTGATATTCCTCTGTTTATCACAGAAAGGTGAATTGATCAGATGATATTCGTATAGCACACGCAGAAGTTGTCCGTCACAAACGAATCATATTTAACTAATTGTAAAAGCAATACTGCTCGTTCAACATTATTTTGATGTTTGTTTTAAATGAAGAATAATAAGGTGAATTGAATGAAAAAACGAACGGTCGGAAACAACTTTAGAGTATCTATTACCTCTTCATTAATAATTCAAGCGAGAGAGAGAGAGAGAGAGAGAGAGAGAGAGAGAGAGAGAGAGAGAGAGAGAGAGAGAGAGAGAGAGAGAGAGAGAGAGAGAGAGAGAGAGAGAGAGAGAGAAGAGCGCCGCGGTCGTTGATCAGGACCATAGGTAAACGACGAGATCAAATGCAATGAAAACCATTTCTAAAAATCAGATTTATGTAGGTAGTTTTCAAACAATGAAAAGTGCTTGAGAAAATTGAAAGTATTCTAAGAGGTTTAATGTAAAACTACCAAACTGGAGTGTCACTGACGGACATTTTTGCACAGGGGACGTACGTTTTAAAGCATTATGGGACATGTTATCTCACAAAAACTGAAAATTTAGCCGAATTCTACGTTTCTTGTTTTGTTTTTTGTTAACATCAATCACTGAAAAAAATAATTCCTTAGTACTAGTAATATTTTCAAAAGCACAACCATAAATAAATCGCAGAAAATTTAGTACTTTGACCAGAAAATTCTGGTGTTAATACCAGAATATGGTTGTAGAATTTCTATTGGAATTTCCTTAAAATTAAAATTTTCAAGAACTATGGTACAAACACTGTAGAATGGGTCTGTTGCAATTTTTTGCTACAGCGCTATAGAGTGTGCAATCTAATGTAAAATCGCCTGAAAAGTCCAATGATGGCATCAGAAAGCAATGAAATGCAACAATAAACTCACAAAATGCGTTTAATGAAATCAAAGATGGCGGCAAAATATCGAGCAATCTGTATGCATGCACCACGAACATTCAAGGATAGCCAACCTCACAATATCCATCACAACCAATCACAACGTAAATAAACACATAACCTCTACCTGCCGTGAGGTTGTCAAAGTTGGCAATCCTTGGATGATCACGGTGCATACATTCAGATTGCTCGATATTTTGCCGCCATCTTAGATTTCGATAAACGCCTCTTGTGAGTTTAATATTGTATTTATTGACTTTATGATGCCACCAATGAACTTTTCAGGCGATTTTACACTGGAGTAAACACTTTTTATCGCTGTAGCAAAAGTTTGCAACAGACCCATTCTGGTAATTGTACTATCATTTACATCGGCTTTCATATACAGTCATGCTTTGGTAAATCTTTTTTTTCAGTGATCCATGGGTTCCAAAATTTGTTTGCATTTTAGAATGAGTACCAAAATGCAATGAGTACCAAAAAGTCCACTCTATAGGCCTATAGGGCCCCGTCACCAACAGATACTTTGGGTCATACAAACAATTAAACGTACAATATGGGCAGTCCGTTGAAATAATTACTAAAGTTGCTCCTATACTGAAACTGAGTACTTTGTATAATCATTTCATCAAGCAGATTATTTATGTCTGAAAGGTACAATCTTGTCGGGACATCATTTCTTCTCGTTTTGAAATTATTACCCGTAAACTATACGGCGGCGTATAGAGCGCCGAAGTGTTTGGTTGTGAGTACGGACTTCAGTCAGGAGCACCAAACTTTTTTCGAACCAAAATAAACTAATGGATTTTTCACAATTTCAAACCCGTTATGAGCGGAAAAATTTTCTTCAAAATATTTCAAAAAAGGTGAGTGTATATTTTGGACCGATTGATACCATTCTAGCCTTGAGTCACGATCAAATTCGAAAAAAGCTGCATTTCAGTCCACCCTACAGAACCTCTTTTCTCCCATTTGGGCTTACATGGGTTAAATATGCAGCTCTGAAGTATGGCAGTCTTTCAACTGCTGCAACTTAACAGTAGGTTTGGTTTCCCAGGTAGACACTCGGCTGGTAAAAATGTGTATGTTTGATTCAATTTCGTATAGAATGCGGCACAAACTGCGAGATTCAGAACCTGTCAAGTAGAGATAGCGGTGTGGATAAAGCTATTTACTGAAATAGCTTATTATACGTCGCGTCGTATTGGTTCGACAATATTTGCCATTCAAAAAGTGAATAGCTCACAAAATTCAAGCAAACCTTTATAAAAGCTCTAGGTAAGCTTTGAGTAACCTTAGTAAACAGAGAGAAGCTTCTTTTTATTCTTCAGGGCTCACTGCCTCTGCACCGAGCGTCAACAGGTGATCGGTAAAATATTGACTGCTTAAATAAGTCATCCTACACCTTCTCTCGCTTATAATTCAAAGTACGTAGTCTATGAAAGTTTGTTTTCGAATTGCAGGAGAATTTCTATTTCTTTTGGTACCTTGCGGACAGGTAAGCACCATATTGTACAGCGGAGGGGGGGGGGGGGTTATTCGATCGAATGGTTAATGTAGCAATTCTAAAGTTAAAGGTGGTGATTTAACAAAACGGGCGGTGCTAAATTAACATTTTATTGTTAAACTGATAAAATAAATTGTTAAATCAACAAAATGATGTGCTCGGTCCACAAAAATTTTGTTAATTTAACATTTAGAGTCATCAGATTCACACTACTGTTTCGTAGATTTTGCATTTCGATTTGTTAAATGAAAAAAACTATTTTGCGGTCACCGCTGTTAACATTAGAATAATTGTTTAATCAATTTTTTTTCTTCTCCCCAGTGGGATAGTTTTGTCGTTTTAATAAGGTTGAAGGTCGTTTGATCTAAGGCAATAACGTCTACTATTTTCTTGGTATTCTTAAATACAGGCATATATTATTATTAAGTCCACATTCATTTCGTCTTATGTGCCATTTTTTCCACTAGCAATTTATATCTACCAATTCCTTCCTCGTCAACCGGCTAATTATGTATACTTAAAAATAAGGTATAATGAGGCTGCTGCACACTTTTGCTATAGCCGATTCAATAGTTTATTCTGGTGTAAAATCCTCGAAAAATAACGATGTCAGCACTAAAAACTTCCAAAATCCACTCCTAAACTCAATAAATGATTTTATTTGCGCGACGGTAATGGTGGCTGAGGGCAGTAATGATGGGAGACTCCCATCTAACAATACTGTAACTCCATCAAGAAGAGACCAATAAGAGACGACTTTCGTGTGACACCAGTGTGACTAGGTGTCACAGTATACCATTCATCAGATGTGGACTACCACTCTGGTGACTCATTAATCTGTCAATCATCCTTGTCAGCATAGAGATAGTGACGAGATTAAGATAGTAATCTCCCAATATTATTGCCCTCAGCCACTATTACGCTCGCACAAATAACAGCGTTTATTGAGTTCAGGAGTAAATTTCGGAAATTTTTAGAGCTGCCGTCGTTATGTGTCGAGGTTTTTGCGCCAGAACCGACTATTAAATCACTTATAGCAAAAGTATGCAACAGCCCCATTGCAAAAAAGGTCTACCTTATTCTTTTGCTTACAAACAAATAACGTCATGCTCTAACCGAACTATCAAATGAACAGCAACAATCAACATCGACAGAGACACATACTGTTGAATTGTCGTAAGGGTGGATTACGTTAAGTTCGTAAGTATATTTAAATTTAAATTTAGTTTTTGCCAAAAAAAAAAAAAAAAAAAAAAAAAAAAAAAAAAAAAAGTTTAAAGCAATGCATAATATGATCGGTCTACTTCAAATTCATTCGCAAAATTTTGTGGACCAATTTTTTACAAGCCGTAATTGTAAAGTTAGCTTTCACGTCGTACACCTGTTTTACTATACACAGCCTGTAGAACTTTTTATCAAGTAGACGTCCTTAATTATCAGACCTCTTTCCTGTGGATCTAATAAATTAGACCTTTTGTCATAAGACGTAACTTTTTAGGTATTGTGACAGTGGAGCAAATTTTCTTTGACTAATCGACCTGACACCCGTAATGCAACTTCATTCACCTCCGAGGTTTTAGATGCAGACCTTTTATTACATCTTATAGTATAGACATGCTTATACAATATACTAATATAAGATACATTAGTCAACAAAAAATAGAGAAAAATTCAGGTAGGAAATAAGGAGTTAAAATTCAAAATTCCAAGTATAATCAAATAAAGATTAGAATAAAAATAAGAATGATAAATTTGTTTGCCCTTAATTATAAAGTATTTTGTCAGGCTGAGCGGATTCAGTTGTGAAGAAGATATGCGCATTCTACATACAGAATATATCGTTAACCAATTACTGGAAGCTGTTTCCGATGATAAATTAAGATTGATGAATTTCCTGATTTACGAGTGAGAGCGTTTTACATTATCTGAAAAAAAGAAGAGAATTATTATTTCATTTTAGGTGCCTCACTAGGTTCAGGTTTACACTGAAACTACGCCGATGCGCGTGTGCTTCGGAGTAAGGCAGATAACCATTACCAGTACTCAATCAAATCTTTTAGGTATTTCATTTTAGGTTTCTCACCGGGTTCAGGTTTACTCTGAAACTACTCTGTGGCTCCCAAGCTTCAAAAAACTGTAGGTAACCATTACCACAGCTCTGTTATGTTTTTCATACTATCATTTAATATAGATATGAGCTACAAAGCGTTACTCTCGCGCACTGATACTTGTTGTCCAAAAAATCGATCTTAGCTTGTGGCAATAAATAATCACTCTAAGTTCTGATGCAAAAAGTATGAGAGAAAGACAGTACTTCGTACAGCGACGACCGAGGTTCAGTGGGGGCTCATGAAATTTGGCAGCAGTGTCCTCTTCACATTTACACCAATGAAAAACAATCGATTCTCTAGGAAGCTGTCAGTACTCAGCCTCCTCAAGAATCGCTCCTTTTACCTAAGTAAAAATTGCATGGTTGCCAAATCACACGAGCCACCACTGCCGAGGTTACCCACAAAGAATTATCACCGGGAGGGGCGGGGGGGAGTAGTTTTTCTATAATGATTTGCCAATTTGCCATGAAAAAAAATCAATTGATCAATTTTTTTACTGGAGCAACCCGATCAATTTTAAAAAGCATGCTACAATACAGCGGGCGCGCTTAAAATTGACGGCTGATAAAAAGACCGAAGCAATAATTCAGGAGTTTACCCTCTCTTGTATTAGCTCTGCCCACGAAGTTTTGCCGCTTTTGGGAATT
The DNA here is from genome assembly GCA_011764245.1 of Trialeurodes vaporariorum. Taxonomy (NCBI): domain Eukaryota; kingdom Metazoa; phylum Arthropoda; class Insecta; order Hemiptera; family Aleyrodidae; genus Trialeurodes; species Trialeurodes vaporariorum. The sequence continues at coordinate 66,821,374 of VMOF01000001.1, forward strand.
TCAGGGATTTTATATTTTACTCTATATAGCCAGAAAATGTTTGGAGAATGTAGTGATGAGCCTTGTTCGCTCGACCCTCAGAACCGCGAGGATGTCATAGCCTTTGGAAGTGGTGCGGGGGTGGGCGGTTTATGGCGTCCTCAAATACACGTCTCGTCGCGTCGCGTGTAAAAGTGAACAACTTGAAGTGCGATTTGTTATGTAGACTGCATAGCAAAAATTTTCCCTTTAAATATATAATATGAGCTTTCTGTGAGGGCTAAGCTTGACTTGAGAACGTGGGGTTTTCTCGTTCGTCTTGCCCTCTCCCCTCTCCCCCTCCCTCGGAAAAATAACATTTATCACGCACCCACCTATTGTGAGATTTGGCTCGCGCGATTTCACAGACCCCCCCACCCCCTCTCCCGGTCCAACGGAGACGCTAACGTTGACGCTCTTTTCTTTCCAAAAGCTCTAAAGCAAAGCTATCAAAACATATCAGGGGCACAATTTATTCAGCTCATGATTTTCGGGAAAAGAAACTTTTATTCCGTTTGTTTGAGTCTACTCTCTCTCTCTCTCCTTCTAACTCGTTTTCTTTTTGCTTTCTCTTTCTGACACACGCTATGACTCCTTCTCTCTCTCCTTCCTTTACTCACCCCTCACCTCTCACCCCTATCGAACCATTTCTCAGTAACGCACATCACCTCTCTTACGCATATTCAGACGCGCATTTTCCTCTCTACTTTCATGATGGAAAACAAGGAGGAAATCTTGATTTATTTGAAGAGAGTGTTTTTAGCTTCAAGACTGGGTATGCAAAAATCAAAGCTGTTTGCCTCGCAAAATGGGGCGAAAAAATTTAGATTGAGCTTGGCATGCTTCAATCCAGAGATGGACTTAGTACCGAAGAAAAAATACATTTGTGCTGGCAGTCCAGTATGTGTGGAACAAGTGTACGAGATAGCGCTTTTATTCTCTCTGTTATTCAATAGTCATCACACCATAAGCAAATTTTATTCAATTCACTAAACAGAACTTTTTGAGTGGTACTGTGGAAAAACATACTTCCTGGAATTGGAATTGATTGATCCGTGCGTGTAAACATTGACACAACCTACACCAACAACCGACATCAAATATGTGACAAATTTTACGTCTACAAAAGAAGTCCGCAGTTGAGGTGAAAACCTTTCAAATGGTTTTATTGATCTTTTCTTCAGACACGCGCGAGCTTTCGCAAAAAATAAAATAATCATAATTAAAATGAAATTCATCAAGATAAGGCGTAACATTAGAATGAAAATTAGTAGATTCATACCAAGCAACCCTAGATAAACCTTAACATCAATTAATACAATTTTTTAACTGATGTCTCTTATTCGTTCTTTCTCAAGAGGGACTCGTGCAATCTGACAACTGTGCTTTTAAGCCATTTAATGTTCAAAAAGCAAACCCAAAATGGGTCGAAATATTTTTATGCTGATTTAAAAGGAAGCACAATGCTTTACCAAAGAATCAATTATTTTATGTAGGTCTATTTGAAGATAACGTGTTGTTGCCTCATTGCATGAGCCGCGCCACTCGTGCATTTCCTTTTTATTTCATTCCCTTTCTTATCTTCTTTCTCATAGTGGTTGTAAAATATTGGTATAATTCGGGGGGATGAGAAACTTACCCCTCTCTTATCTTTTGGGTGAATGTCTTTACATGTCGACATTGAAAGCCAAAAAACATTACCTGTAAAACAACTGGATATTGCGTTTTCTAAGCAAATTTGATGAAAACTGATTTTTGATCTCGTCAAAAACAGAATTTTGGGGTTTCTCTGAGGTTCACAAAAAATATCTGCGATTTGATTTTGGCAAATCATTAGAGATATAAGATATGCAGATGAACGTATCAGAAATAACAGTACTACTAAGGTATAAATTCTGAAACTCTCCAAAATAATTGATATTACAGATTGTGAGTAAAGTTAAGGATAAAAGAATTCACTTGTAATCGAAACTTCTATTTCAAAATAATGGTAGGTACATCTAATCTAGCCGCCTTGTCTCATTTCCTGGATCAACTTGGTCGTACGTGATCTGCATATTGTTTTGTTCCTCCATTTTTAGCTTGGTATCACTATACTGTGAAGTTTGTTTTCTGAAATTTTCCGATTACTTGTGTTTCTAATACGTATTAAAGATGGTTGGTTCTTCCTTCGTTTTCGTATTTAATTCAGTTTTACCGCTCCGGAAAGAGTATAGATCAATAACCCGCAAAACCTTGCTGAATCTACAGCGAAACGCTGCTTAAGTTTCAGTTTTATGAAGAAATATGAAACCAATTCTAATAATTTTATTTTATTTACAATTCCTTGAAGAATGTTGGTTATATCAAAAAAAGTATATACATATATTTACAAAAACAAACAATTTTTATTTAAATTTACAAACAGGAATATATCTTACCTTTCTTAAATTTTAAAATAATTCTGATTGCATGCATGGGTGGCAAACTCACCACCAAACCTCGCTAGATTATAGGCAAGTACACCAATTATTTAGTGATTGGATGGTTATTTCTGTCGTTAACCTTTTTCTTGAAGCAATTGAATTTATTGCGTCCTCCAGGACTCCTTTGGTTTTGTAATTTTGCATTCAAATAAGCCGAGCCACATTTCAAATGAAATTTCAAAATTGTCTGTAGGTATGCGTAGAACTATCGAAATCAAGTCTTTCTAAATGTCAGTACCTACTTAGCCTTCAAATACTCTAGTCCCTTAATATAATAGAACCAAATACAACATTTTGAGCAAAATTCTAACCTTTCAGCGAGCTACCCTAATATGTCTATTCGCACTTTTATCGTTCAAACACAATACTTAATTAGTTCCTATAAAATTTTGAGCAAAAGTTTAATATTTTTCAACAGCAGTCAAGGTTATTTTCATATATTTTGGTTTTATTTACCTCCACCTTCTAAATAAATGAATTGGTAATTAGAGCAGACTGATAAAAAAAGGAACCACAATTTATGAAAATTAATTTGAAGGGCGCAAATTCTTTACAAACTAAATATGACGATCTTTGAAGCATGCAAATACTCATTGATACTATTTTAGCCTGCACTTGAGTGAATGAATTATGTAAGTATTGCCTGGTTCCGCACTGTGCAGTATCCAGCAATGGTAATAATTTCATTTTGGCCAAAATACCTAGTGGGACACATATAAACCTCGATAGTTTGAATTCTTAGAGTAAACAAACGGTTTGTAAAACTTTTTCAATTGAACTGAATTTCACAATGAGTGAAAGAATTTTCGGACAAATTCATTCAGGAGGAAACCTCAGCTAACTCTCAATATGGGCGTTTTATGAGATAACGCATCGGCGCAAATATGTATTGGCGTTGCACTAGAGGAATTTAAAGACGTTTCCTGGTGAAATGCAAGTCATTTGATTCCCTTCATCTGAAATAGAGCGTAATATCCACCGTGTTCACTCTCTATGTCCTTTTCTCCCTTCAAGATCGTCAATTGCATCGGAGTCCGCGACTACATTCACTTAAGAGGAATTCGTTTTATTAAATAATTCAATCACTATCCCTGTCTCCTTTTACTTGTCATGATTAAACCCTGGGAAATTCTTGATCTCTCCTCTTCATTTCAATCAGAGTTTTTATACCTGCCATTTTCTTTTGATTTTAGTAGCGGATCATACCAGAGTTTTTTTTCTTTTTCTTGAAAGAGTTGTTGAGAGGATTATTACCTCTTGAGATGATTCAAAAATCGATTAGTTCCAATCATTGGCACCACGTTCGGCTGGCAAAAATGTCATCAGCGTATGACCAAAATTGATGATAATTCTCAGCAAACAAAAGAACAAAGAGGACCGTCGGCACTTGCGACCATACTCTACGAAGATCCCCCTGAAATGTCCATGTTGAAACACTCGAAAATGAATTCCCAATAAGAAATGAGCCTCAATGAGTGAGAATGAGGCAGATGGTTAGTCTCGCTCGCACTCAATAGCTTATTACAAAATTCCCATGTGATATCACGATTTTAATTCTCAATCAATGTTGTTTTTATGGGGCACAAGAAATCCACAAAAATGACTTACTCAAGTGCCGTCAGACTTGAATTTGCGGGTTTTTTGTTGTTTTCTGTTTAAGATGCTAAAGAGTTACATTCCCAAAAAAAGACTAGTGGTACTTTCCATCAGGTTGACATCTGGATAATTTTTGCATCAAATCACCCTAAAAATCACTAAATCCAAATTTACTGTTATCGTTAAATCCCGATTTCTTTCCAAACTCATCAAAATGGCCGAAATTAGAATCAAAACCCGAGGCTCCTTTATGCCCTGCGTGCTCGTTATCGAAGTGTCCTTTGTCGTAGAACCCTGAGTTCCCCTTATGACCCTCTTTGTAGGCCGAGTCTTGGAACCCGCCGTGCTTTTTCCCGCCAGAATGTTTCCCGTGATCCGCGTGAAATGCGCCATGCTTATCGTGATATCCTTCTTTGTGTGCGTCGTCATAGAATTTATGCTCTTTCTTAAACTCGTCTTTGTGATAAGTGTTGTGGTACCCGGTGGTTTTGTGTCCCTTCTTGTGATGTCCTGTCTCTCCGTAGTTTGAACCCTTCTTACCATTTTCGCTGGCATGGTGACCTCCATAATGGTTCGCTCCGTCATGATAGTTCTTCTTGTGACCTGACTTATCATTATAGTATCCTTTCTTACCCTCTTTACCGTGATGCCCGTACTCACCGTCGTCAAAATCGTGATGGCTTTTATAACCCTTCTCGCCTTTATCGCCGTGGCTGTTGTGATACCCTGAGTCATAGCTGCTCCCGCCTCCTTTGTGATGTTTCTTCGGATGGTGACGATAATCGTCGTGATAATCGTATGTGTCATCGATTAAAGGACTGTGGAAAGGCTCATTGGTATGATGGCCAATCGTTGGCATCGAGTACTTCAGAGGCTCGATCATTGAAGTAAGTGAGGGTCCTTTTGACGCTAAATCAAAAATTGGAGCGATGAAGGCTTTGACGGTCGGTGACGTTAAACGTTTGGCGGTTGGGTGATAATATTGGGAATCTGCTGCCTCATCATCTGTAACTCCGTTCAGACCTTCTTCGTCTTCCGCATGACCTCCATGACCTGCGTCATTTTGACCCTCGATATCTTCGTGAACTTCTGGTTCGTCTCTGTCTGTCGTTGAGCCCTCGTCTGGATACGGTGACTTAGTTGCTTCCTCTGGATGATCCGTTGGACCCTCCTCCGAAAACCCAGGGGCTTGGGGTGTCGTGAGAGCTTCATCAAGCCCACCTTCTGTCGTGTGGTTTTCATCGTAGTCGTGACCACCATCATCATGCTCCCCGTATATTGGGGGATCGTAATTGTGGTCATACTCGTTATAGTCATAATCATAATTGGCACCTGGGTCGTTACTTGTGATTGGCACGTCAGAAATAGAATTGTCAACTGTTCCTCCTTCTTTTGATGGATGATCGTTGAATGATGGCACATGGAATAATGGTAGATCTTCGCCGGGACCCGGGAAAGGGGGTCCTCCGCTGTCGTCAATCGGGTGTTCCGGTTTTTCGAAATCTTTCGTTGGAAGTGTTTTTCCAAAACCTGCAACAAACCATATAAATGGCGTGATCAGAAATTGTTTAAACTGAGTCTACAAGAAAAGCAAGTAACACCCGTAATGACACACTTTTTTTAAATTGTGTTTGTCCGTTTGCAATGGTTCTGTTTATGTTAGATGTGGTTCTGTAGGGACCAAAACGGAGGCATTTAATACAGGAAGGGCTCTTCTTAAAATTACATGTCTAGTGTAAGAAGTATTTGAAAATTTGACTTGATATTTGTGTGCATTCGTTGATTTTTACTTGATATATTTTTATTTTGTCCATCTATCGAACCCCTGGCTCAACATATCATGCTTCAATGTTTTTCTTTCATATTCAATTTGAAAATTAAAATGCCCGAAACAATGACGAAGGCTGGTGAAAGAATGGCCCTTCCTGCATAAAATGACCGGCAGTTCTAAAAGTCGTTATTTATCTTATTGAACAATCGAATGAATTGTGAAGAAGAAACTTTGAACTTTAATCTAATAGCAACTTATCTTAAAGTAAAGACTGAGTCCAAACATGCTGCGTAAATGAAGATGGATCGGTGAGTAGGTTGTTACATTAATAGGTTTTGCCTCGTTAATCATCATGAAAGAAAACATAACCAATGTGTCTTCTAGTTTAAAATTTCGAGTTTTCAGTTTTGTTTAAAACCAAAAGCAATACGTCAAAATGGTCAATTACAAATGATGTAGCCACGTGAGGAGTCAGTCAATATAATATGAGATGTCAAATCAAAAAAGATCTTGTTTAAAAAAAAGAAAAAAAAATCGAACAATGTTTTGAATACAGTTTCAATGTGATATTTTGGCAAAGAGCCATTCATCTGTAATTTGTGGTAAGTCCATCTAGTTTTGAGACTCAACAAGGATGTGCAAGCGGAACAATGCCGAAAACATTCGAATTATAAAAATGTTGATAGTACTATTTATTTCATTTTTTTCTATCGCCATTTACATCGAATCCAACGATTCAATTGTTACGACTGCACGATTGGCCGCTTTCGCCAGCTTGTCACAATCCTGTCAATGGCATGACACGAAAAAGAAATAGAGGCGATCTGAGGTGAAGAGGAAACTATTCACGGTCAAGGTCACCGAGTCATGATTGTTGATTATAAATTAATTAGAATGTGACTCAAGTAATGCGGTAACAGAGCGAGCTCATTTTTAACTTTGTCACTAAATGATCAGTTTTCAAACCACGAAATACGTATTTTGTTTTGAAGAAATAGTCTAAATGTCCAATTTATACAGGGTGTAACAGATGTATCCCCCCCCCATCTAAATTTTGAACGGGTTGAGATAAATTGTTACGGTTTGGACCATTCTCCATTATTTTAGATGAATTTTTTTTTTTTTTTGGGCCAAAACCCCTACCCCCCTAGGGAGCCCCCTGGGGGCTATCTCAAAAATTTAAAATGAAATCCCCTATCTTGTGATACATCGTTTGAAAGATCGTAAATTTCTAAGAATTTTGGCGTGAACCGAAGGTCCATATCGTTTTCCTTTTTCGATAAATCGAAAGTCAATTTCGATTTTGACCCATTTTCAAAAAATCAGAACTCCCATTTAAAAAGTCGGAATTTAAAAAACTAGGGGTCTAAAATACTCTAAAAATTAAGTACTTTTCAGAAAAAATACGGTTTAGCTAAAAATTTTAACAACATTCGGTTTTAGAGCCCCCCAACAGTTGTCAAAGAAATTGCCCCTCAAGGGGTCTCTATAAGATATTCCGAGGCACGACCCCTATCGAGTGATACATTACTCAAGAAAGCGCATTAAACTGAGCATTTTGGCGCAATTCGCAGGTCGATATCATTTTTAGTTTTCGATACATCCAATGGCGAAGTTGTGTTTTCACCCATTGTCAAATTTCGATTTATCGAAAACTAAAAACGATATCGACCTGCTGTTTGCGCCAAAATGCTCAATTTAATGCGTTCTTTTCAGTAATGTATCACTCAATAGGGTCGTGCCACGGAATTTCTGTGATAGACCGCTTGAGGAGTAATTTTTTTGACAACTGTTGGGGGGCTCTAGAACAAAATTTTGACAAAATTTATGGCAGAACCGTATTTTTCTGAAAAGTACTTGCTTTTTAGAGTATTTTAGACCCCTGATTTTTTAAATAACGACTTTTTAAATGGGAGTTCTGATTTTTTGAAAATGGGTCAAAATCGAACTTTGACGTTCAATTTATCGAAAAAAGAAAACGAAATCGACCTTCGGTCTAAGACCAAAAGTCTTAGAAATTTACGCCCTTTCAAACGATGTATCACAAGATAGAGGTTGCCATTTGAAATTTTTGAGATAGCCCCCTGGGGGCCCCCCTAGGGAGGAGGGGGGTTTTAACCCCCCAACAAATAAAGTTCATCTAAAATTATGAAGAATGGTCCAAATCATAACAATTTATCTCAACTCGTTCAAAAGTTAGACGGGGGGGATACATACATCTGTTAAACCATGTATGTATGCCCCTTAGTTTGTCAAATCACCGACGAATTGTTCCTTACAAAACCACCTCTACCTTCTTTTTCTGTTTGCTATTAAAAAAAAAAAAAAAAAAAAAAAAAAAAAAAAAAGCGAATACCAATGGTTTTTACCACGTGAAAAGTATACTGGACCGTGGCTACCAGGTAGGTATTGATATGAACTGAGAATCGTTATAGTGACAAGACAACCAAGTTTTCGCGTTTTCATGACAGTTTTTTCCCCCATTTGTTGGGTTTGATAACGCTACGGCAGTTGAAAGTTGCTGCAAACACATACGTTGAAAGTCGCTGAAATGCACTCGCTTAAAGTCGAGCTCCTATGTGCCAAAGTTCGATCATGTGAAAAATGCACGAGAGTAAAATGTAAATTTTTCCCACGTAAAACTCCGTTAGTGATACTTTTACTTTATCGCAAAGTTACTTTTTTGCATAAAAAAGTAATACCCTCACCTAGGTGGCACATTAGATATTCCAATGAGTCACAGGTTGAGGGATGCAAAAAAAAAAAAAAAACAAAGTTTATGAAGTGAAGTTTACGCATAAACTCTGGATGATTATATTCGCAGCTCATTACATACTTCTGAACTAAATTAAACTCCTCTCTTTTTCTTTATCGACGCACACTATAAGAGTGTCGTTAAATAAACTTCAGCGAAAGTTCTCTTTATCTCTCCTCTCGCTTCTCTCGCTTGTTCGCGCGTGATAAATAAACGTATCCATATATTATACAATAATTAGATAGAAGAGCCGTTGGAGAAAAACAACCGTACTGTCATAGTATGATCACCTTCGGGTAGCATAGACTTTATTACTTTGGATTGGGCTGTGGAGTGTAGCTAGCACACCAATCAATATTGAAAACTGTTGAATGCATGGCTTCACTCAAATGGACGCAGAATTTGAACTCAAACTAAACATTTGCTCATAGGCCGAACAACTTATAGTCTAAGCGATAGATGATTTACAACGCGCACTCGAATTCAAATTCAATATCGGCAGTTTTCAAACCAATAATTCTAACCAACATTGCTTTCTACAGGCAGAAATATGTATTGTAAAACCATTGATATAAAATATTTGAAAAAATGTAACTTCAACTTTCGCGTCACACATTACATATTGCCAAGGATTTAAAATGAGTAAAACCAATGAGTAAAGCTGGAATTTTAATTAAACTCAAAATTATTGATAGTAAACATACGGTGAAACAGTTACATTAAACTACGAGTATCATGGTAGTACAGGTATAAGGTTTTCGGGTGTTTAACATTATTATAGATCGACTTTAGTCACAGAATGGGTTCTTCGGTACGGTTTGGTTTGACGGAGGAAGAAACTCTTGTGCCGCCTGAAGAGGATGTTATTTTTTAACAGAATGCCCTTTCAGTGTTCAATTCTAAACATTAAGGACACGAAAGATCGATTCTCCTGGGGTCTTGAAATAAAAGTTCGCCACTGATTGATGTTTCGAAAAATATTACTATTTCACAAAATTTCTATTCGGAAATAACTGAAACAAAACGCAGTAAAGGAGATTAACGATGAACGATTCAGTCAGAAAAAATTATCAACATTTACTCCTAGTCACATCAGAATCAAGAGTCATAATTTTGGCAGAACCTTGTGGTAAGTGCTTAAAAGACTTACAATATTCAAGATAGTGTTTTATCAGAGAAAATAAACATGCTTGATGGCAAAGTATCCGTTTCATTATTGAAAAACGATACTTTTTTACTGTAAAGATTAGTATCAAATTCTTGAGTGTATGAGTTTGTTATCAAATTGACCAAGTATGTTTTATATTATAGTATGATGGTCTAAAATAATCAAGGAAACCGAAAAGAATGTGTCTACATCTCTACAATGAATAAAAACCAATGTAAGCGCTGAAAAGTTCCAAAAATCACTCCTTAATCGATACATTAATTAAAGGAAGATTTTATTGAGTCAACCTTTTACACCGCGATTCTTTTATTGGTGCCACACCTTGAGATAAAAAAAACGTGTCCACTCCTTGTGCTTCAGAAAAATTCATATGGTTTCCAATAAAAGTAAAAATATAATTTTTCTTCGAAAATTGCGTATCCACTCGCAGTAGACTGCTTGTCATCGCAGTGAATGTTCGAAAGTGAACGACTTTCCCTCGAGAAAATGAAATGTTTCCATAAGAAGGACTTCCCTTCGTTCTCGGAATGTAACCCCCCTCACCATCCGCATCCCTCCAATACACTCCATCTACAGACCGAATGCAAAAACGCAAATGATTTTGTCCCGGCGATACATGAATTTATCATAACTCAAAGACGATCGCTCCTGAATGCAAAGCAGCTTCTTTTCCTTCCAATTCGACGATTCCCTTTTTTCCCTAAATTCTCCGTATTCCCTTTTCCAGGGCCTTATTTGCTCGAGTCCAATAAGCTAACAAGTTCGGACGTGTATCAACTCTAAATTGCTTTTAAAATCATCTTATCCAACCACTATTCTTCATCATGATTATTGTTTTTTTTTCTGGCAATAGAGTGGAAGTAAAAAAGTGGAGGATAGCTCGTTTTTTTCACTTGAGACGGTATCTGGAACTGTGGCAAGCAGGTCAAATTTCAGGACACCCAGCCCTTTCGTCACAAGACTATTAATCGGGAAACTTAATAACAAAACAGATTAACGTTGCGCTAACGTCTGTCAGAAAAAGTACAAAATTTACTCGCACTCATCAAAATCAAAGAGTTATAATGTCTTAGAGAACCTTAAGAGGGCCTGGGAGCTGATTCTGCTCTTTTGGACGAGAGGAGACGAAAATAGCGGGAATCGACCAATCCCATCGGTTTAAATGGCGTCACGAGACAGATTTTGAGTCATTCAGTGGACAGAGGAATCATTTTTCTGAAATGAACGACTCAAATAACTTCAAATCTGTCACGTGACGTCGTTTAAACCAATTGGGATGATAAATTCCTGCTATCTCGTCTTGTCTCGTCCTAAAGAGCAGAGTTAGCCTCCTGGAAAAGTTACAATATTTCAGATAATTTCACCTGTAATAATAATTATTTTTGATGTCATAGTATCCCTTTCATCATTCATTGAAAACATTTGATTAATATCTATAATTCGGAGAATCAGTGCGGTAAACTGGGATTCGCTGTTATTCGCGTTGTATAATTGTCCGATCTTGGTGATTTTCAGTTCTAATTAACCTGCAGCTCCGTGCCTACAATTAGTGGCAGAGAGGATTTTGATTTTGGTGGGACCCCTCGACCGCCCTCGAAACATCTAGTTTTTGAGTTACAAGCCGAATTTCTCGGGAACTTTTGGTCCGATTCGATCGGTTTTTTTTCATAGATTTATTCCAGTGATATCAATGATATTGGAGCATGATTTTAGGTGCTTCTACCCTCATCATGGTTCAAGATAACTGGAGTTTTGTGGTTGATTTTTTAAATAGCAATTCATTCTACTGTTCGACCGATTGTAATTATATTGGTGTCTTTATCAATGGGTGTAGGGTCGGAGGGGTTGGGAAAACTATAATCGATTCCAAGGGATAGCTCGATGTTTCAAAAAATGCGGAAAACTGTAAAAGTTGAGATTGAAACAGTGCGATAAGCACTGGGTCTTTATTGACGGTTGATATCACAATCGAACAGTCCGTTCTTGGATGTTAAGATAGTGTAGTAATTCTTATCTGATTATGTAGAACAGCATTGAGGGTGCTTGATTTTAAGCATAAATTCGTGGTATAAAGGAGTGCTAATGAATTTCTAGGTTGAATCGAACAGCTGATAGATAAAGTCTCAATTTGGTTACGACGCGAATTTAATTTGCTTTTGAAAATTCATTGTTGGCTTTAAAGGTGGATTCAAAGGCGTATATTTACAGATTGAAATATAACAGCTGTTGTCTGATACTTCATTCATTGGTTGTTTAATGTTGATTTCTGTGAGATTACTATAAGCTCATTTCATTACTGTCACTTCCATGATTAAAAAAGTAGACGAAAATGTTTGGGGGTGGAAAAGGTGTAGATTTAAAGTAATGTAGACATTTTCGTTGTGGCCCATTTTTACAAGAGTCATTTTATACAAATAAGTGAACATTTTAACGTAGACATTTTTACGGTTGCCCTAAAATAGTAGCCATTTTGTCAGGAGATATTTGAGCTGTAGACCTCCTGACTTTGAACTGACATAATTCCAATCGAGCAAGAAGACAAAAAATGTTTTGAAACGTCTGATTTTAAAACGCAAACCTATTATTGAGCTCACAACAACTCAGACCGTAAAATAATTTACATTTTTTTATTGGCATTTTTAAACCCCCAAATAGTATTTACACGCATTACAAAAAGGTTTCTAAAGGGGGTTTGATTGGCCAAAAAAAAAAAAAAAATCATGCGTTGCTAATCAAAGTTTGCTTGAAAATTTATATTTTCCTAACCTCAGGGGGGGGCCGACTTTCCCCTAGTTCCCTCCTTCCCATCCCGTCGTGGCTTATGCTGATCATAATATTTGAAGACCCCCTACCCTCCTCTTGTTTGGGATTTAGAGCAAAACATTTTTCTATTTGAACTTCTCGTAAGCTTTTTTAGCGCAGCATAGTTTACTTTCTAGTGAGCTAATATATGGCTATTTTTGTATTTACACAGCTTTTTTAAACTATACAGGGTGTCCTGCATAAGGTTCCCCGCGGTAAGAGGGCCGATTCTTGAGGTCAAAATAAGACCTTTTTCACCAGTAAAAATTAGTCCAAAAATGCCCCCCTTTTGAGCTACAGCCCCCCAAAGTACTAAAAAATTGATGGTTTTAATGGAATAGCGACCACCATATTGAACCAAATGTCGTAAACATTGGTGTCTCGAGGAATATACTTTGCAAAATCCGTTAATGACCAGGAAATACACAAAAAAAGAGTCTGACTATATTTTTCGGGCAATTCCGTACTTTTAATGACGCAAATTTTATGTCGCGGATTAAACATTTAAAAAATAATTCCTGTTATCAGATGGGAAAAACTGTTGGAAAGATTTTTGGTCCCTTTTCTTTTATTCGGTGCGACGCTTTTTAAGCGAGATAATCGCTGCACAATATGGAAAAGTCAGCGCTTTTACTCTAGAGCTCGAAGAGGCATCGCACAGTGTAGCAAATGACCGATCTAGCTGTGCAAAAGTCTTGGCGTTCGCTGTATTCACAGCGAGGAGTGAATTTTTGTCTGAGTGGGCCACAAAACAGTACACAAAGGCCTTCCGAGCAAGAAAAGTACTTGGGTTGGCGTTTAAAGATCATAATTTCAGTTTTAATGAGCTGAAATCGATTTATTATTAAGTGTGATTTTTAACCCAGTCTGAAAGATTTTTCAACATAATTCTTCTCATGGTTATCGGACTTATAACAGGTCAATTAATATTGTATTCTGTATTCATGAGTTTATTCATGAAATATCACCATAACCTAAAGGGTGAAGGTGATGGGGAACCGCCCCCCCCCCAAAAAAAAAATAAATAAATAAATAAATAAAGAAAAAAACAAGCAAAAAATGTTATGAGAATGCAGGAAAATCTATTCTGAATACATATTGCAGCTTCAGCCTTTTCTATCTTCCCTCAAGTATCCCCCCCCACATTTTCCACCCACCCCTAACAATGAATTATGAAAAGCAGCAAAAGTCTTCAGTCTTCTTAATCTTCAGTTTCTTCATAATCTTGTTCTTCTTCTTCTTCTTCTTCTTCTTCTTCTTCTTCTTCTTCTTCTTCTTCTTCATCTTCATCTTCATCTTCACCTTCGTCATCATTATCATCATCATTTTCATCATCATCAAAATAAATTTTCAAATCGATAATTCTATGCATCTTTGAATACTGATTTTTCATTATGATACACTGCAAATTGCATAGGCGCAACCATATATTTTTCCAGGAAGAGAATGGGCAAATAAATACAAAGGCGAAGAGTACGATATGGTATCGTTGCAGTTTGCTCATTAAAACATGTGAAAAAGATCGAATAGTTTTTGAACAGAAATGTGCGCGGCTAACGCCCTGGAATGCGACCTTTTTCAAAAGTTTAAAGAGACAAATTGCGAAGTTTCCAAATGACACGCTTCGGTACTGATCTAGACTAATGAATATACTATATCCAAAATCCAAAACCTCCAAAATCTTTTGTGACATCTTTAAGTGCTTTCATTGCAAAGATCTTCCTGGTGATGAGTTTGCTGGTGGAAAAGAAAAAAAAAAAAAAAAAAAAAAAAAACAATTGCTGCCGAGATTTGAACCTGGGTTGCAATATTACAACGATAACTTCTAGCCAGTTGCGCCACAGTAAGAATTCAAATCATTAATGAGATAAATAATGTGGTCAATCAGTTTGTTAAAATGAATGGAAGTACGTGGCAGAGGTAGTAAGGTGTGATGAGAAATTCAGTGACAGTCGCTCGCCTCGTGCAGCGTGCGCTACAGCGGAGGGGGGCGACTTAAAACGCAAATATCTTTCGCGGTCGCAGACGGTCGCAAAAAAACCAAAACAATTCGGAATCTACATAGTTTTTTGAACATTTTGGCATACATTTCAGCGCGGATAACGGCGGATAATGAAAAGATATGGTCTTTCAAAGTTTGAAAATCTCGGTTTTTTTACGAAAAAAATGAAAAATTTGGGAGGAGTTAATAAAAAACTTAAATTATTAAATCAACTGTTTAACATACTTTCTGAAGGTCCATTCATCGTAGAAAAAAATGTAACTCGTGACTTGAATCAATCATGAATTTACTGGAGTAATATAAAGTTCAACTAAAATCACAGGTTATTTGACGAGTATTTGTTTACTCGTCGGGTTCCCGATCATTTCACCGATCAACATCGGAATTTTCGACAAAACACCGATGTATATCATGTCAGCAAACATCTATGTACCTATAAACAGCGTTGTCAGATGAATTGCTTGACTTCGATTTTTCGACTTTTGCACAGCTAGTTTGGTCATTTGCTACACTGTGCATCGGTACGGCCGGCGCGGCGCGGCGGGTTGCATACTTCACTGCCGCTCTTCGTGGTAAAAGCGGTGACTCTTCCACATTGTGCAGCGATTATCTTGCTTAAAACGCGTCGTATCGAAAAAAATGAAGAAGGTTAAAAATCTTTCTAAGAGTTTTTTCCATCTGATCATAGGAATCATTTTTTAACTTTTTAATCTGTAACATAAAATTTGCGTCGTTAAAGGTACAGAATTGCCCGAAATATATAGTCAGACTCTTATTTTGTGTATTTCGCAGTCATTAACGAATTTTGCACGTAAAATCCTCGAGACACCAATTATTACGTCATTTGGTTTTTGGTTTGGTGGTCACTATTCCAAATAACCGTCAAATTTTTAAAACTTTGGGGGGCTGTAGCTCAAAAGGGGGGCATTTTTGGACACATTTTTATAGATGTAAAAAGACTTATTTTGACCCCAGGAATTGGCTCTATCACCGCGGGGAACCTAATGCAGGACACCCTGTAATCTGTATGATTCCTATAGTAATGCGGTATTTTGTTAAACCTAGACTACGGTGTGCATTTAAACTGAAATGACTTCTTCAATTCTTTCACATACAGGGTGTACCAGACCACCCGGATAGGGCATTTTTCTCAAGAACTGCTGAGCCATATAGATTCGACACACAAAAAATCAGTCCAGGGAATTGACCCCAAATTTTCTGTTTTTGGTATTTTCAAAAGCCTCCGATAGCCCCTCGGGCAAACACATTTGTCAAGTTTTCTTAAAAAAGTCTCCAAACCTTAAAATATTCGAAAATTAAAGGCAATAGGCGACATTTTTGCTCATATAATTTTTTACGAAAACCCCAAGTTGTTTGAGTTATAGGGTTTTTTTGGAACATTTTTGAATCGACCCTTGATACCACTTTATTCAGAATTTATCAAAAATCTTCAATAACCCTAAAAGAACATATCAAGACTTTTTAATTGATGTGCCATACATCATGTTACCTTCCAGTGAGAAAACTGTATTTTTCGTCAAATCAATATGTTTGGGCTTCAATAGCACAATTGGCGTGATTCCATGGTTTGAGTTAGTTTTAAGCCCCAAAATTTTCGTTTGGTGAAAATAACTTATTTTTTTACTTTAAGGTAACATGTGGCCCATCAATTGGAAAGTATCGATCTGTTTTTTTAGAAGCTGTAAATATTTTTGAGAAATTTTAAACAAGGTGTCCACAAGGGCCGATTCAGAAAATTTCCAAAATACCTCTAAAACTAAAAAAATTTTGGGTTTTTTAGGAAAAAAATTTGTCCGCAAAAATGTCAATTGCTTTTACTTTAAGAATATTAACTTCTTTATACATTTATCTGAGAATTTTTCAAGAAAACTTGAAAAGAGGGTTTGGACCCCCACTCCCCTCCCACAAACTTCTCCAAGGGGTTGGGAGCTTTTGAAGCTATCAAAATCGAAAAATTTTGGATCGATTTTTTGCCAGATTATTTTGTTTTAAATCATTTGTTTCAGTTGTTTTTGAGCAAAATGTCCTATCCGGGTGGTCTGGTACACCCTGTATAACTCGTCGAGTAGAAGAAATAAACACTGACTGAAAATGAGGATTTATAAAGGATGGCTACGAAAAGAGGGAGAGAGAGGGGGCAAAGAGAAGTGAGAAAGAAAGAAGAGAGAGAGAGAGAGAGAGAGAGAGAGAGAGAGAGAGAAAGAGAGAGAGATGATTTCAACAGAACATTTTTGAATCCAATTCTTGGAAAGAAAATAATGGATTTCCGAATGACCAGTCAACCATCTATGATATTGTTTAAAGACGACAAAAGGTGCGGTACGGTGTTTTTATAGAAAAGCTTTGCTTTCAGGAGTGGTCGAAGGGCGGGAGAAAGGTGAACACGAATCAGTCCCACCGCACTTGATCGCTTCCTCTTTCTTCCTCGCAGGTGGAAAGAAAGGAAAGGAATTGGTCAGTAAAGAATTGCTCTCAACAATCGCGGTGCAATTGGTTTCGCGCGGGAAGCAAAAGGCGACTTGTTTTCCTTCAATTTTCCAAATGAATTGATTTTTTTAATTGCTTCTCTCGAATCTTGTTCCCTCTCCTCTCCTCTCCTCTCAGCCCTTCTGGATCCAAGCCCTTTCCTCACCTCCGTCCCAATACAGGTCTTAGTGCCGCAATCTTGGTTCGGGTAAAAGCTCAAATAGAGTTTTCTGATGTCGAGAGACCATCTCGTTGCATTCTCGGCGCGAAGTTGCCAAACGGATGATCCAGTTGTATCCACAAAATAATAAAACTAATTCAGAAAATTCCTAACGGAAGCAATGAAGAAATAGTTTTATGAAACAAAAAAGAAATATATCAAAAAATATATAAAAAAATTAACCCTTTACTGCATGATTTTTTTTTTTTTTTTCAATCAAATAATTTCAGTACAATTTTGATCCTTGAGACAGGGAAAAATAGTGAAAAAATTATTTCCATTATATTTCAATGGTAAGAGCCTGAATATTAATTGTTCCAAATATGGCCTTACCCGCATTTAGGTATCCATGCAACTGAAAATGAAGTTTTCAGGCTAAAAAAAAAAAAAAAAAAATTAAAGTAGTAAAAAATAAGTTAGTAAGTTTCAAATAGTTGTTTTTTTTGTATATGGTACCCCTGCGTTACTCCAAAACATAACAATGAAAATGGCTGCTCTCTATCAGATTTTTAGTGAGCTATTATTTTCAACCACTCTGCGCGTTCTCTATCCTGTGCTGCGCTCTCTGGGACAAAATCGACAATTCTTACTCGTTTAGTATCTGTTCCACATGTGACCCACCATGCAGCAACAGTACAACTCAAGTTCCCTACTTTTAGATAAGGCTTCAAAGTAATTGTTCCAGATCTGGGCTCATCTGCAGTTAAGGGTTAAGAAAGTTGGCACTCTCTGTAAAAAAGCACTTCTTCTGTAACCTATCTGAAGCCAGCAACTAACCTTAAGTCGATGTACCAACGTGTAGCATAGATTTGTCTGTGATGACATCTTATTTCATTGAAAAATATTCCACGAGTTTTTAGAAGTTTTCTACTTTCTCTTTAAAAATACGGATTGTTTCACCGGTAAGCATTATATATCAGCCTCAATGGCCTATTCTTATTTTATACAATCATTAATTTGAAATGGAATCTTAAACACTAAAGACAGAGGTGCACGGAGAGACGTCACTTTCTTCGAATTAAGTGTGCTTATAAGACACAAAGCATCATTTGGCAACCATGTCCCCCTCCCCGATCAAACGTGCTCTGAGGTCTGTATAGACTTGCCGTTTTCCTTCGTCCAATTTAACCTCCTAATTTTTCCGCATTGTTGATCGTCACCTGTGTTTGTTATCAATTTTACTGCGGTTGATTGCGCCTGCAACTCCATACATCAAAACTCTAGAGAAATCGAAAACAAACGAAAGACTAATGATATAGAATTCCGAATTGGAATATCATATCAAATATCAATTATCATTGTTGCTTTTATTACCCACTATCTGTTAGTATATACTTTTAGCGATTAATCTGAAATGTCAAGTTTAAAACTTTAAGCAACAAGTTAATAAATCAAATATTGTAATGTAGGAGCAAGTGCGATTCTAATTTTTTTGGCACTTTCAGCTTCTCTGCCCAGTGACGGATCGAGGAAGGGCACGAGGGCATATTGCAAAGCCTCTTCCCTCCCAGAAACCTTAAATGTTGCCTTTTTCTCATGGAAAAGAGCCCGAAACTGCTTCCACTGACACTTCAAATTTCAAGTTTCACAGGCGAACCCCCCACCCAGAAAAATTTTCTGGACCCACCTCTACTGTCCCTGCCCATATTATTGCGTCTGGAATTTTGCATGAAATATCCCACCAACTCTAAGAGCGTTTGGGGTCATAAAACAGTATTTCCATAAAATTCCTGCCTGAGAAGCTTTTCAAGCTTCAGGGAATATATTACATTTGCTCCGAAATTGTGGGCAAAAATAACAGAGCATAGGGAAATAGAAACACCCCCCTCCCCACTCTTTTAGCAGCCCAAACCTACTCACAATACCTTTAACCTAATTTCCGTGTGCCCCCGTTAAACCTCCATGCTGTCACACTCAAATTCAATGCACTCTTCCTCTTGTTCAACCTGAATGTTTTACCCCTAAAAACCTTGAGTCAGCGCTTCACTGTAAAAAAAAAAAACAAAAAAAAAAAAAAAAACAAAAAAACAAGCAGCCTTCAAAACACGCACGCGTGTTAAGAATGGATGCACGACCTTAGTCAAAACTTGATGGGCAGGGGGTGCTTCAGGTTTACAGTCAAGCGGTTTTGTATGACTAATTTTAATCACTGTTTTTTCCAATATTAACAACTCCCTTTTAATTGCCTTTTTCCACTCTTTTTTTCAAAAAGCAGATAGAAGCCCAAAACACACAGAGCAAATCCAACGATAGTGAGTTCTAAGCAACATATTGGGTGATCCTAATCGACCAAGACGACCTATCTTAAGACGAACCCTCAGAATTTTCCATCACCTCAGAAAAAAAATTGTCCAGCAAAAGTTCGGGTCTGAACCTGAGTGCGGCGAGTCCGCAATCTACATTCTGAGGACAAACCCTCAGAATTTTCCACAATCTCGAAAAAAAAAAAAAATGTCCAGTAAAGTTTTGGGACTGAACCTGTGAGTGGGTGAGTGAGATGGGGGTTGGACCACTACGCACGATCTAAGGACGTATCCGGGCCTCAGAGTTTTCCACAATTTCGAAAAAAAAAAAAAAATGTCCAGTAAAATTTTGGGACTGAACCTGTGAGTGGTCAGTGGGACGGGGGTTGGGCCACTACCCAAGATCTTAGAACAAGCCCTTCAAATTTTCCATCATCTCAAAAAAAAAAAAAAACAAAACAAAAAAAAAAAAAGAAAAAAACAAGCAAGGAAAAATCCAACACGCAAGTGTTGGAAAAGCGTGCCACTAAAGTCTGAACAGCTTTAATGCTTTTGCTAGCAATGATAATTCATCAAAGAGGAACCACGCGACATGGAGCTGATCTAGAGAAAATTGAGTGCAAAGTTGAAAAGCTAGCATTTAAACAAAGAACTTGGAATTACTTACGTTTTGATTTCATTCAACTACCGTGTTATTTTTTTGCATTTCAACACCGGAAAAATGGAATTTCCTATGTATACTCTGTTCGGGATAAGAAAACCGATGGGAAGTCAGGTATAAACGCACTACATTCCAACGCAGCGGTTTCTCGGCTGTCGATTCTTCTCCGCAACGTCCGTTCAGGAGGCCTTGCCTTTCAGACCCTTTTATTGAAAAAGACAATACCGTGAACTGACCAATTTATATTGTCTTTTGAACGCCCACTCGAAAATTAAACTTTTGCGGCATTCGCGAATTTTGAATAGCTGACTTTAAATTTAAATTCTGCTCGACGTGCACAGTAAAATGATACCTAAAGGCGGTTCAATATGTAATTTTTCAAAGATTTCGGGTTTCTGAAATCACTCAATCAGGAATACCGAAATCTTTGAAAAATTACTTATTGAACCGCCATTAGGTATCATTTTTCTGTCTACGTCGTGCACAATTTAAATTTAAAGTCAGTTATTCAAAATTCGTCAATGCCTCAAAAGTTTAATTTGCGAGTGGGCGTTCAAAAGACAATATAAATTGGTCAGTTCACGGTATTGTCTTTTTCGATAAAAGGGTCTGAAAGGCAAGTCCTCCTGAACGGACAAATGACAGACCTGCTCGTAAGTCTGTTTTCCCATTTAAAATAACATTGGCGGTGCCCGGGAAGAGCAGAGGGGACGTTTTGATGAGCCCTGCGCCTATCAACGATTAAAAGCCCAACAAAATGACAGGCCTGCTCGTAAGTCTGTTTTCCCATTTAATATAACATTGACGGTGCCCGGGAAGAGCAGGAGGGGACGTTTCGATGAGCCCTGCGCCTATCAACGATTAAAAGCCCACCAAAATAACAGGCCTGCTCGTAAGTCTGTTTTCCCATTTAAAATAACATTGGAGGTGCCCGGGAAGAGCAGAGGGGACGTTTTGATGAGCCTTGCGCCTATCAATGATTAAAAGCCCAACAAAATGATAGTCCTGCTCGTAAGTCTGTTTTCCCGATTAATATAACATTGACGGTGCCCGGGAAGAGCAGAGGGGACGTTTTGATGAGCCCTGCGCCTATCAACGATTAAATGCCCAACAAAATGGCAGGCCTGCTCGTAAGTCTGTTTTCCCATTTAAAATAACATTGGCGGTGCCCGGGAAGAGCAGAGGGGACGTTTTGATGAGCCTTGCGCCTATCAACGATTAAAAGCCCACCAAAATGACAGGCCTGCTTGTAAGTCTTTTTTCCCATTTAAAATAACATTGACGGTGCCCGGAAGAGCAGAGGGGACGTTTTGATGAGCCCTGCGCCTATCAACGATTAAAAGCCCAACAAAATGACAGGCTTGCTCGTAAGTCTGTTTTCCCATTTAAAATAACATTGGCGGTGCCTGGGAAGAGCAGAGGGGACGTTTTGATGAGCCTTGCGTCAATCAACGATTAAAAGCCCACCAAAATGACAGGCCTGCTTGTAAGTCTGTTTTCCCATTTAAAATAACATTGGCGGTGCCCGGGAAGAGCAGAGGGGATGTTTTGATGAGCCCTGCGCCTATCAACGATTAAAAGCCCACCAAAATGACAGGCCTGCTCGTAAGTCTGTTTTCCCATTTAAAATAACATTGGCGGTGCCCGGGAAGAGCAGAGGGGACGTTTTGATGAGCCCTGCATCTATCAACGATTAAAAGTCCACCAAAATGACAGGCTTGCTCGTAAGTCTGTTTTCCCATTTACAATAACATTGGCGGTGCCCGGGAAGAGCAGAGGGGACTTTTTGATGAGCCCTGCGCCTATCAAGGATTAAAAGCCCATCAAAATGACAGGTCTGCTCGTAAGTCTGTTTTCCCATTTAAAATAACATTGGCGGTGCCCGGGAAGAGCAGAGGAGACGTTTTGATGAGCCCTGCGCCTATCAACGATTAAAAGCCCACCAAAATGACAGGCCTGCTCGTAAGTCTGTTTCCCCATTTAATATAACATTGACGGTGCCCGGGAAGAGCAGAGGGGACTTTTGATGAGCCCTGCGCCTATCAACGATTAAAAGCCCACCAATATGACAGGCTTGCTCGTAAGTCTGTTTTCCCATTTACAATAACATTGGCGGTGCCTGGGAAGAGCAGAGGGGACGTTTTGATGAGCCTTGCGTCAATCAACGATTAAAAGCCCACCAAAATGACAGGCCTGCTTGTAAGTCTGTTTTCCCATTTAAAATAACATTGGCGGTGCCCGGGAAGAGCAGAGGGGATGTTTTGATGAGCCCTGCGCCTATCAACGATTAAAAGCCCACCAAAATGACAGGCCTGCTCGTAAGTCTGTTTTCCCATTTAAAATAACATTGGCGGTGCCCGGGAAGAGCAGAGGGGACGTTTTGATGAGACCTGCACCTATCAACGATTAAAAGTCCACCAAAATGACAGGCTTGCTCGTAAGTCTGTTTTCCCATTTACAATAACATTGGCGGTGCCCGGGAAGAGCAGAGGGGACTTTTGATGAGCCTGCGCCTATCAACGATTAAAAGCCCATCAAAATGACAGGTCTGCTCGTAAGTCGTTTTCCCATTTAAAATAACATTGGCGGTGCCCGGGAAGAGCAGAGGGGACGTTTTGATGAGCCCTGCGCCTATCAACGATTAAAAGCCCACCAAAATGACAGGCCTGCTCGTAAGTCTGTTTCCCCATTTAATATAACATTGACGGTGCCCGGGAAGAGCAGAGGGGACTTTTGATGAGCCCTGCGCCTATCAACGATTAAAAGCCCACCAAATGACAGGCTTGCTCGTAAGTCTGTTTTCCCATTTACAATAACATTGGCGGTGCCCGGGAAGAGCAGAGGGGACTTTTTGATGAGCCCTGCGCCTATCAACGATTAAAAGCCCACCAAATGACAGGCTTGCTCGTAAGTCTGTTTTCCCATTTAAAATAACATTGGCGGTGCCTGGGAAGAGCAGAGGGGACGTTTTGATGAGCCTTGCGTCAATCAACGATTAAAAGCCCACCAAAATGACAGGCCTGCTCGTAAGTCTGTTTTCCCATTTAAAATAACATTGGCGGCCCGGGAAGAGCAGAGGAGAGTTTTGATGAGCCCTGCGCCTATCAACGATTAAAAGCCCACCAAAATGACAGGCCTGCTCGTAAGTCTGTTTTCCCATTTAAAATAACATTGGCGGTGCCCGGGAAGAGCAGAGGGACGTTTTGATGAGCCCTGCACCTATCAACGATTAAAAGTCCACCAAAATGACAGGCTTGCTCGTAAGTCTGTTTTCCCATTTACAATAACATTGGCGGTGCCCGGGAAGAGCAGAGGGGACTTTTTGATGAGCCCTGCGCCGATCAACGATTAAAAGCCCTTCAAAATGACAGGTCTGCTCGTAAGTCTGTTTTCCCATTTAAAATAACATTGGCGGTGCCCGGGAAGAGCAGAGGGGACGTTTTGATCAGCCCTGCGCCTATCAACGATTAAAAGCCCACCAAAATGACAGGCCTGCTCGTAAGTCTGTTTCCCCATTTAATATAACATTGACGGTGCCCGGGAAGAGCAGAGGGGACTTTTTGATGAGCCCTGCGCCTATCAACGATTAAAAGCCCACCAATATGACAGGCTTGCTCGTAAGTCTGTTTTCCCATTTACAATAACATTGGCGGTGCCCGGGAAGAGCAGAGGGGACTTTTCGATGAGCCCTGCGCCTATCAACGATTATAAGCCCACCAAAATGACAGGTCTGCTCGTAAGTCTGTTTTCCCATTTAAAATAACATTGGCTGTGCCCGGGAAGAATAGAGGGGACTTTTTGATGAGCCCTGCGCCTATCAATGATTAAAAGCCCAACAAAATGACAGTCCTGCTCGTAAGTCTGTTTTCCCATTTAATATAACATTGACGGTGCCCGGGAAGAGCAGAGGGGACGTTTTGATGAGCCCTGCACCTATCAACGATTAAAAGCCCACCAATATGACAGGCTTGCTCGTAAGTCTGTTTTCCCATTTACAATAACATGGGCGGTGCCCGGGAAGAGCAGAGGGGACTTTTTGATGAGCCCTGCGCCTATCAACGATTAAAAGCCCACCAAAATGACAGGTCTGCTCGTAAGTCTGTTTTCCCATTTAAATAACATGGACGGTGCCCGGGAAGAGCAGAGGGGACTTTTTGATGAGCCCTGCGCCTATCAACGATTAAAAGCCCACCAAAATGACAGGCCTGCTCGTAAGTCTGTTTCCCCATTTAATATAACATTGACGGTGCCCGGGAAGAGCAGAGGGGACTTTTTGATGAGCCCTGCGCCTATCAATGATTAAAAGCCCAACAAAATGACAGTCCTGCTCGTAAGTCTGTTTTCCCATTTAATATAACATTGACGGTGCCCGGGAAGAGCAGAGGGGACGTTTTGATGAGCCCTGCACCTATCAACGATTAAAAGCCCACAAAATGACAGGCTGCTCGTAAGTCTGTTTTCCCATTTACAATAACATGGGCGGTGCCCGGGAAGAGCAGAGGGGACTTTTTGATGAGCCCTGCGCCTATCAACGATTAAAAGCCCACCAAAATGACAGGTCTGCTCGTAAGTCTGTTTTCCCATTTAAAATAACATTGGCTGTGCCCGGGAAGAATAGAGGGGACGTTTTGATGAGCCCTGCGCCTATCATTGATTAAAAGCCCCACCAAAATGACAGGCCTGATCGTAAGTCTGTTTTCCCATTTAAAATAACATTGGCGGTGCCCGGGAAGAGCAGAGGGGATATTTTGATGAGCCCTGCGCCTATCAACGATTAAAAGCCCACCAAAATGACAGGTCTGCTCGTAAGTCTGTTTTTCCATTTAAAATAACATTGGGGACGGACGTAGCGGGGGAAAATCGACAGCCGAGAAACCGCTGCGTTGCAATGTAGTGCGTTTTTACCTGACTTCCCATCGGACTTCTTATCCCGAACAGAGTATAGGAAAGGTACTTAATTTTAAGCGTTTAAAGTGACTTGGTTCCTTTCTGCTTTTTCTTTGGCCTAATCATGAAAACCTAATCTCTAAGAGAAACCAAACGGCAGAGTTGGTTTACACTGTTGATATTTTAAAATCCGTTAATCCGGACTTAAGTCCGTTCCCAATTCTATAAAAGGAACCAAGTCGGAGTTGGTTCCTTACGTGACTCGGATTAATACTAGAACGCCTGGACTTGGGCTCCCACCTAGAACGCCTGGTATGCCTTTTTTGGCACACATTGTGCTGAATGTGTGTTCATCTAAATTTCAGTCTTTATCCAGGTTATATTTTGTTTCTTTAATTGCGTAGTAAGTGGAAATCGATTAATGATTTCTTTGTGACTAATAATGGCGGTGTTGGGGGGGGGGGCAATATTAAATTATGCAGCAAAAAGGGAAAAGTCATAACGTGAGTAGTTCGATTTCTTTTTTTAACCTCTCCTCCCCATCGACACCTCTCCACCACCTACCGCCCCTACCTACACCCCCTACACCCCTCTTTCTCCACCTTTCTCCCCCTCCCCTCCCCCTCCATCCCCACCACCAGCCAATGCTCACACTCTAGTAACGGTGGACCCTCAAAATCGCACGTTGGTTGAAATAGCTGAGTCTGGAAAATTTGAATAAAACACACGTGTTTCTTACATTTCCAATTACATTTTATAGATTTTTTATTCTTTCAATCAGAAATTTGAACTCCTGAGATATTTCCAAAAATTAAAAACATTAAATTAATATTAAACTTAGTTTTCGTTACAATGGAGCTCTTGAGATATTTCCAAAAATTAAAAACATGAAATTAATATTAAACTTAGTTTTCGTTACAATGGAGCTCTTGCGAACTTTTGTTATAAGGAAGTGAATAGTCCAATAGAATGTAAAAAACCAGCGAAAGTCACGAAAATCACACTGAAAAAAAGAAGCTAAAATTCAGTAAATAAACTCACACACTACTGCTCTAAAGGCAAGATTGTAATGGCGCTTCAACGCAGGTATCATGGGAGATGCCTGTCTATAATTTGTCACTTTCTCTGCGAAAACTCAGAGATGTCTCAAATTACGATATGATATGTCTCCCACGATACCTGCGTTGAATCACCATTATGCCCGGTTCTGAGAGTGAATTTCGTGATTTTTCTGTGCACACATCGTCATTTTTACAGGTTTTTCTGCAAGAACCAATAACTCTCCAATCCCTTGTAGCAAAAGTTTGCAAGAGCCCCGTTGTACTGAGTACTAGAGCACTTTTATTACGCTTTCCTTCATACACTATGAGTATTTTACTGTTAGGCTTCAAATGAGTAGTGTCAGAGAGCATCTCTTTAGCAGCTACAAGGATCTCTCTGCAAACTTGGTTCATAGTGCCGATGATACTCGTTTTTTGGCTCCGAGATTGTCAGCAAAACTTTCGCCGTGAAAAAATCTGCACAGAAAAAAATTCACGGGTACGGTTACTATGAAAAGCGGGCGCGGGAACCGTGAATCACGGGTAATAGTTGGACGCCGTCCAGACACGGTTACGACACCCGTGAATGTACGGTTCAGAGCGAAACCGTACATTCACGGGCGCCTGAACCGTACATTCACGGGCGCCGCCGCGCCGTGGCTGAAAAAGGTAAGGTGGTCCAGCCGGGATTCGATCCCGCAACCTTCCGTTTCGCAGTCCGGTGTCTTATCCACTACACCGCGCCGACCGCATGGCGAGTGGCGACGAAACTCCAGTACATAAAGTAGCAGATGTTGCGAGGTGGTGATCGCGCCGAAGCACTCGAGTAACCGTGATTCACGGGTTGTGCCACCGTGAAGTTACGGGTGTCACGACCATAATTATCACGGGCACTCCGACCGTGATTTTCTGGCTATGGCACCTGTGAACCACGGCTACCCTAGCTGTCTTTTCACGGTTAGTACATGAACCGGCGTGGATGGTTGTCACACCCATACAGTTTTTTTTTCCGTGTGGCCACCGCGAAGGTTTCAAAATTAGTATTTGGTTCGGTGTTACTGACTCACTCCCTTCCAGAGGCACAGGAGAGGGGGAGGTCTCAGTGGCCGATCATATGACGTATCTGCATTATAACTACTGAATATCTTGAACACGTTCATAAAGAAATATTACGCTTTAGAAACTCATTTGACTGAAAAAAGACTCTCAATTATCGGATTTTACCATTGTGCCTAAAAAGGCACACCCGGCGTTCTAGGTAAATTCGCTTTTTACGTGAAAACAAATAGGAGTACCGAAGCGAAATTTTAGGAGCATAATAATACCCTAAAATGATGAAAAGTCAACAAATTTCAGCTTCCTAGGGTTAAAGGCCACGTTCCGACACAACTTTGAAACATCAAATGTGCCGAAAAAGGCACAGCCGGCGTTCTAGTGTTAAGGTTTAAGAAAATGGAACCAAGTTCTTATTTTATCATATGGACAATGACTTCAATGAGGCTCACCAGCTCACTTTTGCCTGGAATTTTGACGGGAAATAGTTGTTATTAGAAGAAGCACTTGTTGCTTCGATATCCAGTATTGCTAGGTCGGTCTATCAATCAATACCTCAATTTTATCAAAAATGTCACTCGGTTCTTTTGTGACAATTGCTGTCCATTTGAGCTTATTTGGTGAGAAATTATGAAAAAAATAAATTTAGATCAGACGTATCTATAAGGAGATGAGTCACAGGTGGTGTTTTTTTGTGTTTGTTTTTGTTTTTTGTTTTCAAAACTTTGGAGGGCTCTAGCTCAGAAGAGAAACATTTGCAGCTCTTATTCATGTAGGAAAATAAAGTATTATACAGGGTGTTGAAAAACTGTTCCCGAATATTTCAGGGGCAGATTCTACAGATCAAAATAAGACCTTTTTTCCATAAACATGTGTCCGAAAATGCCCCCCTTTTGAGCTACAGCCCCCCAAAGTTTTAAAAAATTTGCGGTTTTTTTGGAATAGCGACCACTATTATGAACCAAATGTCTTAAAACTTGGTGTCATGAGGTAATTTCACGCGTAGAATCCATTAATGACCTCGAAAAATTCAGAAATTGAGTCTAACTGTACTTTTCACGCAATATTGTACCTTTAACGGCACGAATTTTATGTTACGGATTAAAATTTTGAAGAATGATTACCAAAATCAGATGCGGAAAACCCTTAGAAAGATTTTTGGTCCTCTTTGTTTCTTTCGATACGACGCGTTTTAAGCGAGAAAATCGCTGCACAGTGTGGAAAAGTCAGCGCTTTTACCATGAAAAACGGCAGTGAGTATGCAACCCGCCTCTCCGCTGCTTCTACGGGCCGGCCGCTATGGTAAAAGCGCTGACTTTTCCACACTGTGCAGCGATTATCTCGCTTAAAACGCGTCGTATCGAAAGAAACAAAGAGGACCAAAATCTTTCTAAGGGTTTTTCCGCATCTGATTTTGGTAATCATTCTTCAAAATTTTAATCCGTAACATAAAATTCGTGCCGTTAAAGGTACAAGATTGCGTGAAAAGTATAGTTAGACTCAATTTCTGAATTTTTCGAGGTCATTAATGGATTTTGCGCGTGAAATTACCTCATGACACCAAGTTTTAAGACATTTGGTTCATAATAGTGGTCGCTTTTCCAAAAAAACCGCAAATTTTTTAAAACTTTGGGGGGCTGTAGCTCAAAAAGGGGCATTTTCGGACACATGTTTATAGGAAAAAAAGGTCTTATTTTGATCTGTAGAATCCGCCCCTGAAATATTCGGGAACAGTCTTTCAACACCCTGTATATATGTTGACCCCAAAAATACACTCTATAAGTTTGGCACTTAAATTTGAAACACCCTGTTCTTGATATTTTGCCCCCCCCCCTTGACCCCTTCACAGAAGACAACATCTTGACCATGCAAATTTTTAAAATCACAGTTTGACTGTAGAGATTTTTTCTTTTCCCCCCCTTTCAACGAAAAAGGGGAAAATGGGTCGCCTATCTTTGATGTTTGTCGTATGCGCGTGCACATATTGTTCGGCTTTACGACTGTCATTTTGGCTTTCTTTATAATGCGTTTTGTGGGTTTATTAATGGATTTTATGACTATCTGATGCCGCCAATGTAATTTTCAGGCGATTTTACATCAGAATCAAAACTCTATAGCGCTGTAGCAAAATTTTGCAACAAACCCATTGAAAGCTGAAAAGAGAAAATTATATGATAAGGCTAGCTCGATCTTTTTTACCCAAATAAAGTATAGACAATATATATTTTCTCCAATTTTTAAATGGCTTGCTCAGGGATCAAAAATGAGGTTGCGTTCTTTTGAAGTCAAAAAGTGTCATATTCGGAAAAGCCGTGATTCTAAATAATAAACAGTTTTTTTCTTCTTTTTTCCGTTTTAGGTGCTGTCAGCACTTGTTGCGATTGTCACGATGTAGATATGTAATATGCATAAATGGAACACTTGCAAATTCATGAAAAAATAATCCTTTAATATACAACACTAACCATTTCAGGTGCCCTTTACACGTCAAGCATTCTAGGGGTATAGATTAGTAGGTGTGGAGGTTTAAGACGTTTGTGGATTTTAATTCCCCCTCCCCCCCCCCCATTTATTTTGTTGAAAAGTATCGAAAGTTTACAGTTAAAACTAAGCCTATAACGCATTGTAATATGATTTTTTTTTCTGTTGCCGTCGGTCGATATCATTTTTCGTGTTCCATATGGACGTATAATTTCCAAAATTTGAAGAAGCTTCCAGTAAAAAATACTGTACACGCGAGAAACTTTTTAGGATAGGTAAATAAGTTATTCCAGAGTCAATTCCATAGCCGCAGCGAGGAGGCTGTCCAGGGGTGGAAGACACCGGACAGCCCCTCTCACTTTTTAGAGCTATTAATGCGAATTTTACCCCCGTCCCTTTTTTCTGGATTTTAAAAACCTTTTTTTCAACGAAACGCCCAAAATTTCCTCAAAAATCCCTTGATTGCATAGACGCTCATTAAGGGGTTTTCAATTTGCCGATCCCCCAGAATTTCAAATGTTTCCAATGACCAAGACCTGTTTAATGTGACGTCATGAAAAAAATTGGTTCCAAAAAAAGGCTCCGTCTCACTCGCTTTCGTGGGTTTTCCCATATGAAACACGATCCAAATTTTCAAATACAAGTGCTAGTAAACAACACGTTCTTTGCACCAGTTGTGTTTATCACACCATTGGGTTCCACGTCCCTTATAAAAATTTCCGATTGTTTAAATGAATTTTCCGATAGGATATATATTCCCGCGTTTTATTTCCCATAGAAATAATCGAAATTCCATAGAGACAATCGGAGTTCGTGTAGATTCAAGCGCGCTGACTATAGCAACGATAGGTCTCATGATTGAAATAAGGCGAAACATATCTATGGTTCTATTCTTACAGTTTCAACAGCCACCTTTTTCTCAGTGATAAAACATGAATGCACTATCACAGTTATATCGAAGAAAGTCCTATGTTTTGTCCTTGTCACACTCACAGTTTCTTATGAGCACAAAATTCTAGGATATAGGCACATCACGACATGTGTTATACCTCGAACAATAGCTTCGATACGAAGAGAAGTTGGAATGATTGAGTGTCATGGCGGTGATACTCCCATGAGAGACCGTGAGTAAGACGAGGACAAAACGTAGAACATCTTTCGGTATAACTGTGATTGTAAATTCGCTTGTAATCTTTTAGGAATTATGTTAGAGTGAAAAGATACTTTAAGGTACGTGGAATCTAATGGTGCAATAAAATTTGAGAAAACTGTTCTTTAACTAGCATGAATTTGCGTTCGAAAATTTGGATCTGATTTCTTATAGGTAAATCAACGAGAGTAAGCGAGATAGAGCATTTGTTTGGAACCAATTTTGATCGTGACGACATCACTACACAGGTCTATTTAAGGATATGAATGAGCCCCTCTCTTTTCTATACCCCTCCCGCTCTTCATCTATACCTCGTCACTTCTTTTTGATACCCTCGTCAAACAGATTTTGACTTTTTTATATGAGTCCTCAGACCCTGCGAGTCCCGAGACACAAAACCTCTCTAACACCCTCTCTCTCCCACACATTCACAAATCTCTCCGCTTAATGAACCGTGAAGAAATCTCGTGACCGGTGGAGCCCAAAGCCGAGGGGCAAAGAGGGTTTCTGTGAAGGATGTTTCCACCCCCCTCCTGCCTTGGAATTTTGACTCATAGGTTGGCACAAATGACTTAGGTTGCTGGACCTGTATAGAAACCCCGTTCAAAGGAATTCGACTTTGACGCTTAATAACTCAATGAAGTTAAGAGGAATACCAAAACTTCTACAATTTTAAGAAAATAGAAAAATATACCTCCTGGATTTCAGCAATAACTTAACGATTAATGAAACCAGTTTTAAGAAAATACGTTTTTAATTTTTCAAACCTTTCCCGCCATGGTTTTGCCATAAGCAAAGCATGCAACCTATATATTAGATATGAAAATGAAAACAAGAAGCGTACCGTATATATACGGCACGCTTAAAAAAAAAAAAAAAAAAAACTATGTATCAAAAGTTCAGGTCCGGGTCGCGGCAAGTGGGTGAGAGTGTAGCGGTGTACCCTAATTCAGAACCGTTCCATAGCTTGTCAGATATTTTGTTTGATAGGCTTACTTCACGCTGGTTATTTGACCTTGATTTGAGGTTATGATGGCACGGGTTTTCACTGACACAGCCGCTTATGGTAGATAGGGAGTTTTCTTTTTCACGTGTTTTGAGCTTTGTAAGGCGTTTATTAACGTTCCTGTTAACTCAAGCGAAAAAAATTTCCCTTAGATGTTATGGTACGCTTGTTGTAGACGACAAACGTCAATGATGTTATGATGTTTACTCTTAAATTATGGCTCTGATCAATACCCGCGCCTTCTTCCATACATAAGCGGATCCAGCGATCTGGCAACTGTGTATTCTTCCCATTTGAATGCGTGAGAAACAATCGATTAGTCAAGGGGTCATGACCCGCTCGAGAATCGATTCTTTCTCATACATTCAAATGGGGAGAATACATGGTTGCCATATTGCTGGATCCGCCCTTGATTCCATACCTCCAATCGCTAGGTTTCAGGTTATGGTCACTCGGATTCTACGTAACTACCGCTGCTTATGGGATACGGAGAACTCGAGTGACCATAACCTCAAAGAACCGTTTGGAGGCATTTTGTGGTTTCTTGTACACGATCAACGTAAACAAGCGTTGTTGTTGTTTCCCACTAAGAGTTGCGTAAAGAAACGAAAAAATAGTCATTTCTCCGCGAAGAAGCCGAAACTTGACAAGCGGAAAATTTACAGCTATGTAAAAACGATTGAAATTCTCAAATCCAATCTAATATACCAAAAATGAACAGGAACTAAAACTACAAAACTTCAAACAGCTATGCGCAACTTTGTGAAAAACATCAAAAACCGACTCTATAACGTGCCTGAAAATCAGTAAAAATGGTAATACTTTCGACGAAAAATCGGTCCG
Source organism: Trialeurodes vaporariorum (assembly GCA_011764245.1). Taxonomy (NCBI): domain Eukaryota; kingdom Metazoa; phylum Arthropoda; class Insecta; order Hemiptera; family Aleyrodidae; genus Trialeurodes; species Trialeurodes vaporariorum. The sequence continues at coordinate 66,854,022 of VMOF01000001.1, forward strand.
CCGGACGAATAGAGGAATTCGATTGGCTACAAAATAGCTGAGAATCGCAGTGGTGCCAAATAGTTCTAGAAAAACGGCTCAAAATAAAGAATTTTTTTGAATTTCAATGCTCAAAAATGCAAAGTACATAGTACAACAGCGTAAAACAAAAACCAGTCCGAAACCAATAGGCACTTTCATTAAGGTCGAGCATAAAAAGTTCTGAATTTAACTATTTTATAGTAAAAGTATAAACACTATACTCTGTTCAGGATAAGAAGGCGGGTGAGAATTCAGGTAGTAATGCACTATTTAGCAACAGTGTGGCTATGCTGGCTACTCCAACCCTTCGCAGTGGCCGTTGTTCGCCCGAACTCTCTCTTGGCACGGAGGATTTCCAAGAACCGACAGACTCAACAATTTACACACGTCCAGTACAAATTGCGAACGGTCAAAAAATACGAAAAAACGGACGAAATTTTCGCCCTAAAGGGCCAAAACTCGGCAAAAGTAGTCGACTTTGAATATTGACGACTCTCATAAATTCGATATTACACGAAATATCCTGAATTTAATTCGGACTGAAAAATACGAATTTCTAAGAGTCATCAATACTCAAAGTCGACTACTTTTGCCGAGTTTTGGTCCTTTAGGGCGAAAATTTTGTCCGTTTTTTCGTATTTTTGACCGTTCGCAATTTTTACTGGACGTGTGTAAATTTTTGAGTCTGTCGATTCTTGGTAATCCTGCGTGCCAAGAGAGAAGTCGGAAGAACAACGGCCTCTGCGAAGGGTTGGAGTCGCCGGTATAGCCGCACTGTTGATAAATAGTGCATTACTACCTGAATTCTTACCCGCCTTCTTATCCTGAACAGAGTATATACTTATATAAACTGTTAGTGTGACTATTTAAAATAGTTAAAAAATACTTCGTTAAATTGACTCGGCAAGGAGGTAATTTACTATTTCTAAGTCAAACTAACAGTTTTTAAGTGGTGTCCATACTTTAAACTGCAAAAAAGTTGAAGGACGTGGCACAATCCTTATGGGAAATGGCCTACGGTCAAACTTAATGAATGTGGCATCATTTTTTTCGTCTCGTCGTCCTGATCAAAAAGTCTCACGGGCGCAAAAAATTATCATCGCTGGTTTTCGAGATAATCGAGCTTAAAGTTTGAGCAAACCTCGATCGCCAGGGACTAATTCGCTCAAGAATCGAGCGTGTGTCCTTTCTACGAAGCGGCTCACCGCCGACTGGCGATGGCTGCCGATACTATTGCTCACACTCCACTCGGAGTGGGAGAAAGGAGGGCGTCAACTCCGGACAGAGTGTGAGCAATAGAGTAGCGGTAGCCATCGCCAGTCGGCGGTGAGCCGCTTCGTAGGTATAGGACGCACGCTCGATTCTTGAGCGAATTAGTCCCTGGTGATCGAGACTTGCTCAAACTTTAAGCTCGATTATCTCGAAAACCAGCGATGATAATTTATTGCGCCCGTGAGACTTTTTGATCAGGATGACGAGACGAAAAAAATGATGCCACATTTATTAAGTTTGACCGTAGGCCATTTCCCATAAGGGTTGTGCCACGTCCTTTAGCACTTTTTTCAGTTTTGTGGTAAAAGTTTAAGTAACACAATACCTTTGGAAAGGTGGTGTTACACTAGCATCCCCTCCACCTTTACCCAAAACGCTCATTTTCATTAAATCGATCTCGTATATATATGACAGCAAAATTAATGAAACTAATGAAACTGCGGGATGCTGTTCCTTTAAATAATGAATGAGACTACACTCAGAAAAATGTCCTGTTAATTAAACCGGAATTCACTTTAGAAAAAAATTGAACGGGATTCTGGATAATTAACCAGAATTCTGGTGAGGTACTACACGGACTTTAGGAAACTTTGGGTAACAGAAACTTCGGTAGATGTAACCGGCATGCCGGTTACTTTAACATAAAGAAGTCTGTTAAGTACGTTTCTTTAACGGAATTCCGGTTAAACTAACTGGACAATTCTTCTCAGCGTACGTAAAAAATCTATGGAGTTATTTTCAAAGTAAAAGACGAAAGGATAAAACGATAAAGAAGAAACCCAAATCACAGTAGCGTAAATTGCGGGGGGAAGGGGGGCGGGGGTGGGCAACTCCCCCTCCCCCCCAAGGGTTGGCCACAAGTGAAAAAGTGATGACTTTTTTTTTTTTTTTTTTTTTTTTTTTAGAGAAGAAAAAAGTTTCGAACTAAAATTTGGTGGTCATTAACGAGTTTTGTTGGAATTTAGGGCCTAAATATAGGATATACAGGGCTATAGAGTGTCTAAAACAATATTGATGATCAAAAAAAAAGGTCATCACATTTTTGCCCCCCCCCCATGCCGAACCCGAAATGACGCCCGTGCCAAGTCAATAGACAAAATTCGGCTGGAAACAATTTTTTCCCCGTATAAGCCGTAATTTGGCACCAATCTTCATAAAATTACCTATATGTTATTTGATAATTTGATGCTGATATCACAATAGCTTTCAATTTCGATCGTTTTGTTGAAATATGCTTTAAGAGTAATTGGCTATTCACCAGGAGCGGCTTGATCAATGTACGGCAACAACGGATTCTCTGCACTTAAACCTATGTGAAAAAATCGATCCTCAGAAAGTTCATTGAACCCCCTAGATATCGATACTTTTCCATTGCTCTCAGTGACAAAAAGCATTATTCCCAAAGTGCGCGAGCCGCCACTGCTATTCATCGATGTATTGATCAAGGATTTGGCTTACAACATCTTGTTTCTACCTTATTCAGCAAAGTCAAGAAAACAAGATTTAAGACGAAAATCCGGAATTTTTACCTTCCTTCTTGGTTAACAACTTAGTTCGCGGTGCGCTCTATTTCCTGCGTTCAAATTGGACGCGAGATTCGAGGGTCCCTTGAGACCTTGACGCAGACGAGGTTCGGTTCACAAAAGAAAGAAGAAGAGGAGGCATGGAGGAGCATGAGGTAAGGAGGCCAAGGGGCGAGCGACGCAACCCGCACAACGCCGCGCTTTGCGCCGGAGAGCGTGAGGAAGAAAACAACATGATTAAAGCTCACTGCTCACTGCTCGCAGGGTCTTCGGTTCGGTGCAGCGAGAGCAGGAGGGGGAGGGGAGGGGGGAGGCGAATCAGTCAAAATATTTCCGTCCGCGAGCACCTTGTGACAGTTTGATTTAACACCAGATTCGTGCTTCTCGGTATTGTACGGAACGGGACGTATGACTCCCTTTCTCTCAGCTCATCCTTCTCTCTTTCTCTCTCTCTTCTCCTCATCCTCTCACTCATCTCTTGATTCTTGATTCAATTTCGCCTTCGTTTCTTTTCACCAGGATGGAAAGGCTTCTCACTCAAGGTATCGCGCCGCTGTTGCCAGTTCAAAAATGAACAAACTTTATAAATTCCTCAAAAAAAAAAAAAAAAAAAAAAAAAAATTGAGCTAATTATTGTAGGACCCAAAGTTATTCAAAACCGGATTTCACAGAAGGAACAAAACATTTTTTCAGAACCAAATCGTTGCCTTGAAAATTTTAATATATTTTCTTTCTTTTTCATCAGACCATTACAAAAATAGGGAGAAAAAAATATTCTTTGATCTTTTAAAGAAAACCTATTTTGCTTTAAAACAGTTTTGTGTTCCACTTGATGTGACATCCAGTTTAGTGGCCATCTTTGGTTTCTGCAATTAGTAATTCAACCATGAATGATGTGTGAACATAGTTGCCGACGAAGGTGGGGTGGGGTGGGGTGGTGGGGGGTGGGTGGGTTATGAGGGCAATTGCCCATTTGTGGAATTAAGGAAAAAACCGATGTATACGCCAATCTTCCCAAAAACGAGCTGAAAGAATCAAACATTCTCGGAAATCGAGGGTTTGCTGCCCCCTCAACCCCCACGAAATTTGGTTAGGAAATTTAGTCTTTCCTCAGCAAATGTTCTATGAGTGTGAAATGAAAAAAGTGAGTGTGATATAAAAAATACCTGTAAAAATGTTAATTTTAATCAAATCTAGTGTTTGCAACCTATGGAAAACACTCATCCCTTATTCTCTTAAATTTCCCTGCTACTGTAGGCTTATTTTAAAAAAATAAATGAATAGAGTGGCGGTATAATTGGCACATCTTTCTTAATCGTGAATAGTAAGCGTAACAATTTGAATGAAAATATAACACCGAAAATTTCAGTATCGTAAAACCACCGTGCTGTAATTTTAACCATGCAAATTGCAGCACAATATATGACTCATCAAAGAATAGATCTTAATCCTCCACTTTTTTCTGTGTACCTATTTACTCGTATATGGAAAACGACGATTTCATCTTACAATTAGACATATTTCATGTTATTCGACACAGTCTGTCAAAGTTACATACAAGGGGTCACAGATGGTAATCTCAGTTATACCGGGTGAGCCAGAGCACCCGTACCAGACATTTTTCTTGAAAACTACTGAACCAAATGATTTGAAACGAAAAAGTCACAAAGGGAATTGATCCCAAATGTTTCATTTTTGATGTTTTCAAAAGCCCCCGACAGCCCCTTGGGGCGTATTTGAGGGGAGGGGGGTGGTCAAACACATTTTTCAAGTTTCCTCGAAAAAACCTCCTATAAAAGTATAAAAATTAGTTGATAATCTTAAAGTAGAGGCTGAACTAGTGTAAAAGTTTGAAGTTGATATTTAGCAGCGCTGTGCCCTTATAAAAATGCCTGTTTGTGCCGATTTCTTAGTATAGTTTCGTTAAGGGACAATGGTTAAATTATTATAATTTCATTATTTCCTGACAATTAATATGATGATTTGAATGAAAACCCAGTGAAAACATGTATGGCGATAATCAGGACAACTGATACGGTCAATAATTGGGACAAACAATTTGGCATGGCGATAGTTGGAACATGGGCCATTTTTTCGAGTTTTATTCATAACTTTTTCCTGATTGATTACTCCAATTTTCTTTTCTTTTAAAAAAAACTGGAATGTATTTGAGAGGTCCTAGTGCAAACACTAGATTTGATGAAAAATAACATTTTTACATAAATTTTACAGAAATGTTTTCTTTAGGGTGGCGGTAATTGGGACATCTACCTCAAATGGTAATATTTCAACCACCGAAATCGCTGCCCATGATAGGAGCAAGGCAAGGGTAAAAGGACCACTTCCTTTTTCGTCGGTGTACTTCACATGGACGTCACGCCATTGGTGGATCCAGCAATCTGGCAACTTCGCACAGTTACCATTTGAATACATGATTAACAATCGATTCTCGAGGAAGCTCTAACCCTGTAACTAATCGATTATTTCTCATGAAGTCAAATCAGTAGATTACAATATTGCCAGATTGCTGGATACCCAATGGGTCATGCGCTTGCAACGTTGAGTTCAGTGGTGTGACAACATACCGCTCCACCAAGCGTCATTAAATGCCTACGTCTATGAAGAGCGGTACCTTTCCAGAATCTGTTTTCGCCGCAACTTGGCATCATCGAGAGAGAATGGCTGTTGCATATCTCCTTTACCTTTGCATTGCCAAGTCTAAGGTGAATGAAACCCGATCATTTTTAAACACACAAGTCACAGTGCACATAACACATGCATATAATCATGCATCACCAGAACGCCCGAATACTTGTTCTTCCTATGACAATAAACGGGCCGAATATGGAACGCTGTTGAATCATGCTGAATTCTTTTGAAATTGCCTTTAGTTTCGCCATCCCGATATTTATACATAATGTCGTCTAATATCATGAAGGGAATTGATTGTATGACCGGCGCGGCTCCTATTTTGCCTATTCAACAAAATGAAGGGGTTTTCTTAGCTATTATATTCCGTATCTATTAAAGCGATTATCGTATTTACGAGCAATTATTCTCTTTTAAGTGGGTTCTAATATTTTCCAGAGCATTATAGCGGGCGATCCTACGTGCGAGACCGCCTTTGTGAACTTTTAAACATCGACCATGGTACCTTGCAAACCAATGAGTTTTATAATTACTTTACTCCAGGCATAGATAACATAAATAATTTATAAGCGTTGTATAGTTGTTCATACTTGTAGCAGCTTTTGCGTGGCCTTAACCAAACTGTATGGTAAACTTTACTAGACATCTAATTATAACGTAACGCCATGAAACGATCGAAAAAAAATGACCTAGTCTTTGGGACTTTTATTGAATTATTTTGCCTTAAAACGGTATTTTGTCCCTCCTGTGACATTTAGTTTTGTGCATTACTTGGGTTTCTGCAATCACCAAAACTTTACATTCTTAAATTTTGGCGGACCATAAACCGTTTTACTAAAACAGTTCATTACCGTCACTCCGCGTGACAAATGCAGTAAGAGCTAACCGTAGTATAAATTTATTTTTTTATAACAATACCTCACTGATCCATATTAGTTTAAAGGGGGGAACGGGGACAGAGATAATATATCAAATCATATCATGATAAGGTGGGGTTACTGACTCGCAGATCCGAAGCGTCCGATTTGTATCGATTGTAAAATCGTCTAGCCGCGAGCTGTTTACCCGCCCGCCCGCCCGCCCGCGCCCGCCCGCCCGCCCGCGCCCGCCGCGCCGCGCGCGCCGTTTGTTCGAATGCCCCATTTCGTGGACGCATACGCCATTCGGGGGAGCCTCAAATGACACTGAGTATGACACGCTGACCGCAAACGCGGACTAATAATACGCGAGGGCCAGAAATAATGTTCACTCATTCACGCTATCTGCGTCTACGTTTGGTTTGGTCCTCCAGGCCGGACCACGCGTGGGTGTTGCATGCCACTGCAAGTGAGAAAGAAATTGGTCGCATGGGTCACCACAAATCGAACTTGGCGAGTACTCACGCTCTGACAGTGTTACCATTTTTGGCAGAAATGACCCGATTTTCTCCAATTTAACTCAATGTAACATTCGGATAATTAATGATATAGATGGCAACACTGCGCTCTGCCTCGGAAACATTCAGGCTATCACTCAACACACCACAAGACACTTGCCAAATTATATTGAAGAACTTTTGAGCCACCCATTTGAATTAATGTAAAATGTGACGAGTTCCTTGAACAATCCGACAACTAATCATCACACTCCTTCCCCTTTCGTCCTGTACTACATACTGTCACAGAGCGCTGTTTTGTGGTTTGTCGGATGGAGGAGATTTCATTCAATTCCCTCACAGTTATCGCTTATTTTTTTGTCCTCCTCTTTCAAAACTGACCAGTGGTAGGATCAGAACGACGATATCAAATGTGGTAACATTTAAGCGAACTTATTCCTTTATACGTATACCAAAAAATGAATAATTGATTCGGTTATTTCGAAAATTTGTAATCTAAATTTTATATTTAGTTTTATGGAAGGAGAAAAATGTTTAAAATGCTTATGCATGAGCAATGAGCATGGTATCGTCGGTATTTTTACAAAGAGACGTGGCTGTAATTTGGCAACCTTGTTAGTTTTCCATTTAAACCTATGCAAAAGTATCGATATCGTGGGGGTGCAATTCCACCTCCTGAAGATCGATTTTTTTACATAGGTTTAAATGGAGAGAATTCATTGCTGCCAAATTGCACGCGCCGCCACTGCTCAATATACAACGTCTCAAATTCTCGTTGACTCTTTAATTTCAAAAGAATAAACATGTATAAGTGTTGCTCTTGATTTTTAAGCGTGGCATACGAAGTATATGGCAAGCTTCTTACTCTCATCGTTTTGATATTTACCAAAGACTTCTAATACTATAGTCTTTGCTGTATACAATGAATAATATAATATAGAGTAAGAGGCGCCCTCTGGTGGCCGTGTGAGTTTTGGAGATTTAATTTTCACGATATGAATAAACAATTAAATGCTCGGGTCGTATTGTGTATTTTCGAGAAATCTTTGAGTACCTACAATCACACACTCAGACGCGTTTAAATTTTTTTTTTTGAGTAATTTGATGTCTTCACCGTTTTTATTTTGTTTTTTTAGACTTTCCCGTTGAGATATCAGCGCAAGTCGCTCTCACAAGAATCCGCATTGGCCACACAAGATTTTCCCTCGGCTACCTCATCAAAAGATTAGCTCAACCAATGTGCGATTTCTGCAACTGTCCCCTCTCCGTTAAACATGTTTTACTTACTTGCCCGAAATTTCAACAACTACGGAAACAGTTTCAAGTACCAGCCACAGATGATCTCACCTTAGTGTTAAAAACAACCAACCAAGAATCAGCGAAGAAACTTTATTCATTCCTGAAAAAAACTGGACTAGAAGTGTAAAAATATTTCTATTTTAGTGCCCACAGTTTAATGTTACATATACTTAATTACTTAATTTTCCTTTCTTTAAAAAAAAAAAAAAAAAAAAAAAAAAAAAAAAAAAAAAAAAAAAACAAGCAGGGAAAATTCCAACACGCAGGTGTTGGAAAAGCGTGCCACTAAAGTCTGAACAGCTTTAATGCTTTTGCTAGCAATGATAATTCATCAAAGAGGAACCATGTGACATAGAGCTGATCTCGAGAAAATTGAGTCCAAAGTTAAAGAGCTAGCATTTAAACAAAAAACTTGGAATTACTTACGTTTTGATTTCATTCAACTACCGTGTTATGTTTTTGCTTTTCAACACCGGAAAAGTGGAATTTCCTATGCAGGAAAGGTACCTACTTAATTTTTAGCGTTTAAAGTGACTTGGTTCCTTTCTTCTTTTTGTTTGGCATAATCACGAAAAACGAATCTCTAAGAGAAACCAAACGGCAGAGTTGGTTTACACTGTTGATATTTTAAAATCTGTTAATCCGGACTTAAGTCCGTTCCCAATTCTATAAAAGGAACCAAGTCGGAGTTGGTTCCTTACGTGACTCGGATTAAGGTTTAAGAAAAAGGAACCAAGTTCTCATTTTATTTCATCACATGGACAATGACTTCAATGAGGTTTCAATGAGGAAATAGTTGTTATTAGAAGAAGCACTTGTTGCTTCGAGATTGAGTGTTGCTAGGTCTATCAATCAATAACTAAATTTTTATCAAAAATGTCACTCAGTTCTTTTGTGACAAGTGCTGTCCAATTGAGCTGATTTGGTGAGAAATGATGAAAACAATAAAAGATCAGATGTATCTATAAGGAGATGAGTCAAAGGCGTTGTTTTTTGTGTTCGTTTTTTGATTTTTGTTTTCAAAACTTTGGAGGGCTCTAGCTCAGAAGAGAAACATTTGCAGCACATATTCGTGTAGGAAAATAAAGCCTTATATATGTGTTGACCCCAAAAATACACTCAAAAAGTTTGGCACTTAAGTTTTGAAACACCCTATATTCTTGATATTTTGCTCCCCCCCCCCCCCCCGCCACCCTTCACAGAACACAACATCTTGACCATGCAAATTTTTAAAATCACAGTTTGACTGTAGAGATATTTTCTTCCCCTCCCCCCCCTTTCAACGATAAAGGGGAAAATGGATCGCCTATCTTTGATGTTCGTCGTATGCGCGCGCAGAGATTGTTCGGCTTTACGACTGCCATATTGGCTTTCTTTATAATGCGTTTTGTGGGTTTATTAATGGATTTTATGACTATTTGATGCCGCCAATGTAATTTTCAGGCGATTTTACATAAAAATCAAAACTCTATAGCGCTGCAGCAAAAGTTTGCAACAAACCCATTGAAAGCTGACAAGAGAAAATTATTTGATAAGGCTCGATCTTTTTTACCCACATAAAGTATAGACAATAGATATTTCTAAATCCCTCCACCTTTTAAACGGCTTGTTCAGGGATCAAAAATGAGGTTGCGTTCTTTTGAAGTCAAAAAGTGTCATATTCGGAAAAGCCGTGATTCTAAATAATAAACAGTTTTTTTCTTCTTTTTTCCGTTTTAGGTGCTGTCAGCACTTGTTGCGATTGTCACGATGTAGATATGTAATATGTATAAATGGAACACTTGCGAATTCATGAAAAAATAATCCTTTAATATACAGAACTAACCATTTCAGGTGCCCTTTACACGTCAAGCATTCTAGGGGTATAGATTATAGTAGGTGTGGAGGTTTAAGACGTTTGTGGTTTTTAAATTTCCCCCTCTCCCCATTTATTTTGTTGAAATATCGAAAGTTTACAGTTAAAACTAAGCCTATAACGCTTTGTAATATGATTTTTTTTTCTGTTGCCGTGGGTCGATATCATTTTTCGTTTTGGAAAAGCAAAGTTTAAAATGGACCTATAATTTCCAAAATTTGAAGAGGCTTCCATAAAAAATACTGTACACGCGAGAAACTTTTTAGGATAGGTAAATAAGTTATTCCAGAGTCAATTCCATAGCCGCAGGGAGGAGGCTGTCCAGGGGTGGAAGACACGCGACAGCCCCTCTCACTTTTTAGAGCTATTAATGCAAATTTTAACCCCCTCCCTTTGTTCTGGTTTTTAAAAAACCCTTTTTTTTTTCAACAAAACGCCCAAAATTTCCTCAAAAATCCCTTGATTGCATAGACGCTCATTAAGGGGTTTTCAATTTGCCGATCCCCCAGAATTTCAAATGTTTCCAATGACCAAGACCTGTTTAGTGTGACGTCATGAAAATAATTGGTTCCAAAAAAGGCTCCGTCTCACTCGCTCTCGTGGGTTTTCCCATATGAAATACGATCCAAATTTTCAAATAAAAGTGCTAGTAAACAACAATTTCTGTGCACCATTGTGTTTATCACACCATTGGGTTCCTCGTCCCTTATAAAAATTTCCGATTGTTCCAATGAATTTTCCGATATGATATTTATTCCCGCGCTTTATTTCCCCTAAAAAAAATCGAAATTTTTAGAGACAATCGGTATTCGTGTAGATTCAAGAGCGCTGACTATAGCAACGATAGGTCTTATGATTGAAATAAGACGAAACACATCTATGGTTCTATTCTTACAGTTTTAACAGCCACTTTTTTCTCAGTGATAAAATATGAGCTCGCTACCACAAACTTTTTGAAACATCGCGCAACAATGCACAATCACAGCTATATCGAAGAAAGTCCTATGTTTTGTCTTTGTCACACTCACAGTTTCTTATGAGCACAACATTCTAGGATATAGGCTCATCAGCACCATCACGACATGTGTTATACCTCGAACAATAGCTTCGATACGAAGAGAAGTTAGAATGATTGAGTGTCATGGCGGTGATACTCCCATAAAGACCGTGAGTAAGACGAGGACAAAAAGTAGAACATCTTTCGGTATAACTGTGATTGTAAATTCGCTTGTGATCTTTTAGGAATTATGTTAGAGTGAAAAATACTTTAAGGTACGTGGAATCTAATGGTGCAATAAAATTTGAGAAAACTGTGCTTTAACTAGCATGAATATGCGTTCGAAAATTTGGATCTGATTTTTTATAGGTAAATCAACGAGAGTGAGCGAGATAGAGCATTTTTTTTGGGAAACCCATTTTGATGGGGACGTCATCACTAAACAGGTCTACTAAAGGATATGAATGAGCCCCTCTCTTTTCTATACCCCCCCGCTCTTCATCAATACCTCGCCGTCACTTCTTTTCGATACCGTCGTCAAACTGATGTTGACACTTTTATGAGTCCTCAGACCCTCCGAGATCCGAGACACAAAGCCTCTCTAACACCCTCTCTCTCCCCACACACAAATCTCTCCGCTTAATGAACCGTGAAGAAATTTTGTGACCGGTGGAGCCCAAAAACCCAGGGGCAAAGAGGGTTTCTGTGAAGGATTTCCACCCCCCTCCTGCCTTGGAATTTTGACTCATAGGTTGGCACAAATGACTTAGGGTTGCTGGACCTGTATGGAATTCTCGTTCAAAGGAATTCGACTTTGACGCTTAATAACTTATTGAAATTAACAGGAATACCAAAACTTTTACAATTTTAAGAAAATAGACGCCGAGACCTCCTGGATTGCAGCAATAAATTAACGATTAATGAAACCAGTTTTAAGAAAACACGTTTTTAATTTTTCAAACCTTTCCCGCCAAGGTTTTGCCATAAGCAAAGCATGCAACCTATATATTAGATATGAAAATGAAAACAAAAAGCGTACCGTATATATACGGCACGCTTAAAACAACAACCTCAAAGAGGTGTAAATGGCCGTTGATGTTAAGGCACCTCTTTCAAAAAATAAACGAATTTATCAATCAATTATCAATCACACACACACAGATTGGTAAGTGTGTCGGTGGCTTCATCGCACACGCACAGAAAATATACTGAGTTTACACACACAAGTTAGTGCTCACCCTTCTCAGATTTTGACAATTTTATGATTGACCCCGCTATTTAAACCCAGCCTTCATAGCTCAGCATCGCTGCATTGACGAGGGAGAGAGACTAGAGACTGTCGCTGCCTCTCTCTATTCGCGCATGCGCACACGTTAAGCCGGGTCCACACCTGAGCATTTCGGCGCACCGCAGGGCGCATGACATGCTCATGCAGTGTGGGCTTTGCGGAGATTTTTTTTTTATTTCGACGAACAGGTCGAAAAACCTATGGTTTGAAAACTCGTATTTTTGGCATAAAATCGAAAAAATGAATTTCAGAAAACATCTTCACTGTGAATGTTATCGTAATCTACACTATCTGAGGTACTTAGAACGGCTAGTATCATCTTATCTGATTGCTCTACCGGTCAGCTATCTCATCGCAAACATACGCACCTCGAAGGTAAGTAAACAAACCGTGAACTTGGATGATGTGTAATTTACGTTTAAAGTGTTACTGTGGCGGCATGGAAAACACAATAATAACAAACAAGCATGGATCTGGAAGCCAAAAGAAAGTTCTTTTCACCTACTTTAGCGTCATAAACCTATTATTATTTCTTATCCTTGGTTTTAAGCTTCAAATGTGCTGCCTCTGAGGGGAAAAAAAAACACTTGACTAAAACTTTAAGTAACGTTTTAAAAAAATTGAAGATACATGAAGAGCTCTGTATAGTCTCAAAATGTTCCTCATACTCTCCTCTATTCAGATCATTAAAGACCTGCTTCAGACTGGTGCAGACTTATAAGATATTTTCACTTTAATATCAGTAAATCGATTTTTTTTTTTTTTTTGATAAATCAGTTCAAATGTAGCGCCGAAGTGATAGTTTATAGAGAATGAGGCGAATTAAAAATGAGAGATATTGACGTGAACTTTGCGCCAAAAGATGCGTATTTAAAGATCTTTCGATTGATGTGCTATAATGTTTAGTTTAAAAAATATTTGAGTCTTATTTTGCCATTTTTTTTGATTTTTGAAGTTTTTTGTTTTTTGAGTTTGACAAATATGTGCAATGAAGGAATCTGAAGAAAGAACTTTTGTGGGAAAATCTGATTTTATAAGGTTTCAGATGGCGCAAACCGCGATGCCGAGAAAGGTTTCGTTCAAGAGTTATGACAGCACAAAGTTTCAAATCTAGGCCAAAAGTAGGGTTTTTCCGACTTTCGATTCTACAAAAAATTTTGTTGCTCCGCCAATAATTGATGAAATTCATTGAAACTCGGCGGATGGGGGTTTTTTGGGTCGCTGGATTCATTTTTTATATTAGTTTTTTCAAAATTCCCAAATCAAGATGGCCGCCGATAAGTATGACTTCAGAGAGTCACGTCTCGTGAAATTTGGCAACAACGCATTTTTCCATCCAAACCAATGTAAAATAATCGATTTATGGTGAAGAAATCCTCTGTTGCTTCACCAAAAATCGAATTGTGAATAAAATAAATGGCAAACAACATAGTTACCAGATTTCACGAGCCACCTCTGGCTGCCGTCATCTTGGATTTGAAATTTTTGCAAAAAATTCTTTCAAATTCGAGTTCAGCGACCCAAAAAACATTAGAACCCCAAAATTCAAGAAGATCTGGTCATTCCCTGCTTTAAGGCCACAAATTTGGGTTCCCAGACCATAGTGCACCGCCTCGGTCAGTTCGACCGTGCTCAAGAAGTATTCGTTCGTATATAAACAGTCCACGCGCTACTGAATGCGTCCACACCTGCGTTCGCGCCACACGGAATTTCCTTTGACTCGGGTCACAAAAATCGCCTCCCTGAGCGAGCACGGTCGAACAGTCTGCACCGCACAACGTATGGCTCATTCAGTGCGGCGCGACGTCCACATTGGCGCGCATTCGGGCGAATGCTGTACGGTACGTCATGCGGTGCGGCGAAATGCTCAGGTGTGGACCCGGCTTTAGGTTTCTTTTTTGTTTTTGTTTTTGTTTTTTTTTTTTTACTCACAATCAAATCTGCTCTGCTCTAGGGTCCCTAAATATAAAGGGGTACTATGGTGGATTTTGGATAGGTTTTCTGGAGGTCCGCGCAGTAGCGGGACGTTTGAATTTACTTGTATTTAAGGGAAGAAGGAGGTCCCAAATGAAAAAAAAAATGTGTTTTTGTTTTTAATTTCATTTAAAAGAAGACGCGTTCTCAGCTTTAAAATGATATGATACATTGTATATTTTAGAGAAAAAAAAAAAAAAAAAAAAAAAAAAAAAAAAAAAAAAAAAAAAAAAAAAAAAACATTTTCTTATGAATTTTTGAAAATGAAGAGTCCTTTTCAGGTCAGCTGATTTTTAAGTAGATTCCATGCTTGGTTAAATCATTTTTTCACAAATTTAAATATAGGTTATAATTTTCGCTGAATTCTTCTCTGAATTTTTCTTTTTTATTTTATCAGCTGCTCAAAATCCAAATATGATTGTGAAAAAGATTATATTACCAACAGAGAAATGTGTAATCTTTACAATGCAAGTGAGAAATAAAAGCTAGGTTATATAAGTTTTTCACAAATTTCAATAAATAGGTTATGTTATGATTTTCTTTGAATTATTCAATTTTCTTTTTTTTTTATCAGCTGTTCAACATTTAAATAAAAATGACCATGAGAAAAAGATTATAGTACAAAGATTGAAAAATGTGTAATCTTTGTAACGGTAATGAGAAATAAATCTGAATAGGAGCAGCTGATAAAACAAGAAAATAAATGAATAACGTACCTAAGCAACAGTGTACGTGTAAAACAAAGAAAGAGCAAATTATACCAATACGCCATCCTTGTCTTTCACTTGTAAAATCCCATAAGAAACTAAATAGCTCGTAAAACACGTAAAACACAAGGAAAATTCAAGGCAAAGAGCATATGAACTAAAAACATCCTCCACGATATATACTAAAATTTTTGAAACAAAAAAACAATTTCTTCATATAAAAACACTGCCAAAAAACCCGAAAAACACATCGCTATAACTCGCTTACAACGCAAAAAACGAAAAAATGACTCGAGTAAAAAGCTGAGTAACAAAACGGCTAACATAAATTTTCCCAAAAAAAATACTAAAAACAAACACTCCTAAAAATAAACCTCAAAAACACATTTTACGACTCAAACACGGCCCATAACGCGAAAACTAACTGTCGGATTTACACCATCTTCGAACTCATCCAAGAAATAAACCCAACGAATAGTTGAGAAAAATTTCAAGAACAAAAACCAAAAATTACGAACAGGATCGTGGGACATAAAAACGGTAAAACTGGCTAAAACATACATATAAAGATATATATATATATATATATATATATATATATATATATATATATATATATATATATATAAAATATATATATATATATATATATATATATATATATAAAAATATATATATATATATATTATATATATACAATTTTCAACGAGTGGTATTTTCTCACTCAGGGGACCATGAAACGTGCTCATTTGATAAAATTTCCCGAAAAATCCAACATCGCACCCTCCGCAATAAGTAGATTCATGGAATCTACTTAAAAAAAAAAAAAAAAAAAAAAAAAAAAAAAAAAAAAAAAACATTTTCTTATGAATTTTTGAAAATGAAGAGTCCTTTTCAGGTCAGCTGATTTTTAGTTTTTCTTTTTGCGATACTGAAAAACCTAGTTTTTTTACCTTTCGGTACACTTTTCTCAGGAGCTAGTGACGTTATTTTCATGAACTTTTTTTTTAAAAAATTTCCTCAGAAAAGCTCAATAAGTGGAACTAGGATATTCTGTGTAGCTCCTTTGCTTTTTTTAATAGACATTCAAAGCTCCAAAAAAAGTGAAAAAGTCAAACCTAACTTTCAACTTTTAAAAAAAAAAAAAAAAAATCTCAATGAATTTTTAAATCCTAGTTCCACTGATAGTCAACACTCATACACAACTTCATGCGAAATTGCAGCCTCGTAGGTCAAATAGTTCCTGAGAAAAGCGCACCAGAAGTGAAGCATATTTAACATCGTTTAATATGGGACCTCCTTCTCCCCTTAAATGGGCGGAATCGAATTTTTTACCCGGGTTTTTAACTACGGCTAAGGTCAAACTTTTCAACCATTTTTTTTACAGCCTTTATAGGACTTATTGAACAAGATTTTCACACTAATGGTTTGATTTTGATCAACAGGTTTTTGAGGAAATCGCCTCTAAAGATGACCCTTTCCCAGCGCTCAAGACCGCGTAATTCTAATTGCATATACGGCGCGAGCGGACTTGCTACCTCCGGGTGGCCCTTGACGTAGCTGCATACACACCTATCGCGGCACGCTTTACCAATACATAAATTGTATTGGAGTTCCCCTGCTTGTTTTCTCTTAATTTTATGTGCAACCTGGAAAATCTTAATTGCAACAAAAAGAGATAAGGTATTTACGAGAGAAAGAGATCCGCAGAACAGGGCTGTTGCACATTTTTGATGTATGCAAGTTAAGGATTGATTCAGATGTAGAAACCTACTTAAATAACGATTGTTACCACTAAAAACCCACGAAAACTACTCCTAAACGCATAAAATGCTGTTGAATGCACGAGCTTACGGTAGCTTTGCGGACACTAATTATGGGAGACTTTGATAATTATTAATACTGGAACTCTATCAAGAAGTGACCACTAATAGACGACTTTCCTTCGACAACGGTGTCACGGTACCATTAATAGGAAAAAGGGTTAATACTCTATATAGTTAGTTTCTAATTACTCTAAGTGAATCTATCTTCCTTGTCATCATTGAGAGAGAGAGAGAGAGAGAGAGAGAGAGAGAGAGAGAGAGAGAGAGAGAGAGAGAGAGAGAGAGAGAGAGAGAGAGAGAGAGAGAGAGAGAGAGAGAGAGAGAGAGAGAGAGAGAGAGAGAGAGAGAGAGAGAGAGAGAGAGAGAGAGAGAGAGAAGAGAGAGAGAGAGAGAGAGAGAGAGAGAGAGAGAGAGAGAAGAGAGAGAGAGAGGAGAGGAGAGAGAGAGAGAGAGAGAGAGAGAGAAGAGAGAGAGAGAGAGAGAGAGAAGAGAGAGAGAGAGAGAGAGAGAGAGAGAGAGAGAGAGAGAGGGGAGAGAGAGAGAGAGGAGAGAGAGAGAGAGAGAGAGAGAGGGGAGAGAGAGAGAGAGAGAGAGAGAGAGAGAGAGAGAGAGAGAGAGAAGGGGAGAGAGAGAGAAAAGAGAGAAAAGAAGAGAGAGAAAAGAGAGAGAGAGAGAGAAGAGAGGAGAGAGAGAGAGAGAGAGAGGAGAGAGAGAGAGAAAAGGAGAGAGAAGAGAGAGAGAGGGGAAAGAGAAGAGAGAGAGAGAGAGAGAGAGAGAGAGAGAGAG
The DNA here is from genome assembly GCA_011764245.1 of Trialeurodes vaporariorum. NCBI lineage: Eukaryota > Metazoa > Arthropoda > Insecta > Hemiptera > Aleyrodidae > Trialeurodes > Trialeurodes vaporariorum. Next base: position 66,871,594 of record VMOF01000001.1, read on the forward strand.
AGAGGAGAGAGAGAGAGAGAGAGAGAGAGAGAGAGAGAGAGAGAAGAGAGAGAGAGAGAGAGAGAGAGAGAGAGAGACAAAATTAAGATAGGAATCTTCCATTTTTAATGCCCAACAACGCAGTCAACGCTGTCGCTTTTAACAGCATTTTTAGAGTTTAGGGGGGATTTCGTGAGTCTTTGGTGCTACATTTATTGTATTTGGAGGTTTTTAGAGTCAATTACAATTACAGCAAGAGTGTGCAACAGCACCATTTAGAAGGGCTCTTGAAACATCATGAGTGATTTTTTTCATAAATAGATGACGGGAAAATTGACGGACATAAATAAATGGAAAGATAGAAGATAAATGTTTATCTCTGTCTAGCATCATGGTTTATTGACCGCAACTACGACTTGAATGATGTGCGATGGAATAATTACAAGGAAACTGCTCGTGCAAATATCGAATTTCATAGATCAATGGATTTAATTTAAAAATACGGGGACCGATTGGATGCAGTGATGTCAAGTCCTAGAAAAACGTGCAAAATTTACTTGGCGAGTCTCTATAGAACTCAGCGGTTTTTTAAACTACCTATATACATATTAAATTTTCAACGCTGAGACAATGCTAATTTAAAAACGGTCAATGAGACTGCATCAGTGTCAGTCAGCTTCAACAGAGAATTACATGGAAATCACTGCTGTGTCCACACTGTTTATTGAATTACTATGACTCAAATAACGAGTGTGAAAATTCAATTAAGATATAAATTGACATTGCTCTTGAGTTTTTTAACTTTCAATGTAAAGGAAGTAGAATATTCTTATTCGATTCATACTCAACCATATATTTGAAGGTCACAACGAATGCTGTTTACAAAGAAACACTAATCGTTTTCTTCTAGTTTCTTCTCTTTTTTCCCCTAAGTAATTCCTTTTATTTGTACAATCAAGATTTGAGCGCAAATCAATGAGCATATCGTCTCTATGATTCAAAAGTACGTTGAACCCGCGCATAGCGTATCGTGCCCTTCAGTGTTTCTTGATCATAATCCTCGCTCTGTGAAATTAGTTTGTTTTTGAGTTTCTGAATTTTTCTTCCTCCACCTTTGCTTAATAAATGCGTTTCGTTTTGCGCGTACTTTAAACGTTCGAAATGAAGAGGTGAGATCATGAACATAGAAAGGTCAGCTGAATTTACAGCCATAATTTTCCATTAATCGCATACACTCGATATGAACGGATCATAACTGCACTTTTCATAAATTTTTCACCGGGGGGGGGGGGGTCGGTCCAGTCTCGTCACGTGCAATCTGGCAACGTTACAAATTTCTCATTAACGCGTGAACATGTAAATGAGTGTAACTGTAAAATGAGTTAATGTAACTTGTAAACGTTTATTCAAGAGTTTGTTCACAAAATCTATGAAATGTAATAGTTTTTCCGAATTTTTGTGATATGTGTGATCCCCTCTATATGATGTATATCGAGTTGTATCACGGCCGGCATTTTGACCGTCATCTTTTTAACAAGGGCGAGATAATTTTTGACAAATGTGTATGTATGTGGGTAAGTAATATTTGCATCTAACACTGAATAGTACCAACTAAAGATAATTTGTGAAATTGAGATGTATATATTGACATAGCTCTACAAAGACTACCTCCCAATGAACTTCTTCTTTTAAGGGTCCGAGAACTAATCTTCACCCCGCCTATAATACTGGGACCAAATAATGTTAGGTCCTGAGCGTAACTTACGCACGGCCAACTGACAGTGCGTAAAAGCTCTCTGGTTGATCGAAACGCGCACGCAAGATGAACGCAATTAAACGCTCGGAACCTAATATTTTCTGGTCCCAGCTCGCTAACCTCTCAAGTTCCTTTCGTTTTGCTCTCATGATCAGCTAAGCCTGTGATGACAACCAAAATATCGGTTGATCCGAACTGATAATTTTTTTTTTTTTTTTTTCCGAGCCTAGATTCAGAATGATTGTGTGATCGAAATAATAAAGTTTCTAAACGCTATTATAAAATTCATTGAACAATGAATCAATTTTACTGATTTGGTAGAGAAGATATCTTAAAATAGTTTCCGGACATTATGTCCACTTATTTTTGTCAATCTCATTTACATCCATTTTTTAAGTCCACAGTTTTTATGTCCAATTTAAAAGTACTTCATGCCTTACTTGTCCGCAATTCATCATGTCCACAACTTTATAGTCAAATCTCTAAAATGGTTATAAAGATGTCAGTTAAATCAGCGAAAGTTCAAGTATTTAAAAATAATGGCTTGGGGGGGGGGGGGGGGGGGGGGCTTGAACGAGAGGGTTTCAAGATGATTTGTCCAAAACCGATGATTGTAAAACAAATTTCAGTCCAATAACATTTAATGTCCAACGCATTCTTGTCTAGAACACAAGTACGTCCAATTATTAAAATGTTCAGAAAAAGAAGTTCAATACCTTTACGTGTCTAAATGTAATTATGTAGAATACAATTCCCTATGTCCAATGCCCAATTTGCTAGGTGACCACAAAAACCATGTTTTCTGGTACTTTGGTCACTTTTAGTACTATTTTTTTTGCCCTTATATTCGGTTTTACACCATTTCTTCAGAAAAATCTTGTTCATAAAAATTGAATGTCATTTATAGAGCAATCCTTGCGTATGTGCAAAACATACATAGATTCAAAGGAGAACTTCATCCGTGAAATCAGTTGGAAATTATGATTTTTTTATTTTTTTGTTGTAAAAATCAAAAATAAAAACCCTTTTGATGAAGCAGCGACAATTTACAAATATAATTTGCCTTATAGATGAGACCACGTACCGGTTTTTTTGAGGAACTCATGAAGCTGATCTAAATTGTGATCACCAAAACGTATGAGGGTAGGCTTAGAATTGCCGTCGTGTCTAAAAATATATCCAGAAGCTGCATCAGTGTTTTGATCCAATTTCGGTTGAGACGAATTCGGAGCGAGAGAATGTGATTTCAGCAACGTTGATGACTGAGCGATGATTGTTGACGAAGATGCGACCGCGGCAAAAGTCCGATCAACGAGAAAAGAACAACACATCACACAAACACTGATCACCAACATTGTCACTTTGCACGCCACTCCCAGCAACTGATAAATAAGTAATGAAACTCCACTAAGGACACGGCGCGTGGTTTTATATCACTCCCACCTGGGCGCCTGCCACAACAAAATGGATCTATGGATCCTTGCTTAAATCGCTCAGGCAATGACCTTATAGCCTGACTGATATTATAATTGCGGAAGGTATGATTTAAATATTGACCATCTTTTGTTTTTCACTGATCGGCCAGCATCTCACAGAGAAGATGGGACTTGGATCTGGTTAGGAGATAATAATTTGAGCCTCGTTTTTGATTATGTCATTCTGATGGACCCAAGGATTCAAAACGCACACTGATGGATTGTCGGTCGACATTGCATAGGCCGGTAAGTATGAGGCCGAATTGCTGTAGGGAAGCATTTTTATCCACGTTCACAAAATTCACTGACTTGAACTGATATCGGGGTATCACCACTGTTTTTCGCGCTACAGTTAACGAGAATTATTATTTATTATTTATTATTTTTTATTTATTTTTTTAAACTCTTACGTGACAATGAACACAATCTTCGCGTTCTATTATTTATTTTTTAGTTTTAATGTTTCGATGGAATGCTTTTCAACTCTACAAGACCTGAAGATGGATTAACATCCGAAATAGCCGTAGTCTAATCAACTAAACAAAGGAAATCAGGTATGACATACAATTCACCTCTTCGTAAAGAAACATCGCAAAATTAGCTATCGAATTACACCCGGGAAAATCCTATACTCTGTTCGGGATAAGAAGTCCGATGGGAAGTCAGGTAAAAACGCACTATATTGCAACGCAGCGGTTCCTCGTTCGTCGATTCTCAGCCACTTCGTTCGTTCGTAGGAGACCGGCCTTTCAGACCCTTTTATTTGAAGAGACAATACCGTGAACTGACCAATTATAAAGTCCTTTGAACGCCCACTCGAAAATTAAACTTTTGCAGCATTCGCGATTTTTGAATAACCGATTTTAAATTTAAATTCTGCTCGCAACGCGCACAGAAAAATGACATCTAATGGTGGTTCAATACGTAATTTTCCAAAAATGTTGGCACTCCTTATTGAGTGTTTTCTGAAAGCCGAAATCTTTGGAAAATTACATGTCGAACCGCCATTAGGTGTCATTTTTCTGTGCGCGTTGAGCAGACTTTAAATTTAAAATCGGTTATTCAAAATTCGCGAATGTCGCAAAAGTTTAGTTTTCGAGTAGGCGTTCAAATACTGTATAATTGGTCAGTTCACGGTATTGCCTCTTCAAATAAAAGGGTCTGAAAGGCCAGTCTCCTGCGAACGAACGAAGTGGCTGAGAATCAGGGCTGCCGTTTTGCGTATAATCAATGCTATTTTTCTATTCACCGATGATTCCACCGGTTGAGAAAAGATTACACAGTTCAGTTCAGTGTATGATTATAATGCACGAAAATACTCTGATCTGTAATCTTTCCTGAATCGGTGGAAACTCCGTTGATTAATTAAAATATCCTCAAGTTTTTTAAAGTTATCGACGACTCTACCGGTTGAGAAAAGATTACAGATGTGAGTATTTTAGTTTTATTACAGTCATGCTCTGAACTGATCTATGTAATCTTTTCTCAATCGGTGGAATCATCGGTGAATTGAAAAATAGCATTGATTATACGCAAAACGGCAGCCCTGCTGAGAATCGACGGCACAGGAACCGCTGCGTTGCAATATAGTGCGTTTTTACCTGACTTCCCATCGGACTTCTTTTCCCGAAGAGAGTATTTGTTTTGCGATTTGATCGGCTATTTCTCGATGTGGCCGGATTTCGTGATTTGTCTGTAATATATACATTATACATACATAAAGTGCGCTGCCGAAAAAAGAAAATAATAAGAACAGCTGCTGGGAAATGCGGCCTTGCAGTTTCCATCGGTTGCATCGTATCGTGCGCAGCAAACAGAAAATTCGTCCAGCGTAATTAACGGATCAGTTTGCTTGGACATTGCTCATGTATTTTTAGATTCGTTCCAATCGGTGTTGTCACATTTAACTCCCGTGGCCCATCATATCCCCCTCGATTGCAGCCATTATTCCAATTCCAATAACCGACTTCAGCTATTTATATTCAATCAAGTGATAGAATTTTAGTGAATTCGCTTTTTAACTCTATCTGGAAAAAAGAGTACCTATCTGAACGAGAAAAATACTGGAATTTTATCGCCTTTTTGGCACTCGTTAAGATATTGAAGATACAAACCATGAAACGTATTAAGGTTATTAGGTTAGGCAGTGGCGTAACTTACGGGGCCGCAGGGACCGCGGTGCGGTGAGGCCCGGGACCACTGGGGGCCCTTAACGCAGCCGGGGGGGGGGGGGGATAAAAAAAGGGAAAACGAAAAGAAGGGAAAAAATAAAGAAAAGGGAGAAAAGAAACACAGAAATAATTAAAAAAGGAGGGGTGAAGGCCTTCTGTTCTGTTCTTAACTTAAGTAAGTATATTTTTCTTTAAAAACGCGGATCTGGCTGAAATCAGGCGCAATTGTTTAAAGTAAGGCCCATCTTTCCAGATAAATTAGCCTCATAATTCTGTCTCCTAGGACTTCAGGAGTCTTCACCGGAGAGTCGGTGAGGAATAGCTGAAAGGGCCCCTTTCCCTTGTGGAAGCCTCTTTCTATCATTATTTTGAAAATTCAGGGCCCTAAAAATGTTGGCGCTCGGGCTGGCAGTTGTTATGAGTTAGGTGGGGGGGGGCGGGCGGGCGTTAAGGTCAATGAGTTAATTTAGAGTATGCAGATTCTGTTGTAGGAAGGAAGGGGGGCCCCGAGTTTCAAAGTTACGCCATTGAGATTAGGTTGCTTTACTAGAATTTCTACTGCTCATGGTTGTTTGAATTAAGATGTTGGTCAGTATCCAAGTATCTAACAGAAGTTTGGCTACACTGGCCGTACTTTTTCTTAGTTAAGTCGAGCAATTACCAAAAATCCTGTGCTTTTAGCGAGTCCTATTGTTTTATTACAGAAAAAATCCTTTGAGGTCTGAGACGTTTTGCCTTATGAGTTCTTTAATATCCTTCTTGGTTGAAACTTTGAAAGCTTTGAATAAATTCAAATGCACTCGCCTAATTCTACGCAGTGCTCCTGAAAATAATATACAGTGGTGCTATAATTGCTATGAATAAGTGTCATGCATATTGCATACCTCATCGGTAGCTGTACTTGCAATAAGCACCGTCTGCCAAGGTAGGGTAGTTTGAATAGATACTCGGGGTATAATTCAGAGATTGTATGAAAATACCACCTCGAGTTAACCTTGACTTAAATATTCTCAAGGTTTCCCTGTATTAATTGGATAAAATAAATTGGCGAGATCGGCCTTGAAATAGTTGGTTTTTAAGCATTTTTTTTTTTTCAAGATAGATTGTTAACCATCTTGTAAAAAATCCTTCAAAACGCACCATTTCATCTAACAACGCACGTGCTCCCCTCCATTAATTGTTTATTCGCTATTCAAACAGCTAGGGAGATTTTGAGAGTTCTCAAGCAGTGAATGGCGGCTCAAGCAAGTTGGCAACCATGTTTTTGTGACATTTGAACCAGTGCAAAAGTATCGATTTATCAGGAATTTGGTGAATATCATAAAGATCGATTAGTTTCCGTAAGTTTTAATGGAGAAAATCCATTGTTGCCAGATTGCACGAGAAATTCAAGAGCCCAATGAAAATCAATAAATAATTTTTTTTAAAAAAAATTAAAGAGAGAAGAAAAACTGCAAGGGACTACAGTCTGTCGCAGATTATTATCAATTTAAGAACTCAATATGGAATCAAATTGGATCCGCAAAGTAGCTCGTAAGAGGACATTTGGTAAAGAGTGTTCACCATCCACCATCCAAAGTTTGCTGCCTGCAAACCTTGGGCGATCAATGATCATCGATGTTGTCGAAGATCATCATAATACTGCTGGATCTCATTTCCTTTCAAGATACGCAAAGTTTTAGAGGGAATAGTGAACTTTTGAATGATGGATGTATTCCAAGATTTAAGGATCGTCATTGGAAAATCTTGAAGTACGAGGGTGATAGGCCCCACCCCACAAAATTTCCCCTCAAAATGATGAATGATGGTGCAAACAGTGACTTTTTATCTCTTAATTAGAAAAAAAAGTTATGTGGGTTTGTAAGGACTTGTAAGGACGTGAGAATTTTGAACAATTCATCCATATGTATCCAGATTTTGCACCAATGTTGATTTCTAGATTCCCCAGAGGGTGTTTTTTTTTTTTTTTTTTTTTTTTTTTTTTTTTTTTTAAACTTTAACTTGTAAGTAAGTTATGGGAACTTTTAAGTTAGTTTTCATTGGGGTGTGGGGGGTCTCCTCCATGCAGCATATCAAATTGGGGTGTGGGCCGTGGGGTTTTCCCCCTTGCAGCATATCAAATGGGGGTGTGGGGGCCTCATCAGGATAAATATGAGGTGAGAAAGTATTCGCGGGGTATTCCCTTCAGTTTATTCTTTCTTGACTGGTATTTTGTTTTGTCATTTCGGTCCATTTTGGCAACCATGGCTATGATTCCCGGCGTTGTTGCGAAGCAAAGCGGCTTGGTGCGAGCAACGACGCATTTTTCGACGTGAGCAAGGACTGCGTCTCGCACTCTGCGCGAAAGATGTCATTTATAAAGAGTGAGTGGGTGAGGAACAGCGGCGTTGATTGTGGGTGACTGTCCGGGGGGGGGGGGGGTAGAGTGGATAAACCCAGAAAAACAAATGCGGTAGAGGCAATTATCAAAAAACAGAATGGATAGAGAAAAAGGAAAGGGAACTAGAAAAGGGAAAAGGAAAAGGGAAAAAGAGACAAACAAGAAGTGAAAACAGAGAGTCAGTCGTGGCGTCGCTATGGGTGCATTGTTGGGAGTAGCAATCGCAGTCGGTGGTCTAGGTCGTTCCAAATCAAATACGTTACCGCGACAATCACCCGCGACAAGGTCCGAACTGGACGATTCCTGGGACATGAATTGCTATTGATGGGTCTTTTGCAATAAACTTTTGTCACATCAATTCGGCCAGCATGAATGGGTTTGTTGCAAAGTTTGCTGTAGCGTTATAAAGAGGGTCGGTTTCCATTTTAAATCTCGTGAAAGTCACTTTGGAAGCATCAGAAATTCTCAAAATCATCTCCATTAACTCACTAAATGTGATCGAACATACTACCAAGATGGCGATCAAATGAGCGGTTCACAACGAGGATGCGCCCCGCATGTAATTGCCACTTTCAAATTTTTAAATCACTTTACTCAGGAAATATAAAAATACGATTGTGTGTGACTCTCCCACTGTGACTCGCTCATAAGACCGCCATCTTTTAATTTTTCAAGCGCATATATTGAGTTTTTGAGTTAAGTTTGGAACTTTCTTTGTGCTTTCAATGATATTTTTAATTGATTTCACACTATGATAGTTCCTCTCCAAAGCAAAACTGCCACAAAGTTATGGAGGGTCGATTTCTGTATAATAAAAAAAAAAAAAAAAAAAAAATCATGAAAATCCCATTGCATACAACAAAGAGTCTCAAAATCCACCTGCAAACTCAATAAATGCTTTTAATAAAATTCAAGTATGACACACAAAAAATACCTTTAGTAACCATTTTCATGTTATCGTTCAATCAAATATAATTAGCCTGGCATTACCATTTTTAAGGGTGTGACTTTTAAAGTTTTGGACGCGATTAATTGCGGACGGATAACTTGAGAAAATTCGCTTTGAAGTGGACGTAAAAACTGTGGACTGTAAGAAAATGGACGTAAGCGAGGTGTGGACATTGAGATGGAGTACCTTTTCGCCATCCAAAAATCCATGTGCGCCATCTTATTGTGCGCCGCGCCGCTCTGTCCGTCCCATTCATTGTGTCATAAATGAACTGTGAAGTAATAGAGTAAGGCTCCTATTCCATTCATTCAACGAGACACTCGTTGCTCCTAACCCCCCCCCCCCCAACCCAGTCTCTCCACATTGACTGTCACCGGAGTTATGTCACAGTTATTCGAAAAAGAATTGGCCGCCGTCGCGTCGATGGAGTGTCTGAGAGGAAAAGCGTCTGTCTTCTGCTGCTGCTCCGGGTCTATAGCTCATAAGTGACCTTAGATAATTCCCATAAAATTAGTCAAGGTCAACATCGTGACGAGCCTACCCTTTTTTTGTCCAGTCACCGAATCCACCATCCTCACTTCTCTCCTGCCCTCCCCCCCCCCCAATATCTGCGCACGCAACGTTCTGCGGAAAGACGAGGCCTGTGCTGTGTGCAGTGCGCCTGACTTGGGTGGATCCAGCGATTTTTCTGTCTCTCTCTACTCAAAGTTGAATGCGAGCGTTAGAAAAGGACGGATGTATTGGTCTAAAAACACGTGATATACTTTTCTAACACGTGTGTTCAAATAGCCGGAGAGAGAGAGAAATACAAATTCCTGTATCCTCCCATAGTTCCTGCGACCTGCATCCTGCAGGCCATACGACGAAAACGTGCGGGAGCACTCGTCAAGTTTTTTTTTGTGTGAATAATTGATCGTGCGTTCTTGATAGGGTAAAGTTGTTGAAAACCAGCAAGCATCAGGCTCATCTGAACCCCACTTCACGTGTAGAGTACAGAAAAACATCTACGTTTACTTTACAAATCGCACCATTCATCGTTCAGATGCCCCGAAAAACGATTAGTGCAATGTGAATTCAACAAGAATTAGCTATTTCTCTCTGTCTATCATTGATTTTGCAGGAAAAGAGAAGGACAGACGTTTAACTGTATATTCTTGATGAGGGTACTGTCATAACTCACTTTGAAACTTGAAATACTTGATGTTCAATGGTGTCATTGAAACTAAGTTGAGCGTATTTAAGAACAGAATTCTTATTTTCCATTGACCACCGTTCATTTCATATCAATTAACGCTGGCTTGAAATTTTCATCTTCAGTTTTGGACTTCGGAGGATTCACAATCAGTTGGGATCAGAATTCGTTCAAAACGATACGTTGCTAGGTCTGGAAGGGGCGTATTTGAGGGCTCTATGCAGCTTCCTCTATGCGTTGTAAATTCTCCGATCTTTAAGGAACTAAAATGTGGCAACCTTTTGAACTGGAGACTTTAACAGCTGGCTAGGAACAGTTCCCGAGCTAAAAAATAAAAGACGGCAGTAAACAGACACAAAATGTTGCTTATGAATACAATTCATACGAAAGCTTCCTTTGTGCACATTTCGGACCCCCATGGTACTTAAACTATCCTCTATTTATGGTTTTTTGAGCATCGTGCTTTCAGTTTCCAAATCCGCGATTGGATTTAAATTTAAAAAAAAAAAAAACTTTCTGCTGCCAGTCAGCATAAATATTACGCACCAATCTTAATAAAGTCAGCCATTTCTATGAAGGGTCTCTACCGTCATGGGTTAAAGGTCTACCCACTTTGATTCGACCCACTCTCTACACGGAAAAAAAATATTAGTGAAAATAACCATACGGATACCTGATTTTGGCACCTGCTAGATGTTATGGTAAACTTGACTAGAAGTATGGCACATTTGCCGATACTTTGAGTAAATTCGACATGCAATCAGGTAACATCACCTATTACCTTGTCAAAATATAGTATACTTCTGGTTAACATTACCATAACATCTAGCAGGTGCCAAAATCAGGTATCCGTATGGTTATTTTCACCGTAGTTTTTTTTTTTCCGTGTAGTCTCTACAAATCTCTACAAATGACGCTGGCTCTGTCCGACTCGACCTACACCGAGGCGAAGCAGTGCCGAGAATCAACTGACTTTGCATTCTATTTGTGGAAAAGTCAATTTAGAAATGGTTACAGATACTACAAAATGGGCAAAATTTCGGTCCAAAGAGTCGTTAGTCGACAAAATTAGGCGAAATAGACTCCTCATCAGACTCGGAGATTTTTTTATTTTTAAATAATCTATTATGGGTGTAATTTTTTTCGGATATAAATCTCCGAGGGCGGCGAAGAATCTATTTTGCCTAATTTTGTCGACTAACGACTCTTTTGACCGGAATTCCGTCCATTTTGCAATATCTGTAACCGTTTTTAATTTGACTTCCGCACAGATAAAATGCAAAGTCAGTCAATTTTCGGCACTGTATCGTCCCTGTGGAGGGTAGAGTCGGACAGAGCCAGCTGAGAGCAAATGCTTGAGTTCAAAGGCTCGGCGTTACGAAGTAGTGCATTTCTACTTACATCGCCAAATGCCTTCTTATCCTGAACAGAATATAACTCTCCGACATAACCTCATCAGTATATAGACAAAGTTGGGAGTGGTTTTGATGTAGACTTTTCATCGAAATTCGTCAGTATTATAGTGTTCTAGAGCTTTGTGAAACTGGTCAGTTCTAAGCCCTCTGGATGTTCACGGTAATGCAGAAATACACGATAAAATAACTTACTATTACCTTATACATATGATAAAAACGCGACACTCACTTCGGATTTCAAAGTCTTGAAAACTCTAGTTTTAAGAGCAATCTATGTAAAACTCAGATTCACGGCGCTTCTAAAACTCAGACTCACTTCCTATAGTCAGACCCACACTTCTATAATCAGACTTTCACAATTCTAAAATCAGCCTTACACTTCCAAAATCAATCTTGCCAGGACTCTAACCTGCGCTCACAAATACAATTTCCCAAATTCTCACAAATCCAAACTGACAAATCCTCACACTTTTCACACTCTTCGCATTCTTCACTTTCTAGCCGTCGTTTGTTAGTGTTTCAGGCCCTTTTTTCAACTCGGATCCGATGAAACCTCTGAAAATCGCAGTCTTTAAGGGGGTACACCACTGAAAATTGTTTTTTCTTCCCTAAAGCATTTTGCAGACTGAAATTTTGCCCAAAGGTTGATCTTACTTTCAACATTTCCCAAAAAAATTGGTGAGGCTAGTTGCATACCTGCCCCTTAAAAAAGGATTATTATACAAAATATAGACCTTCACAAAATTTGGAACTCCTCTGGGCCTAATCAATCAAATCACTTGATCCTTGGCTTTTTTGAAAGGTTAGGGTGTCCTCTAAATTCTGTAGGAAGGGATTTTCAATATTTTGAGATTTAGTACTGAATGTTTGTTTTTACTTTCAGTAACCAAAATTTGAAGAGTTCTTTGACACTCAATGAACTGTGGTAAAATAACTAGGCAATATTTTAAAAAAAAGCTTCTTTGAAAAAGTGCGTCTGAAAATTCCCAATTTGTTGAAAAAAAAAAAAAAAAAAAAAAAAAAAAAAAAAAAACAAGCAGGGAAAATTCCAACACGCAGGTGTTGGAAAAGCGACTGTTGCCACTAAAGTCTGAACAGCTTTAATGCTTTTGCTACCAATGATAATTCATCAAAGAGGAACCACGTGACATGGAGCTGATCTCGAGAAAATTGAGTCCAAAGTTGAAGAGCTAGCATTTAACCAAAAAACTTGGAATTACTTACGTTTTGATTTCATTCAACTACCGAGTTATTTTTTTGCATTTCAACACCGGAAAAGTGGAATTTCCTGAGTATACTCTGTTCGGGATAAGAAGTCCGATGGGAAGTCAGGTATAAACGCACTATATTGCAACGCAGCGGTTTCTCGGCTGTCGATTCTTCTCCGCAACGTCCGTTCAGGAGGACGTGCCTTTCAGACCCTTTTATTGAAAAAGACAATACCGTGAACTGACCAATTTATATTGTCTTTTGAACGCCCACTCGAAAATTAAACTTTTGCGGCATTCGCGAATATTGAATAGCTGACTTTAAATTTAAATTCTGCTCGATGTGCACACTAAAATGATACCTAACGGCGGTTCAATATGTAATTTTTCAAAGATTTCGGGTTTCTGAAATCAATCAATCAGGAATGCCGGAATCTTTGAAAAATTACTTATTTAACCACCGTTAGGTATCATTTTTCTATCTACGTCGTGCACAGTTTAAATTAAAAGTCAGTTATTCAAAATTCGCGAATGCCGCAAAAGTTTATTATTCGAGTGGGCGTTCAAAAGACAATATAAATTGGTCGGTTCACGGTATTGTCTTTTTCAATAAAAGGGTCTGAAAGGCAAGTCCTCCTGAACGGACGCGGCGCACAGCGTGGGATATGACCGAAATAGCTAGACAAAAGTCTTCCCTCCCTTGTTCATGATTAAAATCATGGATTAGGGGGTTTTTAAGGTCGCTGATTTCGAATATGAAGTCAAATTTTTAAAATTCTAACGTCTAACGTGGTTTTGATAAAAGTATTTAAACAATTATTGTCAGTCTCTGCTCTTTGAGACATTATTTTTTTGCAAGAGCTGTTTTTTCCGTCCGGAACCACAAAATTTGCGTCAAAATCTGACTTTCAAATTATTTTCGAGAAGAAAAATAAAAAACTTTCAAATGACATTTGATAAATTAAAAAAAAAAAAAAAAAAAAAATGCATTAAAATGTATCGAAATAATTTCATCGGAGGCAAAACGTGCAATGTGGCAACACTGGCTTTTCTCCATTTAAATATGTGCAAAACAATCGATTTTCCTCGAAACAATTAATTCCTTGAAGAAGCAATTATTTTAAATCGATTCAAACGGAGAAATGCGGCGGAAAAAATTTCGGAGGCGGGAATCGAACCTAGGATTTAGACATGGATGTCCAGTACATATCCACTAGAGTAACACGCAGGTATGCGGAAAGTGCACGTGCGACGAGCATAGTAATAAGGACACAGCGCCACTTAGACTGTGAGACAGCGTGTGGCCGAGCCGTGAGCATCACAGAGGAGAAAAACATCGTCAAAATCGAGTGGAACGCAGTTACTAAAATGAAGATATCTCCGAAGGTTGCAAAAAGTTGCAACTAAACTTTAGATGGATTTGTTCTCTGAGATACAGGATTTCATATTATCTAACGCTTTTAATGGGTAAATGCGGGTAACAAAAGTTACGATCAAATAAAAATGAGGTTTCGTGGAAAAAGTACGTCTAAAAACCATCAATCTTTCAGCTTGAAAAAAAACTTTAAATAAGGTCTAAAGTGAAAATTTATGTGTCAAAACGCATCTACATACCTTCCTCTACGATATTCATTTAATAGTTGATTTGTTTTTTCACTTAATTAGACAGTAAATTGACATAAACTATTCAGCGTTAACAATGGCTTCCAACTGTTTACATCAATACCACAATCAAGCGTAGATTTCAAGCTCTGTAACTATTTACCTCATCATAAAATCGTAACATTGATGCATATATTCGTGATCAGTATACTTTCAGCTATCATTTAAGACCAATTTTACCTCATTTTGATCACATTGATTTTTCGACTTTTGTCTAGCTATTTCGGTCATATCCCACACTGTGCGGCGGTACCCGGGAAGAGCAGAGGGGACGTTTTGATGAGCCCTGCGCCTATCAACGATTAAAAGCCCACCAAAATGACAGGCCTGCTCGTAACTCTGTTTTCCCATTGAAAATAACATTGGCGGTGCCCGGGAAGAGCAGAGGATACGTTTTGATGAGCCCTGCTCCTATCAACGATTAAAAGCCCACCAAAATGACAGGCCTGCTCGTAACTCTGTTTTCCCATTTAAAATAACATTGACGGTGCCCGGGAAGAGCAGAGGGGACGTTTTGATGAGCCCTGCTCCTATCAACGATTAAAAGCCCACCAAAATGACAGTCCTAATCGTAAGTCTGTTTTCCCATTTAAAATAACATTGGCGGTGCCCAGGAAGAGCAGAGGGGACGTTTTGATGAGCCCTGCGCCTATCAACGATTAAAAGCCCACGAAAATGACAGGTCAACTCGTAACTCTGTTTTCCCATTTAAAATGACATTGACGGTGCCCGGGAAGAGCAGAGGGGACGTTTTGATGAGCCCTGCTCCTATCAACGATTAAAAGCCCACCAAAATGACAGTCCTGCTCGTAAGTCTGTTTTTCCATTTAAAATAACATTGGCGATGCCCGGGAAGAGCAGAGGGGACGTTATGATGAGCCCTGCGCCTATCAACGATTAAAAGCCCACCAAAATGACCAGTCTGCTCGTAAGTCTGTTTTCCCATTTATAATAACATTGGCGGTACCCGGGAAGAGCACAGGGGACGTTTTGATGAGCCCTGCGCCTATCAACGATTAAAAGCCCACCAAAATGACAGGTCTGCTCGTAAGTCTGTTTTCCCATTTATAATAACATTGGCGGTGCCCGGGAAGAGCATAGGGGACGTTTCGATGAGCCTTGCGCCTATCAACGGTTAAAAGCCCACCAAAATGACAGGCCTGCTCGTAAGTCGGTTTTTCCATTTAAAATAACATTGGCGGTGCCCGGGAAGAGCAGAGGGGACGTTTTGATGAGCCCTGCTCCTATCAACGATTAAAAGACCACCAAAACGACAGGACTGCTCGTAAGTCTGTTTTCCCATTTAAAATAACATTGACGGTGCCCGGGAAGAGCAGAGGGGACGTTTTGATGAGCCCTGCACCTTTGAACGAATAAAAAGCCCACCAAAATGACAGGTCTGCTCGTAAGTCTGTTTTCCCATTTAAAATAAGATTGGCGGTGCCCCGGAAGAGCAGAGGGGACTTTTGATGAGCCCTGCACCTTTCAACGAATAAAAAGCCCACCAAAATGACAGTCCTGCTCGTAAGTCTGTTTTCCCATTTAAAATAACATTGGCGATGCCCGGGAAGAGCAGACGGGACGTTATGATGAGCCCTGCGCCTATCAACGATTAAAAGCCCACCAAAACTACAGGCTTGCTCGTAAGTCTGTTTTCCCATTTAAAATAACATTGGCGGTGCCCGGGAAGAGCAGAGGGGACGTTTCAATTAGCTCTGTGATGGACGTAGCGGGGAAGAATCGACAGACGAGAAACCGCTGCGTTGCAACGTTGTGCGTTTTTACCTTACTTCCCATCGGACTTCTTATCCCGAACAGAGTATAGGAAAAGTACTTAATTTTTACCGTTTATAGTGACTTGGTTCCTTTCTTCTTTTGTGTGGCATAATCACGAAAACCTAATCTCTAAGAGAAACCAAACGGCAGAGTTGGTTTACACTGTTGATTTTTTAAAATCCGTTAATCCGGACTTAAGTTAGTTCCCAATTCTATAAAAGGAACCAAGTCGGAGTTGGTTCCTTACGAGACTCGGATTAAGGTTTAAGAAAATGGAACCAAGTTCTCATTTTATTTCATCATATGGACAATGACTCAAATGAGGCTCACCAGCTCACTTTTACGTGGAATTTAGACGGGAAATAGTTGTTATTAGAAGAAGCACGTGATGCTTCGATATCCAGTAATGCTAGGTTTATCAATCAATAACTCAATTTTATCAAAAATGTCACTCGGTTCTTTTGTAACAAGTGCTGTCCAATTGAGCTTATTTGGTGAGAAATGATGAAAAATATAAATTTAGATCAGATGTATCTATAAGGAGATGAGTCACAGGCGGTGTTTTTTTGTGTTTGTTTTTTGTTTTTTGTTTTCAAAACTTTGGAGGGCTCTAGCTCAGAAGAGAAATATTTGCAGCACTTATTCATGTAGGAAAATAAAGTATTATATATATATATATATATATATATATAAACAAAGAAAGAACTTAAATCGGCCCAACACATGAATAATAATAAAAACTTAAATGGGAATAAGGCCGCGAAACAATAAAATTAAAAAATGACTATCGTGAAAAAATGAACGATCTACTCAGTGACTCCAAAACCTATAAAAAATCCCACCATTCTTTAGTCCCTGCTCAGTCAGCCAAGAATAATTTTTTTTGTCAAGAAATTGTTGGATCAAGGTTTCATCACAAAAAATATAGCTGAAAATTTGAAAGTAACTGGAGCTTCTGTGTGTAAGATATATGGTTTAATTAAGCTTCACAAACAAGGATTGCCTCTTAGACCAATCGTCAGCACCATTAACTCACCTTTTTATGCGTTGTCGAAATTTCTCTCTGCAATATTATCCAAAATTGTCGGAGACACGGAATATCATGTTAAAAATTCATTCGAATTTTTTAACGATGTCAACAACTTGGTAATTCCTGAAGGTTTTCGACTCATATCTCTCGATGTGGAGTCGATGTATACTAATATTCCGTGCGAGCTTGCCCTTGAATGTGTGGAAAGACGTTGGGAGGAAATTCAACATCATTGTTCCATACCTAAAGATCTTTTTCTCCATATCCTCGAAGTATGCATCTCTTCAACAATTTTTCAATTTGAAGACAAATTTTATCAGCAGAAATGTGGGCTTGCTATGGGTGGTAGCGTATCTGCGGTTTTGGCAGATATTGTGATGGAGGATTTTGAGATAGAAGTGCTTTCTTCAACACAGCACTTAATTTACTTGTATAAGCGCTACGTTCATGATTTGTTTTTGGTGGTTAAGCATTCGGATATTATCCCTATTTTTGAGTTTTTTAATTCAAAAAGTTCCTCCATCCAGTTCAAAGTTGAGCAGGAAATGGATCAGAGCATTAATTTTTTGGACATGACTGTCATGAGGGTAGGTAATTACTTAAAATGCCGTTGGTACCAAAAACCCACAGCTTCGGGCCGTTATTTAAATTATTTGTCCGTTCAACCATCGATCTATAAACGGAACGTTGTTTACAATCTCGCGCAGCGTATCATCAGGCTTACGGATCATCAATACAGGCCTGAAGTGATAAAATTGGGCAAACAGCTCCTAATTGAGAATTGTTACCCCCCCCTCCCTCATTGACAAGATTTTCAGTTTCGTCCTTAAAAAAATTGATAACTTTAACACCAATGTTTTGACACACTCACACAATGCTTTTGATACTTCTCATATAATATCGTTACCTTATGTGCCGTATCTTTCTGAAAATTTGTCAGTTATTCTTAAGTTGTTTGGTTATCGGGTGGTCCATAAGCGATATAATGACCTCGGTTTCTTACTGTCACCTTTAAAATCTAAGACTGATAGCAGCCAAATGTCCTCTGTAATTTATTCAATTAAGTGCAACGATTGTGAATTGAGCTACATCGGGCAAACTAAACAGATACTGAGTAAAAGATTTAATGGACACAAGTATGACCAAAATGAAAAAACTGCTCTTCACCATCATCAAAATTCTCTTGGTCATACTTTTGATTTCCATGGCGCGAAAATTTTAGGTTTCGAGAGGAATGATTTCGCGAGAAATCTCCTTGAAATGATAGAAATCTTGAAACACGAGAGCAGTGTTTGTAATTGCCGCGCAGACGTGTCCAGATTAAGCTCTGCTTATCACCAGTTTTTTCGTCCTGATAGAGCTGGTGATTGATACTATTCTTTGCCTGTGTAGTCTTTTCCTTCAAATGAGAACTTGTTTGTGGTTTGAGCTTTAGTCATGGCCGTTGTTATCGTGATGGCATGACTCTTATTTTATATTTTTTTTGTTTTTTTAATTTTCAATTGATAAAGGAGGTGTTAGCACTCCGAAACGTCTTGATTTTTTAATTTTATTGTTTCGCGGCCTTATTCCCATTTAAGTTTTTATTATTATGCATGTGTTGGGCCGATTTAAGTTCTTTCTTTGTTTATATATATATATATATATATATATATATATATATATTATATATATATATATATATATATATATATATATATATATATATATATATATATATATATATATATATTGATATTTACCTTTAGAGTTACTTAGAACTCTAAAGGTATTCATCATTTATTTTTTGGCCATTTTTTGTGTGTTTTATTACGTATAGTCACTGCGGAGATGGTGCTTTTTTCCCGTTCGGGAGCCGGCGGCTGTTCGTAGAACGCGTTCGCTTCTCTAGCCGTCCGGTTTTATCTTTTTCTCTGGTCTTGCTTTTTTCATCTGAGAGTTGTTCAGCTTCTATGGTAGATGGCGCGGGAGCATTTGCTTCTCGCGTCATGTCAGCAGTGTCGTTTCGACGACTTGCTGTGTGCGAAAAGCATTGAGTAGAGGCAGCTTCGAGTAAGCCCACCTGATGAGTCGTAACAACGACGAAACCGGTCGTGGCGCTCTCGAAACGCTGTCCTCGCTCTTGCATTTCTGTTGCACCTGCCTGAGCTGAACTCTCTCCCCCCTGTGTTTTTTACACGTACTTACATTATTTTTTAATGTTATTTTTTTTCTTTTTTTGGCTTTGTTGTTTCTCCAAACTTTAGAGTCTGACCAACTCTAAAGGTATTCATCATTTATTTTTTGGCCATTTTTTGTGTGTTTTTATTATATATATATATATATATATATATATATATATATATATATATATATATATATATATATATATATATATATATATATATATATATATATATATATATAATATATATATATATATTATATATATATATATATATAATACTTTATTTTCCTACATGAATAAGTGCTGCAAATATTTCTCTTCTGAGCTAGAGCCCTCCAAAGTTTTGAAAACAAAAAACAAAAAACAAACACAAAAAAACACCGCCTGTGACTCATCTCCTTATAGATACATCTGATCTAAATTTATATTTTTCATCATTTCTCACCAAATAAGCTCAATTGGACAGCACTTGTTACAAAAGAACCGAGTGACATTTTTGATAAAATTGAGTTATTGATTGATAGACCTAGCATTACTGGATATCGAAGCATCACGTGCTTCTTCTAATAACAACTATTTCCCGTCTAAATTCCACGTAAAAGTGAGCTGGTGAGCCTCATTTGAGTCATTGTCCATATGATGAAATAAAATGAGAACTTGGTTCCATTTTCTTAAACCTTAATCCGAGTCTCGTAAGGAACCAACTCCGACTTGGTTCCTTTTATAGAATTGGGAACTAACTTAAGTCCGGATTAACGGATTTTAAAATATCAACAGTGTAAACCAACTCTGCCGTTTGGTTTCTCTTAGAGATTAGGTTTTCGTGATTATGCCACACAAAAGAAGAAAGGAACCAAGTCACTATAAACGGTAAAAATTAAGTACTTTTCCTATACTCTGTTCGGGATAAGAAGTCCGATGGGAAGTAAGGTAAAAACGCACAACGTTGCAACGCAGCGGTTTCTCGGCTGTCGATTCTTCCCCGCTACGTCCATCACAGAGCTAATTGAAACGTCCCCTCTGCTCTTCCCGGGCACCGCCAATGTTATTTTAAATGGGAAAACAGACTTACGAGCAGGCCTGTCATTTTGGTGGGCTTTTAATCGTTGATAGGCGCAAGGCTCATCAAAACGTCCCCTTTGCTCTTCCCGGGCACCTTCAATGTTATTTTAAATGGAAAAAACAGACTTACGAGCAAGCCTGTCGTTTTGGTGGGCTTTTAATCGTTGATAGGAGCAATGACCAAGACCTGTTTAATGTGACGTCATGAAAAAAATTGGTTCCAAAAAAAGGCTCCGTTTCACTCGCTCTCGTGGGTTTTCCCATATGAAACACGATCCAAATTTTCAAATACAAGTGCTAGTAAACAACATGTTCTTTGCTCCAGTTGTGTTTATCACACCATTGAGTTCCACGTCCCTTATAAAAATTTCCGATTGTTTCAATGAATTTTCCGATAGGATATATATTCCCGCGCTTTATTTCCCATAGAAATAATCGAAATTCCATTGAGACAATCGGAATTTGTGTAGATTCAAGCGCGCTGACTATAGCAACGATAGGTCTCAGGATTGAAATAAGGCGAAACATATCTATGGTTCTATTCTTACAGTTTTAACAGCCACCTTTTTCTCAGTGATAAAATATTAATGCACAATCACAGTTATATCGAAGAAAGTCCTATGTTTTGTCCTTGTCACACTCACAGTTTCTTATGAGCACAAAATTCTAGGATATAGTCACATCACGACATGTGTTATACCTCGAACAATAGCTTCGATACGAAGAGAAGTTAGAATGATTGAGTGTCTTGGCGGTGATACTCCCATAAGAGACCGTGAGTAGGACGAGGACAAAACGTAGAACATCTTTCGGTATAACTGTGATTGTAAATTCGCTTGTGATCTTTTAGGAATTATGTTAGAGTGAAAAGATACTTTAAGGTGCGTGGAATCTAATGGTGCAATAACATTTGAGAAAACTGTTCTTCAACTAGCATGAATTTGCGTTCGAAAATTTGGATCTGATTTCTTATAGGTAAATCAACGAGAGTGAGCGAGATAGAGCATTTGTTTGGAACCAATTTTGATCGTGACGACATCACTACACAGGTCTATTTAAGGATATGAATGAGCCCCTCTCTTTTCTATACCCCTCCCGCTCTTCATCTATACCTCGTCACTTCTTTTCGATACCCTCGTCAAACAGATTTTGACTTTTTTATATGAGTCCTCAGACCCTGCGAGTCCCGAGACACAAAACCTCTCTAACACCCTCTCTCTCCCACACATTCACAAATCTCTCCGCTTAATGAACCGTGAAGAAATCTCGTGACCGGTGGAGCCCAAAGCCGAGGGGCAAAGAGGGTTTCTGTGAAGGATTTTTCCACCCCCCTCCTGCCTTGGAATTTTGACTCATAGGTTGGCACAAATGACTTAGGTTGCTGGACCTGTATAGAAATCCTGTTCAAAGGAATTCGACTTTGACGCTTAATAACTTAATGAAATTAACAGGAATACCAAAACTTTTACAATTTTAAGAAAATAGAAAAATACACCTCCTGGATTTCAGCGATAACTTAACGATTAATGAAACCAGTTTCAAGAAAATACGTTTTTAATTTTTCAAACCTTTCCCGCCAAGGTTTTGCCATAAGCAAAGCATGCAACCTATATATATTAGATATGAAAATGAAAACAAGAAGCGTATCGTATATATACGGCACGCTTAAAAAAAAAAAAAAAAAAAAAAAACAGAGGTCTCTAGCTATATCATAGAATAAAAGTAGTTCAAACTTTTGCGTCCAAAAATGTTGGAAAATTGCAACACTTCGAAAAATTGAAAAACAAAAACCAAAACCAATTCAAAAATACATAATTTTTTTATAATTTATTTTTTTAAATATATTTATTCGATTTCGGTTGACAAAACCAAATATATGGTCGTGTTCTGGAGCTTTCAGGCTACAAAATAAGTGAAAAAAAAATCCAAAAAATTGAGTAAATTGGATATTTCAATGTGGGGTACCCCCTTAAGTCATTACAAGATTTTTTCTAAACAAATGCACGGAAAAAAAAAGATTAGTGAAAATAACCATACGGATACCTGATTTTGGCACCTGCTAGATGTTATGGTAAACTTGACCAGAAGTATGGTACATTTCCCGATACTTTGAGTAAATTCGACATGCAATCAGGTAACATCACCTAGTACTTAGTGAAAACATAGTATACTTCTGGTTAACATTACCATAACATATAGCAGGTGCCAAAATCAGGTATCCGTGTGGTTATTTTCATCGTAGTTTTTTTTTCTGTGTGCATATGAAACTTGAAGATTCCTCAAGATCACGCAAACATTTCGCATTCCAAGCACCAGAATGCAGGCTCACTGAGATTGGTCTCGGCCGAAGTTCAGTTAAAGCATGACCAGATCTATCAGATACACATACATGAATACTAAACCCATGTTATTCGGGTAGCGAACACTCTTCATTACAGCATTAATTTATGTTTCGTTCCATCCAGCATAAACTTATTCTTTGTTTTCAACAAGGCGAGTCGTTCAAATCATAACTGGGTCAAAATTCCGAAACGGGCCAAATGGTGTCCCAACAAGATAAGATTCTTAAAAAAGATCAAATAAGTTCGATGTTTCGATTTTTAAGTCGAAGGAACTTAGTTTTATGAGAAGCAATAGTAATAATTGCTTTTAAAGTTATTTAAATACTAATTCTAATTGTTTTATGGTTCAAAATGTCCGTCGGTTACGCGTCCCCCACACGAGTTTTTGGTATTTAACCTAAGTTTTTGACCATATTTTGAGGCTGCAATGAATTTTGAAGATAACGGAAATGCTCAAAAAACTCCGTAGAACACGTGTAAACTATCGTTTTTTTACGAAATTATTTTTCTTCATGCCATAAATTGTGAAAAATGGTTGTCCCCCGGTTCCAAAATGTCCGTCGGTTACGCACGGATTTCACTGTTTTATAACATCTTAAAAGCTTATTTAAAAGTAAAACTGGGTAACTTACGATTTTCTCAACCACGCTCCAACGTTCTAAACAGGAATTATCAACATCTGTGCAAATGGATTTTATTTGGAAACGATTTTCACCAACAAATCCGATCTCGTGATTTGCCTATGGTCCTAGTCAGCGGCACTTAAATATACGAAAAAGATATCTAATACAGTAAAGTTCCGCCCTGTAATTTTTAATTCAATTCAACTACCGTAATTTGCTTTAAAAATCAACATCAGATATTATTGTAACAAGTAATATTGTTTTTATTAAGTACTTTTGAAATTGTCGGTTACGTAACCGACAGCGTAACCGACAATCGACCAGTTATTTTCCATTAGTTCATCATGCGTTTCCGGCTGTTTCGCGCGGTACATGAGAAATACCAAAAATTCAGCGGAACCCTTCGGTAAAAAATCTTTTCTAGTAGTACTGAAGGTGAAAAAGTACTCATTGGGTTTCAATTTTGACTTGAAATTTTCACGGAGCATGCATGCTCAATTGGCCCGATTTGACATTATGACCCAACTATGTTGGTTGTATTTATTGGTGCTCATCTCCGCAATGGAGCTGTTGCAAACTTTTGCTACAGGCTTATTAATAGATGATTTTAGGGTAAAACGCTGTAAAAATAACAATTAGCGCACTAAAAAATCACTAAATCCACTCCTAGACTCACAAAATGCTTTTAAACGCGAGACCATAATGGCGGCCGGGGCCACGGTTTACATTGAGGTTCCCTATCTTCAATCAGCGCCATCTACACGAAGTGTGATCGCAACACCACACAATAAGAAGAAGAAGCATACAATTTCCATAAGATTTGGGCGGCCTCGGCCGCCATTACGGTCTCGCGTTTAAAATCATTTTGTGAGTTTAGGAGTGGACTTCGTGATTTTTTTGTGCGCTAATCGTTATTTTTACAGGGTTTTACCCCATAATCAACTATTAATAAGCCTGTAGCAAAAGTTTGCAACAGCTCCAATATTCTCATGCAAATGAAAACTCAAATTTATGAGTTTAGGAGTGGACTTCGTAAGGTTTTAGTGCTCCTTATCGTTACTTTTGGAGGTTTTCACGTCTGATTTGACCGTTAATTCGGTTACTGAACTTGTGTCATTCATAAACAGCCTAGATTCATCTTGTTTATACTAAAGAAAAGTTTGCTGTTTTATCTATGTCTATTGTGGTGCGTATTTGCTCTGCCCTCCAAATTTTCTCAGATTCACATTTCAAGCGCAATTCAAGCCGACTCTCAAAATCTATTTGGGAATATTTTTGCACCTTTTGTCTCACTAGAATAGAAATTTACAGTTTTTGGCCGTTTCCCACCGCTTAAAACTGATTTGAATGATTTTTTTTTTTTTTTTTTTTTTTTTTTTTTTTTTTTTTTTTTTTTTTTTTTTATAAAAATAATCTGAGAATTTCACACTACTTTAGCCGTAGAAGGGTTAAATTCTAATTCAGCACAAAGGTATACTGGAGAGAGATCCTAAGAGCAAATTATCTGTTTTCATCGTTGTTATTAACGCTTTGTTTACTTTTCGCGTGAAATATAATAGGTTAATCTTTGAAAGGT
Source organism: Trialeurodes vaporariorum (assembly GCA_011764245.1). Lineage (NCBI taxonomy): Eukaryota > Metazoa > Arthropoda > Insecta > Hemiptera > Aleyrodidae > Trialeurodes > Trialeurodes vaporariorum. Next base: position 66,896,357 of record VMOF01000001.1, read on the forward strand.
AACGTTAAGACAATATATGCACTGGCACTCCCTTCACAAGAAATGATCTCTGCCTCGAAGGGTTTTGACCCGTGTGGCTAAACTTCAATTCAATTTGTGGACTTCTGAGTGATATCATCAGTGATGTAAAACCGACGAAAATGCTTTAGATTAACAACACGATCCACCAATCACCATGGTTGCTAGATTGTTGCCGTTCTGTTGAATGTAGCAATCTTGAAGCAGTATAAGAAAGATCATCAAATTTTCGCGTTTGAAAAAAAAACCTTAACCCAACTACCATTGGGCTGATCTTTTACTTCCTTGTTAAACCGTCAGAAAGAACTTTCAATGAGTGAGGCTATTGGTCGAGGACTTCACCGTTACTATGGTAACGATGATTAACATTCCTGTTCCCGGTAGTTTTATAAAGGCTACTCGAGGATAATCTTAATTATTATACTACCGGTAAGGGGAACTAACGGCCAATTTAACTATGGTTACCATGGCAACGGAGAAATCCTACAATGTTCGACTAATAGCTTCATAGACAGTCTTAACTATCGCTGTAACTTAAAAGTAACCGATCGGTACAGCAATGATCGATTTATAAAAGAAGTCAACACCAGCTCGATCAAATTCAAAGGGCAACCGCTTTTCCAGTGCGCCCCTGCATCAAATTGAAGGCGCGATTTTGAAGAAGAAAAAAAAAACATGCGCTTTGCAATATTGTTAATGATATGAGATTCACTTTTCTTTGAATAAGGGATTGAAAGAAAGTGAGGCAGGCCGAATGACGACTACGGGTATACTGGGGTGTGGTATTCCGATAGAGTTAAAAGTTGAACAATCTTGAATAGGTTTAAACTTTAAATTCACGGAATGCGACGTTTGTAATATTTTGGATGCTACTTACCTAGTGGAGACTTTACTACTTACTTGTTCACATCAATTTAAATGGAAATTATGAGCCTCTTATTTCTTTGTGGCGTAGCCAGCAATTTTTCGAGGGGGCAAGGTTATAGATTATACTGGTATGCTCATCTAATTTTGCGCCACTGAATCTGTGGCGCAAAGTATGATGAGTAGGGTACGTCGAAAACAGGCGATTTTCGATATCGCCATCGGCTTGGTGCGGAAAATGTTCTACTCATCAATAGAAACAAAGTCCTCTTCACCGATTTCAAAAAAAGTTTTGGTTTTGGCCTCTTCTTTTGCCTTGAAAATCGTCAAAAATCGTCAAAAATCGAAAAAATTGACGAAAAATGCCGAAAACTAAGCAACCCGCACTACATGTAAATTGGTTGAAATTTTTCACCAATATAGCCAAAAAGTTCATTTTAGGACTTTTTTTTAACCACAGAACAATAGTATTTAACTAGCTTTTACTCCCTAACACTCTACAGCTATTTTGTGAAACACTAAAAAAGCGCAGTAAAACAAGCCTGAGGTCCGGATATTACGCATATGCATAAGACGATCTGACGCTGCTATACATCTTAGTTTTGGTTTCGGTTTTGAAGCAAAAACTAAACTAAGAGCCTTTAATGAAATAAATTACGTGGGTGGAAACGTTGTTTATACTATTGTGTCTCGGTACGGTGGTGTGGTATGAGGAGCGAGGGGGAGAAAGGTACACACACAGTTACAAGTAAAGTTAGACATACGGACAGTCGCACCAGTGGCGTAGCGTGCAATTTGGCAACGTTGCAGTTCGTCCATTTAAACCCATGAAAAGGATCGAAGAATTGGGTATTCGGTGAACACTTTTGCATTCGACCTTTTATATTGGTTTAAATGGTCAACATACAACGATGCCAAATTGCACGCTATGATCGAGCCACTGAGTCGTATAGGTCTCACCATTTAGATTTCCGTTTTAATAAGAGCCCATGGTAGACATTTCTCATTCTCTAATAGAAACTTCTGAGTGGAATATATGTATAATACTTGCATAACGTGGTTGGTCAGTCGAGAAAATCTGATTTAGGAGATTCAGCGGAAAGAAAGTGAAAATATGCCGCGCGCTCATTGAGTCGCATCATAAGCGTCGGTAGACGCAGACGGCAAGTCAGGTAACCCCACCCTACTACCACCCTCTCTACGACCTGACAAGTCTGCGCTGCGTAAACGCTTATAATTACAGAAATTATTTCATTCCCCCAAACCGTGCCTTGATATGATCCTGTAGCGAAAAAACTACGAAACCAAACTCATCAAACTTGGTCTTATTTTAACCAGCGTGTTCTGTGCTCGTGCCTTTTTTTTGTTTGAACGCAATCCGTCTAATATTTATTGAGAAATGATAAAAAAACTGAATTTCTTATTATAACGGCTATTTCAAACTACGCGGTAACTCTACTCTCATTGGCTACTGCCTTTTAGTATTTGAGATCGCCGCGAGAATCGACGCTTCATCGTCAGTCAACAACAACTGCACATCATTTCAAAACAAAAACATTTCTCCCTGCTTTGACACTTTGAAATAAACTCGTTACAAATACATGAGTGATTGATACAAGTGATTATTGTTTCAATTGCAACGGAGGCCGTGAATTACGAAATTTGTCCTCCTCAGTTCTTCTTTTTAAATAAATGTACCAAACATCTTTTCTAGTTATTTCTTTTGTGTGCTTCTAATTTGCTGTATGCACGCGTATAGTAAAGGTTGGTTTGCTCTCACAGTTAGGTACTTTTGCATATTCATTTACTTAATAACTATTCTAGCTCTGAAGCTGAAAGTATTCGAATTTGGGCATAACCGCGGAGCTTCATTTTCCACTTCATTGCTTGCAAATGCAACAGCTGAGTACCGTAATACTGTTGATCACTGGAGGGAGAGTAGTTTCTGATGTGTTTACAGTACCTTTGTGATTTTAGCACAGAATTATACAATGTATTATTCTGTGATTTTAGTATAATTATTCATAAGCAAGTAGTGACAAAAGTTCTTTGCTGTGTACTTGTAGAGTTTAAACTGATATGTTTATTTGATGAGAACTGGTAGTGACAGTACCTTATTTCCCTGAAGTTACAGAATTGAGCTATAGCGGATCTGCCAGCGGCAGAGTAGCCAGTGGCGGATCGCCCAGAGGCGGACCGGCCAGTGGCGGATCGGCCAGCGGCGGACCGGCCAGTGGCGGATCGGCCAGCGGCGGCCTAGCCAGTGGCGGATCGGCCAGCGGCGGATTACCCAGTGGCGGATCGGCCACCGGCGGACTACCCAGTGGCGGATCGGCCACCGGCGGACTACCCAGTGGCGGATTGGATCGGCCAGCGGCGGCCTAGCCAGTGGCGGATCGGCCACCGGCGGATCGGCCAGCGGCGGATCGGCCAGCGGCGGCCTAGCCAGTGGCGGATCGGCCAGCGGCGGATTACCCAGTGGCGGATCGGCCACCGGCGGACTACCCAGTGGCGGATCGGCCAGCGGCGGACCGGCCAGTGGCGGATTACCCATTGCCGGATCGGCCAGTGGCGAATCGCCCAGAGGCGGACCGGCCAGCGGCGGACTACCCAGTAGCGGATCGGCCAGCGGCGGATAGGCCAGCGGCGAACCAGCCAGTGGCGAATTGGCCAGCGGCGGACTAGCCAGTGGCGGATTGGCCAGCGGCGGACCGGCAAGCGGCGGACCGGCCTGCGGCGGACCGGCCAGCGGCGGACCGGCCTGCGGCGGACCGGCCTGCGGCGGACCGGCCAGTGGCGGACTACCCAGTGGCGGATCGGCCAGCGGCGGCCTAGCCAGTGGCGAATCGGCCAGTGGCGGACCGGCCAGCGGCGGATTACCCATTGGCGGATCGGCCAGTGGCGAATCGCCCAGAGGCGGACCGGCCAGTGGCGGATCGGCCAGAGGCGGACCGGCCAGTGGCGAATCGCCCAGTGGCGGATCGGCCACCGGCGGACTACCCAGTGGCGGATCGGCCAGCGGCGGACCGGCCAGTGGCGGATTGGCCAGCGGCGGCCTAGCCAGTGGCGGATCGGCCGCCGGCGGACTACCCAGTGGCGGATCGGCCAGCGGCGGACCGGCCAGTGGCGGATCGGCCAGCGGCGGACTGGCGAGAGGTGGATCGGCCATCGGCGGACTACCCAGTGGCGGATCGGCCAGGGGCGGATTACCCATTGGCGGATCGGCCAGTGGCGAATCGCCCAGAGGCGGACCGGCCAGCGGCGGACTACCCAGTAGCGGATCGGCCAGCGGCGGATCGGCCAGCGGCGAACCAGCCAGTGGCGAATTGGCCAGCGGCGGACTAGCCTGTGGCGGATCGGCCAGCGGCGAACCAGCCAGTGGCGGATTGGCCAGCGGCGGACCGGCCAACGGCGGACCGGCCTGCGGCGGACCGGCCAGTGGCGGATCGGCCACCGGCGGACCGGCCAGCGGCGAACCAGCCAGTGGCGAATTGGCCAGCGGCGGACTAGCCTGTGGCGGATCGGCCAGCGGCGAACCAGCAGTGCGGATTGCCAGCGGCGGACCGGCCAGCGGCGGACCGGCCAGCGGCGGACCGGCCAGCGGCGGACCGGCCAGTGGCGGACCGGCCTGCGGCGGACCGGCCAGTGGCGGATCGGCCACCGGCGGACCGGCGAGAGGTGGATCGGCCATCGGCGGACTACCCATTGGCGGATCGGCCAGTGGCGAATCGCCCAGAGGCGGACCGGCCAGCGGCGGACCGGTTAGTGGCGGATTGGCCAGCGGCGGCCTAGCCAGTGGCGGATCGGCCAGCGGCGGACCGGCCAGTGGCGGATCGGCCAGCAGCGGACCGGCGAGAGGCGGACCGGCCAGCGGCGGACCGGCCAGCGGCGGACCGGCCAGTGGCGGATCGGCCACCGGCGGACTACCCAGTAGCGGATCGGCCAGCGGGGGATCGGCCAGCGGCGAACCAGCCAGTGGCGAATTGGCCAGCGGCGGACTAGCCTGTGGCGGATCGGCCAGCGGCGAACCAGCCAGTGGCGGATTGGCCAGAGGCGGACCGGCCAGTGGCGGACCGGCCAGTGGCGGACCGGCCTGCGGCGGATCGGCCAGTGGCGGATCGGCCACCGGCGGACTACCCAGTGGCGGATCGGCCAGCGGCGGACCGGCCAGTGGCGGATTGGCCAGCGGCGGCCTAGCCAGTGGCGGATCGGCCGCCGGCGGACTACCCAGTGGCGTATCGGCCAGCGGCGGACCGGCCAGTGGCGGATCGGCCAGCGGCGGACCGGCGAGAGGTGGATCGGCCATCGGCGGACTACCCAGTGGCGGATTGGCCAGTGGCGGATCGGCCAGCGGCGGACCGGCCAGTGGCGGATCGGCCAGTGGCGAACCAGCCAGTGGCGAATTGGCCAGCGGCGGACTAGCCAGTGGCGGATCGGCCAGCGGCGAACCAGCCAGTGGCGGATTGGCCAGCGGTGGACCGGCCAGCGGCGAGACGGCCAGTGGAAACGGAACTGTAGGTTAGCATATGGATCAGGGAAAAGAAAGGGAAATGAGACTGTTGTCCCTATCGTAAAATGAGCACTCGAGAGTCTATGTGAATGTTGTCCGGAAACTATTCATAACTGCTGGCTAGTCAGCTGATGGATAACAACTGTAGCTTTTATTTGTGGAATGAGAAACTGGAATTTTACAAGCTAAAACCAGAGTATATCCCATCAAAAACCTTTCCAGGTGCAAGCAGACGGCATCAGGTAATTATGTCTGTCACAAAAAGCCGTTCCAATGCATCCACTCAAAGATATGATATGATGGGAACGGCAAGTCTCCTCCAAAAGGGCATCCAGCAGGGCAAATGTTAATCATTTTCAAAATCAACACTATCCATCTGCGGCGAATTTAGTGAAGGAAAAACTTTGAGGGATGTATTTCTTTATTTTTTATTTTCAAACGCAAAAACTTGCCGCCGTTCATCGCCTTAAAAAAGAAAAATATTAATTATTATTATTTTTTTTTTCTTTTAAGGCGATGAACGGCGGCAAGTTTTTGCGTTTGAAAATAAAAAATAAAGAAATACATCCCTCAAAGTTTTTCCTTCACTAAATTCGCCGCAGATGGATAGTGTTGATTTTGAAAAATGATTAACATTTGCCCTGCTGGATGCCCTTTTGGAGGAGACTTGCCGTTCCCATCATATCATATCTTTGAGTGGATGCATTGGAACGGCTTTTTGTGACAGACATAATTACCTGATGCCGTCTGCTTGCACCTGGAAAGGTTTTTGATGGGATAACAGAGTACTGAAGTAATAGCGAGTTACAATGTGTAGGAATGATTTAGTTCATTTTTGTAATTTCAAACCAAGATTAGCTGTCACTTTAGGAAGGACGAAAATTTTTCAGTTAAAACGCATAGTAATTCTATCAACACGTTTGTTTATAATTCACGTTGGGACGAAACGGTCACGTACTCTCTTTAGTACCTACCATTTGGTCCCAACATTTTTCGGTCCCTGATATATGTGCTATTTTGCGGTAAACAGCTCAGTTTATGAACAAAAAGTTTGAAACGAGTGACATTTTACCAGTGGCTTAGCCAGGAATTTTTCTAGGAGGGGGTCCGAGGTCCAAAAATTGTCAGGGAGGGGGGGGGGTCCAAAGATACTAATTTTGTAAAATTTGTCTGAAAACGCTAAAAATGACCTTTTTTTAAGAAAAATTTTGGTGTCAAGGAGGACCCTCCCCCCTTGCCTACGCCCCTACATTTTACACAAAAGACGATAGGCAAGGATGTGAGTGTGTCTTTCAACAGTCAGTCGTGCGGATATAAGAGTCTAAGAAGATCACCACGCTGGTTCTATGTAAGATTGTAAATATTTTGGTATCGATACCTCAACCATAAAGTATCGATACTTATTGTCAGTTGTTGCTGCACGTCAGTTGGCAAACGCGATATCACCTCGTATTTATACATAACTTATAAGTTACGCTAATTCACCTACTTATCACTATAAAACACAGTTTTCCATTTTAAAGGGCTGAATTTTTCGTTAATTTCACTTTTCAGTTTCTTAGATATCTGTTAATTTAACTTTTTAGTTACCTATTTATTGATTCCGGGCCGAAAGATCAATACCGGTACCTATTGATACGAATATTTGAACCACAGTGTCAATAACAACGATGGTATCGATAACCCAAACGTGTTAATGGGCTCTTATTAAAACGGAAATCTAAATGGTGAGACCTATACGACTCAGTGGCTCGATCATAGCGTGCAATTTGGCATCGTTGTATGTTGACCATTTAAACCAATATAAAAGGTCGAATGCAAAAGTGTTCACCGAATACCCAATTCTTCGATCCTTTTCATGGGTTTAAATGGACGAACTGCAACGTTGCCAAATTGCACGCTACGCCACTGGTGCGACTGTCCGTATGTCTAACTTTACTTGTAACTGTGTGTGTACCTTTCTCCCCCTCGCTCCTCATACCACACCACCGTACCGAGGCACAATAGTATAAACAACGTTTCCACCCACGTAATTTATTTCATTAAAGGCTCTTAGTTTAGTTTTTGCTTCAAAACCGAAACCAAAACTAAGATGTATAGCAGCGTCAGATCGTCTTATGCATATGCGTAATATCCGGACCTCAGGCTTGTTTTACTGCGCTTTTTTAGTGTTTCACAAAATAGCTGTAGAGTGTTAGGGAGTAAAAGCTAGTTAAATACTATTGTTCTGTGGTTAAAAAAAAGTCCTAAAATGAACTTTTTGGCTATATTGGTGAAAAATTTCAACCAATTTACATGTAGTGCGGGTTGCTTAGTTTTCGGCATTTTTCGTCAATTTTTTCGATTTTTGACGATTTTTGACGATTTTCAAGGCAAAAGAAGAGGCCAAAACCAAACCTTTTTTGGAAATCGGTGAAGAGGACTTTGTTTCTATTGATGAGTAGAACATTTTCCGCACCAAGCCGATGGCGATATCGAAAATCGCCTGTTTTCGACGTACCCTAATGATGAGCATACTTGTATAATCTATGAACGGGGGGGGGGGGGTCCAAAATTTGTCAAAATCTCTTAAAGTACGCTAGCCCTTCATTTTAAGAAAATGTCTATATCAACGACACCTCTCCCTCCCCCGGGGCTCGTCAATAGACTCTTTGCTCACAATCTAGAAGCTATGTGGTCCGTAAATACATAAATCATGACACCAGTCCGATGATTGATTTCATCCCTCATTTCAAAAGTTTCGATATTTACAAGGAAAATTAAATCAATTCGCTTCGTCATGCTGTAATTAGCAAAACATTTATAAAACGAGTTGATCCTTTCAAAACCTTGAAATGAAAAGGGGGAGTAAGCCGACCAAGAGTAGGACACGCTATAAAGCAGATCCTAAGACAATATACGTAAGGGCTACAGTAAACAAAACGAGGGTTGCAGGTAACGATCGAAAACATGGTACAGTGTGGATGCGCTGGGAGAGAAATTTCCTCTATGAAGAATACACAGATTGAAAGCGAGATAATATTTAGATAATATTTGTTAAAACGGTGCCATGTTTGGCACAAAAATTGGACATTTTCCATTTAACCACTCGGGAAATTTCTTAATACCCAAACCTGCAGGAAGCACCGCAATTTGCATATTCCACAATTATAGGGCATCATGCATCAGATCTGTCATTTTTCTAATAAAAGGTTCGGCTCATTGCAAATAATAAGCAGTAGAAATGGACTTGGGTGTATCGCAGCGTGTTCAGGCTGATTCCAAAATTTTCATCTTATTTGGGATGTTCCCAAAACGAAGTGAGCCAATTGCTATTCAACCTGACATCGGAATTCGTCCGCAGCATATGTATTTTGACGCATTCTGAATATCACAGACAGCTTTCATTTTAATTACGTCTCATTTCCTCAAATATTCCTCAAAGCGAGGAAAAAATATAATAATACCTATAGATTCATTTTTCTTATTTCCCAATTATATAAAAACGATTTAAGTGTTTGTTAACTATGTTGATGTTGCGTCTTCATAGTATTCAAATCTCCCGCGCTGCGCAACATTCAATCCGCGAGTATAGGATGACCGACAAAAGCAGAAAACGTATACTCTTTGCAGAAAACATTTGGTTGTTTTCTGCTTACCTTCTAAGAGCAGCCCAATATGTTTTCTGCAAAGAGTATACGTTTTTTGCTTTAGTCGGCCATCTTGCCTGCAGTGATTTTGAACTGCGCGCCGCTGACTTTGTGGCGCGAAGTCAGACGAGCATACCTCTTTAATCTTTTACCTTGGTTTCAGTCTTCATTCCGGGTAATGGCTATCCATCGATGAAAACTCTTGCGAGGTAAAGTTTCATAGGGTGCCTTCAACGTATCGTATAGGCAATTCCAACTCCCCCGAGTACGAACAGTTAACTACCTACCCTACATAAACGGATTAGTGGCGTTGTTTTGAACTAATCTGGTCTTTAATTGAAGGGTTAATATTCAATTGCATTACAACGACCCGTCTGCTCGGCCGTTGTTGTTACATGAAGACTTTCGGTGAAGTTAAATTCCCGTCAACTCGATTTCGACCCTCGCTCGATCAATCGATGATCTGACACACTGGCGAAATGAAATTCCGCCGAAGAACACATTTCTGTCTTTTGAGTCCGGTTTGGTTTGGCCGTTCCTGACAATTAATTTATTTCTTCCCTTACCGCGATGTATTTTCGCATAATTCTTCTTCTTCCGCCCTTTATTATCCCTAGTCTGCCTGACCATTCGAACTTACACGAATGCCTGACATGGGCCTCCGAGGCCCACCTTTAAAATACATTGGTTTCACTACTTTTGCCGCATCTTTTCTAGTTCCGCTCCATATCCATCGATTTTTATCATCCAAAATTATTTTGACCCCTTCAGTATACCACCCTAACCTTACCCTCTCAGCATTTTGACCCAAAACCCTCCCTTTCCCCCTCCCCACCCCCTCCAACCAGAATATCGTAGAAGTGGAGAAATTGTCTGAATAGTCAATAATGTTTATTTCTTTTTCATGGAGAGCTCTCTTGCTATAGAAGGTTCCCCCTCGAATTTTTGGCCGGGGGTGTATCTACAGGGTCGGAGGGGCTCCCTACTTCATCCCTTCCTCCCTCATCCCCTCCCCCTCCCCCACCCCCTCCCCCCAATACCTACACCAAATTTAATTTGTTTTTTTATGAAAGTGCGTGGTGTTAGTAACCATTGACCCTTGAACCCCTAAATAAAAAAAATTTGGATGAGCCCTCCCCCCAACGACCCCCCAACGACCCCTCCCCCTCCCCCCCCCCCCCCCAAGACGAACACATTTTTTTTTTTTTTTTTTTTTTTTTTTTTTTTTTTTTTTTTTTTTTTTTTTTTAATATAACCACTTATAATATTCGTAACGGTTGAGCCCTCACCCTCCCAACCATCCACCGTCCCTTACCACCCCCACCCCAACCCCCTCCCCTCCACACCCACCCCCCTCCCTCTTCACCCGCGATTCACACCAACTTTTTTTGTTTTTTATGAATTTGTGTAATATTCATAACGATTGAGCAATGACTGAGGGTTGAGCCCTCAATGCCCTTCAACCTCCCAACCCTCCACCACCACCCCCCCCCCCCCCCCCACCACCTCCCCCTCCCATCATCCTTCCACCCACCTTCTTTCCCACCACCATGATATTTCAGGTATTGACAATGTTACCGAGCTAGGTTGTTATCAGTGGTATTTATCACAGAATAGAATACTACAAAGAAACTGAGTAAATAAACAAGTATCGATGTGAATGCTGTGATATTATTGTTTATGTAACCTAAAAATATACCGAGTCTAAACAGGCAATACTGCCAACTGTATAGTTTCATGAATAACAGCCATTATTGCCAACTGCAGTTTCATGACAACCAACATTACACTGCCTGGGCCTCCGAGGCCCATGTCAGGCATTTTAGGGGTAGCGATGAATAAATAATTACTACGGCCATAGTTTTTTTTTTTTTTTTTTCACGAAATTTTGGGAGCATGCTCCTGAAGAGTTTTGTAGAGCTATTTGTGAAGCTCAAGTTTCTAGGAGCATTTCCGGAGAAATGGCGCGATAAAATGTCACGCGGTGGGCCTCGGAGGCCCATGTCAGGCAGACTAGGGTTAACTTACGAACGTATTTTGTTTTCGTTTCTCATCGATATATCGATCTGTAAATCACCCGCGAGCGAGGCCGCGACCGTTCATTCTATAGTTTTTCCTTCTCGCGTTTTCTATTGATTGATTCGCCCTACATCGACCGATCTATCGATTTCTCTTTTCCTCTTTTCCATTTACTGTTTCGACATACAATGTGTCCAATCCATATGTATATTATACATATATGGATATTATATATATATATATTTTTTATATTATATATCTATTATTTATATATATAATATATATATTTATATATATTATTTTTTTTTTTTTATAATATATATTTTTTTTTATTATTATATATTTTTCCATATATGGATTCTTTTTTTTCACGTTTCCCCAAAATTTTCTTCTCCAGTTGGCTGCTATTGGGATCAATCCCAGGGATGACCTTTCCTCTTTAATAATTTAATAGTTTACTGTTCTCGTTCACGGTTTCTTTCTCATAATACGTCCCAACTTTACTCTTCATTTTCCTCGCTTTTCTTCTTTCTTTGTATGGTCCTCCACTTAGTCCACTCGCTAAATACTAAAACAGTTGACTCATTTTTCAAATTGCATGTTACTAAAGTTTAATGTCTTATTTTAACAAATCTTTTGAAAACTAATCATAAAAAAAACTTCGTTTTTTGATAGGCACGGGTAAAATTGAATCTATTATAGAAATGGATAAAAAAGCTCACACAAATGATACATCTGAATGATTCGATACCAAAAAAAATATACGGGCGTCTGTTGGAGACATTTCTGACACTGAGTTTGAGATGGGAGCTGTAGCTGAGGCTTTTAGTTGCGCATCTGTTTGCGACGGAGCTGTGGAATTGAGTGAGTGCTTAAAGGTACACAACTTTGAATTGCATTTGCTTCTGAAACTACGCCCAACTTTTGTGCCTTGAATGATTTAAAGGTGCCTGCAACTGTATTGTGCTTTTGGGCTCGCTGCAAAAGCCTTTTGCACATCCGCAGGCCACCCTTATACTCTACTTGCGAATAGGTCTAAGACAAATAATAATTAATTAATCACATATTTATTGAATCTTTTCTTGAATTTGTTTGCCTCTTCTCTTTTCTCTTTCTCTCTATTTTTGACTGGCTTCCTCTATCTCTCTTCTCTCTCCCTCTCTTTGGCTCTCTTTCTCTCTCTCTCTCTGTATTTTTGCCTGTAATTTATTCATCATCTAATCAAGCTTTTGAAGTTCTCCCCGGCAAGTCCCTTTATTTATTCTCCTCACGTTTGTGCTTGCAATATCCACCCTCACTCGTTCCGATCCCCCCTTCCCCTTCCCCTTCCCCAACCCCCTGTACCCACCCTCTTCCCCCTTTCATGTCTATGTCACTCCCCGCATATTCTCGAAATTGTTAATGTAACTGCTTTATTTATGCCCCACGCACCTCCTCTGAGTATAATTAAAACGCCTTAACTTTTAAAATTAAAAAACTTCAGGTTTCGATACTCGGCTATTTTAATACCTTTTATCTTAAATTTAATTTTTTAGTTTCTATTTTATATGTTTATACCAACAGAATCTCACAAAGTTTCGTGAGACAGAGAAGGTCATGCCTCATTATTCTTCGCTTCTCCTTACATAGTTTCAAGAAAAGCTTTGAGACAAATCTGTTTTACATTCACGTAACAGAGTTGAGTTTCATCATAAAATTGCACCCAGAGGAATAAAAACAAACTTATACAAGACGGAGATCTTGGAGCGCACGGTTTACGTGCATTTTATGAACAGCGCATGATTTAAGAGTCCATACATTCAATTAGAGTATGATCCGAGTCAAATTATATGAGTTCGTACGAGGATAGTTTTCTCTTATTACCCGGAAACTGATTCAAGAAAGGCGCGCTCTTTCTTCCACATAAAGGGAATTTGGTTTTTCTGAACGCTTCTAATATACCGTCATTAGAAGCCAGGAACCAGACGAGGATTTAGAAATATCGGCGTTCTAGCTTTTCTTGCCCATTTAATTCATTTGTTGGAAAAATATAGATATGCAGGGCGGGTCTAAGTCACAAGGAAGCCTTTATAAATAAAAACCTAATGACATTTACAATTTTTCCCAAAAACATGTAAACATTGGCATAAAGATCGGCTGTATTAGTATATATTTAATGTTATGAAGTCCTCCCCCCCCCCGAAAAAATAGAGTTTTACATTCTAACAAAACTGACCTGGGGGCGGATTTATTTTGATCCTCTCCCCTCCCCTTAGGCACAGAAGGATTGAGCAAGGAGTATGAGTTCTTCCAATGGAATCCAAATTTAAACTTAACAGCAATCTCGATTGTAGAGAATACTCGCCATATGACTCATTGTTCGATCGCCTTATTCTGCCTCGATTGATTGCGGCGGTATGCTTATTCATTACAATTAGTTTTTATTATATTATGTTGCGAAGCTATGTTACTTGGAATCAGACGAAACCTTTATCAAATATTCAAGCATTGGAGCTGCGGAGACACGATTGCCTAACGAGACAGTATATACTACAAATAGACAAAGTTAATTAGTGAAAGGTTTATGACAAGACCGTAGTTCAAGACGTCGTAAAAAAAAGAAGAAATCTTACGACTCGACTCAGCTCTCTAATTGTGTAAAGTTTACTGTTGAGAATACTCACCACTTTATTCCATGCGAGCAGAGCATGGTGCCAAATCAGAGAGCTCAATGCTCAGATTTGAAGAAATGGCAGAGTGAAGAAGCGGTGAAGCCCTCTGTAAGGATTGTCAGATGTACTACTTTAAGCTCAGTGGCGTAGCGTGCAGTTTGGCAACCTTGTATTGTGCCCATTTAAACCCATGTACAATATCGAATGCAAAGGTGTTCACCGAACCCCCAATAGTTCGATCTTTTTAATGGGTTTAAATTGACACTTTACAACGTTGCCAAATTCCACGCTACGACACTGTTTAGGCTGTATATTTCCCTTAAGAATCGATTTAAAATATACGGTTTTTAAACAGGGACTTGAAATGCAGAGAAAATTTCGGTTCGGTTGCGTTCAGGGTTCAAGCCTCGATAAAAAATCGGTTCGTGGCTACTTGAGGTTCGGTTTTGATCGGTTCGAACCGAACCGGAGTCATGTGAACCGGAGTTATACGAACCGGAGTTGCACAAACCGGGGTTACACGAACCGAGTTATGAACTAGTTCAGCAACAGTGATGCGCTTCATCAATGCACATATACAAATTAGACAGACCGAAAACTGAACTTTAAACAAAAAATCATTAAACCTGAAGCATTAAAATAAGAAAAACAATTTTTTTTTTTCAATTCGATTCTTTAATTTCAAACCTTCGATGATTAATTTCCGCCGGACAATCGTATAGTTTTCGCTTTTGAAGGCGTAAAAAACCATCGACAAAAATCTGATTAATTGCAAAGTCTACCTGTACTCTCTGTAATCTGCAATCCACCAATTCAATCTATAACAATAAAATCTGCTGAACCACCTTTCATTTTTTTATGCACTGCTTCGAACCAGAATTTTATAAAGGCGGTTCCATCAGGTTCGATTCGCGGTTCGACAACTTTAGGAAAAACTTTTCGCGGCTCGGAGCGGTTTTCGGTTCAAGTCCCTGCTTTTGACCTGAAATCTGGTGACACTGCTTGCCCTGTATATTAGGAGGGGAAAGTGAGAGGAGAAAACTGAGTGCATCAAAACGTTTCAAGAAACGTGTAAAGATCATTTCTTTTTTTAATTATTTTAGGATTTAAAGATTCGAGTTCGTCTTTGTCACAGTGTTTTCTATTAGACGGTAGGAAAGTGTTTCATCGTTTTCCAGTTTCCGATCATATTTGAAGGGCAATAATTATGGAATATATAATTTAAAAGCAAACTTTTAACATTGGCATGACTACTTGACTAGGCTGTCTCGTCTCTCACCTGGTGGCATGGAATTTGGTAACCATGAATTCTTCCCATTTCAACTATGAGAAACAATCGATTCTTAAGAGGGACATGACCCTTTTACTACTCGATTTTTTTTTTGCATTCAAATGGAAATAATACACACTTTCCAGATTTCTGGATCCGCATGTGCTTGGTTGGTTTGATAGCACGTTGCATTAAATCAATTTCATGTTATATAATTTTTATACAATTTTCATTTCTGATCAAAAAATGAATAGATACTGAAGATACTCTTCACTTGATCCAGGGTGGGAACAATGGATATTCCCCCCCATTTAAGCTTTTGTGAAATAATCGATTTTTTGGTGAGTCACCATGCCTCACCTTGGTTCGATCCTTTCGCGTAGGTTTAAATGACGATATGTTTAAATTGTCAGATTGCGTGAGCTGCCACTCACTTGATCCGGACAAACAGGTACTATTGACGAATTAAAGATTGTCGCTAGATTTTCACCAGCTAAATTTCGCCTTCAAGGTTCTGGTTCGGCCACTCTTCATACTCCTCACACCTTTTTGGTGAGAGGCCAGTGTGGGTGGGGCGGGAATGCCGTTGCAGATCAGTCCCACACTCACACCCATAACTGAAAATGTGTGAAAATCTCGCGACAATCTTTAATTCGTCGATAGTAAATGATAATAGTTGCGTTTCACAATGTCAAAATAGCCAAAGTGACCACTTGGCCACCCTTACTAAGACTCATAATTTCATTTAGAAGCAGTTGCAAGTATTAAAAAAAAGTGTATGATCAATTAATCTAAATGTAATTTACTTTAACTTTAATTTTAGCGATAGAATTATGATAACATTTTTAGATTGAGAATAATGTTGAACAAAACATTCCGTTTTGTTATCAAATGGTAAGTTATAATGCATTTTCTATGCATCGGCTGCTTTTTGCATTGCGCTGTATACAGGGTAAACATAAAAACGTTCCCACTCAGAAGTTATATGGTCTCAGAAGTTATGGTGATTGCCACTCAAGAAATTTAAGGAGCATCTTTTATTTACGTTCCGATTCCTTCCTGAACTTTCATTTACTCCGCGGCTTGTACCGACTGGACTCAGAGGACGTAAAGGACCTTAACGACAAGGGACGTATTGTGTTTCATGATGAAGACAGGACTGTGTTTGCTCTAAATTAGGAGGAGGCACAATGGGCTTCTTAAATGCTCGAGTGCCGACTTGGCTTCATTCCATGGTGACATCTCCACTCTCAATTCGAACTCAAATTCAGATTCAACCCGAATCTTGAGATTTAAGTCCTTCATTTGTGCCCAAAGATTACTTATACTCCAGTTATGGCACTAGCTATCTTGCCAATGTTAAAGTTTGCTGAGCGCCTTCATTTCTAAAATCGAGCTATAACACTTACACAGGCCCACGGTTTGTTTACATTTTGGCAAGCGAGAGACGTGCGGGCGGGGCGGGGTGGGGGTCGTGGGCCAGCCGACTGACCCCACCCCGCCCGCACGTCTCTCACTCGCCGAAACGTAAACAAACTGTGGGCCAGTGTATGTGTTTTAGCAATGAAGGCGCTCAACAAGATTTTAGCTGGTGCCATATCTGTAGTATAAGAAATCTTTGTTTGAACCTAGCGCATGTGAATGAATTTTTCTTTCGAGTCAACTTCAAACTGTCCCTAAATTTGTAAAAAGCTCCTTCAACTTTTCGAGCGTCAACCTTCCTAACGTCTAAGTGGGAACTTTTTATTACTGTTACCCTGTCCCCCTTTAGGTACTTCGTTTCATGCAAATCCATTGAAAAGAATCGACACCTAGGCTAGTCAATTTGATTGAACTTCCAATGTTCTGTTTTACATGAATATATATATATAGTTATGTTTGAAATTGACGGAATAGCCATAGCCATAATTACCACTATATTTGACTGTCTTCTATCATACTTTGGCGGAGAATATCTAATAGGCGAAGAAAATGAATAATCCTCTCTTCTTGAGCCGCCTCTGTCCCTACTCCCCGAAGAAAAAAGACCATTGAATCATAGACGTGAAACAAGGAGACCTAGGAAATTCGACTGCGGTTTAACTTTGCAACGTTTATACTTGGATGTTATGTGGAGAGGGAGGGAAAAGGAGAGGGGTTATGTGTGTTATGTGTGTTTTGTGTGTTGTGTGTATTGTTGACTACGGTAGAGAGAGAGAGAGAGAGAGAGAGAGAGAGAGAGAGAGAGAGAGAGAGAGAGAGAGAGAGAGAGGCCTTAAAATCGTGACATGAATCCGTTGGGACGGGACTCTGGAATGGGGACAAGGGCTTACCGAGTCACCGCACTCGTCTCAATTCAATTATGCCTCATCCAAAAGGACAGTCCGACAAGATGACTCGCCGACTGGACCAAATAAAAAAGATGAGCAGTGATAAGTCAATTACCAGTAACTGATTATGGCACTTACTCGGACTTCCATACAAGAAAAACAAGCATAGAGTATTTTTTCCCCTGCGACGCAAATCCTTCCCAAGATGCGCATATTTTGATTTACGAAGCATTGTCCCAAAATATACCGGGACTGAGACTGCAACTTCGAAAGTATAAGCAAGTTATTGCGATCCATGGGCGCCCGCAGAGGGGGGGGGGGGGGGGGCAAGGGGGCACTCCTCCCCCCTGGAATTCAAAACAGTCCAAATTTCACGAAGAAAAATGAAAGGACCGAAAGAAAATGAAATGTGAATCTAAGGAGTAATATAGTTGACGAACTTTATTATTAGTTTATGTTGTAATTTTAACTCACTTTTTGCAAAGAATAGTAGAATTATACATTTACTTACCATTATTATCATCTGTTGTCCGTTTTTCATAGTATCAAACACGTCAAAATTATTATTATTATTTGGATACACCTAAAATGGCTTAATAATTGTACACTATTGTATGAAAAAAAAAAAAAAAAAAAAAAAAGAAAAAAAAAGAGAAAAATCTTCCCTTTTTCTTCGGGGGGGGGGCCTAGACCTTCCATTGGGGTTCAACAATTTTGCCCTCCCTTGGAAATTTTTCTGCGGGCGCCCATGTTGCGATCTGATTTTGGTTGCGTTTGAAATATCAAATCATTTGCTTTCGATTGAGCACAAATATTCGGTCAAAAACTGACGCGAAGTCATGAGAGTTTGAAAAAAAGTGACCCCCAACGCTCCCAACGGGTTTTTTAACGAACATTTTCTCGTAGCGGAAAACGAAGCGTGGAATGAAGCTTTTGCAAACTTTTTCTAAACGTGATTGATGAGTTGATTCTTGCATAAAAACCGATAAAAATGCCTCTGAGTAGACCGAAAAATCACAAATTTCACTCTCAGAATCGAGCTCAATGGCGGAGCTACACAGATATATCATGGGGAATTCATATCTAATTTGAGACATATATCTTTGTGTTTCCGTAGAGAAAGTGACAATTTTGATAAGACAGGATTCTCCCATGATACCTCCTGAAAATTGATTGTTTTACATGAGTTTATATAGGGAGAATACATTGTTGCCACATTGCACGAGCCACCACTGTATAGTAGACAAACCGTAGATTTGGTTGGTAAGAATAAACATTCGTTAAAAAAACGAAACCTAAGTGGGCAACTATATCCCCTCTTTTTAAGGTGTCACATCTTCGTCAATTTTTGACCAAATGTGCTCATTTTGAGCTCAATCTAATGCAAATTAGTTGATATTTTCAAAAAGATCAAGGTTTAGTTTTAAAGGTGGAGTATCTCTTTTTTTTGGGACACCCTATGTACCTCCCTCTTGTACACCCTCCTCTCTTTTTACCTTTTTTCCGGGTTTGGTCTAATCGAGAACATTGGAGGAGAATATCCTTTTGTAAATAAGTTACTCTAAAGTTGCGGGAGTGTTTTCGCAAGCTCGCCAAACTCAGCACGAATCAGGTAAAAATTGAGGAAAGAAATAGAAAAAGAACATAGAAGAAAGGTGGACGACGTGAAGGTGAAGCAAGAGAGGAAGAGCAAACAACGTATTGCTTGAATAAGTTTCAACGCTCTTTTTTTCCGCTAAGAAATTGCTTTATTTCGTCGGAAAGTTTTTCAACGCGCGAGATATAGCGAATGAAAGTTGTGAAAAGTATAATCCGGGAATTTCAAAAGCTTATCATTAATCTAGTCTGTTGTCAATAAGATGCGATGTTGATGGAAACTTCTTTTCTTTCTTTTTTCAGGGAAAAAAAATGAAAACTCGTGACCAAACTTTATCACTATTGCCAACTTAAAGGCTATAATATAAAGTTTTGAGAGCTATTATTTTATAGATTCCTTTTCTATGCTTAGTCTTTATTCCAATTGTAGTTTACTTTTATCCGAGCCCTCTCCATCCCTCTAAATCTTCTCTCTCTCTCTCTCTCTCTCTCTCTCTCTCTCTCTCTCTCTCTCTCTCTCTCTCTCTCTCTCTCTCTCTCTCTCTCTCTCTCTCTCTCTCTCTCTCTCTCTCTCTCTCTCTCTCTCTCTCTCTCTCTCTCTCTCTCTCTCTCTCTCTCTCTCTCTCTCTCTCTCTCTCGAGCGAAAGAGCTCCCTCTCTTTGTGCCACTCTAACACACGCAGGTACGTACATTCATCACAAGAGAGCGCGTAGAAGCTAACACATACATCAACCATTCCAAAAAGCTTTCGTGTCCCTTGTATTCGGTTGCGCTCGCGTCATTTCATTTCATTTCCTAACCCAGACTGTTTCAACGGGAAGCTATTAAAAGGCGGAAAAAAGTTGCAAACCTGTTAAGTTCAATAAGTGATTTATGGTAGTGGGAAGGGGGTAGGGTGGTGCCATCTTTTTCTATATTACCCATTTAGCGTTTCAATCTGAAACGGAATGCGATGATTGCTTTACACGTTTCTTTCATTCAAGCTCGTACAGTTTCATAGTCGGAGTACAGTTTTTAAACTCAAAATCGTGGATTGAAGCGTTCTCCGATAAAGGAAGGTCCGTATAAAACTTATAGGGCGTGTTCTTCGTCAACGTAAAGTATCCAAGTCTCCACAGTTTTTCAATACTCGCCTAGTAGTACGTACTGCCTGCCGTAATTTCATATCCACCACAAGCCACTGCACATAGATGCGCCTTCAAATGAAGATGATACTAAGAGCATAGTTCTTAAGTTGGCTTTGTTGCGTTTGTGTAATGGCTCTTGTGCCAGTTACAATTAATTACTTCCAGGATGTACTTATGGAAAGTTTCAGTTATAATTCGTCGCTTTAGCATCAAAATCACGACTTCTTTACACTCTCCTTCATCCAAGAGTACTTTCCAAAGAGCAAAGATCTAGACAGTCTACATTTTGGCGTTTTTTTTTTTTTTTTTTTTTGTAAGCGAATGAAAGTTCTCATTGAGCTGATAACAATGGATGCTGTTGGTCTCTATCTAAGTTTTTTAGTTCCAAAGATACAATTTTAGCCTAAAATACATTGTCGTCAATGGGGTGACCGCGTTGTGACGTCACAAACAGACAATTTTTGTGCAACTTTTCACGAGTGTACCTCCGAAACTGGGACACTAAGGGAAAAACCAAAGGCACCTTTAATCTCAGCTGATCAATAATATTTTCATTTTCTTTATAAAAAAAAGAGAAAAAAAATCAATTAGACCCTTCCAATTGCACCATTTCCGCTCTCTCGTCCCGTACTGTCGGACAGTACAATATTAGACAGCTGGTGGTAACTTTTCCAGAGACATTGATATATGATACCATCGATACTGGATATACGCGTCAATGTTTTTCTTCGACCTCTGTCAAGTTTCTTAACACCAGAGATATGACGAGAATTTTTGTGACATTTCGCCGGAACAAAAGAGCCGGAGAGAAACAAGCGCAAAACTCAGGGAGCGCGAGTTATACTGTGACACTTTTGAAACAATACCGCATATATACATACAGATACAGGGTGTCCGAGAAATGAGTTCACACTTTTGCTGTGAGCGCCTGGTTCATTGTAAAAATCTGAAAAATTCAGGAATAATCTATTACCCCTAAGCAACTTCAGAGAAAATATCAGGGGGCTCACACCCCCCTTAAGGGCGGGCGTAGGCCCCAAAATGTACCCCGTGTTGCCAATATATCGCATATTTCAAATGGCAGGGGGTACTTTTTATTTCATCATTCAAAAGAGCTCAAAAAACTGAGTAATTTCGTTTTTTCAGATTTTCGGTAGCCCCTCTCAAAAACAAAATGGCTGCCAAATAGCTACCCCATACTTTAGAGGCCCATAACTTTGGTTTGAATTAATATGTTTTCAAAAACTAAAATTTTTCTAGATCCTCAAAACGTCCTCTTTCCAATGATGTGCCACACTTTATCATTTGGTGGAAAAAAATAGGGCACGGAGCCCCCCAAAAATTTTTGAGTTTGGGGGGCTGTAGCTCAAAAAAGTCAAATGAAAAGGGGAGTCGTGTTGCACATCAATCGAAAGGTCTTAAAAAAGGAAGAATTTGGCGCAAACCCGAAGTCGTTACGATGCGTCTACTCAAAATTGCGGTCATTTAACCATGTGGGGGTGGGGGACCGTCCCCCCCCAAATAAAATCCCTCCATCGAGTGATACACCAATCGAAAGGTCTTGGAAAGAGAAAGAGAATGGCGCAAACCGGACGTCAATACGATGCTTGCATCCAAAATGGCAGCCGGTTAAAGTTTTTTGGCTGTAGGCCTGCAGGGTCATAAGCCAAAAAACTTTGACCGTCCGCCATTTCGGATGCAAGCATCATATTGACGTCCGGTTTGCGCCATTCTCTTTCTCTTTCCAATACCTTTCGATTGGTGTATCACTCGATGGAGAGATTTTATTTGGGGGGGCGGTCCCCCACCCCACATGGTTAAATGGCCGCCATTTTGAATAGACGCATCTTAGGGTTTGCGCCAAATTCTTCCTTTTTTTAAGACCTTTCGATTAATGTACAACACGACCCCCCTTTACATTTAACTTTTTTAAGCTACAGCCCCCCAAACTCAAAAATTTTGGGGGGGGGGCTCCGCGCCCCATTTTTTCCACCAAATGATAACGTGCGGCACATCATTGGAAAGAAGACGTTCTGAGGATCCAGAAAGTTTTTAGTTTTTGAAAAAATATTGATTCAAACCGAAGTTATGGGCCTCTAAAGTATGGGGTAGCTATTTGGCCGCCATTTTGTTTTGAGAGGGGCTACCGAAAATCTGAAAAAACGAAATTACGCAGTTTTTTGAGCTCTTTTGAATGATGAAATAAAAAGTACCCCCTGCCATTTGAAATATGCGATATATTGGCAACACGGGTTACATTATGGGGCCTACGCCCGCCCTTAAGAGGAGTGGGAGCCCCCCGATATTTTCTCTGAAGTCGCTTAGGGGTAATAGATTATTCCTGAATTTTTCAGATTTTTACTATTAACCAGGCGCTCACAGCAAAAGTATGAACTCATTTCTCGAACACCCTGTATACACATAACACAGCATCGACTATCCGCCAATGTTGCCGGATTTTGGTTTAAAATACGTTCACTATACATTGAATTGAAATCCTACTGGGAGAAAGAAACTTGACCCGAAGCTTTAAATCTGGCAACGTTGGTCGTATAGCACCCCAACTGCATCGCTGGTGCCGCGTCGGTCGTCACGTGTCTTCACCGTACGCAGTGCTGCCATTTTTAGGTTACCCATCCGACTCTCTCCACCCCCCTCCCTCCCTCCCAGTTTGAACTAATTTAAAAGTTGGGAGTTCATAGAAAAATCTGGCAACGTTGGCTGTACGTCCAACGGTAAAACAAAGGGCATGGCGCGCAAAAGAAAAGGGAAGGAAGAGAGACGCGATTCCTTTTTTTTTCTTCTTCCACCCCTTTTACTACCTTGAAACTTCCTCCACTGTCACCACCTCCCCCCCTTCTCCTACAAACACACACACACACACACACACAAAATCTAGTTACTCACAAAAACACACCACTCTCGTAAATATAATAGAGGTATTGCCAAGCACACTCAGACACATTGCACACAGAACACCTATTTTCATTCGCGAGATCAACTCTCGATGTTTACTCATTGGCGCTAGCAGAGTAACAACTTTCCGTCTTCTTTTCGAGGACGGTGGTGAGGAAGGAGGTGTAGTATTGCGTGGGAGGGGGGAGAGGGTACACGACAAGGGCGTGGATACGAAGGACGGGGTGCATTCTTCAATCAGCTACCGTAACCCCCCCCCCCGGTCCCCCTACTTCTTCACGCTAACTCATCGCTACATCTACATGTCGCAGCTCAACCGTTTTCTACCTCTTCCCCCCCTTCATCATCATCCTCGGAAAACAACGGGTTTCCTAGTTTTTTATGACTTCCAACACTTCCTTTGAACTTCCCATCATGCACCTTTTTGTTCCCTCCCTCTAAAAGGACTCCTCCTTATCCTTCGCTTCCTCTTTGTCTTTCTCTCCCTCCCCCCCTCTCTCTCTCTCTCTCTCTCTTTCTCTCTCTCTCTCTCTCTCTCTCTCTCTCTCTCTCTCTCTCTCTCTCTCTCTCTCTCGTCTCCCCTTTCATTTTCCTTTTAATTACGTTTAATAAATGAGAAAGTTTGGTCGTGCCAACTTGCTTCTTCGTTTGTCTGTGGTTTTTTTGAACATCTTAGTTGTGGTGAAGGTGGGGATGAGCAGGTGGAAGTGCGAGGGCTCTGACTTGAAAACGCGCTGGTTTTCTGCGGTGAAATGACAAAGGGTGGGATGCTTTTGATGATTTATAAAACAACTGCAGTTTGTCTTAATGAGCGGTCGAGTATGATGAAGAGGTGACTTGCATATATATTAAAATTAACAGGAAAATTGTGGCTTCTAACGAGTAACGAGTATGAACAGTTTCTGCTTCATGCCTTTTTGAGTATCAAGGGGAGAAGTATTTCGACCTATAGAATTAATTGATACGTATTCACCCATGGTGAACACAAGGAGAGGTCTGCAACAATCTTGAGCCAGGTTTTTATTTTTTTTCGTTTTGATATTCTCATTTTTTTTTTATATTAACTTTTGGAACTTTTTGAGATTCAAGATACCACAAGGGCACCAGGACTTGGAACTTTAGTGGCCAAAAACAACACCGAACAACTTTTGGTGACAGCGGAACATTTCGGAAATCTGCTTCAAATTAGCTGAAAAGGCGAGCATATCTCATTAGAATCATCGAAAAAGCGATATTTCATTTCAATCGATATTTCGATTTTCAAGCAAAATGGCAAAAATCGACATCACTGATGTCATGCATAGCAAATGACGGCTGAAAAGTATTATTTGCTTCAAGCGCTTTTGAAGCTCTGGCGAAAGAATTTAACGTTTACAAAAGTGGATTGACGTTAACATTCTATGATTATTTTGCGCTGAGTACATTCACTGAGAGAAATCACTTCTTTAAAAATATGGAAACACTTTTACTTGTGACAGTTTTCCTTTCGCGAAGTAAAGCTCTGATTGCATGAAGGAGAATCACTGTCACAACAAGGAGTCTTTTACTTATAGCAGCAGACATTTTCCTTGGGTTAAAGGAATTCCCCTTTAGTAAATATTTCCCTGTGCAGCTTCTTTAACACAAAAGAAATACACCTTGGATTAAAAAAATAATTCTCTCAGTGTTGTTTGTACACATCACGAAGATCCATTATTTACATTTACGAACAATAAATAAGTATGCAGCAAGCAGTGGCGGCTCGTGACTGAAAAATTAGGTGAAGTTGTGGGGGTCTGGGAGGACGCTCCCAGTAGGAGGGGGGGATCCTCCCGCGGAAAGTTTTCGAAAATTTGACCTGCCTCAGATTTAATTTTTCGCTTGTTTTAACTATTTCGAGACACGAAAGTTTTCCTGCGACAATATAGTAATAACAAATCCCCTCCCCCCCCCCCCCCCGCCAATAAATTAAAAAAGTAAAAACATTAAAAATATAAGTAAATTTTTGAGCAAAACCTGCAATAAAAACATCTTTTTTTTTATCATCAATAGTAAAACTACATCATTTACGGGATTCATAATTTAGGGGGGGGGGGACTGAAAACGACAACAATAACTCGATAAGGAACAACTCAAGCTAATTGTAAATGCAAGCGCCAAATTAGTGCAAATTCATAGACTGACTGAGGCGTGAGGTGAGGGATGAGGTGGCGCGGGCGCGCCGAGACTACCGAGAGCATAGACAGCATAGACAGCTTCCCCCACTCCTAACATATTGATGGTGTGGAGTTTCATTTCGCCACTACACTTGCTAGCATGTTGACAGAGAGTCACAGCACTGGAGCGAGTAGCGTATACATGGGCGAGTCGCGGTTGTCATGACAACCGTGTGGTTGACTCGAACTCCACTACCCTACACTACCCGAGCGAGCCCGACTGCTTCTGCGTAGTCAGAGTTGCCAATAGTGGCTAGATTCGTCGACACGTGGACTATTTTGATGAGAATTTAGCCAGGCTCTCGTTATTGCGGTGGCGGCTCCTCCGCATCCTCCCATCCCTATCCACAGCGTAGCTAGTAACCAACTCGAAAACTGTCCACGCGTGGCTATTCCACCCCGTCCAAACCTGGCAACACTGTGCGTAGTGCGTATAATCGTGCTCTCCGATCGCGTCTTTCATCTTTCTTGTTGCGCTGCTCTCATACAAATGTTCTTATAATTCGGTGCTCTATACAACTTCTTTTTCTCTTTTCCCCCTTTAATTTCTCCGAAATCCAGTAATTTTTAATCAAGAGCGACCATTATCTTTGAAAATTTGAAGAGAAAAAAAAAAAAAAGCGTGCCACTAAAGTCTGAACAGCTTTAATGCTTTTGCTAGCAATGATAATAATTAGACAGCATTCAACATGGAGCTGATCTCGAGAAAATTGAGTCCAAAGTTGAAGAGCTAGCATTTAAACAAAAAACTTGGAATTACTTACGTTTTGATTTCATTCAACTACCGTTTTGTGTTTTTGCATTTCAACACCGGAAAAGTGGAATTTACTATGTAGGAAAGGTACTTAATTTTTAGCGTTTAAAGTGACTTGGTTCCTTTCTTCTTTTTTTTGGCATAATCACGAAAAACCAAACTCTAAGAGAAACCAAACGGCAGAGTTGGTTTACACTGTTGATTATTTTAAAATCCGTTAATCCGGACTTAAGTCCGTTCCCAATTCTATAAAAGGAACCAGTGGCGGCTCGTGCAATGTGGCAACAGTGGAATTCCTCCATTTAAACCTATGTAAAACAATCGATCTTCAGGAGGTGCAATGCACCCCCAAGATATCGATACTTTTGCATAGGTTTAAATGGTAAAAAAGCATGGTTGCCAAATCGCACGAGCCGCCACTGAAAGGAACCAAGTCGGAGTTGGTTCCTTACGTGACTCGGATTAAGGTTTAACCTAATCAGCCAAAGGAACCAAGTTCTCATTTTATTTCATCATATGGACAATGACATCAATGAGGCTCACCAGCTCACTTTTACCTGGAATTTTGACGGGAAATAGTTGTTATTACAGAAGAAGCTCTTGTTGCTTCGATATCCAGTATTGCTAGGTCTATCAATCTATAACTCAATTTTATCAAAAATGTCACTCGGTTCTTTTGTGACAAGTGCTGTCCAATTGAGCTTGTTTGGTGAGAAATTATGAAAAAAATAAATTTAGATCAGATGTATCTATAAGGAGATGAGTCAAAGGCGTTGTTTTTTTGTGTTTGTTTTTTGTTATTTGTTTTCAAAACTTTGGAGGGCTCTAGCTCAGAAGAGAAACAATTGCAGCACATACTCATGAAGGAAAATAAAGTCTCTTATATATATGTATGTTGACCCCAAAAATACACTCCATAAGTTTGGTACTCAAGTTTTGAAACACCCTGTTCTTGATATTTTGCTCCCCCCCCGCCCCCTTCACAAAAGACAACATCTTGACCATGCACATTTTTAAAATCACAGTTTGACTGTAGAGATATTTCTCTCCCCCCCCTTAACGAAAAAGGGGAGAATGGGTCACCTATCTCTGATGTTCGTCGTGCGCGTGCACAGATTGTTCGGCTTTACGACTGCAATTTTGGCTTTCTTTATAATGCGTTTTTTGGGTTTATTAGTGGATTTTATGACTATTTGATGCCGCCATTCTAATTTTCAGACAATTTTACATCAGAATCAAAACTCTATAGCACTGTAGCAAAAGTTTGCAACAAACCCATTGAAAGCTGAAAAGAGAAAATTATTTGATAAGGCTCGATCTTTTTTACTCACATAAACTATAGACAATAGATATTTCTAAATCCCTCCACCTTTTAAACGGCTTGTTCAGGGATCAAACATGAGGTTGCGTTCTTTTGAAGTCAAAAAGTGTCATATTCGGAAAAGCCGTGATTCTAAATAATAAACAGTTTTTTTTATTTTTTTTTCCGTTTTAGGTGCTGTCAGCACTTGTTGCGATTGTCCCGATGTAGATACGTAATATGCATAAATGGAACACTTGCGAATTCATGAAACAATAATCCTTTAATATACAGAACTAACCATTTCAAGTGCCCTTTACACATCAAGCATTCTAGGGGTATAGATTAGTAGGTGTGGAGGTTTAAGAGGTTTGTGGATTTTAATTCCCCCTCTCCCCATTTATTTTTTTGAAAAGTATCGAAAGTTTACAGTTAAAACTATGCCATTATTCACTATAACGCATTGTCATATTATTTCTTTTTTTTTTCTGTTGCCGTCGGTCGATATCATTTTTCGTGTTGGAAAAGCAAAGTTCCATATGGACCTATAGTTGCCAAAATTTGAAGAAGCTTCCAGTGAAAAATTTTGTACACGCAACGAACTTTTTAGGATAGGTAAATAAGTTATTCCAGAGTCAATTCCATAGCCGCAGCGAGGAAGCTGTCCAGGGGTGGAAGACACGTGACAGCCCCTCTCACTTTTTAGAGCAATTAATGCGAATTTTACCCCTCTGGCTCCCTGTGTTCTGGATTTTAAACACCTATTTTTCAACAAAACGCCAAAAATGTCCTCAAAAATCCCTTGATTCCATCGACGCTCATTGAGGGGCTTTCAATTTGCCGATCCCCCAGAATTACAAATGTTTCCGATGCAAAGACCTGTTTAGTGTGACGTCATGAAAAAAATTGGTTCCAAACAAAGGCTCCATCTCACTCGCTCTCGTGGGTTTTCCCATACGAAACACAAACCAAATTTTCAAATACAAGTGCTAGTAAACAACACGTTCTTTACACGTTGTGTTTATCACACCATTGGGTTCCAAATTTCCGATTGTTTCAAAAAATTTTCCGATTGGATATATATTCCCGCGCTTTATTTCCCATAGAAATAATCGAAATTCCATAGAGACAATCAGAATTCGTGTAGATTCAAGCGCGCTGACTACAGCAACGATAGGTCTCATGATTGAAATAAGGCGAACTCATCTATGGTTCTATTCTTACAGTTTTAACAGCCACTTTTTTCTCAGTGATAAAATATGAGCCCGCTATCACAAACTTTTTGAAACATCGCGCATCGATGCACAATCACAGTTATATCCAAGAAAGTCCTATGTTTTGTCCTTGTCACACTCACAGTTTCTTAAGAGCACAAAATTCTAGGATATAGGCTCATCAGCACCATCACGGCATGTGTTGTACCTCGAACAATAATTTCGATACGAAGAGAAGTTAGAATGATTGAGTGTCATGCCGGTGATACTACCATAAGAGACCGTGAGTAAGACAAGGACAAAACGTAGAACGTCTTTCGGTATAACTGTGATTGTAAATTCGCTTGTGATCTTTTAGGAATTATGTTACAGTGAAAAGATACTTTAAGGCAAGTGGAATCTAATGGTGCAATAAAATTTGAGAAAACTGTTGGTTAACTAGCATGAATTTGCGTTCGAAAATTTGGATCTGGTAAATCCACGAGAGTGAGCGAGATAGAGCATTTGTTTGGAACTAATTCTGATCGTGACGTCATCACTAAACAGGGACCAAATAGTGTTCGGTCCCGAGCGTAACTTACGCATGGTCACATGACCGTGCGTAAGCTCTCTGATTCGTCGAAACCGCAGGCAAGATGCACGCAATTCAATGCTCGGGACCTAACATTATTTGGTCCCTGGTCTACTTAAGGATATGAATGAGCCTCTCTCTTTTCTATACCCCTCCCGCTCTTCATCAATACCTCGTCGCTTCTTATCGATGTACCCTCGTCAAACAGATTTTGACACTTATACGATGCGTATCCTGAACGCTTAATGCACCGTGAAGAAATCTTGAGACCGGTGGAGCCCAAAGGCGAGGGGCAAAGAGGGTTTCTGTGAAGGATGTTTCCACCCCCCTCCTGCCTTGGAATTTCGACTCATAGGTTGGCACAAATGACTTAGGTTGCTGGACCTGTATGGAATTCTCGTTTGAAGGAATTCGACTTTGACGCTTAATAACTTATTGAAATTAACAGGAATACCAAAACTTTTACAATTTTAAGAAAATAGACGCCGAGACCTCCTGGATTGCAGCAACAAATTAACGATTAATGAAACCAGTTTTAAGAAAACACGTTTTTAATTTTTCAAACCTTTCCCGCCAAGGTTTTGCCATAAGCAAGGCATTGGACTTATATATTAGATATGAAAATGAAAACAAGAAGCGCACCGTATATATACGGCACGCTTAAAAAAACTTGAAAAAGTAGGTGTAGTGCCACTACACTAACTACACCTGACGAGCCGCCACTGGCAGCAAGATGTATTATTCACTGTGACGTTCGCGTCAAATGAAATTTTAGAAACTTTCAGATGTGATGAAACTGGCGAAGCTTAAACTTTGATCTCAGGTGGACCATTCTTGCTGACAACATTTATTCAAATTGCTTCTGACATGGCTAGCTGCAGTATGAGAAAAGACGCAAGTAGAAATACAACTTCTACTTTACACTTCTACTTATCTACAACAAAGATGACAATCGATTTGGGAGGAGGAGGGAGAGGGGGAGCAGAGCCCCTTAAATCAGATTCGTCACTTTAAGACTTTGAAAAATCCTCCAGTGTTCAGACGTGTAGGAGTAGGGTGGAAAGGGGATTTTTGTTTATCGCGGGATCAACAATGTATATCCAGTCCCTTCCAGAAATATCATGAGGAGGTTATCAGGTAGGTTACCTTAAAATGCATCCAGTACATACTGTGAAGTTCAGAGGAAAGTACCATGGTCGAAATTCTTAATGCTAAATCTGTCCATAATTTTCAATGATGCTTTCAATTTTTCAAGACATACTTTAAAAGGGGCATTCTGATTGGAGTTCTTATAAACACTTGAAAACCGCAACATTGTTTAATGATTTCAAGATTTAAAATAGAGAAAACTTTCGACCTGGGTACTTTCTTTTTATTGCCATAGTCCTAGCAAAGCCATTAGTTCTGCGTCGACGATTCGACGCAACCCGAACCTATCTCGGTATCGATCTTGAGAGAACAAAAGAAAAGAAAGATAAGAGAGTGCTAATTTAACGTGCGTCATGCGGGTTGTGTTGAATCTTCGACGGAGGTTTATAATCCTTGTTCTTACAATATGTACAATGTACATTTGAGATAAATCCTCTTGAATTTGCGTACATTGTTTGTCAGATGAAGTTTCTGTCATTGATTTTTAATAATGCGCAGGAAATGGAGCTCTTGATGCAA
This sequence comes from Trialeurodes vaporariorum, assembly GCA_011764245.1. Classification (NCBI taxonomy): domain Eukaryota; kingdom Metazoa; phylum Arthropoda; class Insecta; order Hemiptera; family Aleyrodidae; genus Trialeurodes; species Trialeurodes vaporariorum. The sequence goes on from VMOF01000001.1 coordinate 66,926,968, forward strand.
GGTTTTGTTGCAGGAAAATAGGCTTTCAACTAATATGTTGCGTTATTTGGGGGTGAGGGGGGCAGGTATTTCGGTGAACATACATGAAATATTTAGACAAAAAGCGGCCCCTGCTGGAATTACAAAAAAAAAATATGTTTGAAGTGTGTCTGTAAATGGTTATTGCCATGTATACGTGATAAAAGTGAATATTATCATCGTAAAAAGTTTAAAATTTCCACTAAAAATAAATAAATTGTCAGTACTCCAAAATGTTAGTGATAATTCCTGTAAATTTTGATATTTTTTTTTTTTTCGCTATTTTGTCTTTTTTAAGTCTAACTTTGTTTTGACCTCTACCTTTTGGCCCAGATCCTCCCTTTTTATTCCCTTTATTCCTTGTCTTTTTGACAATTTGAAATTTAATAGGTAAAAAAGAGCCATTTCCCTCCCCCTTAAAGTTTTGCTGGAATGTTGCATCTTCTCTGGTATCAAATGCTGCAAAACTACCATGAGCTCATTAAAAAAATTTATAAAAGTAACTCTAAACACAAAAAATTTAGCTCCAGTTTTAGTTATACCATCTGTATATGTATGCGCACTATACGTAAGATTTGAACCCCAAAAGAACGGTCCATAGAATTAAGTGCTGTTTTCTCACTTAGTATGAAACTTAAAACTTTTCTGATGGTATCACCATGTTCCTCACGACAAAATCTTAAAGAATCGACCTTCAAATTTATTGTTTGGAAACCAAATGCAACAATCTTACTGTATCAATTCGCAGGTTATGTTCTTTTGTTTGCCGGCTTAAAATGTTTGCGGTTAAAGGGAGGTCCCTTTGAACTTTGAGCTAGTTTTTCTGCAAAAAGTGGATTTTTGACTTTTTAAATGGTCTCGTTATTTTTGCAGCATTTTGCATGAGAGTCGTTCGTCAATTTGCCTACAGCGAAACCTTGCAAGCGCTTCATTGCGACAGAAATAAACTGAAAGAAATTTTAATCGTAAAAATATAGTTTTTTTCATTTTTTCTTAAAATGATTAAAATTTAACCGGTGTCTCAGTTGCTTTTTAATCCAAAGATAGTCAGCGGTTTAAGTTAAATTACTGTAGACGTACTCGAAAAAACTTCAAAATGGACAATTCATCGTAGTTTGTAAATAATGATTCATCGAATATCTTTGATTAGTGAAACAACTCCGGTGTGCATCAGGCCAGCACTTTTCAAATGGTATGGCATTGAATTTAAGAAGTCCTTAACTTATCCTGGCAATCATGATTCTCCGTGAATAATACGGATCGGTGATCAATCACAGCACAGTACATATCCGGTTGCATATTGCTTGGTTTGAAGGCACTTCGAGCGAAGAAAATAAATGATTCGAGACCTGTGGGTGTTAAGGTCAATTTTTTCGGTTATAATTAAAACGAATTATTAGGGTTGGAGGTTGACCTTTGACCTAAACACCTAAAGAATTAAATGCTGATTCAAAAAAATTGAGAGATTTAAGATTAACTTAAAACTAATGTAAAAACAAACTTAACATGCATCGGCAAATACTTCGATTTTTATGACTGAACAAGTAGGTACACTAATTTTTGGAAACTAATGTACATCAACTATGTTTTATTAATTTGCCTTTACTAGCGGTGCTTGGTTAGACTATACCATTGAAAGCCTAAACTAGCCAACGGCAGACAATTAATTGAGGCGTTTTATGTAAACAGGGGCTCTCTGCATTTTTACTATAATTGGAAGGAAAGCGCATTCAAAGTTGTGTAACTTGATCTCTACCAATTAGGCCATCTAAATGGCTTATGTAAAATTTATTTCTTAAAATAAGGTTTATTTCTGAACAAAATGGCTTGAAGCTTGACGAAATTCATGCATTTCTGTGCTTTTATACGTTTGAAGTTGGCTCCAAGGAACCTCTTTTTTACGTGAAAAGAGACTTTAGACCCCAAAAATGAAATCAGTGTCCTAAAACACCTTAAAATACCGAACATCATAGAAATTTGAGCACTCTATAGCCATTAAGGCTATCGCAATCGTTCAAAATAACATTGTGTGAATGGCCCAGGCGTTGCCACATAAATCTCAATTTCTCCAAAAATCGCCGAAAACTTACATCGCGTTTTTTATGAGGGCTTAGGAGCCGTCGAAGCGTAAAAACGCTAAGCATCAATCTTGTTAAAAACTGTTTCAGTCGATACCGATGCCATGCCACAGTATCAATTTTTCGTTTAAAGGATAATTTCTGATATTTTTCTACATAACGGCATTTTGAGCTACATTTTTAGATATAACTGGCAACTCCGGCAAGATATCTTAAGGGACTTTTCTCGGTGAAAGTACCACTAGTCAATTAAATAATGGGACTCAAATACATATTTTGTCCTCGGCCGCTCGGTGCGCAGTGTTGCCAGATCGAGCCATCCTTCCGCAAACGTTTTAGTAAAAAATGTGTCCATTTAGTCCAGGCAATAGAGACCGAAAAAGAACTTATGAAGGGAAGTTCTATAGAAGTTCTGTTTTATGTTGATTCCTATGTATTTTGGGTCGCTGAATCCGAATTTGATGTCGTCCACCAAAATTTCCTGGAGCTTTTTACGGAAATTACGGAAAACTGCAAAAATTTCAGGATTTGGCGGTTTTTTCATTTTAACTTGGTTATCATCGATAAAAATGAAAAAATACCCCTTTACAAAGTTAAAGAAGATAAAATTTCCTACAAGAATGATCCGCCTTTTATTTTTGTCACATCAAAATTGACGGAGCTGGAGCGCACGGAAAAAAGTCGCGGCGCGCGGATCAGCAACATTACGATTCTTACGGAACGGCCATATAGCGATTAGGCGCGCCGCGCGAGGGTATGCATGCACTGGCGGTCGCTTCGCTTGCAATACTCCTTAACACCCCCCACCCCGCAGGAGGGGGATGAACCACAATTATCATCCACCATAATCCCCCCCCCAAATGAAAACTTATATAATCAATGAATATCGATCTTTATATTCGTAGGAAAATAGTCAAATTAACTATATATTTTATCTCATAGATTTACAACGACTTTACTTCATAATTATTGTGATTTGCTAAAAATAGTGTGTAGATTTGATGCGGCAAATTTTGTCTACACAGTGAATCATACACAAACATGAGATCCTAACTCCGGCCACGCACATTATCGGGTCCCTTGGTTGAAACTTGGGGTCGTCGCCTCAGCGTCTATTTCAAGTGGCTAAAATATCGTAAAAGTAAAATGGTTCAAAAATCATAACTTGAGGCAAAACGCTGCAGGGTTTGCTTGAAGTCTCTTCTTATATTGTACTTGCAGTTTACTTTCAAATTGCCAATTTAGTTTTCGTATCTTCCGATGTTCCTCTGATAATTTATCAAAATAAATCAGAATGTGATGCTTTCTTTTAGTACATTATTTTGAATTATTATTTTTGATATAGATCTTTTATTGTTTGCCTGGTGGGGGATGTAAAATACTACGGTTTTTACTAGCGTAAACACGCTAGATAAGAATGCAACGCCTAAAGTGATGGAAAGGGAATGAAGTGTTGTTCTGGGCTGCAAATGAACATTAAGAGAAAATACAAAAACAACTTATTTCGTGGACTGTGAATCCATATATAACCGTACACCATCGCATCAATGAAAAAAAACTACATTCTGAAAGAAACAAAAACAAATACCAAGTTATCTTTTCTCTAGAACGTCAGCTTTTGTGTTTAAAAAGTGTTGCTTTTCGTGCGGGGATGGTGTCCAAGGCAATTTGGAGCGGCCATAAGGAAAAACCTCAAAATCGGTGAGTTTAAGCCTACAAAAACTTTACTTGCCTCCTAGAAGGAGGAGCAAGTGTAGGCGATACGAAAAAAATGCCCCTCATGCCGCGGGAATCGCCAAATCTTCGCAAAAAATTTACTGTTTTCTCGACGAAAAAGAAAGTTAGTGCCAATTTTCTCTTTCAGAATTAATCGATCAAATCTTCTCAAATATCTTTTGCATCCGAAACTCTTTCACTCATGCATGTCAACTAATGACTCTTAAACGTGGGCAAAAGGGTGATGTCACCAAAACCCCCCTTGTGACCCCTCTATCGATTCAGCTTGACGAATGGAGTCGATCGCCCTCAAGGGTTTTCATATCTTTTGCATCTGAAGCTCTTTCACGCATGCACGTCAACTCATGACTCTTAAACAAATATGTGATGTCTTCAAACCCTCGCTTGTGACCCCTCAATCGATTCACCTTGGCGAGTGGAGTCAACTGAATCAGTCTTAAGAAGGAGACAGACCCATACTCGCAAAACTTTAGGGAAACAGCAGCTTCAGCAATCACTAAAATTATCTTTCACTTGAGTCTTTCACTTTTCCCTTCGGGGGGAGGGGGTTGCGGGCAGTCAAATATGGGGCGCCACTTTGAATCTCAAGGGGGGGGAGGGCGAAACATTATTATCTACACCACTGCACAAAGTGTAATTAAATTAATAATTGAATTTGACTCTGCCCACTTCCGATGACCATCGGAGAATCAAAATACGAGTGATGATCATCGTCGGCCGTTGGTGGCTATCAAACGGCCTTTCGATGACAAAGCAAAATGCGACTGAAACACTTCTCATAAAAATCTCTTTACGGTCGTGAGTATCGGTCGGTATCCCGCCTATTGGTTCCGTTCTCAGTAAACAGCTTCTCAAAAGAGCAAATTCTTAAATGTTTGCCTTAGAAGATGAGTGAGTTTGAGGGGGTGGGGGAGAGGGTGGACTCAAGTGAGGGAGGAAAAAGCACACCGCACCGGGTGGAAACATTTTGGGCTCATCGGGTGATATTCCAACATTTCACTTTTCCCTTTCCCATTCTTTTCGACCATTCCCAGTCGGGTCCGGTCCGGTCGGTTCAGCCCTTGGTGAAATCCTGGCAGGGCCCGGATGCAGACCGAAGAACGTAAATACAACTGTCAGCGTCTCGAATCGCCAGTGCAGTTCATGACTTCTGTGGGGTCTGCACGCACTCATTTTTTCTTCCTTTCTCGTCTTTTTTTAAGTTCCTTTAATTCCGTGTTTAGTGTTTTCGTGTTTTTTTAAGTGTTTATTTTTACTTTAATTTAATCCGTATAAGAATTATAACTCCCCGCTAGATATTGATAAGCTTTCGAAAGATAAGTCTTAGCGCTTATTTCAAAAAACGCGCAAATAAGACAATTTCTGGACTAGGCTGACGATAGTCTTGCGCCGAGTTATCATTTTTATACTGTATTTTTCATTTTGATCCAATCAGGGTCCATTAAAATAAATAATTTTCCAAATTTTTTTAATTATTCCAAGTGATGACCTGTGCTTGACTTTACTTGGTTCGAAGTTGTTCACCGAGTTAACCTTTGTAGCAGCTGAATTTGCACTTTGTCTTATTCGCCTCAGTGGGAACCAGATACGCGTATGATGTAAGATATGTTACATTTTGAACAAGTGTAAAATATACAGAGTCATGCGAGTATTCTTAGGTATCACGACTATATCAGCTTGGGGTCAGAGTATTCCTTCCGTGTGTCCAAGCTGAAATAAAAGCGCGGGGTCGGAATGTTCCGTCCGTGTGTCCACGCTCAAAAACAACCTGGGGTCGGAAATACACTGTAAAATGCTCCTACCTGATGAAAAGGGCTCCAACTGCTAACTTTGTGACCTTTTTTCGCACCAAGTGAATTCACGTCGGGCTCATCAATGTGCAACTTGGTTTTTTATCGCTTTTTTATTGCCATTACAAATCGATTTTACCATGAAACAGAAGCTCGACGCTGTGCGATCTTCCGATGGCACGATCTAGAACTTTCGCAAGAATTTTGATACGCGTATTGGATTCGTGCTTTTCAGACGTATGTCGGTTGGCCTCGCGAAGTTGTGTATGTGGACGACTGTGGATAGTGGCGCGAGAATGCTCGGTTGCTATCTAACGGTCCACCATGAGCATCGCAAGGGGGTTGATCGAGATACGCCTGCTTGTACCGACTTGTCGATATGCTCGCGAAAGTCGACCAGATATCTATATCATAGTCACATTCGCCCTCATGAGAAATCAGGAGTTTGTCAATGGTGCGCTTGCAATACGATATCATTTTCTTGCCAAGTTCTGTAGTGACCTGCGATCGGAACATCACATACGTCCTTTTGGGCGTCTCGATCATGATAACATCGATTGATAGGCACCAATTTGTTTTTTTATTCTTCAAAATTTGCTGCTTAAGATTTTCCTTCCCCTAACTCCTCCAAAATCCTGTTCGCTCGCAATCTCTCTCTCTCTCTCTCTCTCTCTCTCTCTCTCTCTCTCTCTCTCTCTCTCTCTCTCTCTCTCTCTCCCTCCTATCTCTTTCTTATTTTCATTTTCTACTTTTGCTTGCTTTCTGCTTTTTTTATTTTTATTTTCTGCTTTTGCTTGATTTTCTGTTTGTGCTTGCTTTTCTGTTTGTGCATGCTTTTCTGCTTTTTTTTTAATTTTTATTTTCTGCTTTCTTCATTTTTTATTTGCTTTTGCTGGTGTTGGTATTTGCTTAGCTACTAATCGCGTCTCACCGTTTTTGTTAGGGTCCCTGGGTCCGGTCCCACCCAAATACTCCTCCAGTTTTTTTTTTTTTTTTATTCGCTCGCAATCCGCGTCCCCCTCCGCACTTCCCTAGATCGCGTTTCGGACCGCGCTCCGATACGGACCCGGGTTCCGTAAGAGAGTATGGGAGGGGGTTTTTCCTCAACATGAGGCTTTCCCCCTCTGCTTAACAAATAATAAAAAAGGGACTCTGGTGCAGCAACCTCCACGTGGTGAGTCCTGGGTAGATTGAGGCTGAGAAAACTAGAAGGTACATTCTTCTATTACCTCGCCTTAATCGAGCTAAGAGCTGCACAATTTTCCAGCAAACGCAATAATTTATTAATTTAATGGAATTCCCACTGCTGGCATTTTTCAATAACATTCTTTGGATAAAAATAATTTTCATCTATCAAATGTTTCAATTGAAGTGAAGTAAATTCGTTAAATTGGGTGCATTAGACTTGCCTGTTGGTATGGCAGCCACAGTTACATTCTCCGGTTTTAAAAGCTATCCATGATTAGCTTTTATGTAACTATAACTTAGAGGAGTTTGAACAATGGTTACTATATCAACAGCCAAGTCTCACAGTGCTAGACCAATAACGTTACTCAAAATAGTATCAGTTTAACGTAGAAATAAAAAAATCAGCCGGCCGTAGGCTGATAATAAACGATCGGATCATAATGCTTATCGAGTCGATGGTCGAGTAAGTGTTATCTCATGGTTGGTGCCATTTCAATAGGTTTCATTCCGATATAAATAACCCTCCCATCTCTGCGGAAATTAGCAGATGACTCTTGAGCTATCGGAGAATTTCCATAGAGATGGGAGGGTTTCTATCGGAATGAAACCTATCGGAATGGCACCACCCATAAGGTAACACGCACTCGATCATCGACTCGATAAGCATTACGATACGATCGTTCATAAACTGTGCATTGCGTATTGCCTACACTGGTCAGAATATACAAGAATCAACACACGTGATACGTGTGGTCGTGTGCTGAATGAAAAACTGCTCATCACGTATTGCATACCCTGGCCAGAAATTACAACAGGCAACACACGTAATGAGTGTCTTTTGAATGATAAAATCATTCAGTTTTTGTACATAATACTGGGACCAAATAATGTTACGGCTTGACGGTCCTCCGAAAGACGTTGGATGGTGCGCACGTAAGTATGATTGCGTGTGGTTTATACCCCCGTAAGTGCTCACCGATCATCTGCGTGCAGGACCGTGAGGACGTAACATTATCTGGTCCCTATATATTACGTATTGCCTACCTTAAAAGTCAAAACTACTCTTGAATAGTTTTGGATCTTTTTATTCAGCTACACGAGAAATATGGCGTGACTCTCCGCCATTTCGCGGGAATTCACATCGCAATCACACGACAAAGCTGTCTTTTGGATCGAGCACGTGGCAAAATTTGGTGGAGCCCCCCATCTGAGACCCTCAACTGCCGATGCAACATTATTCGAATATTTTTGTTTCGATGTCATTACTGTGATCTTAGTTTTTATTTTGACTGTTTTATACTGCATTAGATTAGTAAGTAGAGTTCTTGGTAATCAGTGGCGTGATCTAAGAAAGAGCGAGGCTTTTTCGTTCCTCCAATACTTTTATACAGTTGGGACAGGCACTGGTTTGTTTTGCCTCCCAAATATTTCGATGAAAAAGAGGAAAGAAAAAGAGGGAGAGAGGAAATTCAAGAAAAGAAATTTGGAAAAGATGGAAAAACAGAAAAAAATTAAGAAAGACAGGAATATGTATAGAAACAAAGAAGGAAAGAAATGGGCAGATATAGCGCTAGTTTATCCTTAACTTAAAGTGCGCCTAACGTCATTCTAAATTGAAAAATGCCTCTTATGTTGAAGAAATGAAGAAAATATTCGTCAAATCCAATAACTTTTGTAGAGGCAAGTTTTGTGGAAACTTTGTGAGCTGCCTACATTTTACCAAGATCTGTTAATACCAGGTCAGTCCAGTAGCAAATAGGTGGGGCTAACGCGTTCCGTTGCACCACGTCTCCCCGAGTTGCAGCAAATCTATCCCCCGAGTTGTAGCAAATCTATCTCCCGAGTTGCGTGGTTCACTTGGCGGAACCAACAGCTGTTATGCGGAATACGACGTCGACTGCACTCGCAACGCAGGGGAACCATGCTTGTTAGGTGACTATAAAATCAGCTTTGCAGATGGTAAAATATAAGTAGGGGAAAAATGCGGATTTGAGCACAGTGCGGATTTGAGCACAGCGGATTTGAGCACAGTGCGGATTTGAGCACAGCGGATTTGAGCACAGTGCGGGTTTGAGCACAGCGGGTTTGAGCACAGTGCGGGTTTAAGCACAGATCCAAAGGATAACTTATAAAAGAGTACGATGATTTATGAGGCTATATTACGCAATGATGTAAACGGAAGAATTAGACAAGATGAAACTTGTCTTATTCAAGATTTTTCCTGTTTTCGGACTAACCTAACCCACCCCCTCCCTTTTCTTCACTGATATGTTAATTGCTTACGATGGAATGTTCTAGAACCAAGCCCCCCCCCCCCAACGGACCGTTCTAGAACATTAAAATGTATGGAGTGAGGTATTGCAGGCAATCTGGCAACGCTGCATTAAGAAAATTTAAACCTGTGAAAATAATCGAACTATTGAGGGAACACAGAACTCTCGCTCAAATTGAAAATTTACTAGAGTTTAAATGGTTAGAAATGTAGCGTTTCTAGATCGACGTGACACCGCACGCGCGATAAAAGAGCGTGAACCCATACCAGCGATTAACCCGCCGTCACTCGCGCTCTAAAAACTTCCGCGAGTAGTCGCGCGGGGTCGTTTTTGACCCCAAAGTTCTTTCGTCCCATTTTACCATTGTCATTCAAAATTTTGATTTCAACCATGCAGAATAGTAATAAGTATGTCTTTGAAAAGCTTTTCACGTGAAAACTGGGTTTGAAAAAAGAATTTTACGTTCAGTAATTGCTATATTGTAATCTGTGTCGGAAAAACCCTAAAAATGTGATATTTTCCAGATTTTTATCGGTCAGCTGCCTTTAACTAGTTTTGAAACTCCTAAACCGAGGTTTTTTTACTTCTAGGCACTACTGAAGATAATTTCATGAAAAAAAAGTATGGGGTTATGGGGGCAAGTTTTCGAGATATACCCCCCTCAATACCCCTCCTATATTTAGTCCTAAAATTTTGGAGATGAAACAACTAACCATCTAAAAAACTTTATTTTTTACCGAATGAGATGGAATAAACGCCAATTAAGGTAAGCAAGATTCTATCAACCAACAAACGGAATCGAAATTGAGGATTCAGGGGAGGGCTGGAGGGGAAAAGGGGGTTGGGGGGTTAGCAAAGTGGAGATCCTTGAAATTTTTTTTTGCTGTGATCTTTTTGCTTTTCGTACATGATTCCAGATACCCTTTTTCACCTCCCTTCCACTTTTCTCCTACCATCCACCTTCATTTCCCCTCCCATTCCCTTTTTTCCCTCCCCACTCCCCGCCCCATGTGATATAATCAAACTTTCGCAGAAAAAAACAAAAACATTTATGATAAGTGGCGTCGCGTGTAATCTGGCAACGCCGCATTTCGTGGATTCAAATGCATGAAAAAAGTCAAACTAATGGAGGTGCGCAGTGCATTCCCTCGAATCGACACTTTGCACGGGTTTGAATGGACAAAACGCAGTGCTGCCAGATCGCAAGCGGCACCGCACTGATTCAGGTAAAAATGGATACGTAAGAAATTCGGATAAACGAGTAATTTAGAAAAAAACAGTGAGAGCAAACATTAGATTTGCTGAAAGTATTGTAGTAAGTATAGAAAAGTAAAAAACCAACGGCAATCACATCCCGCAAGTGTAAACAAGGCACAGAATCCACGTTTACGTTATGTTCACTCGGTCACATTTTATGAACGTGAGTAGTCGCGCGGGGTCGAAAACGACCCCAAGCAACTTTGACGCGTCCGTGCTTCAAAACGAATGATTGAATTAAGTTCATACTAACAGAGTGGGTAGTCCAAACCCTTGAAGGAAGGTACTGAAACGGACGAGCTAAAACTTTAAAATTTTCATGGACAAAATTGCATTTTTCTGACACCTGGGGTCGTTTTCGACCCCGCGCGAGTGATGGCGGGTTAAACAGAAATCTTAACCTGTACCCCCTCTTCTCCCTACCTAAGGTCAAGTTTCGACCGGAGCGGAGACAGCTGCGCATACCAGCGGATAGTGATGAAAAGAATTTGCTCCGTCCGCATACACATATTCTTCCCACGCTCGAAACAAGAAGCGAGAGGACTTGCTCTACGCTTGGTGCGGCTGCACAAACCAGCGGAATCTGAGTCAGCCGTTTCCTCGAAACAGGATAAGATAAGACTTGCTCAACTCTCGGCACAGCTGCGCATTCCAGTGGAATCTGAGTCAGCCGATTTCTCGTAACAGGAGGAGATAAGACTTGCTTGCTCGACTACTCGACAAGAATCGACGAACTCCCCCCCCCAAATATTTTTTATGATCTCAATGGTCAGGTCTTATCGAGATGTAAATAAACCTGGGAGAGGGGGGTAACCCCCTCCCCCTCCATTCTCGAGTAATCGGAGGAACAACAATTTTTACCGTCTTAAATTAAATAACGTCTTGAAGGACTTCTAAGAATGTCAAGGGGGGTAACCCCCTCCCCCTCCATTCTCGAGTAATCGGAGGAACAACAATTTTTACCGTATTAAATTAAATAACGTCTTGAAGGACTTCTAAGAATGTCAAGGGGGGTAACCCCCTCCCCCTCCATTCTCGGGTAATCGGAGGATCAACAAAGTTTTACTATCTTAAATGAAATACTCCCACGAAAACATGCAGAGACAAACATAAAACACTCTCACGCTCGTATAACGAACAGAGATTCCAACCATCGAAGTTCTAAAAACACAAACCCCCTTCCTTCCCATGCAACAGTGTGACCTTCAACAGGTTTCAACCTGTACCGGCGCAGCTGCGGAAGCCAGCGGATTGCGAGAAGGCAAAAGCCTGAGAACAGGAGAAGATTTCACAAACGTGAGTCAAATCACGTTTCAACCAACACAGAAATCACTGCGCAGAAACCGATGCCAAAGGAAACAGATTCTTGGAAGAGAGACAAGTGTAAGTTTCAACTGGAGCCGTGGCAGCTGCGCATACATGCGGTATCTCTCGGCAAGGAAGCAAAGAGTTTGCTTAGTAAAACTAGAGGTATTTTCCAGAAGTGTAGGCGGACCTAGACCGATAATTTTTGGGAAATTTTGTCAACATTATTTCTGATATTACTCGATGAAAATTAATGAAAATGAAATTGAGTGTTCACTTTTCAACGAGGAATACTATAAACGCAAAAGAATAAAGTCAGAAGCAAGTTTGGTATTATTTTAAAGGAATTAAATTTGAAAATTCGCTAAAGATTATGATTTAGGTCCGCCTACACTTCTGAAACAAGCTCTGGAGAGGGGTACCCCCTTTCCCTCCCCTCAAAAGGTATGAGGGGGGGGGGGGAAACATTTTTACTGTTGCATTTTTCTGATGACGTCGAATTAAGATCGAAGTTATGGAGACGGGGTACCCACACTCTAACCGTTGCGGAGATAGCAAGGGTCAAGGTTGCGCCATTGCGCGCATTAGTGGTGTCGATTGAAACAAACATATGGAAACACGTTTCATCTTAATTGAGAGTGATGCGCTAAAGGCTAAGCGTCGGAATGTCCAGAGGCGGAACGTCCAGAGGCGAATCGTCCAGCGGCGGAGCTTCCGGAGGCGGATCGAAGGTTTATGGAGTTGCCAATTTAATGTAACCCAACTTCATGTTCTGGAACGTTGCAGACTATTCCATCATCTCCCATTCTCTCCCATTCTCATTCACCGTTGATTATTCAAGTTGAAACTTGACTCGTTCAAGATTTTACTTGTATTTTGATTTGTTTTAATTGGATCAATGTATCGTTCTAGAACGTTCTAGATGCTCCATACCCTTCATGCGCATTCCATCTGACTTAATGGAACGTTCCAACTGACTTGATGGAACGTTCCAATTGTCTTGATGGATCGTTCCAATCGACTTGATGAGACGTTCCAATTGACTTAATGGATCGTTCCAAACCTCCGAATGGAACGTTCCAATTGCCTCAATAGATCGTTCCGATTGACTGAATCGATCGTTCCAATTGACTTAGTGGGGCGTTCCAATCGGATAAATGAAATGTTCCAATTGACTTAAAGGATCAATCCAATTGACTTAAAGGATCAATCCAATTGACTTAAAGGATCAATCCAATTGACTTAAAGGATCAATCCAATTGACTTAAAGGATCAATCCAATTGACTTAATGGATCGTTTAACTTTGAGAAAAGAGCGACCGTCTAGTCTGGAAGGACATAGTGTGCCTAGTTAAAAATACATCTTTCAAATGTCGTTAATGATGGAGGGAAAATATAAATAAAAAAGACCCAAGAAAGGTTAAGAAATTTATTTCAAATTTTATTAAGTAAAGAAGGTATTACAGTTTTAAAGATATTATGAATACATTGTGAAATTTTAGAACATTCGGAATAGGATTAAAAATCATTCATCTGATCCTTTTGACAATCCCAGATAGAGATTGGTAGGAATACATGACATCATGAACGAGAATAGCATAAGCTGAGGTGTTCTTGGGGAAATTCTCATCAGCTTCCAATTCGATTTGAATGTCAAGTGGGCCCGGTTTGATGATGTCTTCATAGAGGCATTTCAGTACAAAAATTGGGTTCTCTTCCTTAAACTTGCGCATCGTCAAGGGGGGTTCGCACAACTTCTCTCCTTTAGAAAATCCCGGGATGAAGTCCAGGTAATTCTGATAAAACTGTAAGAAATCATCCTTGGCAAAATCTTGGTTCATATTCTCGTAAGGTAAGGCAACGCTGTTCAAGTGCACCCTGATCGAACGCAGACGAACATGATCGAACTTCCCAGCGTCTTTCATCTCCTCGTCCATTCGCCCTGTCTGGAATAATACGATTATCCAGGCTGGAGCTTCGACGTTGCTGGTGGTCATCAATTTCCATGTCTCCTTACCATTGGGTGGTAGTTGTGGGTACGCGTGCGTTTCCCAGCTACGAAAACCTATTTGAAAGGAGGCATTGTTCTTGACTCGATCCAACAACTTCTTTTCCGGACCCAAATTGTATTTTACTTGAGGCATCATCCAATTGACCTTGGTGAGTTCGATCGAAACGGCGTCCTTTTCAATTTTGTCGCCGATGATGTAAGCGTTTTTGTCTGTTCTGGCTCGAATTAGTACCAGTTCTTGCTTCAAACGGATAATACAGTCTTTGAAATCGTTGGCGAATCCAAGCAATGCACCCAATGGGATTAGAGTGCGGAACGAACCATCCGTTGCGTTAATGAGCGGTGAACCCCATCCAGCGATCTCGAGTGCAGAGGTCTCATCTTTAGTGCAGGTAAGTAAGGTCTTGGTGGTACTAGTGACTCCAACATGGCGCGATCTGTCAATCACTATGCCATTCAATTCGTAGCGAACTTGGTCAAAAAGAAATGCGAAAGCATTGTTGATCAACGAGGCTTTGTCTTTAATATCAGTATCCGTGCCATCTCGAGATCTGAACTTGAGCTTTCCTTCGATGTAGATTTTCGAATCACCTGGAACGGTGTAGAGATCTTGACTGTTCACTGGAATGCGGATCTCATCGTTATTTTTGAATGTAGCGATGTAAGGTTGGTAAGTATGATACTGGTAGTACTTGATTTCCTCAGAATTTTCCATGGTTAATTTCGACCGTAAATCACAGAGTAGCCCAACTGTTGCAATAGTCTCACGTTGTGGGGAGTTAAACTTTTGTTCAATGAGGAAGACAATTCACGACTGATAGGGTTCCCGCGAAAGCATCCCTTATTTATAGTCTTCAGTTTACCCATATTGTAAGAATTTTATTCGGTCACTGATTTAATGTGCAATCGGACGGATACTTGTTCTCCTGCAAAATCGACCGGTCTGCCGTCTTGATCCACTATACTAATCTGCAAACGATCGATCATGATCGTATTTATACGATTGTAGATGATGTTCCGCGGAGATAGCGCCATCTTGTATCCGGGTGGAACAAGTGGACTGAAAGCAAATATCGTGTGGGGGACTCCTCCGTTTACGTAACTCCCGGTTGCCAAATTGCACTCGATGCAAATTACATTGACAGAGGTTATGTTCACTGGTTGCTGAGACGTGTGCCAGACATTCGGTGCATACACTCCCTGCTCAAATCCTAGCATGAGTCCGACCGATCCTGATCCTCGAAAATCCACCGCGTATTTGCAACGGAGCTCGCACTTTGGGTATTTTTATTACCTCTCAGTTCGATTGCATCGGCTCCCAACTCGTTCTTTAGAAACAATTGGATAGCATCGATCTCGTATGCTCCGCGTGGTATTTGAATCTGCATTGCTATTCCATCCTGATTTGTGTATTGGAAGATCTGATTCGTGTGATTCACATTCGGGATCGAATTGTAGGCAACAAATTCCACCAATCCGATATAATGACTCTTGTGTCCAGTCAGCAAGATAGTTTCACCCATTTTGACGAATTAATCCAGTAACGCGTTGCTTTTATAAGGAAGGCCAGGCACAAGTGTCCACAAACGACCGTATCAAAAGATTGTTCCGCATCGTTGTTGTATTCCACCGATGAACTTCCACGAAGGTGACGCAACAATTCGCTAGGTGGGTCAATATCACTGAAACTATTGTAATGTAATGTTCGATCATCCTGTTTACTGTAGGCGTTCCAATGTGTGCCGTGTCCCCGGTCATTGTCCAGATTGATGATGGCGTACTCGGTGTTGTTTCGCGGCGGACCTACCCGGGCTATGGAAGCACGCGCGGAGACTCCCAGGAAATCTGGGTCTCTCAAAGCTCTGACGGCCCGCCTTAGAATGCTCTCGCAGAGAGGAGCGCGGGGCCCCGCCCCGCGCTCAAAAGTCTGCAGGCCTGCTCTTCAGAAGGGAGCCGCGCCTTGAAGGGCCGGGGTTTGCAGGGGCCGAGGCTTGCAGGGGTCGATCCTTGCAGGGGCCGAACCTTGCAGGGCTCGATCCTTGCAGGGATTGACCCCTGGATTTTATTACCTCTTAGTTACAGCAAGATAGTTTCACTCATTGTGACGAATTAATCCAGTAACGCGTTGCTTTTATGAGGAAGGCCAGGCACAAGCGTCCACAAATGACGGTATCAAACGATTGTTCTGCATCGTAGTTGTATTCCACCGACGAACTTCCACGAAGGTGACGCAACAATTCACTAGGTGGGTCGATATCACCGACACTATTGTAATATAATGTTCGATCACCGTGTTTACTGTAGGCGACCCAATGTGTGCCGGGTCCCCGGTCATTGTCCAGATTGATGATGGCGCACTCGTTGCGACAAGGAGGATTCAGGCGTGAAATAGATTCACGCGAGAAAACTCCAAGAAAGTCGGGAATTTTCAGCTTTTGGGCCGCTTGTCTTAAATCTACGTCAGATAGGGGTTTCCTTGGCAATTTTTTGATTAGTTTGAACGATCGGTCCCTGGGAAAGGAGACAGGTAGAGTCCAAACCCCGATCGATGAGGGCGTAAAAAGAGTCCCTTACCAACTCGAGTGGGTTTTTTGTCGCTCGCTATCGCGGTTTGTATCTTTCGGATGGCCGGATTGATGGATCGAGAAGGAAGACCAGCACGGATGAGAATAGGTTTTAATCCGTTTCCCGTTGACGGTATTGGAATCACTCGCGGTGTTATTTTCGGTAGTTTCTTCTTCTTCTTCTGAGTCTTTGTCTTTTTTTTTTTGAGACCGGATCCGGTCAGTCCTGCGGTCCCATTGCAATGACATTTTCCAGCGCTCGGTTTGGTCTTTTTTTTTTTTTTGCATCCGGCGCCGAGTTTGGTCTTGAGTTTCATTGCACTAGTCACAGCGTAGGCTGCTGCGCGCTCACCAAAAGACGAATCTCCAGCCTTGACCCTTTCCCAAGCTCTCTCAGCCAGAACCTTGTCCGCTTTATTGCGATTTTCCGTATCCGAGTATTCACTGTAGGCGATGTCGTGCTCTTTGCAAGCGTCGTCCAATTTGTTGATTCCTGGATCACCACGGGCCAACCTGGAGGCTAATTTGGTCCCGGGTCCGCAGTAGCGATATCCCCCGGGGTAGATGAGCTTCGAAAGGGAGCCAGTCGATCAGTTTATTAACGATTCCTTTGCCTTTGACAGGACGATCACGCTTTTGACGTCGTTTCGCTGACATCTCTTGCACAGGTCTGATTTGTCAAGAATCTTACACGCGTATTTATACCTCTGAGCCGTCTTGCTCCAGCTCTTTTTCGTTTTTCTTTTCAGAGTTTTCGGGTTGGTCAAAGTCAGGAGTACGACCTCGATTACTTGTCTTTTTTCGAATCTTATTCAATCTTCGCATATGATTCACGGTCTCTTTTGTAAATATTTTCTTGAAGAAACTCGCGACTCCCGTCCAAAACCCAGCTCCTGTTTGTTGCAACTTTTCTCCGCGATCACGGACAGTCAGTTTTTGTTTCCGCCTACGACCTTGAGATTTTTGCTTGCGCACGTGCTTCTGCTTCGCCATCTTGATCACAACTGAGCCTTTACCCTAATGTGACGACCTATAAATAGGAGGTGCATTGTCGGATCGGTATCATTTATCAAGATGAAGTTCGAGCAGCAGCGCAAGCGATTGAAAGTAAAAAACGCAGATCCTCCGCTAAACGGGAAAGGCATCGGAAAACGACGACATAGCGATCTCTTGCCGGACCTCATCAGATGTATCATATGCGGACCTTCCAACTGCGGCAAAACAAACCCTTTTGATTTGTCTCCTCAAGGACGCCAACGGATTGAAATTCAACAACATTTATCTCTATTCAAAAACACCTTTCCAACCAAAAACGTGGTGCTGGGTAAAACCATCGAACAAATCGAGGGTCTCGGATATTTTGTGTTTTCTGAGAACGTGGAGATAGTAAAACCGGCCGATGCCTTACAAAACTCTGTTTTCATCTTCGATGATGTAGCTTGTGACAAACAGGATGTCATGCGCGAATATTTTAGCATGGGTAGACACAGTCTCGTTGATAGCTTCTATCTCTGTCAGACTTACAGCAGGATACCGAAGCAATTGATCCGAGACAATGCCAACCTCATAGTGATATTTAAACAGGATGAACTTAACCCGAAGCACATCTATGATGATCACGTGACCACAGATATGACCTTCAACGAGTTCAAGGAGATGTGCGCCGCTTGCTGGCAAGATAAATACGGATTTCTAGTCATTGACAAAGAAAGCGACATAGATAAAGGTCGGTACCGCCGAGGGTTCGACACGTATATAAAAAAGGGGAGCAGAAGCGATCCAGAATACAGTCGTCTCTCAACCCTCGAGTAGAATGGAACATTACGACGATATCGTGCGTGCTCGCGAGGCCATCAGGAAAAAATTCAATGCTTTAAGACGGGGGGAGTCGGAAACTTTGCAGGCTCTCGAAAAACAGCTGAAACCCATTGCCGAACCCCTGCGTGAGATAGTGCGGATGAGAAAAGGAGAACATACTCCACTTTCCGAAGTGAAAAAGGAGGAGATGCAGGAATTCAAACTGGAAAACGTTTCCGATGAAGAAGGAGAGGCCTTCCAATCTTTCGACACTGGAATGATTCTAGTTTAGAAGATAATGTGCAAGCATACGTAGATAAGAAGTTTGGAAAACTTGTGGGACCCTATTTCCATCGTATGATTAAAGAAAGCTCTAACGGGGAAAAACAGAAAAAGTGATTTTGATCACCTCTATGGTATCCGACATGGAGGTGGTACGGTTGGAGAATGGATGATAGGAAACAAACCTGTATCGTTTGATGAAAATGACAATCTTTCCATTGGAGACGAACCTTTCGGTCAAGTTACTACAGGATTATTAGAGTTGCTTTTCATGAAAAAACCTGCTCAGTACACCAAAACCAAAAGGAAATTTAACCAATACAAGGATATATTGGAGAAAACAAACGCGCACAGGCAAGCCTACTTTCCTGAAAATGCAATAAATTTCAACAATTCGAAAAAGTATAAGGATGTGATTCGTCAATTGTTCCCGCCAAAAGAAACAAGAAAAAGAAAGGTGGCACCCTGTTTGTACCTCTGACGTCGCAAAAAACATACATATATTGGGATGATCCGAATGAGCTGGTGGAACGCTTAGCGTTGCTCATTGCATCAAAAGAGGCTGGTAACACGGGATTGGACCGCGAGATCCTCAGTATTGAAGAAGAGCTCCGCGAAGGAGGTTATATAGCGTGAACGCAAGGTCTACACGTCAGAAGAATGAGCTCAGTCGACAAGTTTGGACGCTCATTGCCATCTGGTGAGAGCGATACGATCACAGCGATAGTGAGTGCTCGTGGAATGTCAATAGATGAAGATCACAACTACGACGCGGATAACAAACGAATCAAAAACTTGGGCGAACCTAAAGACGACACTGACGCTGTTAACCTAAAGTGGGTTGAAGAGCGACTCCGAGAATTGAGACTCCAGGTGGAAAAAAGCGTATTAAAAAGTCAAGAGTCATCTGTTGATGTTAAATATCTCGATAATCTACCTGAAACTGGAACACAGTACACGATCGGTTATTAGGAATTATGCCTCCCTCATTCTTGAAACGGGCCGTGGTAGATGAATTGCATAAACCTGCTCGACGGAATTACCCTCGACGTAAAGTCAGAATCTATGGCTTAAACGACCTATGGCATGCTGATTTAGTCGAGATGATTCCCTATGCTCGAGTCAACAAAGGCTACAAATACCTGCTCACAATCATTGACACGTTCTCGAAATACGCTTGGGCTGAGCCAGTAAAATCAAAGACGGGCAAAGATGTCACAGCTGCGATGGAACGCGTGCTAAGGAGAGCTACTCCACCAAAAAACCTGCAAGTAGATCAAGGCAAAGAGTTTTACAACCATCTCTTTGAAGACCTTATGCGGAGGCGAGGAATTAATATGTACAGTGTCTACAGCACCATCAAATGTTCGATCGGCGAGCGATTTTAAAAGGACACTCAAAACGAAAATGTGGAAGGATTCAGCTTGCAAGGAAATTACAAGTGGATCGACATTCTCGATGAGCTAATGAGCGAATACAACGGTAGCGCTCATCGGACGATCGGTATGAAACCAAAAGACGTTACCAAGAAGACGAAAAAAGCATCCTGCACCGTTTGAATCAGGAGGTAAAAGTGTTGAGAAGGTGAAAAGACCTAAACTCAAAATTGGAGATCCTGTTCGTATAAGCAAACAGAAATCACTTTTTGAGAAAGGCTACACTCCCAAAATGGAGCGCTGAAATTTTCAAAGTCACCAGGGTAAAAGCCACAAGCCCTATTACTTATTTGCTGGAAGATTTGAAAGGAAACCCCGTGAAAGGAGGTTTCTACGCGGAGGAGTTGCAGAAAACGAAACATCCGGACGTGTACTTGGTGGAGAAAGTACTGCGCAGAAGCAAGGACAAAGCCTTCGTCAAATGGGGGGGTTTCGATTCGAGTCACAACAGCTGGATCGGGGCTAAAAAGGTCGAGTAATTATACACCATCGTACCAATCATTCATGAACCTTCGAAAACGAATGACGTCGTTTCTATCATTGCTGTGTGTCATGTCAATCTCATATTGTCACTTCACAACGTACACATCTTACTTCTCAACATTTATTCAACTCGGTATTATAACCTCTATCTCAGGAATATCCTGGAATTAATAATTCAGCATCAGTTGCAACTCGATCAGAAAGTGGGAGGAGCTACTGAAAATCCTGCAGAAACATGTTCATCACACCTCTCCAAATGTTTTTCCTGATCTGGCTTGTTGGGGTAAACGTCTGTGACTCCGCCCCTTTGTCTAACAGCGAATTACCGGTGGTGGAAGAAGATGTAAACCATCAATTGTATAAAGCAGCAAGGATGTTTCACAAGTCTATAGGTCTATTGAAATCGTTCAGTGACAATAGTACGTTAACCTTAAAGTGCTCCGAAAGTAATTCGTCTACCTCCGGTACTCAATTAAACAGTTGGTTTTTGTGTGCATTTCTACTTTTGAACTTGCTAGGATTTACCGGTGGTGGGGTTTTACTGTACCGATACCGATCGGATTGTGGATTGAAACTCGACCTTGAAGGGTATAACGATGAGTCTCCAGGAGGAATATGCAAAAACTCATCGTTTTCGAGAACAAGTTAGACCCTTGCTGCTCTCCATCGTTCGATTCAAACGGGAACGTTCTCATGAACTGTCCACAGACGAAAAGTATTTGGTTCGCCGCTGGATACTCATTCTTCAAGGCTTCGAGTCGCTGCCAGAGTATGTCGGTCACTATGTACTGTGCCCTTGGGCGTGGGTAGACGACCACCTCGACGGAATCATCGACTGTATGTGTCAAGAACCCTACAATATCGAAAAAGAATTCTACAAACTCTGCGAATTCAAAAATAGTTTGTCCAAGGGTCAAGCAGTATCGACCACCGAAGCAGAGATTCTTCGATAAGTTCCGAGATTATTTCCAACTATAATAAACACCCTGATGTGTCACCCCCTCCCCCCTCCACCCCCATTTTTTGCAGTTTCATTCAACGATCCGGTAAAATCAGTTTATAAGTCATTCTAGATCCAAACATTCATCAGTGCAGTCTCCGATCTTTGTGCGTGCAGTTTATTCCTCTCTCTTATTATTTCAGTTACATTTCGAGTGCTTGTTTTTATCCACTATGACTTTAGAAGTTTTTCAAGGAATGGGTTACTACCTTGATTTACTTGAACGACTCGATGAAAACGTACTGTATTTGTTCTATCGGGAGGATAGAACTTTCTCTTGTACGCTTGAACGCTTAATCTACATTCACACAAATGACATTTTGGAAGACTTGAAACGGTTTCTTTACGAAGTGGCAGATTGTTCGGAATTTTTAACTGTCTCAGAGGAAAACAAGAAGGATTTCATAAAAAGGGCCAAGAAGGTCTTCAACACCTTTCCGGAACTAGCAAGACCAAAAACTCTACGAGAACTTCAAGAACTGTTGCCAAAACTGGATTTCGATCTCCCACATACGACTGAAGAACTGGATGATTTTGATAAATACCTTTTAGAAAATGATATCCTAACCGCCATCAAAACTTATTTCTCTGATTATTTCGTTCCTGATGATCGCAAATGAAATAATTCTGAAGTTCAAATCGTCAAATTTTGTGAAGTCCACCACTTTCTATAACCCTTTTATGTCATTATTTTTCAATTAATAAAAACTAACATGTATTTTAATTTAATAAATGTTTCGTCTGCTTACTTCTGTTTTTCCTTTTTAACCTCTCGAAAAAAAAATACTTGGTTTCGTATTTTAATGAACGAAAGTATTAAAAGAAGGCTAGTGGTGGTAAGATATGGACATTAGGTAAGATTAGGTTAAGTTACAAGTAACCTATCCTAACCTAACCTAATGTTCAAGTGCTTCTTGCTAATAGCGCGCGGATTAAAGTTTGTTGATGCGAATCTTGACAAATTCTAAGACACGTGCGACATGAAGACATAGATATGAGGATAGGGGAGAGCAAAGGGTTGGGAGGGGAGGAGGTAAATCGCACTTTGCTTTCTCCCTAACTTTAGAGTGCGGGTACCCCGTCTCCATAACTTCGATCTTAACTCGACGACATCATAAAAATGCAACAATAAAAATGTTTTGCCCCCCCCCCCCTCATAACTTGGGAGGAGAGGGGAAGGGGATACCCTTCTCTAGTTTTAACCATATTCTTTTAAGGTCGAGTCTTTAAGTCGATCGAATCGAATCTGCTGTGTGGGTTGATCCAGAACGATCCATTGAACCGATTGGAACGATCCATTAAACCGATTGGAACGATCCATTGAACCGATAGGAACGATCCATTGAACCGATTGGAACGATCCATTGAACCGATTGGAACGATCCACAAAGTCGATTGGAATACATATGGAGGATGTGGAGCATCTAGAAAATTCTAGAACGATTCCTTGATCCAATTAAAACAAATCAAAATACTGGTAAAATCTTGAACAAGTCTAGTTTCAACTTAAAAAATCAAGGATGAATGAAATAAATGGGAGGGGAGATGATGCAATATACTGGAATGTTATGTAACATATAGTTGGTTGGATTAAGTTGGCAACATCGCAAAACATACAATCCGCCTCTAGAAGCTCCGCCGCTGGACGATCCGTCTCTGGAAGATCGAAGTTAGATTAGGTTAGGTTGGTAATAACTTAAAATGTTAGCCTACATTCACCTCTACTCTTTTCAAGGATCGCTGGTATGGGTTCACGCTCTTTTTTCGCGCATGCGGTGTCACGTCAATCTGGAAACGCTACATTTCTAACCATTTAAACTCTTGTAAAATTTTTTATTTGAGCGAGAGTTCTGTGTTTTCCCCCAATAGTTCGATTATTTTCACAGGTTTAAATTTTCTTAATGCAGCGTTGCCAGATTGCCTGCAATACCTCCCCCATACATTTTAATGTTCTAGAACGGTCCGTTGGGGGGGGGGCTTGGTTCTAGAACATTCCACCGTAAGCAATTAATATATCAGTGAAGAAAAGGGAGGGGGTGGGTTAGGTTAGTCCGAAAACAGGAAAAATCTTGAATAAGACAAGTTTCATCTTGTCTAATTCTTCCAGTTACATCATTGCGTAATATAGCCTCATAAATCATCGTACTCTTTTATAAGTTATCCTTTGGATCTGTGCTTAAACCCGCACTGTGCTCAAACCCGCTGTGCTCAAACCCGCACTGTGCTCAAATCCGCTGTGCTCAAATCCGCACTGTGCTCAAATCCGCTGTGCTCAAATCCGCACTGTGCTCAAATCCGCATTTTTCCCCTACTAATATACTAGGTTTTTTTTCCGTGTACTAACGATGTACTTAGGAAGAGTTAAAATGTATAAGTATGTAAAGGCCTCCGTACACGCTCAAACGGGTTTGATCAAACTTTAAGATTGCCAACGTGACACTTCCAAAATTCAATCATAAACTTGAACATAACACCTAAAAACGGATTTTATTGGTTTCGTTATAACCGAAATTGATTATAGATGACACGCCAGCTATCGGCAAATAACTCTCACAGCTCTCGACGTAGTTGTTTAACGATCGTCTACAACCAAGGTTATAGATTAAAGAGGTATGCTCATCCAGATCCAGATCCAACATGACCGACAAAAGCAGAAAACATTGTATACTCTTTCCAGAAAACATCGGGCTATTTTCTGCTTTTCTGGAGAGGGAAGCCCAATGTTTTCTGCAAAGAGTATACAATGTTTTCTGCTTTCGTCGGCCATCTTGGATATAGATTTTGAACTGCGCGCTACTGACTTAGTGGTGCGAAGTCAGATGAGCATACCTCTTTAATCTATAACCTTGGTCTACAACGACGGTTACAAGACTTTTCGTCCTGTTTTTTTTAAGGTGATTCTTCAGCGTTTAGTGCCGATTTCTGCCACCAGAGCGCTACCGTTCGATTAAAGTCAAATTACAGGCCGAAAGTAATTTATTTTTAAGAAAACGGAGTGTCAGTTACTAGATAATCATCTGAAGAGTGTCTCTGCAAAAAATCTCGTCAATAACTTCCAAAATAAGGCTGAAAGTACCAAAAAATGAAATATCGCAAATCGATTCTTGTATCGAAATGCGATATTTCATTTTTGGGTACTTTCAGCCTTATTTTTGAAGTTATTGAAGAGATTTTTTGCAGAGACACGCTTCAGACGATTATCTAGTAACTGACACTCCGTTTTCTTAAAAATAAATTACTTTCGGCCTGTAATTTGACTTTAATCGAACGGTAGCGCTCTGGTGGCAGAAATCGGCACTAAACGCTGAAGAATCACCTTAAGCGTGCCCATGGAACATGGCACGCTTATTCCGATCGTTTCGATGCTAACAATATAATACAATGTATACAATGTAATAAGGCAGCCTATGCTTTCCACGTGTATTCCTATGCTGAGTGGCCTAAAGTTGAAAATCGGCTGTTTTTGAATTTTGTGATTTTTTCCTGTCGTGTCTGTTGCGTTTTGAGGATTGCAATGGTACAATTATGAAATCGTACCTTCTAAAGTTTGCAGCAAAAATAGTTGGATTCATTTTAATGCTTTAGTTTTTTTATAATTCCAATTAAACGACGGACTCACCACTTTTGAGGGGTAAGTGGAGTGCGGTGAGGTAATATTTTGCGTTTTATGTTGCCAACTTTGTTGTAATTTTACTCTGCTGTGTTGGTTTTACGATGAATAAATTTTTGTTTGTTTTTATGATTAATTTGTTATGTTGGACATTGTTTTTGTGTTATTTTATTACGTTTATTGAATATATAATTGTTTTTAAAGTACATTCGGGGTTTTTTCGTAGGGGCGGCCGATAACGAGTCGTTGTGTGATGTTTTTTTTTTTATTTATTATTTTTTCGCAGCCGGTGATTGTTTGGCTGCATTGGCTGCACTGCGGCTCACCTGTTCACTAATTTGATAATCTTTCTCTGTGAATGTCTAGAGTCAGCTGATATTTTCGAATAGAAGGCGCGAAATAAAACCGATACAGATCATGGTTTTACTTATAGGATACCTTCTCACAAAAGTAAAGCTTCAAGAAAAACCCCGCTAGAGAGCGCGGAATGAAGTAGTCACGTTTCTTTGCCTTTATTTGATCAGCTGATAAATGTTTTTTTTTTTTTTTTTTTTTTTTTTTTTTTTTTTTTTTTTTTTTTAAGCGCAATTTTTAACATTCAATTTTTATGGGTTAAAAATGGATCTCTTAAAATAAACAAATTAGATCAGTATTTTTTTAAATTTTTTTGGTTTTCGGGAATTGTTACAACATTAACGCCTGTTCGAAAGTGTAAGCGAAGTTATGGTTTTTGTATTATTTTTTAGAGGACGAGACAGGCTCAATTAACGGTATTTGTTTTGATAAAAAGGGGGTCCATCCAGCTACCATTAGGAGTCCCCCCCCCTCAAAAATGGATGAAACTTTCAGGGTGATAGAGCTAAGCATCATCTTTCAGAGTATCTGCATTTTTTTGAATTTGGTCAACGGGGAGCGGGAGTGCAGGGGGTCAAAGTCAAAACCTCCAATGCTCCATAACTTTTGAACGAAAATAGATATTGACGTGAACTTTGCACCAAAAGATGCGTATTTTAAAGATCTTTCGATTGATGTGCTACAGTGTTTAGTTCAACAATATTTACCCTTTTTTGCATTTTTTTTATTTTTGAAGTTTCCAAAAATCCTTTTTTTGAGTTTGAAAAATAGGCGCAATAAAGGGAAATCTGAACGAAAAACTATGGCGGCCATATATGATTTGAGCATTTTGAAAAACTTATGTCAAAAATAAATTCAGCGACCCAAAAAACCCGCTTCCACCAAGTTTCAATGAATTTCATCGATTATTGGTGGAGCAACAAATTTTTTTGTAGAATCGAAAGTCGGAACCCTTTTTTGGCCTAGATTTGAAACTTTGCGCGGTCATAACTCTTGAACGAAATGTTTTTCGGCATCGCGGTTTGCGCCATCTGAAAGCTTAAAAATCAGTTTTCTTCACAGAAGTTTTTTGTTCAGATTCCTACGTTGCGCCTTTTTTTCAAACTTATAAAACGAATTTTTTTCTCTACTTTTAGATTATAAATGAATTTTTACATCTGCATTGAGGGTTTTTTTCGGAAAATTTGAAAAATGTTTTTGAACCCCCCAGAATACACCCCAAGAGGTTGTCAGGAGCTTATGAAAATATCAGAAATAAAAAATTTGGAGTCAATTTCTGTCTGATTTTTTTGTTTCAAATCATTTGTTTCAGTAATTTTCGAGAAAAATGCCAGCAACGGATGCTCTGGCTCACTTTGTATATAAAATATAGTAGACTTCTTTTATTCTATTCAGGTCCTCTGGTATTTAATCACTGTCCGATGAGTAAAATAATTTAAATCTCATGCGCTGAGTCCAGACTATACTTGCTCTCTTTGAGAGAATCCAAAAATTAAAAAAACCATCAAAGGTACCACTATACGGCCAATTTTGTAAAATAACACATTATGGAGAGGGGGGGGTGGAAGCTTTTATATGCGTAACTTTTTTTTCTTCTCATTGATAGAATGTCATCGAATGAAAGGCTAGAAACTCTGCAACTCTGATAAGCAACTTGTTTGCTTGAAGGGACGCATCGCAATGAAGTAGGGGACTACACTAATTATAGTGTCAAAATTGATGCATAAATTTTAATACTTCAAATTTGTATGTACGTCTGTAATGTTTTTACTGGATGCTAATCATAGCATTTTTTCCAAGTAGATGATTCAGCCTAATTTTATCTTGAGTATTCACCATAAGGTTTTTCTGTACAGTAAAGCCTTTAATGAAAAAATAGCAGAAAATTTCTTTTATTGACATTAATTGTAATTGTTTTAAATTTTTAGATCCAAATCGGCCAATACTGTGTCTAAAAAATTTAGATATTGAAAAGGGAAAGACTCTATTTCGTCTCTATCAATATGTAGACATTTATTAATTACCTTCTTTTACCTTCATCACCATATTCCCCTAACAAAACCATGGCTACCCATCTTTTCTTTCTCATTTTTTTAAATTATAAATAGAATCTTTTACATCCATTCAACGCAGAATCATTTAAACTCAAATACTCTATAATCAGTGATTTCATCCAAATTTCATTATTGAATCATTCATGTATATTATAAATCTATTTATTTAATTCATATGTTAGTTACATACTACAATGTCTCCTTAAGTATTGCTGATGCATTTCAACAACTGTAATCCACAAATGAACAAAACACTGAACCAATTGGAATGTGTCACTGCAAAAACAACGACTCAAAAAATTTTTTTCAAAAATACGTCTCAAATGCATATACATTGTCATATTTCTTAATCAAAGCTCCAACAGCACTTCCTGTACCTTAAATAATATACAATAAATTGACAAATTTTTCCCATGAACTACATTATAAAAAATATATTTAAACCCTGTAGGCCTAAACCTTTATGCAAAAATTATTTCTGCAAAACCCAGCAGACAGAAGACCAAAAGAAACAACTTATGCGCAGATTTTTATGTTTACAATTCACAGGCACGCTTTTCCAATACATGCAATGTATCGGAGCTTCCCTGCTTGTTTTTTTTTCCCCTTTTTTTTTTTTCCATTCTTTTTTGTCCACGACATTTTAGTCCTTGATAATTTGTCCTTTCAATTTTTGTCCCGTAGCCATTTTTGGGCCCCTCATTTTTTTTGTCCTCGACTGTAACGTCCATGAGTTTTTAGTCCCAAATTTAAGTTGGGTCCAGAGTCCCAAAAAAAATATATTGGGTCCAAAAAAAACTATAGTCATAATACCAGATTTAGTCATATTACCCGAATCACGACGATTTTGAATAACGGAAAGTCAGTACTTTGACTGGAAAATTTTGGTGTCAATTCCAGGATTGGTCGTTGAACAAGAATTTCCTAAAAATGTTCAAGAACTATGGTACAAACATTAGAATTCTAGAACTGTACTATCCCTTACACAGGTTCACACATTGCCACGCTTCTGGTAATCTGTTTTTATCAGCGTGGACAGAAAATGAGCTCAGAAAATTCCACATTTGGAAGAGCCTCTATTATTTTTTGGTCAACTTTTGCGTTAAATTGAAACGTATTGAGAAACTACAGAGAAAATATAAAAAGAATATTTCAACCGTCAGAGAACGATGAACTTCTCACCTCTAAAGAGCGTTCCAGAAGTGTAGGCACAACTAGACCGATAATTTTTGGGAAATTTTTTTAACGTTATTTCTCTTATTACATTGTAAAAATAAATGGGAATGAATTCAAGCGTTGGTTTTTTATTGAGAAACACTTAAAAACTAAAAGGTCAAAATTGCAGGCAAACGGAGTGTCAGTTACTAGATAATCATTTGAAGAGTGTCTGCAAAACATCTTGTCAATAACTTCAAAAATAAGGCTGAAAGTACCAAAAAATAAAATATCGCATTTCGATACAAGAATCGATTTGCGATATTTTATATTTTGGTACTTTCAGCCTTATTTTTTAAGTTATTGACGAGACTTTTTGCAGAGACACTCTTCAAATGATTATCTAGTAACTGACATTCCGTTTTCTTAAAGATAAATTACTTTCGGCCTGTAATTCGACTTCAATCGAACGGTAGCGCTCTGGTGGCAGAAATCGGCACTAAACGCTGAAGAATCACTTTAACATGATATTTTGCAGACACACTTCGAGACATTGAGGCATGCACCACTACGACCTTTAATCATTGACTGTGAAAATACATATAATAAATAGCGCAACACAGCTTGGTAGTTCAAACTTCCGCTATACATGTCTGTGAGGCCTCTTCATGACCAATTTAAAGCAAGATAGCTCATATCACCGTAGTTTATCAAGATGGTTATAGTATGGTGACTCTCTGTCAATCCAAAAACGCCCGGCTCTCTGCGTAACGTAAAAACTTTTCAAAACGTATAAAAAAGGATTGAGGTATTTGGTTAGCAACAAGTCGTGAGTCTTTGCTAAACAATCGCTCACCGATCCACTGTGATGATTGATAAATTTTTGGAAACAGAAAAAGCTACTCGCGTCGAAGCCCGTTACCCGATACTTAAATGCGTGAGCTCTGTTATAGTCTTCTATTCTTCGATAACACGGTTCGGGGCAGAATTAAAAAAAAAAAACAAAAATTAAGAATTTTCAGGGTTCTTTTAACTATTCAAGGACTCTGTACGGGAATACAAACACTTCCTAAAAGGGAAAAAAACGAAGCCATTTTCTCACCAATTTTCCAGACGTAGACAAAACACATGGTGATTCTAACTTAGGGGTGCACTACCGAAAGGAAAACAACAGTAGAAAAAAAATGAAAGAAAGAAAAATGTTCTTGCTGTCAATCTTCCTCGCGACTTCGCAAACAAAACGACGCGACATTCCTCGGGCATTCAGACTAAATTAATAACAAAAGGGCGTGCTGACGAGCTGAAGCCGCCCTTTTTCAAGGATTTTCAAGTACATTCGACGACTTGGTCAAAATTCAAGGTTATTCAAGCATATGAAAAACGAAAAATATAATCAAGGATATTCAGGACTTTTCAAGGCGCCACGAACCATGAATAACATACTTACTTTCACACGATATTTACTATTGATTTCATGCAATTCAAAGATAATCGTAGCTCCATAAATAGCTAAAGGAACTTCTTGAGTGATACCGAATTGCTCTCCACAAATTCAACACAGTTGTGTCATGACCAGAGTAAACGGTTAAAAGACGTTCAAATCTTTCACCCATTTCCTTTGAATCTCGTTTCTTTATCATATTTTTCACCAGATCATGCATCAAACGGCCTGAAAAAAACCAGGAGAACTGAGCTTGGGAATAGAATAGTAAATTAAAAGAATCTTCACCAACCCAATGTGAGTCCATGCCTCCATGGGGGATACAGAAATTGTCTTTATCTCTCTACGGCCGCGGCCGTTAAAAAAGGATAGCAGAGGCTTCCCTCACGTGACTTAAGCCCCTTTCTCCGTCCCTTTTTTTACACAAGTATTCAAATGGAAGAAGAGAGACGGAGGCATTACATGAGCCCCCGATACTTATTTAACACGTATGCTCGACTCGCTTCCCGCGTCATCTTCAGTGGCGCGCAGTTTAAAAAGCATTCCAAGATGGCCGACAAAAAAGAAAACATTGTATACTCTTTCAAAAAAACGTTGGGCTTTCCCCCCCCAGAAAAGCAGAAAAAAGCCCGATGTTTCTCTCCAAGTACTTTCCACGTAAAGACCCATTTTTTGTGAAATTAAAAGATCAAGATGCTCGCTTTGGTTCAAGGTTAATCGCTAACAAGAGACACGGCTCTCAAAACGCCACCTCTGCTCTTTCGGGGCACCGCCAATGTAATTTTAAATGGGAAAACAGACTTACGAGCAGACCTATCGTTTTGGTGAACTTTTAATCGCTGACAAAAAACAGGGCTCTCAAAACGTCCCCTCTGCTCTTCCGGGGCACCGCCAATGTTATTTTAAATGGTAAAACAGACTTACTAGCAGACCCATCTTTTTTGTGGACTTTTAATCGCTGACACGCCACATTGCTCTCAAAACGTCCCCTCTGCTCTACCAAAGCACCGACAATGTTATTTAAATGGTGAAACAGACTTACGAGCAGACCTGTCTTTTTGGTGGGCTTTTAATCGCTGACAAGGCGCAGGGCTCTCAAAATGCCACCTCTGCTCTTTCGGGGCACCGCCAATGTTACTTTAAATGGTAAAACAGACTTACGAGCAGACCTGTCTTTTTATCGTTGACAAGCCGCATTGCTCTCAAAACGTCCCCTCTGCTCTACCAAAGCACCGTTAATGTTATTTTAAATGGCGAAACAAACTTACGAGCAGACCTGTCTTTTTGGTGGGCTTTTAATCGCTGACAAGGCGCAGGGCTCTCAAAACGTTCCCTGTGCTCTACCAAAGCATTGTCAATGTTATTTTAAATGGTAAAACACACTAACGAGCAGACCTGTCTTTTTGGAGGACTTTAAAGCGCTGGCAAGGCGCAGGGCTCTCAAAACGTCCCCTCTGCTCTTCCGGGGCACCGCCAATGTAATTTTCAATGGGAAGAGAGACTTACGAGCAGACCTGTCTTTTTGGAGGGCTTTTAATCGCTGACATGCCGCATGGCTCTTAAAATGTCCCCTCTGCTCTACCAGGGCACCGCCAATGTTATTTTAAAAGAGAAAACAGACTTACGAGTAGACCTATCTTTTTGATGGGCTTTTAATCGCTGACAAGAAGCTGGGCTCGCAAAACGTGCCCTCTGCTCTACCGGCAAAATGTACTGCCAATGTTTTATCGTTAAATAGCATAAGTTTACGCCTGGGCAGCGACGACGCGACGCACAGTGTGGACATTTGTCGATCTAGCTATTCAAAATTATATAACTTTTGAAAAAATGCAGCTGAGGAAACGAAACTTTGGGGATTTATCACCATTAGGGTAGCCTATATTTAGGTAATTTTTTATATTTTTGCGGACCCCTCGAAGGGGGGCAATGGGGCCCCCCAATTCCCCCCTTAAAAATTATCATCGGTAACCCCTATATTGTGACTCATCAATCGAAACTGTGTAAAAAGTAGTGCATTTTCGTTTAAACCGGAGGTCGCTATCTCTTTTTGTTCCAAAGTTATTGTCGATTAAAGTTTCATTTTAAATAAAAATTTCCCATTTAGAAATTCAAAATTTTATAATTTTGGAAAAATTACAGATAGGAGAATAAAACTTTGAAGATTTGTTACTATAACATGGTAGTCTATCTTTAAAAGAGTTTAAATAATCTTTCACTTGAGTCTTTCACTTTCACCTTTGGGGGGCGGGGGGTTGCGGGCAGTCAAATATGGGACGCCACTTTGAATCTCAAGGGGGGGAGGGCGAAACATTATTATCTACACCACTGCACAAAGTGTAATTAAATTAATAATTGAATTTGACTCTGCCCACTTCCGATGACCATCGGAGAATCAAAATACGAGTGATGATCATCGTCGGCCGTTGGTGGCTATCAAACGGCCTTTCGATGACAAAGCAAAATGCGACTGAAACACTTCTCATAAAAATCTCTTTACGGTCGTGAGTATCGGTCGGTATCCCGCCTATTGGTTCCGTTCTCAGTAAACAGCTTCTCAAAAGAGCAAATTCTTAAATGTTTGCCTTAGAAGATGAGTGAGTTTGAGGGGGTGGGGGAGAGGGTGGACTCAAGTGAGGGAGGAAAAAGCACACCGCACCGGGTGGAAACATTTTGGGCTCATCGGGTGATATTCCAACATTTCACTTTTCCCTTTCCCATTCTTTTCGACCATTCCCAGTCGGGTCCGGTCCGGTCGGTTCAGCCCTTGGTGAAATCCTGGCAGGGCCCGGATGCAGACCGAAGAACGTAAATACAACTGTCAGCGTCTCGAATCGCCAGTGCAGTTCATGACTTCTGTGGGGTCTGCACGCACTCATTTTTTCTTCCTTTCTCGTCTTTTTTTAAGTTCCTTTAATTCCGTGTTTAGTGTTTTCGTGTTTTTTAAGTGTTTATTTTTACTTTAATTTAATCCGTATAAGAATTATAACTCCCCGCTAGATATTGATAAGCTTTCGAAAGATAAGTCTTAGCGCTTATTTCAAAAAACGCGCAAATAAGACAATTTCTGGACTAGGCTGACGATAGTCTTGCGCCGAGTTATCATTTTTATACTGTATTTTTCATTTTGATCCAATCAGGGTCCATTAAAATAAATAATTTTCCAAATTTTTTTAATTATTCCAAGTGATGACCTGTGCTTGACTTTACTTGGTTCGAAGTTGTTCACCGAGTTAACCTTTGTAGCAGCTGAATTTGCACTTTGTCTTATTCGCCTCAGTGGGAACCAGATACGCGTATGATGTAAGATATGTTACATTTTGAACAAGTGTAAAATATACAGAGTCATGCGAGTATTCTTAGGTATCACGACTATATCAGCTTGGGGTCAGAGTATTCCTTCCGTGTGTCCAAGCTGAAATAAAAGCGCGGGGTCGGAATGTTCCGTCCGTGTGTCCACGCTCAAAAAACAACCTGGGGTCGGAAATACACTGTAAAATGCTCCTACCTGATGAAAAGGGCTCCAACTGCTAACTTTGTGACCTTTTTTCGCACCAAGTGAATTCACGTCGGGCTCATCAATGTGCAACTTGGTTTTTTATCGCTTTTTTATTGCCATTACAAATCGATTTTACCATGAAACAGAAGCTCGACGCTGTGCGATCTTCCGATGGCACGATCTAGAACTTTCGCAAGAATTTTGATACGCGTATTGGATTCGTGCTTTTCAGACGTATGTCGGTTGGCCTCGCGAAGTTGTGTATGTGGACGACTGTGGATAAAGGCGCGAGAATGCTCGGTTGCTATCTAACGGTCCACCATGAGCATCGCAAGGGGGTTGATCGAGATACGCCTGCTTGTACCGACTTGTCGATATGCTCGCGAAAGTCGACCAGATATCTATATCATAGTCACATTCGCCCTCATGAGAAATCAGGAGTTTGTCAATGGTGCGCTTGCAATACGATATCATTTTCTTGCCAAGTTCTGTAGTGACCTGCGATCGGAACATCACATACGTCCTTTTGGGCGTCTCGATCATGATAACATCGATTGATAGGCACCAATTAGTTTTTTAATTCTTCAAAATTTGCTGCTTAAGATTTTCCTTCCCCTAACTCCTCCAAAATCCTGTTCGCTCGCAATCTCTCTCTCCTCTCTCCTCTCTCCCCTCTCTCTCTCTCTCTCTCTCTCTCTCTCTCTCTCTCTCTCTCTCTCTCTCTCTCTCTCTCTCTCTCTCTCTCTCTCTCTCTCTCTCTCTCTCTCTCTCCCTCCTATCTCTTTCTTATTTTCATTTTCTACTTTTGCTTGCTTTCTGCTTTTTTTATTTTTATTTTCTGCTTTTGCTTGATTTTCTGTTTGTGCTTGCTTTTCTGTTTGTGCATGCTTTTCTGCTTTTTTTTAATTTTTATTTTCTGCTTTCTTCATTTTTTATTTGCTTTTGCTGGTGTTGGTATTTGCTTAGCTAATAATCGCGTCTCACCGTTTTTGTTAGGGTCCCTGGGTCCGGTCCCACCCAAATACTCCTCCATTTTTTTTTTTTTTTTATTCGCTCGCAATCCGCGTCTCCCTCCGCACTTCCCTAGATCGCGTTTCGGACCGCGCTCCGATACGGACCGGGTTCCGTAAGAGAGTATGGGAGGGGGTTTTTCCTCAACATGAGGTTTTCCCCCCTCTGCTTAACAAATAATAAAAAAGGGACTCTGGTGCAGCAACCTCCACGTGGTGAGTCCTGGGTAGATTGAGGCTGAGAAAACTAGAAGGTACATTCTTCTATTACCTCGCCTTAATCGAGCTAAGAGCTGCACAATTTTCCAGAAAAACGCAATAATTTATTAATTTAATGGAATTCCCACTGCTGGCATTTTTCAATAACATTCTTTGGAAAAAAATAATTTTCATCTATCAAATGTTTCAATTGAAGTGAAGTAAATTCGTTAAATTGGGTGCATTAGACTTGCCTGTTGGTATGGCAGCCACAGTTACATTCTCCGGTTTTAAAAGCTATCCATGATTAGCTTTTATGTAACTATAACTTAGAGGAGTTTGAACAATGGTTACTATATCAACAGCCAAGTCTCACAGTGCTAGACCAATAACGTTACTCAAAATAGTATCAGTTTAACGTAGAAATAAAAAATCAGCCGGCCGTAGGCTGATAATAAACGATCGGATCATAATGCTTATCGAGTCGATGGTCGAGTAAGTGTTATCTCATGGTTGGTGCCATTTCAATAGGTTTCATTCCGATATAAATAACCCTCCCATCTCTGCGGAAATTAGCAGATGACTCTTGAGCTATCGGAGAATTTCCATAGAGATGGGAGGGTTTCTATCGGAATGAAACCTATCGGAATGGCACCACCCATAAGGTAACACGCACTCGATCATCGACTCGATAAGCATTACGATACGATCGTTCATAAACTGTGCATTGCGTATTGCCTACACTGGTCAGAATATACAAGAATCAACACACGTAATACGTGTGGTCGTGTGCTGAATGAAAAACTGCTCATCACGTATTGCATACCCTGGCCAGAAATTACGACAGGCAACACACGTAATGAGTGTCTTTTGAATGATAAAATCATTCAGTTTTTGTACATAATACTGGGACCAAATAATGTTACGGCTTGACGGTCCTCCGAAAGACGTTGGATGGTGCGCACGTAAGTATGATTGCGTGTGGTTTATACCCCCGTAAGTGCTCACCGATCATCTGCGTGCAGAACCGTGAGGACGTAACATTATCTGGTCCCTATACATTACGTATTGCCTACCTTAGCCAGAATATACAAGCGGCAACACACGTAACAAGTGTGATGAATGATATACTGTGCACTGCGTATTGCCTACCCTCGCCAGAATATCGCTAGAATATAGTTCGTAAGAGGGTTTCAGGTCTGTAGGTCTGCAGTAATATGGACTACGGATAACTTGTCTACTTATTTTGGTCCACTGAAAAAATGTGTACGTAAGTTTGAAATAAGAAATTGAAGTAAGAAAATTGAGATGAAGTAAAGAGTGAGTGATCGTTGCATTCAAGTGAAGGAAGAAATTTTGTCCGTAGTCCATATTACTGTAGACTACTGACTGGAAAGTGGAAACCCGTAAAAGATGCATTGGATTTGTGGTCATTCCTCACCAAATCGACCAGAGTATGATGCTGCATACAGTCATAGATTTGGGAAATATTTAGCCCTCGACGAATTTTAAGCGTGCCGTATACAGGGTGTCCGAGAAATGAGTTCACACTTTTGCTGTGAGCGCCTGGTTGATTGTAAAAATCTGAAACATTCAGGAATAATCTATTACCCCTAAGCGACTTCAGAGAAAATATCGGGGGGCTCCCACCCCCCTTGAAGGGGGGCGTAGGCCCCAAAATGTACCCCGTGTTGCCAATATCTCGCATATTTCAAATAGCAGGGGGTATTTTTTATTTCATCATTCAAAAGAGCTCAAAAAACTGAGTAATTTCGTTTTTTCAGATTTTCGGTAGCCCCTCTCAAAACAAAATGGCGGCCAAATAGCTACCCCATACTTTAGAGGCCCATAACTTCGGTTTGAATGAATATTTTTCAAAAACTAAAAACTTTCTGACTCCTCAGAACGTCTACTTTCCAATGATGTGCCACACTTTATCATTTGGCGGGAAAAAAATGGGGCGCGGAGCCCCCCCAAAAATTTTTGAGTTTGGGGGGCTGTAGCTCAAAAAAGTCAAATGTAAAGGGGGGTCGTGTTGTACATCAATCAAACGGTCTTAAAAAAGGAAGAAATTTTGGGGCAAACCCGAAGTCGCTAGGATGCGTCTATTCAAAATGGCGGCCATTTAACCATTTGGGGGTGGGGGACCGTCCCCCCCAAATAAAATCCCTCCATCGAATGATACACCAATCGAAAAGGGCTTGGGAAGAGAAAAAGAATGGCGCAAACCGGCCGTCAATACGATGCTTGTATCCAAAATGGCAGCCGGTTAAAGTTTTTTGGCTTATGACCCTGCAGGCCTGTAGCCAAAAAACTTTAACCGGCTGCCATTTTGGATACAAGCATCGTATTGACGGCCGGTTTGCGCCTTTCTCTTTCTTTTCCCAAGACCTTTCGATTGGGTATCATTCGATGGAGGGATTTTATTTGGGGGGGACGGTCCCCCACCCCCAAAGGGTTTAAAATGGCCGCCTTTTGAATAGACGCATCCTAGCGACTTCGGGTTTGCGCCAAATTTTTCCTTTTTTAAGACCGTTTGTTTGATGTACAACACGACCCCCCTTTACATTTGACTTTT
Source organism: Trialeurodes vaporariorum (assembly GCA_011764245.1). Lineage (NCBI taxonomy): Eukaryota > Metazoa > Arthropoda > Insecta > Hemiptera > Aleyrodidae > Trialeurodes > Trialeurodes vaporariorum. The sequence continues at coordinate 66,964,083 of VMOF01000001.1, forward strand.
TTGAGCTACACCCCCCCAAAACTCAAAAATTTTGGGGGGGCTCCGCCCCCTTTTTTTTCCCGCCAAATGATAAAGTGTGGCACACATTGGAAAGTAGACGTTCTGAGGAGTCAAAATTTTTTTATTTTTTGAAAAAATATTCATTAAAACCGAAGTTATGGGCCTCTAAAGTATGGGGTAGCTATTTGGCCGCCATTTTTTTTTGAGAGGGGCTACCGAAAATCTGAAAAAACGAAATTACTCAGTTTTTTGAGCTCTTTTGAATGATGAAATAAAAAATACCCCCTGCTATTTGAAATATGCGAGATATTGGCAACACGGGGTACATTTTGGGGCCTACGCCCCCCTTCAAGGGGGGTGGGAGCCCCCCGATATTTTCTCTGAAGTCGCTTAGGGGTAATAGATTATTCCTGAATGTTTCAGATTTTTACAATCAACCAGGCGCTCACAGCAAAAGTGTGAACTCATTTCTCGGACACCCTGTATATACGGTACGCTTCTTGTTTTCATTTTCATATCTAATATATAGGTTCAATGCCTCGCTTATGGCAAAACCTTTGGCGGGAAGGTTTGAAAAATTAAAAACGTTTTTTCTTAAAACTGGTTTCATTAATCTTTAAATTTTATTGCTGCAATCCAGGAGGTCTCGGCGTCTTTTTTCTTAAAATTGTAAAAGTTTCGGTATTTCTGTTAATTTCAATAAGTTTTTGAGCGTCAAAGTCGAATTCCTTTAAACGAGAATTCCATACAGGTCCAGCAACCTAAGTCATTTTGCCAACCTATGAGTCAAAATTCCAAGGCGGGAGGGGGGTGGAAACATCCTTCACAGAAACCGCCCTCTTTGCCCCTCCCCTTTTGGGCTCCACCGGTCTCAAGATTTCTTCACGGTGCATTAAGCGTTCGGGGCTCGCATCGTAAAAGTGTCAAAATCTTTTTGACGAGGGTACATCGAAAAGAAGCGACGAGGTATTGATGAAGAGCGGGTGGGGTATAGAAAAGAGAGAGGCTCATTCATACCCTTAAGTAGACCTGTTTAGTGATGACGTCACGATCAGAATTGGTTCCAAACAAATGCTCTATCTCGCTCACTCTCGTGGATTTACCAGATCCAAATTTTCGAACGCAAATTCATGCTAGTTAACCAACAGTTTTCTCAAATTTTATTGCACCATTAGATTCCACTTGCCTTAAAGTATCTTTTCACTGTAACATAATTCCTAAAAGATCACAAGCAAATTTTACAATCACAGTTATACCGAAAGACGTTCTACGTTTTGTCCTTGTCTTACTCACGGTCTCTTATGGTAGTATCACCGGCATGACACTCAATCATTCTAACTTCTTTCGTATCAAAATTATTGTTCGAGGTACAACACATGCCGTGATGGTGCTGATGAGCCTATATCCTAGAATTTTGTGCTCTTAAGAAACTGTGAGTGTGACAAGGACAAAACATAGGACTTTCTTGGATATAACTGTGATTGGCATCGATGCGCGATGTTTCAAAATTTGTGATAGCGGGCTCATATTTTATCACTGAGAAAAAAGTGGCTTTTAAAAACTGTAAGAATAGAACCATAGATGAGTTCGCCTTATTTCAATCATGAGACCTATCGTTGCTGTAGTCAGCGCGCTTGAATCTACACGAATTCTGATTGTCTCTATGGAATTTCGATTATTTCTATGGGAAATAAAGCGCGGGAATATATACCCAATGGGAAAAATTTTTTGAAACAATCGGAAATTTTTATAAGGGACGTGGAACCCAATGGTGTGATAAACAACGGTGGTGTGTAAAGAACGTGTTGTTTACTAGCACTTGTATTTGAAAATTTGGACCGTGTTTTGTATGGGAAAACCCACGAGAGCGAGTGAGACGGTGCCTTTGTTTGGAACCAATTTTTTTCATGACGTCACACAAAACAGGTCTTTGCATCGGAAACATTTGAAATTCTGGGAGATCGGCAAATTGAAAGCCCCTCACGGAGCGTCGATGGAATCAAGGGATTTTTCAGGACATTTTGGGCGTTTTGTTGAATAATGGGTGTTTAAAATCCAGAACACAGGGTAGAAAGTGGAAATGTCCAATGACAAAAGGTCCAACTACAGGAACGTCCAATGAAAAAATGTCCATGAAATTTGGTCCTTGAATAAAATGTCCAGTCCCCAAATAATGTCCTATGTAAGAAATTCCCGCCTTAAAAAAAGTCCCCGCCATGGGTTGGAAGTCTGAACTAGGTCCAATTTGAACTATTACCTAACCATGCAATCAAGCAATATCCGCTCATGGGAGGCAGTGGTTTATGCAGTCTTTGGGTTTTTTCGGGCATTTAGGCGTTTTTGGGCCTATCTGTCGATGTTATCAGTGGGGGGGGGGGGGGGGCTCCTGATGAGACTCCTGGTAATTTGAGAAAAAAAAAAAACAAAAAAAATCGAAAACCCGACATTTTTTTTTTTCTCGACTTATTTTAGGGGCCACATCAGAAGGCCCCTCCCCCCCAACCAAAACCCCAAAATATGCAAAAAACCCACTGCCTTTCATAAGCGCGAGACCATAAACTCCAACTTTGCGCCCTCTGGTAGTCTGGTATGAATCAAGCAAGTGAAAACATTCATGAAAACTCATTGTTGAAGTCTCATATCACAGAATAATACAATCAGAAGGGAAACTCTAATTCATTTTGAAACATTCTTTACTTCGGGCCGCCATGTTCGAAAGTGAGTATCTTCGGCAATCTTCGGCAGATCTTCGGCAACTGGCCGAGTTGTGATCGGTTGTAGCCTGAAAAAGCATGTCCGCCATCTTGAGAAGTGAGTAGGCACAGTTGCCAGTTGAGCTGGTAAATTCCAAATCTTGTTTCCATTGGCTCTTAGGGGATTTTCCCTTCTGATTGTATTATTCTGTGCTCATATTTTTCTGAAGAACTACCATGGCAACCTTTGGAAGTAATAATTTTCCCGGGAAAAAATTTTACAAACCTTTACATCTAAGCATGTAAGTTCCTGTTCGTTACTACTACATATCCTAACCCCCCCCAAACCTAATTTTCCCGTTTCTATGCCTGGTTTTTTCACATACCGGACAACAACGTTTTAAAACTTTTCTTCAGGTGGACATTTCTTACATAGGACATTTTTGGGTACTGGAAAAATTTGCTCATGGCCCAAAATTTTCATGGACATTTTATGATTGGACTTTTTTACATTGGACATTCCTGTAGTTGGACATTTTTCATTGGACATTTCCACTTACAACCGAACACAGGGAGCCAGAGGGGTAAAATTCTCTTTAATTGCTCTAAAAGTTAGAGGGGTGTCACGTGTCTTCCCCCCCTGGACAGCTTCCTCGCTGCGGCTATGGATTGACTCGGGAATAACTTATTTACCTATCCTAAAAAGTTCGTTGCGTGTACAAAATGTTTCACTGGAAGCTTCTTCAAATTTTGGAAACTATAGGTCCATATGGAACTTTGCTTTTCCAACACGAAAAATGATATCGACCGACGGCAACAGAAAAAAAAATAATATGACAATGCGTTACAGTGAATAACGGCATAGTTTTAACTGTAAACTTTCGATACTTTTCAAAAAAATAAATGGGGAGAGGGGGAATTAAAATCCACAAACGTCTTAAACCTCCACACCTACTAATCTATACCCCTAGAATGCTTGATGTGTAAAGGGCACTTGAAATGGTTAGTTCTGTTTATTAAAGGATTATTGTTTCATGAATTCGCAAGTGTTCCATTTATGCATATTACGTATCTACATCGTGACAATCGCAATAAGTGCTGACAGCACCTAAAACGGAAAAAAAGATAAAAAAACTGTTTATTATTTAGAATCACGGTTTTTCCAAATAACACTTTTTGACTTCAAAAGAACGAAACCCTCATTTTTGATCCCTGAACAAGCTTTTTAAAAGGTGGAGGGTTTTAGAAATATCTATTGTCTATATTTAATTTGGGTAAAAAGATCAACCTTATCAAATAATTTCCCTTTTTTCATTTTTAATGGGTTTTTGAAAACTTTTGTAATGCTATAAAGTTTTAATTCGGGTGAAAAGTCATTGTCCTTAATAAACCAAAAACCATTTAAAGAAAGCCAAATAACAGTCGTTTTTGCGCACGACGAAATCAGGTAGGGGACCCATTTTTCCCCCTTTTTATTAAGGGGGGGGGAGAAAACATCTCTACAGCAAATGTATTTAAAAATGTGCTGGTCAACATGTGTCTTTGTGAAGGGGGCGGGGGGGGCAAAATATAAAAACGGGTGGGTTTTAAAACTTATTCCAAACTTATGGAGTGTATTTTGGGGTCAACATACTATATATAAACTTTATTTTCCTACATGAGTATGTGCTGCAAATGTTTCTCTTCTGAGCTAGAGCCCTCCAAAATTTTGAAGACAAAAAAAAAAAACAAACACAAAAAACAACGCCTTTGATCATCTCCTTATAGATACATCTGATCTAAAATTTTTTTTTTTTTCATATTTTCTCACCAAACAAGCTCAATTGGACAGCACTTGTCACAAAAGAACCGAGTGACATTTTTGATAAAAATTTAGTTATTGATTGATAGAGCTAGCAATACTGAATCTCGAAGCAGCAAGTGTTTCTTCTATAATAACAACTATTTTCCGTCAAAATTCCAGGTAAAAGTGAGCTGGTGAGCCTCATTGATGTCATTGTCCATATGATGAAATAAAATGAGAACTGGTTCCTTTTGGGTGATTAGGTTAAACCTTAATCCGAGTCACGTAAAGGGAAACCCAACTCCGACTTGGTTCCTTTTATAGAATTGGGAACGGACTTAAGTCCGATTAACGGATTTTAAAAAAATCAACAGTGTAAACCAACTCTGCCGTTTGGTTTCTCTTTGAGTTTCGTTTTTCGTGATTATGCCAAAAAAAAAAAGAAAGGAACCAAGTCACTTTAAAAGCTAAAAATTAAGTACCTTTCCTACATAGTAAATTCCACTCTTCCGGTGTTGAAATGCAAAAAACAACGCGGTAGTTGAATGAAATCAAAAAGTAAGTAATTCCAAGTTTTTGTTTAAATGCTAGCTCTTCAACTTTGGACTCAATTTCTCGAGATCAGCTCCATGTTGAATGCTGTCTAATTATTATCATTGCTAGCAAAAGCATTAAAGTTTCAGACTTGAGTGGCACGCTTTTTCCCAAAACCTGCGTGTTTGGGAAATTTTCCCCGCTTGTTTTTTTTTTTTTTTTTTTTTTTTTTTTTTTTTTTTTTTTTTTTTTTTTTTAGTAATGGCCCCTTTAGATACAGGCAACCATAAAATTTTAAAAAAAATTGAATCTGTCGTAATGTCGGTCGATTCAGAAATTGCTCAGGATATTCCCCACCTGGCTGCAGCATAGGCACGCTGAATTCTTCTCGGAAATTCAACAAAACAACAGACATAACCCTTTAGATGTCGTAGGATGTTGAATAGCGAGCACCCCCCTCTTCACTTCCCAGCCTATCCCCCCGAGTTTTTCTAATGTCACCGTGCGACATCAGAGAGGTGTTGATTGTTGTTTCATTAAATCCGTGAGAATTCAGCGAGTCCTCAAATCTACCCTATGTATTTCAGCGTAGTGCACTGTCTATATTTTTTAAACATTTGTTTTAAAGGTTCTCAAAATTTAGATTTTCTTTTTTTTTTTTTTTTTTTTTTTTTTTTTTTTTTTTTTTTTACAAAAATATTTAAAATTGGTTTGAAATGAAAATGCAAACGTTTTTGAGTGGCTATCTGGGCACAGACAGCGACAAAAAAGTTACTTCTGGAAGGATTTGCACGATAAAGAAACTGACGCATTACAGAAACAAGTAAAATTTTTTCACCTGGATACTACTTGTTTTAGAATTCTGTAGATAGCCCCCTGTAGATAGCCCCCTGTATACAGGGAGCCCCTTGAAACACCCTGAAACACCCTGTATATCACACTTCCTTACTCAGCTCACATTATAAAAAGGACATTTCAGAAAGTTCTTCGGCGAGCCCCTTTAATTAATCATGTAGGCAGAAATAAGTACCTTAGAGTCAGAATATTCATTTATACCCACCCGATTTTAAATGACCGCTCGATGATTTGATTTGACTTATTAACATTCAAAGAGGACTTTTGTGCCTATACAACGTAGGTAGGTGTCCGCGCCTGATTCCCGAAAAACTATGTCCAATGAGCACAAAGATTGGTTTGTCTAACGAATAGACCCAGTGGCGGCTCGTGCAATGCGCGAACGACGGATTCTCTCCCTTTGAATCTACATAAAATAATCGATCTATCGGGCATTCGCCAAACCCATCAGAAATCGATACTTTTGCATAGGTTCAAATGGCAAAAAACATTGTCGCGGACACTATACATATGCCGCAGTCAAATCGCAATCTTAGGCAAATCGCAATCGGCTTGAGATTTGTCTAGGCAAAGAGCAAGCCGCTTCTTTACTATCAGAAAAAAATCTCAAGTGTAATGGTGGCGTACAAAATAATTTAACCCTTAACTGCAGATGAGCCTAGATCTGGAACAATTACTTTGAAGCCTTATCTAAAAGTAGGAGACTTGAGTTGTACTGTCGCTGCATGGTGGGTCACATGTGGGAAAAGATACTAAACGAGTAAGAATTGTCCATTTTGTCCTAGAGCGCGCAGCACAGGATAGAGAACGTGCAGAGTGGTTGAAAAAAGCTCACTGAAAATCTGATAGAGATTTTCCGATTTTCATTGTTATGTTTGGGAGTAACGCAGGGGTACCATATACAAAAAAAACAACTATTGAAACTTACTAACTTATTTTTTTCTACTTTAATTTTTTTTTTTAGCCTGAAAACTTTATTTTTAGTTGCATGGATACCTAAATGCGGGTAAGGCCGTATTTGGAACAATTAATATTCAGGCTCTTTACCATTGAAATATAATGGAAAGAATTTTTTCACTATTTTTCCCCGTCTCAAGGATCAAAATTGTACAGAAAAAAAAAAATTTTATTGAAAAAAAAAAATCATGCAGTAAAGGGTTTAAACGAGATTTGATTTATCTCATCCTAAAATTAATAAACCCAGCGATCGTACTGGTATCCACAGATTAAGTTTTTCTCAACTGGTTCTCTTTTTATGAACTTTTAAAGCGATTGAATACAGTGTTCAAGAACAGTTCATTTAAAACACCGTAGGTCAAGCACTAATCAAAATGAACCAAATCTGATGAAATCACCATTTTCGTCAGCTTTTTAGCTTTCAAATGAGCTAAAGTAAATATCGATACAATTATTTTGTAGGTCACCATTACACTTGATCTGAATTTTTTCTGATAGTAAATAAGCGGCTTACTCTTTGCCTGCGCTTGCAATTCTCCTCTCAGAACTTTTGCAGAACTTGCAACTTTCTATGCTAGGAAAAAGTATTCATTGTATAGAGAAAGCTGCCATTAGATGGGGGACCCCCCCCCCCCTCCGTTGTGACCCGCTCACATTCGACTGCCATCTGGGATGTTTCTTAACCCCTTTTGAGCCTAAGGGGGGGGGGGGGACATTTGTACCCCCGGCCAGTTTTTTTTACGCCATTTTGTCAAAACTGCTCAACATTTTTTTGGGGCTTCATGACATTTAAGTTAGGATACTTAGAACACGTCTACCAAATTTCATTAATTTTTATGAATTTTTGTTGATAATAGAAATTTAAAGTGTTGGGGTACAAATATACCCCCCCCCCTTCGTCCGGCCAGTTTTAAGTTTGGAACCATCTATTACAGTGAATTTTACGGAAATTTTTTGTAGATTAAGAATATTAAGTCAGATCATTGAAAAAAAATTGGAAATTTATCAAAAATGGAAAAAAAAGATGGTACCTCATTTCATTTTTTCCATTTTTTTTATTTTGACATTTTTTTTTAAAAATAGGTGTAAATTTGGCAACATAGCAAAAAATTTTCTCAAATTTCACATAAATTACTCTCTTAGGGTACTAAGTACATAATCCATCCATTAAAATTTCAAAATTATTGATACTGACTGTGCTGCATGAAAAAATCCTTGGGGTACAAAAAAACCCCCCCCTTTGTCCTTTGTGTTACCGAAATACCTTAGGCTCACAAGGGTTAACCCTTGAAAAATCAGGTAAGTTAAAAGAATGCAGCCATTATTCCGTTTTTTAGGGAAGGTAGTTAACTGTTCGTACTCGGGGGGGTTGGATTTGCCTATACGATCAATTGAAGGCACCCGAACGAAACCTTATCTTGTAAGGGCCCACGCCCACATCGAGAATCGCGTTTATTCGGGATCGTGAGACTGGAACAATGTGAAATAGATTAGAGGAGAAAAACTATGAAACTCGGGCTTGGCCTATAAGAGGTTAAAACGCATTTCATGGGTTCTCTCGAGTGGGTTTTGAGACTTTCAGATGCTTTCAATGTGACTTCCACGCGATTTTACACACAGATGGATTCTCCATTACAGTGTTGCTAAAGTTTGCCATAGACTCATTTCATGAAAGGGCAATCTTTTTCTACAGCCCATTTCCCGGGTTGTGCACGTGACACATAAGCATTTTCCACCACAAGTATTGCATTTCCCGCCTTCTACTTAAAACCATCAGACTTCTACTGAAAACTGATAGAATATCCTTGGATCGAGGGTAAAAAGCCGTACCGTCCCCATTTAAATCCATGTAAAACGTACGGCTTTTTCACCTCAATCTGGCAACACTGTCGGTGCGTGAGGAACTATAGCAATAAGTGGGCGCGCTCACTCTGAGCAACATTTTTGTGTCCCATATTATTTAATTGACTGGTGGTATACATTCCATAAGCACCATCTCTGCCAAAAATCAGCTTGCGTTTATTTTTCCCCGCTATTTTATCCAATTTTCCTGGACTAGCCGCGTCTTTATTGTCTTATCTGCGCTGATCTCGATTAACGACAACACCTCTCGTATAATCGCCGAGTTCTCAAGATATTGAGCAGCGATTTTGGTGAGATACTATTAATTATTGATATGGCAAATCAATTAAAGTGTTTTACGCAAAAACTAAGGTCAAAAAAGGGGTTCTTTGCGAGGGCCTTCCCTTTTTTTTTCATCTAAAACGCCTTAATTATAGAGGATCTCTCAGAATCTAGCCGCATGGTACCGAAATTCTCTTGAAATTTGTCAAGCACTATGGGACAATCACTACAATTCTGGTAATAGTATCTTGCTTGTTTTACATATCGTTGGGCTTCTTATGTTATTACTATTTCTTTTTTTCCTGCACAGTTGCTAAGTATGATGAAATTCAATGATAAGTATTCATCGCAAACAATCTCTATTGGCTCAGTTAATGTGATCGGTGTTTCGTCGGTTTTGTTTTGTTTTGTTTTTGTTTTTTTTCTTTTTTGGACAGTTTTGTCTGCAAAGATGCAAGCATCGGATGACAGAGCGTCTCATTAATTCAGGCGCGAGGTTGAAAGTTACTGAGCTCAACTCACAAAGAAAAAGCGCGAAAAGGAAACCGTTTATTTCTCCTCCTCCTCCTTTTTTTCTCTGCCTTCTCATTTCTCAACTTTCGACAAAAGCAATGCGGAAAGGAATGAAAATAATAGTTACATTCGGTATGCAGCAAGCGTCGTTTCACAAAATGGGGAGGGACACGAGACACCTGGTACATTGCCCTTAATTGAGGCGGTCTATGGGAGAGGAGCTAACCCATAGAACATTAGGTGCGTCCTTTCGAAATTATTTTGATTCAACCACAAATAGCGATTCTTGGAAAAGAGCACGCCTCTTCTTTTAAGGGCCCTTCCTTCCTCCGGGGACCGCCTCAATTATAAAATGTGGGAGCACAAGTATTCCTTGCGTTATTAAATAGATGCCATTAATTTATCATTAGTGAGTGTGCCTTTTGCTCAAGAAGGGTCGCGGTCGGCACGGACGGACAGGGCGAGACGAGGAGGTGGGCGGGAGGGGAGGGGAGGGGGAGAGGTGTGGCCATACAGTTTACTCGGAGAGAAGCGAGTAAGGAGTAAGCAGCCCAGCTTCAGGCTCCCGAAGTATCAGGTGGTTCTCGAGGAGATTCTCAGAGGAAATCAAACGTGCGTAAAATATTTATTAGGATCGAGATTTTTCATCTCTCTCTCTCTCTCTCTCTCTCTCTCTCTCTCTCTCTCTCTCTCTCTCTCTCTCTCTCTCTCTCTCTCTCTCTCTTTCTCTCTCTCTCTCTCTCTCTCTCTCTCTCTCTCTCTCTCTTTCTCTCTCTCTCTCTCTCTCCTCTTATCTATTCCCATCTTCCTCCAACCCTCTTACACCGTCTTTCCATTGAATGAAATGCGATGCTATGACTTTTCTCCTTCCAATTTTCTGGTTAAATTTTGGTCTCATCAAATGCCGCATCTAAGCCGTCAGATTCCAACCTTCCAAAATCTTATAAACTTCGAAAATATTAACTCTCTGTATTTTGCCTGATTTTTGTGTGTGCCAAGAAGGACAGGTGGGAGGGGCAAGTAGCAGATAAGAAAGATAGAAAAGAGAAAGGGAGGATATTAACTTTAGCGAGTCTGGGAAAGTAGTAAATTTTAGGAGAGAATGTGTAAGTGCAATACGGATTTATCCAAAAAATGTTACATTTTAAATGGAAAAGTAGGCATCAAGGTCATCAGGGACCTTGATAGTCGATGGTCACAACTTTCAGAGATCGGAATATTTATGGCCGAAGCACGGTAAACCTTGGAAGTTATTTATTTTGTCTGTACCGACACACAATTATTAACTTCTCGACAAATACTCTTCTCGCTTCTCGAATACTCATAAAATGGACAATTAATCGCCCAAGAAATTAGTACCACTTACTGGATTCATTTTCATTACAATTTGCAATAGTCTGCTTGATATATCAAAATAAAGGTTGTTTCTGAGCTATTGATGTCATTTCTTATCCTGTACAAACCCTCTATGGAACAGGTTAGTTCAAAAGAACACCGCACTCTTCCGTTTATAAAGGGAAGGTAGATAACTGTTCGTACTCGGGGGAGTTGGAATTGCCTATGCAAAGAATTGAAGGCGCCCATGCGAAACCTTATCTTGAAGGTGTTTCCATCGATATTCGCGTTTATCCAGAATAAAGACTGAAACAACGAGTAATAATAATAATATTGTCTTTATTCATAATTCAGATAAGTAGAATACATTTCATTTACTTACCAAGGTTACAAAGTTATCAATATTTAGAATTTTAGAGGTCATCAATGGAGTATAAACATCTCTGTATGAGGTATAATTTGCAGTCTCTTTTGAAAATTTGAATGAATTAGCTTTTTGAATATTGATAGGAAGTTTATGAAAAATTGAATACCAAATTTGAGAATGTTAAATTTGTCCCATTTAGAAAGTAATATTCCCGACCTTCAAGCATTTTTGCCTCTGGTGTTGTATGAGTGGACGTCTGAATTAGATTTTAAGAGGTGTTTTTTTAAGAAAAAAGTTGTTAATGTCCGAAAAATAAAAAGTGATGGAACTGTTAGAATAGACGAGAGGAAAGGAGTATACTCGGGCTTGGTCCATAAGGGGTTAATAACTCGGTTAGGCACTTAGGCAGGGATTCACCTTAACCCTTGTGAGCCTAAGGGGGGGGGGTAGATTTGTACCCCAGGCCAGTTTTTTGACGCCATTTTGTCAAAACTGCTCAAAATTTTTTGGGACTTCATGACATTTTAAGTTAGGATACTTAGAACACGTCCACCAAATTTCATTAATTTTTATGAATTTTTGTTGATATTATAGAAATTTAAAGTGTTGGGGTACAAATATACCCCCCCCTTCGTCCTGCCAGTTTTAAGTTTGGAACCATCTATTACAGTGAATTTTACGGAAATTTTATGTAGATTAAGAATATTAAGTCGGATCATTGAAAAAAAAAATTGGAAATTTATCAAAAATGGAAAAATAAGATGGTACCTCATTTCATTTTTTCCATTTTTTTTATTTTGACATTTTTTTTAAAGTAGGTATAAATTTGGCAACATAGCAAAAATTTACTCAAATTTCACATAAATTACTCTCTTAGGGTACTAAGTACATAATCCATCCATTAAAGTTTCAAAATTATTGATACTGACTGTGCTGCATGAAAATATCCTTGGGGTACAAAAATACCCCCCCTTAGTCCTTTGTGTTACCGAAATACCTTAGGCTTACAAGGGTTAATGAGTCCCCATACTTTGGATAGCTTAAAATATACTATTGGAGAAGCTTCATTTTTTTTAGTAAAAATAAAATAAAAATTACATCTAGAGCAGCGCTTCAAGAAGAAAATTTTCATGCATGTATCAAATCAATTCGACAACTTCTACGTCATTTATAAGCATATAGATAGGGGACTTTGATCCCAGCTCCAGCTCCATCGCCAACAGCGCCTCGTCGCCGTCGGAGTAAGTCATCCCGAATCCGCGAGACCCCCGGAATCGCTGGATTGCAGGGTCTCTCCCGCTAGCTCTGTGTCATACAACCTATCATCAACCCGGCCGCAAAATACGTGACAAGACTACCACCAACATTCATTAATTCACTCCTCCCTTCCCTCACCCTTCCGCTACAAGAAAGCTCCGTCTCTGCAAATATTCAAAATTCACTCCGTTTTAATACCTCCACCCCTCCCTCGACATGCCTCCGATACCTAACCTCCTCCCCCGGACCACAAGGAATGAAGGAATACATTAGTTTAATTAAGACACCCTTCCCACCCCCACCCCACATCATCGCTGAATGATCACTGAGTATTCATTGGTTCGAATCTGTTTTGACACCTTCTGCTTTCCCAACTCACCCCTTCCCATCGAACGGCGCGTGTGGTATCGGCTCCGAGTTAATTTAAATCCTGTGTGTGTATCAATTGCTAATCTGCAGTTTCCTATGACGGGAAGGGAGGGTGGAATCCTTGACCAGTTGCGTGCTTAAACCTTCGTAGGAAGTACGTCACTGTATACAAAGTCTCCTATTATAATCTCACCGTCCTAGTCAATAAACTCCTATAAATATATTTTCATTCTGTTGGTTTCTATGTGTATATAGAGACAGAGTGCGATTTTCGAAGGATTCAAACGGAAACTTTGAGATGCAAAAAATGGAAAATTAAACCAACTATCCTGGAATGACGTGTCGTTTCTTTTTCTTGTAGAACCCTTTATTGAACGGTAACAGTTCAGTAAGCCTTAAAAACATAATTGAAGCACAAAAAAATTAAAAAGATCGACAGTTGTTGCTGTCTATAAGAAATTGGCATGAATGTCACCTTGAATGTCACAAAGTCTCAAAATTTAAGTAACAAAAATAAGGTTTTATGAAAAAATCAAAAAACTAAAAACCTAAAAACCTAAAAACCAAATCTGGCTGAGGGTCGTTTCAGAACCTCCTTTTAGCTCAGAATAGTTGAATGTACAAAATGTCCACACTGATGTTGTCACACTGAAAAAAGTGCTATTTAACTATGTATTTGCTCAGGGAAAAGTATGGATAACACAAAAAAAGTGTTAGTTTAACTATTTGAAATGGTTAAATTAACACAGGACGCGGTGGTAATTAAACTATTTCAAATGTCAAAACTAACAGTTTTTAAGAGTTATCAATATTTTTCACGAAGCAAATAGTTGAATTCAGTACTTTTTTTTTCAGGGCATATTTTATAATGCTCTGTCACTGATGTTCATTGTTCCTCCAACATGGCGTCAGTGTTTTCTTCGGGAGACAGTGGCGTAACAATAGCCCCCTCACCCCCTCAGCCCCCACAATTGCGGGGGAGCGCAAGGCGTCGGTGGGCGCAAAGAGAGGGAGGAAAATACGGGGAGAAGGGAGAAAAGGAAAAGAAGGAAGGAAAAGAAGAAAAGAAGGAAGGAGAGAGGAACAAAAAATAGGAAAACAAGGACGAAAATGTCTTACGTAGAGATCGTTTCAGAAGTGTAGGCGCACCTAGACCATAATCTTTGGCGACTTTTCAATTTTCATTTCTTCAAAACTAAACAAAACTTGTCTTCGACTTTGAACTTTTCATTTTAAAGTGTTCCTCATTGAAAAGCTAACGCTCAAATTTCCCTTTTTCATTCATATTCATTTTGAAACAAGAGAAATAATGGTGAAAAATTCCAAAGATTATCGGTCTGGGTGCGCCTACACTTGTGAAACCACCTCTGTAAGACGTGAGTACAATGAGTCAACACCGTCTCTCAAGCGACTCAAGCTTAGCGATGCTCAGCATTGAAGCAAGGACGGCCAAAGAGATGGATTTTGGAAGACTTATATATTGACGAATTCGCAACAATTAAGGCACGAAAGAAACAGTTTTGAAAGAACGGGTAGGCGATTTTTGATTTATAATTGAAAAAAAAAAAAAAAAATCAAAAATAAAAACAAAACAAAAAATGATTTGTACTTTTCTTTCGTCGGAGTATATGTTCTATATAGCCCCAGGGACATAGGCCGGTAGGGAGTGGAGTGGGGAGGGGTGGGAATGGTGGGATGGGGAAGAGAGGGAAGATGAAGAAGGGGGGGCAGCTCTATTTTTTGCGTGGGGGCGCATGCATGCCTAGTTACGCCACTGTCGGGAGAGTTCCGAGTTGCGAGCTCTTCAAAAGTAGCTCCAAACCTTTGTAAAGCTGCGTCAAGAATGGTGGAGGGATTTTAAAACATCACGAGAGCTTTACTTTACGGCTATGTTACTAGCGTTTTCACAGTGTCTTGATTTACGTGTCTAACGTGATTCTGCCGGCTCGACTCCCATCCTCGATAAAGTCAAAAGGGCTGGCAAGAGGCCCTTGAAACATAGCTCGAACGCCATTTCGGGAACAATCTCAGTCAAGAAAACGATCGAAACCAAGATTGATAGGTCATTTAAAAATGACAGAAAGCACACCCTTCATACTTTCAAACTTTCCATCTAAGATACATCGAAGTTTTCATGAAGATGCGGAAAAAATGAGTCGTAGCGTAGTTTTATATTTGATATCCATGGTGGCAAGGGTGTCTCAGTTTTCGATCATTTTACAGTGAAAAATAAGAGAAAATACCAAAATTCAGGGGTGGATTCAAGAGGGGCTGAGGGCTGAAGAACCGTAGCCCCCTCCCCCCCCTTAAACCATATTTTTACTCTGTCTGAGGAATTTTTAGGCGTTTTGTGGAAAAAATAGGTTTTTAGCCCACCTTCCACGGGAAAGATTTCTAGATCCTCTGCTGAATTACAAAGGTATGTCAACCGAAGAAACTTCTTGTTCTGTTACTAGAGTCGTGGTACTTGTATACCTGCTCTTCAAAATTTGCAGGGCATTCTGGTGCTATGACAAGATTTTGGTGACCACACCAAAATGTTTGAGTGAGAGTGAGGGAGCACTGGAAATTTCTCGGTTGATAGATCGCAGTGCTTACGGTAACATCATCAGAATTTAGGAATTATTTTATTCAGTGAATAGTGAGAAGAGACTAAAAGGGTTAATTTTTTCATGCATGTATATTGTATACCCTATATTATTGAAGACATTCAAATTTTGTAATAAAATTGGTCATGGGAAAAATTTGGTTCTAATTCAAACATGTCGTACATTAACTATCGTACATTTGTCGTACATTCGTCGTTTTTCTGCCATTTGAATCATTGCAAAAATATTTCCAATTAGGAGGTTCAATTGAATCGTCTAAGAATTGATTCCTTTCCATAGGTTTACATGGCGATTTTATCGATACGTCGTATAGTTTATTCATTACCGATAATTAGCAAGTTTTTTTTTTTTTTTTTTTTCGGTTCGGATGAAGATATAAGGTTATATAGGAATTTTACGGGGCACACCAAACTCTAGAGCCAACAAAACCATGTCCTGCCCATTAGGATTGTTGTAAGGTAAGTGTACCAGTACCCGGAACGTTAAGGAATTTTCAGACTTTGAGAGCTGAGTAATAATTGAAAAATCAACTGAAAAATGTGAGAAGTACATATTTAGTTTCACAATTTAATCAACTTTCAAATGATATGTAGGTTTTTTCAGTTTACATCATCAGTTATTTTGGAAAAAAGGAAACATGAGAGAAAATTGAAATGTACCAGTTTCTGGAATTCTTGTGCTTGACTGTTCCTAACTCTGGAAACTTTGCACCAGTATCCGGAAAATGCAAATAAAAGCATCAGTTAGGATTGGAAATAAACATAAATGTATTAAACACTTTCAAAATTGCATCTAACGTGAGAAACATTAATTTTCAGAAGGAACTGTACTTTCTTGAAAGCAGAAAACAACAAAAACTGATGCATTCATAGAAAGTGAATCTTAACCTCCAATCTAATGAGCATCAGCCGAAGTTTTTCTAATCGAACATAAATAATGTCCCCTAATAATAATTCTAGACTACTCAGAAGCACTAATGTAAAATAGAGTAGTAGTCAGCTAAATTATTATATTATTAAAGTTAATACACTCATATAAAGAATGTTCCTATGCTTGGAAAACATTTCCGGATACTGGTGCTTTTTAGGAATTTTGTGTTCCTATACCCGGGACGGATAATAAATAAACAAAGCTAGCCCAAAATTAAAACTTTATTAATGGAAAAGATTCCTGAAGATACAGAGAACATAATAACGTCACAACGACGGTAAAATACCGAAAAGTAAAGTCATGAGACCTTATTTACGCTTACTGATTTCTAAGTCGACGACCTTAAGCATTCCGGCTTATGGAAAGGTTCTCGAGTGACGTCACTTTCAAAGTATATATCAGATGATTGTTGCAGTGAAAACAGTTTATTTATGTTCTACAGTTTCACCCTCTATGTGTAGAATTAGAAAACTTACCGCCCCTTTCAAAGTTTTGCCTATGCAGCTTATTATTTACGAAAAACCGGTGGATTTCCGGCTACTGGTGCACTTCCGGGTACTGGTACACTTACCTTATGGTTTTAGCTCTCATCGTTGAATTGCCTTTTTCGCCCCGACGACCCCTCAAGACGGGTACAGATTCCAAGGATCCGGTGCTGCATCGATTTAATCTATTGTTACCGACCAAACAGTCTGAGGGCGATGAAAAATTTAGGGTATAACTTCTAAAATATAGGGTGACTCCTAAATCGGGTAACTACTAGATGATCTGTAAAACTTATGTAAATACTTACAAAAAATTGTAAAGTATACCATCAGTGTATAATAATAAAAAAATAAAAATAAAAAAAAAAATTAAAAAAAAAAAAAAAAAAAAAAAAAAAAAAAAAAAAAAAAAAAACGAGAACAGAATAGTAAAATATGCTCAGTGACTGATCTGTGATCTTTTTTCTTTCTCTCCCCCTACCTTCATCAACTGTTGAATTTGGAAATTACCAATAACTTCACGCCAACAGGCAACCAATGAGGTCACCGACCCCGCAAGATTACTTTTCTCCCACACATCCCCGGATTTCCTCAAAGATTTAGGACTTAGTCAAATAGAAATTAACTGCCAAAAGCAGTATGCAATCGTTTAAATTATTTATAGGAAAAGAATTGTAAGATAGCGCGTAAACATTAGTTTCAATATGAAGACCGTTTAAACAGGTGCAGATAATAATAAATAAAAAAAAAAAAAAAAAAAAAAAAAAAAAAAAAAAAAAAAAAAAAAACCGTCAAAGGTCAAATTTTACCAAGCTGAAAACTTTTTTAGCCTTGCATCTCTGCCAATTAAAACTTGCTAAGAAAGACGGCACCGGAAGCAGCTCCACTCGCTACTTATTTGTTTTCAAATGAATTGATATATAGCAGTTACGCGTGGAATCCAAGCAATTTATGGCAGTCGCGGATAGATCGTGGCGGGGGGGCTTTTTTAAGAACTTAAATTGAGGAAAAATCCGCTGAGTTCAAATTTAATTAAAAACTTATACACGCTCTCGTCCAATGTATATATGTCTCTCATGAGATCTTTAGAGTTAGAATTTCGCATCCTCCTTTCCATTAATCTTCCTAGAACATCGCATCACATAAGTTCCAGTAACTCCGAATAAAAGTTTAGGTATCTAATTTTCTATGCAATCGGATGTATCGATCTTAATGCTTTATGCACGGATGAATCATAAGCGTTGGTAGACGCAGACGGCAAGTCAGGTAACTCCACCCTACTATATCACCCTTCCTACGACCTGACAAGTCTGCGGTATGTAATGGCTTATAATTACAGAAAACATTTCGTTCCCCCAAACCGTGACTCAATATGATCCTGTGGCGAAAAAACTACGCAACCAAACTCATCAAACTTGGTCTCATTTTAAGACATGCGTTAAACATTCAATAAACGTGTCTTTATACACTGTGGTTCTTTTGAGCATGGTCAATTGGTCATGGTTTTTCTTTTCCTTTGCTTAATGAATTGTCAAATTAAAATGAAAAAGAGACTCACTTGCTCGAATAATTTTTTTTAAACGTCGGACGCGTTTTGCGTGGACACGGCCGCGCATCATCAGCGACTGATTATTACCACTCTCAGTCAGTCGCTGATGATGGCCCGCACGAAACGCGTCCGACGTTAAAAAAATGTATTCGCGCAAGTGAGTCTCTTTTTCATTTTAATTTGATAATAGCATTTGTGTCGCTCTCCTTTAATGATTTTTTTTTCTGTAAATACAGAAATCATCGGATTGCGTGATCGATTTTTGACGAAAAATCATAGATTATGCGTTTTTCATTTAAAAAGAAACAAACCTCAGATCAGTTTTAGTTGAAATTTTGTCGCAGGTTATCACGGAGCTGCCGCGCCGTTTTGCCTATAATTAATGTCAATTTTCAATTCACCGATGATTCCACCGGTTGAGAAAAGATTACACAGTTCATTTCAGTGCATGCCTGTACAATGTAGGAAAACACTCGCATACTGATGCATAATCAGTTATCTGGCCGGAAGTAAATACGTCAATTTGGAAATGCTGCTGTGCGAAACCTATGAAAATAAATTGAACTATTGGGTGCTCGGTAAACACCATCGAATTCGATCTTTAACAAAGGTTTAAATGGACGCAATACAACGTTGCCTAATTGCTCGCTACGCCTCTGAAATATACCAAAGAATTTTAACATTATGAATAGATTTAAACACGATCAATGAAGGAGATAGATGCCGCTTAAATTAGCACTCCATTCGAATCGGATATCGTTGAAATCCGGAGGAACTTGGCATCCTTATTGCCTGAAATCGAATCTGATTGAGTGACTCCTCAAGTCTCTATTTTTCGTCTGCAAATCTCAGAACTTCAGATCCCCGCAAGTTCATTTTCAAAGACTTATATATTTTCTTCCACTCATGCACAAAATTTACTCTATGCTTCATTGCTTCCCCTTCAGTAGTTTCGACAATTCACCGTTTGTCCCTTGATTGAAAAATAAACCAAGAAATGATAAGTGACTAGAAAAACGAAAACATTGTTGTCAAGTTGATTTAGGAAATCATCTCTTCATGAGTACAGTGAGTGCACATCATCTGAGTACAGTGTTTTAAAAACACGATAAATATCGTTGCGAAACCGGGTCATCCCGGTTCGCCATACTATTTGTGCATCATTAAAAAATAATCGGGCTGGCTGTTGCTCACTTTGGCTATAGGTGATTTGGAGTTTGATTCAGATTTAAAAACCTCCAAAAATAACAATGGTATAGCAATAAAAAGCCCCTTATCTGGGGGGAGGGAGTTGTCTCCCCAAAGCCGCCAGCGGGGAGGGCGGCAAATTTTGTCTCGCACACCGGCGCGGCGGCGGATAACCTAGCGACGGTCCTTCCTTTTCTAATAATATTACCAGAAGCATTACTGTCGGTGGAATCTCTATTTCTTTAATCGTAAAAGAAGATGATCAAGATACCAGCATTGCTTCTAAATTGTTTAATTTTGAGACTATAACAATTATTCTGGAAATTATGATGACAGAAATTCCCTCATTGGCATATCGTTATTGTATACTTGGTATTATTATTGTTATTTCTTTTTTTCAGTATACGTATCAATATCATTGACGATGTAAAGGAGCAATTTCAGTTGGATGGAAGTATTGTATAGCATTAAATATTTAAATCTTCAAATTATTTCGTCGTGCTCGGTCGTTTTCGGGTTGCCTTAACATGGCCTCGGGTCATAAAAGACCTAGACCAAAACTAAACATATGTTGGCATATTTTTCTAATCTACTAAGTCTTCAGTGAAAGTGCATAGTTACTTTGCGTACTTCCGAGTATTTTCTTAGCCGTGTAAAATTAACAATGTTTCAACGATATTACATTTTCTATTAAGTCAAAGCGTCGCTGTTTTTACAAAGATGCGTAGCTCAATACAACGTCACATTTTTATGGGAAAAAAGCAAAAGTGTAAATTTTCTTGATTTTTCCCTCCAATTTTACGTCCAACTTGTGATTCCTCACGAAAAAAATTCATGAAGAAGATTCGCTGGTTATTTGTTCATCTTTAACCCAAAAAAAAGGGTGTTCAGAGATTTTTAAAGGTTTAATTGAGCTACATGCCTGTTTGTGAAAACACCGTCGTAAAGAGCTGACAGTTTTTTTTTCAAAGATACTATAGAATGGGGATAGATTCACGTTTGATTCATCGTCATAAATAAAACGGCAATTTTAAGACAAACTATCGAATCCTAGATCATTGTTTTCATAGATACGGCAACGGCGCGGCCGCGGCGCTGTGCAGCGTAAAAGCAAAATGAAAGTAGAAAGAGGAAGCAGAGGTTTGGTCTGTGAATTTCACTATCGGCAAAATATAATAAGTTGCAACTTAGAAGCCATTCGAGCGAATGAATGAGAAGAGAACAAACTTTCACAAAGTAGCTATTTTTCAATCGGTTTTTGTCTCGTCGGTCGACTTCTTAGTCGACGCGGAATCTCGGGGAATCTTAACATTTCCTACCTTTATTGAAGTTCACACCCTTCAGAAGATACTTGATACTTATCATGTTGCCAAATTTCATTGCATCGAATGAAACTCTTTAAAATAACCGCTACTTTATAGAACAACGTGGAAGCTTTTCTCCCCCATTTTCGAGATCACATTGTTTTTTTTTTCAAAATAAATGGATTTCTTACAAGGTTTTGCTGTAGGCAATTAGACCATGGATTCTGATATAAAATGCTGCGGAAATAACGATGAGACCAATAAAAAAGTCTGAATACGAATCTCAAAATTCAGATAAACCACCCGTATATATATATACGTTTGCAAGACGTTCTGTATGTCAAAAAAAAAAAAAAAAAAAAAAAACAAGTTGGAACTTGCAACACTGGAACAGTGTTAGCAAAGAGAGCATGAGTGTCGGCCGTAAATCATTGTAAGTGTGGAGTTCCATATTGATAGTACAAAACTGCGACAAAGTCAATCGCAACGCTGCATTTGTGTTGGTATAACAGTGATCGCTGTAAAAATAACTTGATAGGTCAAAGTGGGAATGAAAATTTACTTATAGCGTGTTGAAACAGTTGTTCACGAGGCGAGGTGAATACTGTGGTTTTGAAAATCGATTTCGATAGTGATAGTTCTTTTAAAATCGGATGACGCAATACCAATCCTAGCAAGCCGCAAAGTCTAGTTTAGTTATTTGGGACTTTTTTAGATTTCTCTCGCCTGAACCAAAGTCATCAGGAAGGAAATTCTTAATACCAATCCTAGCAAGCCGGAAAGTCTAGTCTAGTTATTTGGGACTTCTATAGAATTTTCCTCGCTTGAACCAAAGTCATCACGATGGAAATTCTTCGTCTTTATGGTTTCAGCTCTTTTTGTCTCAGATTAAAAAATGAATGTTAATATTGATCAAATGTCATCCGACACTCATCAAGGCCCTTAAGGAACGTAATATGAACTTGAAAAAAGCTCATTCGATTTTTAAGGGAGCTTAAACGGTCCATGAGAGACGAAATTCGCGGATACAGACCACAGCTTATTTCAATGTTCGATCTGACAAGACCGTGCGCCTTTGAAAAATCGATATCTCGATAGTGAATCGATGTATTGCAATTCGGTTTGCACCGGTCAAAAGCGCTTGCTTGTGACTGACAACCTCGAAAATTTCAGATCCATCCGAGTTTATTTAATGACCTTACAGGACCTCTCGCGGCCGCAGTTAGACATTTCTTGTCAGAGTTACGCTGAAACGGGGAGTAGTTCCCCCCCCCCCCCCCCTAAGATGATATTTTTTGGCTCGAAACTGCATTGGGCCCTCTCGGGACATCATTGGGACCCGAAAAGAAGCGGAACCGATATAATACGGCACACGACTGGTTCGTGAGAGACGAAATTCGCCTTTTTCCAGCCTCCAGCGCCCCTCTAAGGTCGATCTGACAAGACCGCGCGCCTTTGAAAAATCGATATCTCGAGAACGAATCGATGGATTGCGCACTGCGGTTTGGATTGGGCGGTAGCTTCAGCTTTTAGAAAATTCTTGAAAAAAATTCAGATCCATCCAAGTTTTTAAACGGATCTTATGGGACCTCCGCGGCCGCAGTTAGACATTGTACGTGAGACTTACGCTGGAGTTGGGGCCACCCCCCCCCCCCCCCCCGATATAGACTTTATCGGTCCGACATTTGTCAGGGCCCTTAATGAACTTCATGTGAACTCAAAAAACTCACATATGACTTCTCACGGCGCATGCTAGGTCCATGAGAGTCGAAATTCGCGGATTTTAGAGAATCTTTTTTTTTCGGAGATACGCTGGCAAGGGGGTCGCTCCCTCTCTTGGAAAACTGTGGAGGGGGCCCTTTGCTGGGGCATACATTCTATTTTTCACCTTTTTTTTTTTTTTTTTTTTTTTTTTTTTTTTAATTTTATATTTGTGTCTAATCTAAGTTGGGGGAGGAGGAGGAGAGTACCTGCAAGTCAACCGGCAATTTACTTTTGATAGTGGCTGCGGGTCGAGGGTGCGGATTGCGGACTTTTAACTTGTTGTGGGGTTTACAGGGTGGCCGTGTCTAAACTTATGAGAAAAGAAGGCAACCACAGACCGGAAGAACGTTCAATTTCTGGTTCAGAGACCATGGACAAAGACATGGGCACCCGCAAAACAATTGCCCGGAGGGGCAACTTTTTGAATGTCAATGGAAGGTCTAGGGGACACCACCTAGAGACGGGCAAGTCTAGAGAACCCCCCCCCCCCCACTTCCTCCCAAAATAGAAAATAAATCAATTATCCTTCCAAATGGTAGAAATTGTAAGTGATTGTAGCATGTAGTTGTATCAAAAGTAATTCTATTTTTGACGTGTTTGATATTATGAATAAAGTGACAGCATCAGATGATAGAAATAGTAAAAAGCTAAGTACAACTATTCCTTCTTTATTTTCATTGTCCTGATGAATTCTAAGAGTTAACCTATTTAAATTAACAAAACCAAAACTCTTGCCTATACATTCTCTAATCATGTAATTATCGACCAGAGGATTCTGAATTTTTAAGGAAGTTCGCAAAATTCTCGTTCCCAACGGTAGTTGCCAATGTAGACACGTTCATACTAGTAGATTTTAAAACTTCTTTCGGCGAGGGAGATGGCGGGTGGGAAGGATGATGTCGTCTGAATCAGGAGGGGGTGGGGTAAAATCAGGGGGAGATCTAGATCTGGGGGGGAGAGGAATCCTGAAACTGGGGGGCGAGCTGTATAGTGGCAAGGGGTGGTTGGGCACCACTGCTTGGGGGGGGGGGGGGGGGGGCTATTTCCCCGCCCTGCCCCCTCCCCCCTAAATTACGCCCATAATTAAAATTGTAAAGTAAACTAAGAATAAAGTTTGTTAACTCTTACTCCTTTCGTTATTATTTGATCTTCGAATGTTCCGATTCTTTTTTATTGTAAAGTTTTGATTTTTCTGAATTAGGGGGGGGGGCGCCGCGCCGCCCCTCGGGGAGCGCCCATTGACAGATAAGGGAGAAAGGTACGTGTGGGAAAGCGCACGGGAATCCGGCGTAGTGTGCCGCAAAAATTACTACCAATGGCGGATCCAGAAAATTCTTTAGGGGGGGGGGGGCTTCACGCCTATGAATTTTCAAATTTGCAGGGAGGAATTTATGGGATTTTTTCTGTTGAAAAAAGGCAAAGGCTACCGTGAGTTGGGGGGGGCGTGCCTTTCCCGAATCCGCCGCTGATTACCATGTAACACTGGGCCACGATGACCGATGTCGCATAAAACCAGGTAGAAGACCCGTGGCGGGCGTGGCATCCGTGATGGCTGTGAAATTGGGATGAAGTAGATGGACACACATCATTCATGCAATCTGCACAACGCGGCAAGCAACTGTTGTAGGCGTAGGTGCAGTAGTTCGTGGGGAGGGCAAAGGGGACGGGAGGTCGTCGCAAAACCATGGACGAAGATATAACTAAGGACTGCCGACTGTTGTTAGTCCTGTTTTGCTCTCGACCCCAGCACTCCAAGCAGCGGTCAGCTGAACTACTCTTTCAAGTGAGCGATCCTGGCGATGTGTCCATGCTCACATGCTGTGCTACTGCTAAAACCGTTGTTGGAGTTGGTCTGTTATGGCATGGCTGTCAACTGTTGTCGGCGACCCAAGAGGATCAGATAACTCAGTATCTCAATGGAAGATCGAAAGCAAGGGAAATTCAGAATCAACTTTGGACAAGGTAACAGAAATCATCAGCAAATTAAAAGAGTCGCCTGATCTCTACTAATAAAACAAATGTCTATGTACTCTTTCTTGTTTGATTCCGTTTTGAGGTTAACTTTGATGTATAGTATTTCAGTCCTTGATTAATCATTTTCGACAATTCAGGAATCTTTCAAGAAATACTCCAGACGTTTGCTTTTTAGCGGATTTTGCTTCCTTTTAATTCGCTGATCATTTGTTCCCTTCGTTCAATCGTGATTCAAATTACCTACACGGTATACATTTGCGGGAAGGCATGGGAGAAAGGGAGCCGGAGCGGCCACCGCTGCAGCGGTTCGTTTTTAGTTGACCCTTACTGCTGCTTGGAGCGCTGCGGTCGCGCTCGAAAACCCGCTAACAGGTTTTAACAGGGGGGGAGATAGGAAGTCGGCAGTCCTTAGTTATATCTTCGTCCATGGCTCGGAATGGTCTTAAAATTTTCCTTAGGATTTGATCTAGAACGCAACGTTCTTACATTTTCGAAAAGTTAACTCTAGCTCTCGCAATTAACGATTAAAGGCGGAAAAAGCATGGTTTCTGGACCGCGGAACAGTGGCGTTATCTAGCGGATGAGAATCTTACTACAGGTCGCTGAGGATTCACCTTAAAACGCAACGCCGATCGCGTTCCCCAAACGAACTCTTTTAGCGGACCGAAACATCAACAATAACAGGATTGGAAATTTGAAATCATCTAAATGCATTTTAAATCGCAGAATACACGAAACATGGACACAATCCTCTGATATAAAACCCCAATATCTCATACAGAAAATTTCGTTGAAGTCTGATCCAAATTAGTAACGTAATTACATTCCCAAAAATGCTTAACCTCAATCTTGGCCAAAAACTCCCGCCACAAAGAAAAAGCGACAAATTGGGAGGACACCGGATTGGCGGAATCACATGGGTCAATCGGTCCTCGAGGACCCGTTCTCGATACTGAAACCAAGCGATCCCCCGAGCGGACCCCCGAACCATGCCGTTCCTATAAGAAAAGCATTATTGACCTTGTAGAAACGATTTCAATAGAGCATGACACTCATGCTCTAAAAAAAAAAGGCACAGCCTACGAATAAGAAAAATCAGTTTTTACATGCATTTGATGCGTTCGAACAATAAATATGGTTGTTTCTCACAGATTTCATCACGAGGAATGCGGTGGTTGAGTTGCAAACAAAAAAGTTCCACGTTGCGTATAGTAAGAATGAAAGCTCTTAGTTCTATGTACTCTTTCTACGTATAGTTCTTATGTTCTATGTGTTCAACGTGTTCTTTTGTTTGGGGTTTGAGAAGTACAGTTGGCGAATTAAGTAATGTCATTCAACTCCTTACATTTTGGCAAGGTAGACGTCCCACCTGCAATGATTCAATTAATTTTGTTGAGTATTGCAAGCTGCCTACCTGAACCAAAAGCTAACGAGTTAACTGACATGATTTAATTCGTTGACAGTACATCCTGCATTCACGGAAAAAAAACTACGGTGAAAATAACCATACGGATACCTTAATTTTGCCACCTGCTAGATGTTATGGTAATGTTAACCAGAAGTATACCATATTTTGACTAGGTACTAGGTGATGTTACCTGATTGCATGTCGAATTTACTTGAAGTATCGGTAAATGTACCATACTTCTGGTCAAGTTTACCATAACATCTAGCAGGTGCCAAAATCAGGTATCCGTATGGTTATTTTCACTGATCTTTTTTTTCCGTGTTGTATACGTGGTTGGTCCTAGAGTCCCTATTTATGAAAGAGTCAAACCACGTGAACAGAAGTGAAGAAGAAGAAGAGAGGTCTGAGGAGCCTGGAGGCGCGCCTCTTGTTTACATTTTTATCCAACGATCTCCCCCTCCCAAAGATTACTTATACATATATTCGTAAGTTAGTAATCTTTGTAAGGCCAATCTAACTTTCAATTCCCGTTGGCTTCACTACCAGTTTTAATTTACAGTGAAGAGTAATGCGTGAATTTTATTCTGTTCCGAACATACTTTTATCAATTTCATTAGAAAATTTCATCAGAACCAGCTGAAAATGCCTAAAGTTTCCAACAGGGCAGATGGTTCCATGAAAATGTAAACTAGAAGCGCGCCTCCAGGCTTCATAGACCCCTTCTCAGCAGCCAATCAGAGATGGAACCTCGTATGGCGAGACTTTTTCATAAACAGGGACTCTAGGTGGTCCATCTGAACTTTGAGCTAAGCTTTCTCTTTGAAGAGTGAGTTTCAGACTTTTTTAGTGGATTGCCGCATTTTGACATCAGAATGAATCGTCCATTTGCCTTCCGCAAAACCTTGTCATAGCTCTGTTGAAGTGATCTCCAAAAAAGGGTAAAAAAAAAACGTGACAATTATTTTCCAAAAGAACCCTCTCCAGCTTACATGGCCGCATCAAAAAACGTGGCTTTCTCTTTCCTTCCCACTTTAATCATATGATTTAGAAAAGGACGGAGGTAGGGTAATGGGCTATCACGTGACCTCAGAACCTTTCTCTTTCTTTTTCTCTCACACTTTTTAGGGAGAAAGAAAGGAAGAGACGAATTGATTAATGCGGCCGAGCATATGTCTGCCCATATTATAACAAAGAATGTGAGGCAAATCACACTTCATATTTTTAATCTAAACGGTCACCGGTTTTTTTTTGTTTTTTGTTTTTATTTTCTTTATTTTAGGCTACCAAGAAATATGAATAAAACTCAAGACATGGCACGACGACAAAAGCTAGTGGGTACTCTCAATTTACCAGTACTGCCGCGCCGTTCGTGCATGTACATCAAATAACATTCTTCGGTCCACCGATGATTCCACCGGTTGTCGCCGGTTGAGAAAAGATTACACAGTTCAGTTCTGTTCATGACTGTAACTCACCTCACGAAACTCCTCGCATCTGTAATCTTTTCTCAATCGCTGCAATCGTCGTTAAATTGTTAAGATTTACACAGATTTATTCAAAGCCATCAACGACTCGGGCAGTTGAAAAAAGCTTACACATGCGAGCATTTTTGTGCATTACAGTCATAAACTAAACTGAATCGTGCAATCTTCTCTCAACCGGTGGAATCAATCATCGGTGCATTGAAAAAGATGCCTTTAAATATACACGGAAAGGCAGATCTACAATGGGTCTGTTGCAAACTTTTGCTACAGCGACAAAGAATGTTCCATTGTATGTAAAATCGCCCGAAAAGTCCATTGGTGGCATCAGAAAGTCATGAAATGCAATAATAAACTCACAAGAGACGTTTAATGAAATTCAAGATGGCGGTAAAGTATCGAGCAATCTGTATGCATGCACCTTTAACATCCAAGGATTGCCAACGTTGACAACCTCACAGCTTCAGAGGTTATGTGTTTATTTACGTTGTGATTGGTTGTGATCGATGTTGTGAGGTTGGCTATCCTTGGATGTTCGTGGTGCATGCATACAGGGTGCTCGATATTTCACCGCTATCTTGGATTTCATTAAACGTCTCTTGTGAGTTTATTATCGCATTTCATGACTTGCTGATGCCACCAATGGACTTTTCGGGCGATTTTACGTACAATGGAACACTCTATAGCGCTGTAGCAAAAGTTTGCAACAGACCCATTTACCCCCAACGTAATACGCGGTTCAAGAAGCAAAGCGCGTGCCCTGATCATGACACATGAGAGATGAGCAATTTAAATATTTAACATGAAAGTGGTTGATTGGCCTGTGATCATTTAAAGTCAAAACTGACGTATAAAAAGGATGTGTCGCGACGCGACGCAAACGTTGAACTGGCACCTTTGCGTCGAAATTTCTTCCATGCAAATCAAATAAACTCTTTTAAACCTATACCTTTCTACGTAACGAAATAAAAACCGGAAAAATCGGTCATTTGATTCGGAAATTCGGAGCCGATAATCCAGAAAAGCAATCAAGAAATGGTTGTGAAGCCCTGTAGTTTGTGCTTGTTGAACAATGGGTATTGCGTGAATTTTTTCGAAGGCGCTTACCAAATTTTAACGCGGCAAAGATATGCTCGTGTTGTACCTGGAATCTCAATAATCTTTGATTTACTATGAATGGTGATTTGCGAATCATCGCTTTCAATTCCATGAATAAACCTTTATGTGAAAATAGTGCATCTTCGAAAGTTCAACAAAGACTTCCGAATTAATTTGAAATTCTTGTTCTTGTGTCTAAAGCGACGCATTTTTACGAAAACCTAACTGAATATACGTACAATCAGAATAAATCCGATGTATCGTCAATCCGGGTGTGGTTCCACTCACGCCTTTTCCCCGATTGTGTCTCCTTTAAAAAAAAAAAAAAAAAAAAAAATTGTTCCTCATAAAAAAATAACATTTAGTTTTTATTCGTAATGTATTGTGCTCAGTGGCGTATAAGGGGCTATTGGGGCTATAGCCCCCCCCCACTTCTTTGGGAACTAGGGGCTGAAAAAATTTTTGAACGAGAAAAAAAGGAAAACGAGGGAAAAAGGGAAAAAGGAAAAAGAAAGAAAAAGAGAAAAAGGAGAATGGAAAAACGTTATCAATTTCTCATCGCCATCTGTCTGCTTCATTCAGAAGTTACTAAGGAAACGAGATTGTCACCTTTTGTTTATATTCTTCAAAAATTTTCCTAACCAAATTGTTTCAAGTGTCTATTTAGTCCAAATTTTCAGTATTTTCAAATTTTAGCCCCTTTCAAGTCAGAATTACAAGTGTTCCAAAAGAAAAAAATGGTTATTTATCCCCCCACCCGCCTGCGTCAAACTTAATTTTGAAAAAGGTGAAGAAAGAAAGAAAAAAGAAAGAAGAAAAAAACTGTTGATTTTAAGCCCCCCCCCCATTTTTTGACCCCACGCGCCGCCCGCGATGTGCTGTACTCGTAATTCATTAACATTAACATTAACTACAAAATACAAAGAGTCTGCTCAATCCTTATCTATAATCTTTTAATTTTTTATAAAAAAGGGGGAAAATCTCATTTATACTTCCTTTGTTCCAATATATGCCGCTTGTTTTCTCCCTTAAATTGTTTTCTCCTGTAAGTTGTGATGTGTATATAACTATAACTGGGCACATAATACATACTTATTATAGAGTATGTTTAAAAAAAACCACCCCCTCTTTTCCCGTTCCACTTCTGAACGGTTGCAGGTATAATAAATCGAAGCTCAGGGTATATTGATAAATTAAATGGGAGCCGGTTTTTCAGCGTATCCAAAATTAATTTCCAAAGGGTGCCATGAAAAAGAGAGAGACGCAACTCAAAACTGTCAAGCAGCAACCTTTGTTTGAAAATGACTTTTCGATCACGTATGAATTGGCACAAAAAACACAAAACACATGGTTTAATGGAATTTTAAAATAATTAATTTCTATATAAAGCCGTTTTGCTACTTGGGTTACGACGCGTCAGTTGAGAGCCATTCCAAGCGAAAATAAATAAAAAAGAGAAAACAAACGAAATATTTCATAAGTTTTGTTTTTGTTTTTCCATTTTTTATTAGTTTTTAGTTGGATCGCTAATCAACATTATACAATCTTTTTCTCCGCCACGATGAAATTTGTCATTACTAAAAAAAATAATAACAATAATAATAATTCAAAATTTCTCATTCAAAGAAACGGCAGTTTTCGTGATAGTGAATAAAATAATGTAGTCTCCTTAGCCTAAAGCTATTAACTTTGTCTTATAAAGCTCATCGACAAAGAAATAATCCGTGTAAGATTAACATTTTTAATCAAATAGAAGTAAGTGTTTCCCATCAGATTTACCTTCAAGATAATCTATAAAAGACGTTGAACCGAATCAGTCATTCTCAAAGTACCTAACAATTGGCATTTTTCAAGCCTGAAAACTCAGAGCATTCTATTCAATGGGGTGGGGGAATCAAACAAATATAGAGGAACAGAAAAGAGAGATGGATCGTAAAAATTTCATTGTTGTCTATGTTTAAAAACCATGGACTATTTTCAAAATGTGGAGGTCAAAAGAAAAAAAAGGAAAAGAATCCCAATATTATAGATAATCACATTAGAACCTTACTCAGTGGCGTAGCGTGCAATTTGGCAACAATATATTCTGTCCATTTAAACGCATGTAAAATATCCAATTCAGGGGGTGCACAGTGCACAAAGAAAATTCGATATAATTAATGAGTTTAAATGGAGCAGTTGCATTGTTGCCAGATGGCACGCGACGCCACTGACCTTACTTCAAAAATGTTTTTTGGGTGAGAGCTGAGCACAAAAGTTTCGACAGAAACAAAAAATAAAATAGCATACTCTCTGTTGCTTATTTACTACAGATGAAATATTTGGAATTTTTCAACTCGGTATCAAAAAGAGGTAGAGGAAATTTATGATGAATTGTCCGATGGGATTGATTAAAAAAAACTGTATTAGATTCAGTTCGGGGAAAAAGATCACTCTGTATTCATACATCATCAACTAAGTATAAAACTAAAATAAAAACATAAATATTTACAAACCACTTGAATGTCTTTGATTGCTCCGAAAACGTTTTTAAAATTAATTGCCTATACTGTTCAGCTTTAAAAAAAAAAAAAAATCAGTCACAGCACCATTTTTTTAAAATACAATTATAAAACCAGAAATGAAATTTGTCGAAGTCAAAGCACAGTCATATTAGATATTTACATTATTTCAATTCACCAATGAACGAATAAAGTATAAAAAACAAAATCCACTCTTGCTTAGCAGCCTTTAAAATTGTTCCGATTTGATAAAACAGTTCGGACCACGGTTCAAATAATTCAGCCTTTCTTCTTGCTGTAGCCCCATTTCTTGTGTTCCTCGTGACCACCTTTTTTCCCGTACTCCGAATGGTGACTGTGTTTCTTGTCATGGCCCGCGGCATCCTTGTGACCCTTCTTATCGTAATAGTGCTTGCCCTTCTTGTGTTTCCCTTTCTTTCCTTTGTGATCGTGGTGATAGCCGGAGTGTTTGTGTCCCTTCTTATATTCGCCGCCCTTCTTCTTCTTGTGGTGTTTCTCGTATCCACCGTGTTTCTTGTGATGTCCAGCATCGTGGTGCTCATCGTAGAACTTCTTGTGTTTCTTGTACTCGTCAAGTTTGTGAACCTCATGCTTGCCTTTCGTGCTGTGTCCCTTCTTGTAAGCACCTTTGTCTGCATATTTGTGGCCTTTTTTACCTTTCTCACCTTTATGGTGATCGTGGTAATATCCACCCTCATCGTGGTGTTTCTTTTTATGGCCGCCGTGCTCGCTGTATTTCTTTTTCTTCTCGCCTTTGTCGTGATGGCCTTTTTTCCCTTCGCCGTGTTCGTGGTGACTCTTGTAGCCTTTTTTACCTTTCTTCCCGTGCGAGTGTTTGTGGCCGGAATGATGGGAGGATCCGCCTCCTTTCTTCCATTTCTTGTGAGATGCCGCCGTGACGAGATCATCATCCCCTCCTGAGGGTGACCCTCCGACACCACCCTCGACCAACTCCCCGCCGTCGGTATTTCCCGGGATGCGACAATCGACCAAAGTGAACACGTACGCGAAAAACAAGCAAAAATACGCCAACACCTTACTCCGCGTGAACCACCGCATTGCTCCGTGATCACAAACTATCTATTTATGATGCAACCCGCCCATCGACTGGTAGTATTTATAGAATTGCAACACCTTTTAAAAAGAAACCATTTTCCCTTCCATCGATCACCAATGCATCGATGCTGGGACTACGAGACACCTAATCCCTAGTCTTTCTTTATTTTCCTCTCTTTTTCTTTCTTTTTCTCTTTCTCTTTATCTCTCTCTTTCTCTTTGAAGCTAGCGAATATCGAGATTTGAGTTTGTGGCATTGCGCACGCCAGTTTATCACTTTGTTTGTCTCTTTAATTACCTGCATCGATCTCAATAACACGCTCGATTGGTTTCTATTGGTT
Source organism: Trialeurodes vaporariorum (assembly GCA_011764245.1). Classification (NCBI taxonomy): domain Eukaryota; kingdom Metazoa; phylum Arthropoda; class Insecta; order Hemiptera; family Aleyrodidae; genus Trialeurodes; species Trialeurodes vaporariorum. The sequence continues at coordinate 66,996,579 of VMOF01000001.1, forward strand.
TGCCGCCGGCTGATTTGCTCCTTCTCTTGAAATCTGCGTGCCGTCGCGTCGGTCCTCCACGATCGGATTCATCGGACCCTAGCCGCAAATCGCAAATCGAGCTCATGGTATATACAAACCGGCGCAGATGGAACATAAAGATATTCTACTCTCGTCATTTAAACCGATTAGATTCGTCAAAATGAATCTTTTAAAAGATTTGGTTGAAAGGAAATAAGTCGATGTAAGATTCGTTCATTCCTCTTAATCCGTTCCGTACCTGACCAGATTATTTCGTCGAATTGATACGCCCTCACTTAGATTGAGTGGGTAGTTAAATGTTCCTGATTCAAAAGGTTCGTTTTGCCTACAGCAAGAAGTAAATGCGCTTAATGTATTATTCCTTTGCAGATATTTGAATTCACATATTGCCCATTAGAAATTGATACCATGGTATTTTGTCCATTTCACACTTTTTCACTCGAATTGAGTGGTTACTTCCATGTTTCAACTCAGTTGTGTTCGTTTTGCTAATCAAAAGAATTGAAGGCGCTTTACGAATCATTCCTTTGCAAATATTTGAGTTTACTTTTGATGCCACCCATAAAAAATTGATGAGAGGGAGGGGTTGATTTCGAGCTATCGTATCTTAATCGTATCGAGTCGCTATCTAGTGCATCATGTTATTCATGTATGAGGGACTTATATATTAAAACGTCATTCCGATAGAAACCCTTCAATATCTACTAAAGATCACCGACGAATCCTCAGTTATCAAGCCCCCGTCGCCATCGTTGTGTTAATAGGGTATCTATCGGAATGGCATCTCGAAAGATAAAACGCAACCTTTAAGAAAAACAGGCACTTGACAGAGCGACTCGATTTGATTACGATACGATCGTTCATATAATCATCCCAATGATTTTTTTGTCTTGAATATAGTAAGAACATTCATAGTTATAACCGAATATTTTGTGCTAGTTCTTCAATCTTATCTTTCGCGTCTACATTTACTTTTTTGACTTTAAACTTGGAATGGGGCAGTTGCTAGGGTCTGAATTGTTGTGTTTTTTACAAAACAAATTAAAGTACTTGGTGAGCTGAAATCGAGGATACCTCTGGTTACATAGGTACCATGTAGGTTGCACTTTTTTGAAGTTGCAATTTTTTTCTCAAAATGCATAGTTTTAAATGGGTCTTCCCATTGGTCATATGTTACGTCCAAACACATACGATATTTTGCAAATTTTTGCGAATGCATCTCCAAATTTGGGACACGTAAGAAAAAACTAAAGACAGCATTGTTCTCAGCTCATCAAGTGAAAAACACGAAATTTCAGACCCTTAAAATTGGGCTTGTGTAGATAAAAATTTAGTTTGTCAAGAAACTTGTTCTCTCTAGTGACAGCTACACCTACATGTGGGAGGGGGTGACCGGGGGAGTTCTAAGATATATCTTTTGAGAGGACATATCCACAGGGCAATATATCGATTTCCGTAAACCTAAAAGGGGTCAGTTTGTGTGCCTTCCATTCACTTCAATGTTAATTGTTATTCGGACTCAGCTTATCTTGAATCCGGCAACTCTGCAAGACATCTGGTGAGTGGTGAGAGTCGGTGTTGGAGAAAAAAGGGGGGGGGGAAACAACAAAAACTGGTGACACTCCCGCCCCCGCGCGACACTCTCCTCTCCCTTTTGATCATAACCCCTCTTGCTCCATTTACCTTCTCTGACGACCGCAAGCACCGGGCTCTTAATGCCAGTGAGCAGTGATGCTTCGCTGCGCCAAACTCTAATCGGTCCCATGTTGATGTAACACTGCGTGCTTCTCAATCAATTGTTTGTGTTTCTCTGGAGCGCAGTTTTTTCGCCTGAGATGAGTTACAAGTCAGATCCTCTGTGATTAAATATGATAATGATGGAACTGAATGATTGATTGGACGCCATTCAATCATTGAATTCAGTTTTTCTTGTGACTTGAGGCCAATGTATGGTCTAGTCTAAAGCAAAAGTATATCTCTCCTACTTATTAATAGCATCAATATCAATAGTATTTTGTATCCGTACTAATCCGACAATACTGTTATCATTTGACACTCGCCCCAGTAAACATTTCCGGTCTCAAGATGGTCTTGTGAATATCTGGGCATGAAAGATGTCTGAAAGATGACTTCAAGATAATATGCGCGCCGTAACATATCTGCAAAATAACTGCAAGATGTTGGTAAACACACGATAAAATTTAGATAACTTTCAGTTCTTTTAGAGACAACTTGATACGGCACATGCTTCTGTGTGCTCTGGAAGTTGTCTTCTCAATATACAACTTCTAACAAGTTAACTAAGATACTGTGCAGATATTTTGAAGATATTCAATTCTGAACTTGTAAGTCCAGATACTCTCCAGATATTCTGAAGATATTCAATTCTGGACTTGTAATTCCAGATACTCTCCAGATATTCTGAAGATATTCAATTCTGGACTTGTAAGTCGAGATACTCTCCAGATATTCTGAAGACATTCAATTCTGAACTTGTAAGTCCAGATACTCTCTAGATATTCTGAAGATATTCAATTCTGAACTTGTAATTCCAGATACTCTCCAGATATTCTGAAGATATTCAATTCTGGATTTGTAAGTCCAGATACTCTCCAGATATTATACGAGTATGAAGATTCCACTCCTTTAAATATGTTTAATTTGCTCCATTCCTACGCGAGCCGGCGCACGGTGTTGCGTTTTACGCTCATTTTGGAAAAAACCCCGTAACTTTTTCAGGAGAGCGAATTAAACGTTGAAACTTTCAGGAATCGTATTTTTCATAGTATTACACCTATCAGGTGAATGATATTGCTGTAAGTCGCTTTCAAGGGTGGAGGAAGGGGGGGTCAATTTTCATTTAGTCGAGTTCTATATGGCAACACTGTCCAAAAGACTTGAAATTTGGTGTCTGGGGGTATTTGTTAACGTTGAATTCCAATTTTGCATCAGTTTTTCAAAATTCTAAAATCCAAGATGGCCGCCGACCAAGTAGTGGAAAAAATTGTCTGCAGCCATCTTGGATTTCCAAAGTTTGAAAAACGGGTGCAAAATTTGAATTCAACGTTAAAAAATACCCCCGGATACCAAATTTCAAGTCATTCAGACGGTAAAAACCGTCTCTGCCAACTTTTTGGGTAAAATACCGCTCGGCCCAGCCGCGGCCGGAGTCAGTTTCATGCGTTTTCATGCGCTCACTTTTCAACTTAAAATGTGTGTATCTCAAAAAGGTGCAAATATGTGCAAGAGATTTTTTCAGGAGATGTTCTACATAGTATGAGCTTCCATTTAATTGAAGTTTCAAACCGGAGGCAAGCGGAGCTAACTTCCAAAAGTCTCAGGGAAACTCAAAATTTTGACATTTAGACCTTTCGCTTTTAAAGTTATGTAAAATATGTGTCCTTCGTTATTTTTGAAAAAACTAGGCATTAAAAGATAGCTCAGAGTACGTTGTTTAATCGCTGAAAATTCTGTTAAAAAAGATTCCTTCTACACACTTCAAATTTTGCGTAGAGTTGACAGTTGAAAACGCTATTTTTTCAAACCTTTCATAATGAGAAATTTTAAGAGCCCTTATTTGGCCTAAAATATATTTTTTTTTAAAAAACAGTTTCAGAGTGACATTCCACGTACTCTGAGGAGTATTTTCATGTATTTGTTTCCTCAAAAGGGCGAATGTCAAGTTGGGGGGTTTTTTCCACAGGCGGACACACTGTGCGGCGTAGCTCATCGAGTAAAGTACTTGGCTTCCACCGCAGCGGCCCAGGTTCAAATCTCGGAACTTCTGGTATACTTTGTCACCTCTTTCTGTGTATGTTCTGTGTATGTATCTTCAATGCAGGGGCGTGTCGAGAGGGGGGGGGCTGGATACCCTTGCCTTTCGGGGGGCGGCAAAATCAGGGTGATCAACCAAAAAAAAAGAAAAAAAAAAAAGAAAAAAGCAAGGAAAAAAAAAAGAAAAAAAGAAAGAAAAAAAGAAAGAAAAAAAGAAAGAAAAAAAAAGAAAGAAAAAAAAGAAAGAAAAAAAAGAAAGAAAAAAAAGAAAGAAAAAAAAGAAAGAAAAAAAAAGAAAGAAAAAAAAGAAAGAAAAAAAAAGAAAGGAAAGAAAGAAAGGAAAGAAAGAAAGAAAAGAAAGGAAGAAGAAGAAAAGTTCAAATTTCAAAAAAAAAAAAAAAAAAAAAAAAAAAAAAGAGGTTATTTAATTTTTAATTTTGTTCGCGGCGGATGGCAAGATTGCATTATTGCCCCCCACCTTTTTGGAAACCACGGCTTGCCCCTGCTTCAATGTATCTCTTCTACAGCTAATAATATGTGTGTAATGTGCTATCCAGGATTCTGCAACATATGGTACCAATCTAGATGGAATAACTTTATAATGAGTTACAAGAATCACCACCCAGAGTGCGCTGTTTATTTAGTCTAAAAGTTCTGCATTTTATCTGCAAATGTCCGCCTGTTTCGAATCTTCTAGCGATCCGCGCAGATAATCTTGACATGGTCTGGACGATATCTGATAGTCATCAACCCGGGTCAGCCTCCCAGTTGTGCACAAGACAACTTCCAGATATGCTCAAGATGTTCGTGCAAATAATCTTGAAACATTTCCGATCTTATGAGCATCTTGGAGCTGATCTAAGTCAGTTGACTTGATAGTCTAAAAGTTCTGCATTTTACCTGCAAATGTCCGCCTGTTTCGAATCTTCTAGCGATCCGCGCAGATAATCTTGACATGGTCTGGAGGATATCTGATAGTCATATCAACCCGGGTCAGCCTCCCAGTTGTGCACAAGACAACTTCCAGATATGCTCAAGATATTCGTGCAGATAATCTTGACATGGTCTTGAAGATATCTGAAAAACAATAACTTGGGAACCTCTCCCAGTTGTCTGCAATACAATTAGAAAAGCTATCCAGGCTGTCGTCTTCAGATATCCTCCAGACCATTTCAAGATCATCTGTGCGGATCACTAGAAGATCCGAAACAGGCGGACATTTGCAGGTAAAATGCAGAACTTCTAGACTATCTAGTCAATTGCCTTAGATCAGCTCAAGATGCTCGTAAGACCGGAAATGTTTACTGGGGCGTATAATTGAATAGAAGATTTTATAGTCTTGGAAATTGATATTTCAATTGCTTCCCCTGCACCCCAAAGATTATTAATTACCCAATGCTTCTTCATGAGTCACATACTTTTTTATTTATATATTACATTTTTATTTTATCCCTCAGGGACCAAATAATGTTACGTCCTCACGGTCCCGCACGCAGATGATCGGTGAGCACTTACGGGGGTATAGCTACACGCAAACATACTTACGTGCGCACCATCTAACGTCTTTCGGAGGTCCGTCAAGCCGTAAAATTATTAGGTCCAAGAAAAATTAGATCGAAACAAATTCTCTATCTCACTCACGTTCACTCGCTTTCCCGTAAGAAACCGGATCCACATTTTCAAATTCAAATTAATCTTAATAAACAACAATTTTTCTGATAAGCTGCTTTTTCCTACACCCATGTTGATTTACAATCACAATTGCACCATCGGAGGGCCTATATGTTTTATCCTTGTCTTGTTCACCTGGTTTCTTGTGGACGCATATTTCTAATATAGGGGCTTATCCCCGCTATTACTCCAGGCTAAGATGCTTCGGGAAAGTTTCAACACGATAAAAGGTTATTAGGCGGATTTTATTCTTCACTGGAAAGAAATGGAAGGGTGGATTTTACCCTTACAGATGGTTCCTATCGTGTTCAGCGATTTGGATCGTTAATAGTTTTACAACGTGATATAATTAAGGGGGTAGACCACCCTGGTTTTGTGAAAAAAAAGAAAAAAAACCTGTTTTTTTTTTTTTTTTTTTTTTTTTTTTTTAATATATTTGTGTAAGCTTTTTTCTTCTTTTTGCTCTTTAAACCATTTAGATTTTCGCTTGTTTTTCCAACTTGAAAACAACTTTTTTTGAGTTCTATGGCACCTAGAGACTTGTTCTTTTTTTCTAAATGTTCAGGATATCATACTCTAGGTCCGTTAGTATCCGGTTTGGCTTGAATTGAATAACTCGATCAACTATGAATTCTCAAACCAAAAAATGTATCTAAAAAAAAAACGATTTTTTTAAAATTAAAATTTTAAAATGATTCGTGGAAAAAAAGGGATGCTAGCGGACCTAGAGAACGAAAGATCATTACGATCTTTCTTTTAAGCCAAAAAACAAGTTGATTGGACAACCCATGCTCAAGAAAAGTTGTTTTGAAGTCTGCTACCTTTTTTGGAATATCTTCAATCTAAGGGACAGGTAGGCAACCCGCATCACTAACATTTGGAAATTTCAAATTTACATCGGTACCGTCTTCCAAAAAAAAAATTGAGCCTCCTAATCATCAGAAAAGGTGTTTTCCATATTTGAGTGGTCTAACCCCTTAAAGAATTCAAGATTCTTCATTATTCTTCACAGTAATACGGTTAATATCAAAGAGTAAACAAGAACAAGAGTCGCAATTGAATGGAAGGCCTGCGTGGTCAACGCAGATAAGAGATCGAAACGTGGGCTGTCCTCTGATTGGCTGAAAGCCTGGAGCAAAACTGTTTCAGTCCACGCTTTAGGAAGGCCCATTGGCAAAAATTGAGAAACACGGGTCTAATAGTTTTACTTTAGCTACATTTTCGTGCAATTGTTTTCAAATTCGGAGGCGGCGACTTCTGAGCCTCCCCTTGTAAGTACAAAACATGGGCCTTGGTTCGATGAAAATTGTGATACTAAATTAAATTGTGATCTTTCAAAAAACAAGTTGGAACGCAAAGATATTTTCGGGCAGGTGGAATTCAATGTTGCATAAAATTTGAGAGAGTAGGTTGTAACCTAACATGAATTTTCATTCGAAACTTTGGTTCAAATATCTTACGGTTAACTTTACAAGAATGTGGGAGATAGCACATTTGTTTGAATATCACTTTAAATGTGACGCCATTAACCAAACAATTTGGATGCATCTACAGTGAACTACATTTCACTTTGAGAAAGGGCGAGCTTTAATTTTGGATGCTGAGCAGTCATAAATGAATTGGACGCTGTTTTGCCTTAGCCGATAGGAGAGCCGGCTCCAATACTCAAATTGCTACCTTTTGACTAATTTATACTAAATGTTAATGAGTTATAATTATCATTATCAATTGAAAAATTGAATAACTAAATACTGAAAGCGGACATGTCCACAAAACCAAATTTTACAGGAGAAGCAAAAAACTGTTTAATAACATTTCATAAAATTGTATCCGTGCGTACTGTATAGTATCTTTTATAAAACCGTGCATAAAAATTAGACATTTTTTTCAACAATTTAATGATAAGGTGTAAAGTTATCTCTCCGGAGGAATTTTGTTCTGTGGACATGTCCCTTCTTAATATTTAATTATTCGATTTATTTAATGATGATGAAAACGAAAAGCAAGATTTTTGCGAAATACTCGCGAAATTCACAGTGTGGATTCACCTTTTTCAAGATTTATTAAAAATGAGGAAAAGTCCCTTAGAAATGAATGACAAAACTCCGCAGATGAGAGCTAGAATTGCAGTGGAGCTAATTGCGATTTGAACATAGATCGATTGATATTGAGGTTAACATTCGCTAAAACTAAAACAGTATCTATCTCAAGTATGACGCCATGCCAGCGCCCTCAACTGATGGAGAATTGTTCCGATCCAGTAACGAAACCAGAATAAACAATCCAGATTACTCGGTCGATCGGAGCTGCTGCAATTGAGTAATTGTCAGCTGAGATCAAATGTTTTTGATCAGTGGAATGCTGAGGAATGTCGCCTAAACGATACCAGCTTGAATGTGCGCAATGATCAATGTAAAATATGAAACACATGATAAAGACATACATGTGATGTTTTTGACTACGTACAAAACGGTTCGTATCAGCGTATCCGAATTTGTTAGCTGTCCTAAATCATTTGTGCTATATAATATTTTTAATTATTATTCATTAATAGTTATGCGATTAATGAGTGGATTTCAAGGCCAACATCGGAGTTGTAGCTGAATTTTACCGCAAAAACGGCAGATCATTCGTCTGCTTTAGCAGTGCAAGTATATCTATTGCTGGCCGAGGACCTGTGGCTGTGACTCCAAACAAACTCTAATTCAATGTATTTTCCCCATAAGTGTATTTTTGAATGGAAATTTAGGCTATTTAATAAAACAATCTTCTGTATACCAAAAGTGAAAAAAAACAAAACAATTTATTCGTAAAACGCCGAACGCGTCGTTAATGCGCTAAAATCGAATATGCAGCTATGCACTATGTAAGTCCTACTTCACATGCCGTCCTTCCTCCTCAATCTCGCGCTGACTCAAAATAGCGACTGTACTCTCTCCGCGTAATACCCTCTTTTCCTTCCCATCCCAACGCATCACGATGACTTTTTTGAAGGTTTTAAAGTAAGTCAGGGGGTCCCTCGCGGGTAATAACGAGTCCCCTAAACAGTAAACCCCTTTAAAAGTTTCTAACGAATGAAATGGAAAGAAGCAAAATGAAATTACTTACAATAAGCAAGAGAGCAATGCTTTCATAGTGTAGAGTCGTTCAGCGCAGTTTACTTCCGATAACCCACAGCAGAACACAACGGGGCTCCTTTTCTCCACCAAAACTCGAAAACGAAGGGGGAGAATAATAATAAACAGAAGCTATAAAAAAGTAAGGGGTGTCTTTTACACTCTTTTATTACAGATGCTACGAGGGCCGATCATTTACTTATTTGTTAAATTGATCATTAAGACTGTCTATAAGTGAAATTGCTGTTAGTTGATAATTTTAAGACCTGACTCCTGATATGGTGCAGTGATGTAGCCTGCAGTTTGGCAACGTTGTAATACGTCCATTTATACCCATCATGAAGATCGAACTATTTGGTGTTTGGTGAACACCTTCGCATTCGACCTTTTAAATGGGTTTAAATGGGCACATTACGAGGTTGCCAGATTGCACGCTACGCCACTGATATGGTAATCATCCTTAAAGGGCCGTTTTTAACTCCTACTCACCAGCAGCATTTATATCTAACGGGCGCCTAAAGTATTTGGTTACCATAGCAGCAGACAAGTCATACAATGCTTGACCAATTGTGTCATTCGTAGACATTTGTAATTATCAGTTTTAACGGAAAAGTAAGTGGTCCAACCTCTGGCTCAGAAGTTTGACGAAAGCTCAATGATGAGTCTCAACAAACAGTGTATAACTAAATACATGAACCAAGATTATTACACTTATTGTTAGAGTTGCTTTGGACCATTTTCCTGCATAAAACACTCCATAGATTCTAATTTTGCATACACTTAATTCGTGCAATTGCGACAATTTTTAGAAACATTTTTATCGAGGCTCACAAAGCCGAGAGAGATATTTTGTAGTTTGATGCGCTAATATTTCATCAATATCTTGATAGCAGTGAAACTTCTTCAGAAAAAAACTCGATACCAATTTCAATTTTGTGATTTTCAATTTACTCTATTGTATTATCCTAATTTGATTTCATTGCAATCATCAAACTATAAGCCCCGAAACCCGGACAATGGGTCTGTTGCAAACTTTTGCTACAACGATTAAGAATGTCTAAACTGATGTAAAATCGTCTGAAAAGACCATTGGTGGCATCAGAAAGTCATAAAATGCAATAATAAACTCACAAGAGGTGTTTAATGAAATCCAAGATGGCGGAGAAATATCAAGCAATTTGTATGCATGCACCACGAGCATCCAATGATAGCCAACCTCACAATATCGATCACAACCAATCACAACGTAAACAAACACATAACCTCTACCTCCTCTGAGGTTCAGTGTTACCAGATCTGCGGCTTTTGCCGGATTTATGCGGCTTTTTGAGCTTCTGCGGCCGAGTTGCGGCTTTCGCGGCTTTTCGCGGCTTTTTTAATTTTTGCGGCTTTTTTGCGGCTTTGTTTCTTTTCGTAATGTATTTACTTTTCAATCATTTTTACAAAATGCCTTATCTGCGATAATCTTGAGAATTTAGCAAATTGTTGGTTTTGCAAAATTTATTAAACTTGTTTTAGATTTAGACGTTAATCGATTGACTTTCTGAGCATGATAGGTAAAAACTAGAGAATCACCTAGTATTATTTATGGATTAATTTTAAGTAACCAAAAGGCCAAAAGAGGCTTCATAAAACATGCTCCTTGTTATTTATCGCTTATTTTATCATTATTCTTATTATTATTATTTTGTTTTATTTTTTATTTATTTATTTTTTTTTAAGTGTTTAAAATTATGAAGAATGAAAGATGAAAGAAACAGAAATGATCATCATTAATATTATTTTGTTGGGCCACTGAATTAAAAAAAGTGTTGTCATATAGCCAATTTTGGTGATGTAAATGTACTAACAATAAGTATCAGTCAAATTAAAATCAGGTAAAGCATGTGAGCTCTCACCTTTATGCTTCACACGAGCCCACATTCTTCAGTCCAGCTTTTAAATTGACAGGTAGTACGCACTACTATATACTATGATTCGAATGGGAAATGGAAAAACATTTAAACGAAAGATAGCCCAAACAGTATCTTCCCCCCTTTTTTACGAAAGAGCTCGCGCGATGCGGCATGTGGCAACATCGACAACATCGAGTTTAGAAGAGTTTCATCATCATTCAGCTCACATGTAGCCAACCTGGTAATGATAAAAATCCCCTTGAACACAGTTCGTTTGTTGACATTGGCGTGCGAACAGCTTCTCTCCTCATCATTTCATTAATTTTTATTCGTTCCTTAACGGAATAAAGGCGGCTTTTTCTAATTTTCGCGGCTTTTTTGCGGCTTTTTCTAATTTTCGCGGCTTTTTTGCGGCTTTTCTGAAATTTTGTTGCGGCTTTGTGTTGCGGCTTTTCTGGACTGTCCTTTGCGGCTATTGCGGCTTTTTGGGCTGGTCGTCGCGGCTTTCCGCCATTTTCATCTGGTAACACTGCTGAGGTTGTCAAAGTTGGCCATCCTTGGATGTTCACGGTGCATGCATACAGATTGCTCGATATTTATCCGCCATCTTGGATTTCATTAAACGCCTCTTGTGAGTTTATTGTTGCATTTTATGACTTTCTGATGCCACCAATGGACTTTTCAGACGATCTTACATTACATTAAACACTCTTAATCGTTGTAGCAAAAGTTTGCAACAGACCCATTGTTTTCAAGTTGTCACAATAAAGAGTTAAAGGTTCAAAACAATCCAAACTTAAAATTACTCTCCATTGTAGTTCAGTAGGATAAATAAATACAATAGCTGACTGTATCAAGCAAGTACAAACTAGGCAACTTTATGATACTCAATTTCCCCTCTGCACTTAGCGATTGTTGCAAAGGAGAGAGGAGAATCTTATTTAAATTTAATACTTAACATGAGCTGAAAAAAGAGGCGGGAAAAGTATCATAAAGAGACCGTTTTGAGGTTGAGGAGCTAGAGGTCACCGAGGTCGCGGCCTGACGAAAAAAAGGTCAAAAATTGAATCTACTTCGAAGTTTATTTCGAAAGAGAGTTTTGTATTGGCCACTGGGGTATTGCGGCAGAGCGGAAAGTCGTGCACTCTTCTCCCGGCGTCTCCCTTCATCGTCGTGGTCACACAGTAGGTAGAAATTATCAATTTTCCCGTCAAAAATCAGAAAGCAAAAGCTACCAAAATTTATAATTTATTGACATCCAGGACTAAAGTTTACTCACTTGAACCACTTTTAACACAAGATTCTAGTTAGATAATGTATACACAGAGTGTCTAAAATCAGCTCAGCTTTAAAATGATAACACAGAATACTCTAATCAGAACGGAAACTCTAATTCATTTTGAAACATTCTTTACTTCGGGCTGCCATGTTCGAAAGTGAGCATCTTCGGCAATCTTCGGCAGATCTTCGGCAACTGGCCGAGTTGTGATTGGTTGTATAGCCTGAAAAAGCATGTCCGCCATCTTGAGAAGTGAGTAGGCACAGTTGCCAGTTTGTGCCAGTAAATTCCAAATTTTGTTTCCATTGGCTCTTATGGGAGTTTCCCTTCTGATTGTATTATTCTGTGATGATAATTATTGCAGGTGATTTTAACTTGTCGATTCTTAGCCGCCCAATTCCAGAATTGCTACCCACTGTGGTTTAGTGCGCGGTGGCTGAACCTATGAAATATGGTTATCAAAGCTCGTTGCTTTTTCTATGGAGAGCATCTTTGAAGGAAAAATATGCTTCTCAGGTATAACTTATTCCGACCCTTTCGCGTACTTCCTTCCTTCCCACACCGCGATCGATAGTACTAACTTCTTTAATCTGCACGTCCAATTTTGAGGGACTGACCAATCTATGGGGTTTAAAAGGGTCCAAACTGGGGGAGTCCAAATACGAAATGTTAAAAAGGCGCGGGGTTGTGGGGCAATCTGCATTTCGATGCAGATAGCTGCAAATTTGAATATTCTAATGAACTTTGAACTTCGATATTTTCCACCCTCTATACATACTTTACTTTCAACTTGACTTTCCTCTGCGGTTAAGCGAGCGCAGCCTCCACGCGCCGTACTATGGTCTAAGATCGTCTCCAAATGGGGCCAACAATCAGAAGGTAAATTTCTGATTAATTTATAATTTATGAGCTTTCAAGACCAACTTTAATGACAGAAAATACTTTTAATCAGGAATTCAAACGTAGAAATAACACTGGAAAGTTGTAAAGTAAGCTTAAAAGGTCGAAAATTATGATTTTTATGACTTTTTTTTTACTGATTTGTGGCCTATTTTTTCAATATCAAACCATAGTGCGGCGCCGTGGCGTCCTTGTGTCTCTCTCTTTTCAATGAAGTAAGTTTGTCAATGGCGTACCCAGGATCTCTTCCATCTCTCTCTCTCATTTCTCCCTTTGAAGTAATTACGTTGAATAATTTGAATAATGATGAATAGTTGGGGTACAATACATCCACTTGATATCTCATTCTTGTTTTAACATGCGTGTTTCAATAGAGAGCAGAGAGAGAGATAGAGAATTTAGTAAGTTTTTTTTTTTTTTTTTTCTGACTTCGGCGTCGGCTAAATTATTTAGAAACTTTGAATAACTTTAGTATCGCTTTCTTTCAACAATAATATATTCTGTTTTGATGATGAATGAACTACAATTTAAATTTAAAAAAAAAAAATGTCTTCAACTATACTCGAAACGACCGGTAGCTCTGGCTATATAGTGAAAGAGCTAGGAGTGCATATATGGCAATCAGGAGCAGCGTTGCCACATTGTAAGATAATTGCCTATAGATTTAATGTAAAGATGCCGCAACTATACGGTAAAACCTGGTAGCATGCACTGGTTTAGAGGCGCACCTCTCCCACTACGTGTATAGTTCTAGAAATGAATCTAGTATATAAGTAAGTTCACATGCGTAGGTGATTTCCAAAATGAGGTTGTTGCAAACTGTTGCTGGAAATGATTTAAGGGTCAATTAAAATATAAAATCCACCAGAAATATCGTTGGTAGCACCAAAAACTTACGGAATCCACTCCTTGACACACGGAAGGTTCATGCATGCACAAGCGTATTGACGTCACTGCGTATTTTTCATGGAAGATTCCTATCTGAAAATATGTCAGATAGGAATTGTTGTCATTTGTCATTCCATCAAGAGGTTGCCAATATAAGATACGCCTTTTGGAAAACGTGAAAAGGCGAAACAAATTAAGAAAACTAAAAAAAAAAAAAAGTGTATTTTAAATGCGGGTATCCCAGGCTTACGTTAGGCTTTCGTGTAAGAAAACTTTTTCATACTTCTAAGAGTTAATTTAAGGGAAAATTACTTTAATTATAGGCTATCATAAAAAAATGGTGCAACACGAAAACTTTCAGACTGTTTTCCTGCGAATGCATTTTCCAAGGAAGTGCCTCCTCAATGAGCGTAGCCACTCAAATTAACAAGTAACTTGATGACTAGAGTATTTATTTTCTCTTCTAAAGCTTTCTTAAGCTTATTTACAAATTTATTATTTACTTTTTAATTGTCTAAAACTAATAAATTTACGCATATAAAATAAACGGGATAAAGGATCTAAGTGGGAAAAGGCAAAGTAGTAAAATTGTAATTAAAGTTACTATCTGTGGGTAGATAAGTTTTGTACTCGAAGTAAACAGAATGCGGGAGCCGTTCTCAGAAAATGTTTTTCATTCCGGGGTTAATATACAGGGGCCATAAATGAACTCTCAAAAGGAGGAGGATAAGAATTTCAATATTGAAGTTTCAGCTCGCGTGCTCATTTATCTACCTTTGATCCTAATTCTGTAAAAAATAAAGGAGTCGGAGAAGGAGCTGGGAGTGAATGAGAAACGGAGATGAAGCGAAGAGAGGGGAGTAATTGAAGCCAACTTTAGATGGGAAGGGCTCGCGCTACGAGAGGAGGGGCATTTTAATTTTCTCTTGTCAGATTCTCAATCCTTAAAATTCAAAATCCATTCTCTAGGAACCACTCTCCCCGCAATCTCTCTCTCTCTCTCTCTCTCTCTCTCTCTCTCTCTCTCTCTCTCTCTCTCTCTCTCTCTCTCTCTTCCTCTACTTCTCATTAATCCTCAGCTTAAAATAAAAAAATAAAACTATATAATAAAGAGCAATTACAACCCCTGGAAGGTATTAGATGCAGCGCATTTCCCTCCCTTCCATTCGAAAATATTTAAAATATGTAAGCAGAGAGGAGTCGCTTTATTCAGCTGTAATTTGAAGAGCTCGGTGAATGTTATTGCGAGCAATAAAATTGATCCTCTAATTCGAATTCTTTGATACAAATTAGACTCTCATGTTTTCTGTTTATGTATACTACATTTCGTTGAACAAGGCATCGCGCATCAACTGATGTGAAGAGGAAACTCGAAATTCGCGAATTTATAAAACTTATATTCCTGTAATATTTCATTCGTATGCTCATTGACTAATTTTTATTAGTTTTTTTGTTGTTTTGTATTGGTTTTTTGTTTTTTGTTTTTGTTTTTTTTTATTTTTGTCAACTCCAAATTTACCATTCATCCACTTCGATTAATTCCCATAAAAGTTCATTATTCCTCATAACACCGGCGGGGAGCGTCGGATCAAATTCTTGACCCCATTCATGGGCGGATACATCAGGAGTCTGTCTGTCTCTTTCTCCTTCCATTTTGAATACTTGAGTTAGGAAATGATGGAAATAGGCACTAAAGTCTTCTTTGTCCTTTTCTAACCCTATCCTTAGTTAACCCAGTCATTTAAGAGGCCGGAGAGAGAAAAAGATTCCTATATCCACCGATGACCTCATTTTGTCCAAAAAAATTCCAATAGATACAGCGCGTCACCTCACGGTTACTCAAATTTCTTACATAAATGACTTCGACACAGGAAAAAGAGTACGGTTGAATTAGTCATAAGCTATAAGCATAGGAGATTTGATGACGCATGTCATGAAGTACGGTAACAACTTCACTAGAGCATGGCAAACTTAACGAGATATTTGCTATCGTGATATAAAGTTTGGTAAAGTGTATGCATATACTTACTTAAATAACATATTTTTTGGAAGGTGGCAAAATCTTCTAGGCGTATGGTTGAGTTTCTTTTTTTCAGTAATTATTAAATTGATAAATTCAGCACAGAGACAATAAATAATAGAGACCGGAGACCACGCACTTGTCATGCTCACAGTGGCTGACTTTTTTTTTGGGACTCAACAGGAATTAACACAGGGAGCATGAGGGTGCACCATCTAACATGGTTCATACGTTGATTGATGCAATTTCGGTGCTTCGGTTTCACTATGCAAAAATCTCAACGACGTTTCTCATCAGTCAACGTATGGACCATGATTGCGGTGTTCTGTTGAGACCCCGAAAAAAAGGTTGCCACCGCGCGCAAACATGGGCAAAATAGATAGTGCGTGGTCTCTATTATTGTCTGTTTATTGTCTCTGATTCAGCAAGAGTAATAAGCAAAGCCGCTGAACCGATTACGTAAATACATTATTAAATGAGGAGCCTTTGATCTTCGGACAGGGCTGATTTGTGATGCATAAAATCTTCGTTGCTCGATAGTGTGATACGATGGGCCAGAGGGCCGATCATTTACTTCATCGTTAAACCGATCGATAAGACTGTCTATGAGTGATGCTATTGGTCGAAAATTGTAAAACTTGGCTGTTGCTATGGTAACCATCGTTATAGTGTCCGTTTTTTAAAAGTTACTCATGAGTAGCCTTTATAAAACGAGACTCTTAACGATGGTTACCATAGCAACAGCCAAGTTTTACAATTTTCGACCAATAGCATCACTCATAGACAGTCTTATCGATCGGTTTAACGATGGAGTAAATGATCGGCCCTCAGCTCTGTATAAAGTACCTATAAACCGTTCGATCGGTGACGTGTAGCACTAGCGTGCAAACTGGCTCCGCGCAAGATCGTTCTTCGACTTCTATTTTGATCACTGGCGACTTGTGCTATTTGGCAACTGTGTTTTAGTGCAATATGAACGTACGCAAAAGTATCGATTTCTTAAGGATTCATTGAATCCCCTGAAGATCAAATATTTCACGTAAGTTTATAATACAGACCAGGTTAGTACAAAAGAATGCTATTCTTCCGTTCATTTTAGAAATATAGTTAACTGTTCGTACTTGGCAGAGTTGGAATTGCCTGTACAACGAATTGAAGGCGCCCGACAACACCTTATCTTGATAAGAGTCTACATCCAGAATCGCGTTTATTCGGAATTACGATACTGGAACAATGTGGAATAGACTAGAGGAGAACGGCGAGTATATTCGGGCTTATGTTAGTCAATAAAGAGAGAATCCGTTGTTGCCAAATTGCAGGAGCCGCCGCCACTAATTTTGATGTGACATCCGCAGCGTCCGGATAGATTACACCCGGCACTCTGCGACTCTCAAATTATCGAATTCTTTCAATTGGATTCGTCCATCGGTGCAATGGCAAGTGCATGAGGCCGCATCGGCGCACTTCCGGCCGGGACCGGGGGAGCTGAGGAGTGAGGGACGATGGGACCAGCATCGGAGGACCGACCGGGACCGACCGTTCTGCGGGGCAAAAATGTGTGAAGGTTAATTTGACCAAACCGTTGCGTTGCGTTACGTTGACTCCTCCGAGCTGATGCGATGGATGCTTCATTGAATTTGGGGGCCCGCAATCGTTAAACCGCGGCTAACTGCTCCATCCGCGATATACATCGTTTCCGATCAAACTCTCATATGCTAAAAGTCAGTGGCGGATCCTCAAAATTTGAGGCTTCTGAGAGGGGGGAGGGGGTTGCTCCGCCACTGCATAGCGTTAACAAGAGTCACAATGAGTCTCTTGCTAACTTTTGCTAAAAGCGATTGAACTGTTAATGAGGTTGTTAATGGTCTACACTCATAAAATAATTTTAAACGAGCAACCGCATTGGCGCGGTCTGAGTTGGGCACTAATAATGAGAGATTCCTGTTTAATAATATTGTCATTCCATCAAGAATTGGCCAATAAGAGACAACTTCGTTTGACACCAGTGTCAACAAGTGTCTAGATGCCATCAATCGGCTGTTAATCATTCCTCAGTGGCTAGTTACTCAGTGAATCTTCCCTCCCAGCATAGAAAGAGTGACAAAATTAAGATGGAAATTTCTCATTATTAGTGACTAACCCCGTGATTACAGTCGCGCGTTCAAAAGTTTTTTTTTTTATGAATTTAGGAGAGGATTTGGTAATTTTTTAGTGCTACCATCGTTATTTTTGGAGGTGTTTACCTCTGAGTCGATCCGTAATTGGGCCTGTCGGGAAAGTGTGCTACAGCCCCATTTGTCCGTAAAATCTAGCGAAAATGAAAGAAAAAATTTCGAAATTCACTCACAGACTCACAAAATGACTGTAGTTTAAAGCGCGATTGCGGAGCTACGCAGGTGCCATAGCAGGAGAATCCTATCTCATTTGAGAGTTTCCTCTGTGCGTTTTAATTTAGAGAGTGACAAATTAGACGGACAGGTATCCCCCATAACACAAAAACACGTGCGCAGCTCCGCCATCTAAGAGCAAGTTACGCTGAGGAGGAGGTATGCAGGTATCATCAGAGATTTCCATCTAATTTGTATTTCTCTCCATCATAGAAACACACAGAGAAAAGTTTAAAATCAGACAGAAATCTCCTATAGCTACGCTGTTACGCCTTAAACTTTAAAATCATTTTATGAGTCTGTGAGTAAAATCCATAATTAAATGTAAGCATCGTAATTTTTCCTAGATTAAACTCAAGAATTTTCGATCATTTGTTGCAAAAGTTAGCGAGAGTCCCATTGCATGAACAGCCTACTTGGTCAACTGATAGCTGAAAAAGATGGCCTCTGACGGGCTAATAAGCCTGTGTCCAAACTTTGTCGGCCTCATGGAACAGGGGTGTGCCTCGTTGTGGGGGATGGGGTGTACCTTTGCCCCGAGTTGCACTCTCCGGGTGCGCCATAATCAATTTAAACAAGCAACAACAACAAAAATCTAAAACAAAACAAAAATCATCCGTAGAGATAATCCGTAAATTCATAATTTTGAGGGGCGGCCGCGGCGCTTCTCGGAGGACGGCAAAATTGCAATATTGCCCCCCTCTTCGGGAACCTCGGCACGTCATTGTCATGGAGATTAACAAAGGGTTTTTGTTCCGGGCCGTTTTTTTCAAAATGTCACTGGCAGAACAAAAAACTGCTTGAGAGCAAAGTATAGCTTGGTTTAAAAATGTCAAACAATTTTCTCTCTATTTTTTCGGTGGTCTCACGAAGGAATACATATCCTTATACAGGGTGTCCCAGACCCACCGTACCAGGCCTCTTCCTCGTCCACTATTCGACATAAAAAGCTGGAAATTGGTGCATTTATGTATTTTGGTGAGAAAAATTCAAATTTTGGAGTTTCAAAGCCTTCTGGCTATTTTTTGGGGGTTTTAGGGGATCGACCTTTTTTCAGTATTACGGATCCCCGCTTTAATAGCGAAAGAAGTTCAAAAATTGAGTAAAATTGGTACTTCTAATCTTTAAACGCAAGATGACCATTCATTCGACAACTGAAAATCATTTTGGGCCCCTAATCCCCCCCTAAAAAAGCCCCCAAGCATAAATAACCCAATTGGAGCAAGAATTGTCGCAAAATCTCCGGAAAAACTTTGGAACAGGGGTAGTTTAACTCAAAGAACTCACATTTGGTGGTTTCAAAGTCCCTCGACTATTTTTGGGGGGTTTCGGGGGTCACTCCCCATTCGGTACGGGGGGAACCCCCCTTTAGAAGCGAAAAAGGTTCAAAAATGGGGTCAAAATGGTACTCCTAATCTTACAGCACATATTAAAATTTGGTTTTTCAACTGAAAATCATTAATGAGCCCCCCCCCCCCCCCTCAAAATAGTCCCCAAGCACAGAAAACCAATTAATGCAAAATGGTCGTAAAACTATCGGCAATTTTTTTGAAAGCTCAAATTTGACGATTCCAGGAGCCCCCGGTCACTCCGAGAGTGAGAACGTGGCCCGAGAGACATTTTTTCGGAGATTTCACGACAATTCTTGCACCAATTGGTTATTTATGCTTGGGGGTTTTATGGGGGAGGATTAGGGGCCCAAAATTGATTTTCAGTTGTCAAAAAAAGGACATGTTGTATTAACAGATTAGGCGAGTACCAATTTGACTCAATTTTTTAACTTCTTTCGCTTTTAAAGCGGGGATCCCCAATACCGAAAAAGGGTCAATCCCCACCCTGGTAAAAATGACGACTATAACCGTTCCAAAAACGACTATAAACATAGTTGGCCAACTATGGATCATAGTTGGCCAACTATAGATTATAGTCGGCAACTATGTTTGTAGTCGTTTTTTGAATAGTCGTATAGTTGTCATTTTTACCAGAGCAGAGCCCCTAAAAATGGTCTGGGGGCCTTGAAACCCCAAAATTTGAATTTTTATTGTCAAAATATATATCTACTCTAATTTTCAGCTTTTTATGTCCAATAGCGGCCGAGGATAAGGCCTAGTAGGTCTGGGACACCCTGTATGTAGGGCCACCTTTGATCTTTTATTAGCCAGGGTAGATTGGTCCGGTTTGCCGCGTAAAAAACGGGGTTTCAATTGCTTGGACAGCTTTAGTTTCTGTATTAGTATGGTTCATTTAAAGGCAAAAAATCCGTCATCGTAAAACGGTTTCAATAATTTTTCCGTTTTGATGCCGTGACTTTCTTTCAAACATTATCTTACGGGAAAAACACATAAAAAAGACGTTTAGAACTTTGACTGACTATTGAGCGATTTGTCCATTTACTAATACTACTCAATAGATTTGGTTACAGTCACTAAGCGCCGGCCGTCACAACACGCACCGTGCTGTCAAGTTGTAATCGAAATCAGCTGACTCAGCGTAAAAAGTGATGACATCTATTTTTGTCCCATAACACTACTCTGCTTTTTCCGTTGGAGCTCTACGAATCATCTGTCCCCTCTTTCTCTCTCACCAACTCTTAGTACTCACTCTCCAAGTTCATCCGAGTTTTCCACCCGAATATCTGACTCTACAACTTTAACTCAAGCGGAGATCCAGACCACATTGCGTCAACGTCAATATTTTTTGGCGGGGCTTCAAATCTTCAGGTATATCATCTCACCCACCCATGGCCTTTCTCCCCCCCCCCCACCACCACATCCTACTGTAGTCTTCCAGCAGTGAGCCTACTTTCGCTTTTTCTCAAATTTGCATCCGTCCAAATTCGCCCCTCATTTTGTTAGAGGTCTGATATTTGAAAAATGTCTACTGAAGTATCGGGAAAACAGGGGGAGGTAGGATGTATTGTAGGGGCTTGTATAATTTTCTATCCAGGTCTTTAATGTCGTATATAATGTAAATCCGTATTTTAACTAACAAAAAATGTTCAAGTCTCACAGATCAGCAGTGATGAAGCTTTTGGATTTTTACGCTTTAACGACATAGATGTCCGCCCCCAATGAATACAAAACAAGGGTTCCTGGACACAAACATGGGGTTTTTTCTTATGATTGGACCTGTAATCGCGTGAATAACGCTACTTTTTGCAGAAATTGACGTGCCAAGTTCGAATTTGGCCTTAGTTTTGATCGAAATATTCTAGATTTTCCAAAACTTAAACTTTATCGTGAAAAATGTTTAAAAGTAGAATATGCGTAAAATCAGGACGAGGAGTTAAGGAGATAATAATATCATTTTTGACATTAGCGTTCCAAATACTATGGATTCGCATAATTTTAATGTAAGTAACAAGTAATGTGAAATACATTAAAATTTAGTTAAAAATAACACTGATGTTTGGTGCTGTTCGCGGACACTTATGTCGTTAAAGAGGCTTACTTAAGCTTTTGCCACTTTGGGGGTTAAGGGTTAAATAAATACTTAATTTGTTTTCTATCAACATAGCATCCACGCTAACGAATTAAAATCAACGAAACTTGTTATGCCATGTCTCCAGTTTTTCGTATTGAATATCAGTGGCCTCCATTTTACCTTTTTTAGCATTAAAATGGTGTGAAATGATGGTAAAAAACATTCAAATTACCTGCAAAGCATAATTGACAAATATTATACAGATAATCAGGCATATCGCATGCAGTCACCGCAAGTGACCAAATCCGGTTGCTATAAATAAAATTAGCTTGTAGGTTGCGCAACAAAACACGCGGACAATTTTGCAACTTTATTTTTCTTATCGTTTGAAGAAAAGAAAAAAATTCCCAGGTTGAAAAAGCCATTGATTTATTTATATAAAATATCTTTCTATTCTTTCTCCGTTAAAATGAATGTACATTGTATACAGGTACATAAGATCTTTTCGGCTGAATAAGAACCGTGAAATTGATTTCCATTGGAATTTTATTGATACGTTTGAATAAGTTACATCATAACTAATAACTTGTGAGCATTTACTATTTGCGAATCGCGTCTCCTTCACCTGCGGACTGCGGTCTGCCTGTCTGTCTGTCTGTCTGGGTCTATCTCAATCGGTATGAATATGAATGAACGCATAGCCTTCGACCGCCGGCCCGCTTGACAAGTGGTTGACCGAACGCGTTGCGGAAGCGTGCTAGATTATTTCCGGATGATTGGGGTTGGACCTCTGGTGAAAATACAATTTTTGACTACTCCCAAAATTAATCCGTTTAGTGCTATTCTAATTATTGCACAGATTGGGTTGGATATTGGCAAGTATTTTTCAACAAAATATGTACATATCCTCTGTAAGAGGACTTTTAACCTCTGTAAGAAGACTTGTATAGTCCAATAGCTCCATCAATTATTGACAGTCTTAACAATCGTTTTGATGGAAAAGTAAACGATCGACCCGCTGAATAATAAATGGTCGCATCCATACGTGTATTCTCATTTTTCCTTAAAGTAGAACGACAAGAATACACAATACACAATAAAAATCACTAAAATTATGAATTATTTATTAAATGACTCTTTAAAGCATATATTCTTCCATCCTTATTTTTATTCTTACCCCTTTCCCCTATTTTACAAGAATAATTCGATGATGCCTCCAGGCTGGATAGACTAGTAATAGTTGAGTCATCAAATTGCAGAACTCGTCATCAGACAAAAAAATTACTAAATTGTGATAGTTGTCGCTACGTCTACAATTAATCCTCGGTATAAAACAATATATACGTTGACAGTGACAAAGATAAATACACAATATCAATTTTTTCTTCAATTTTTGCTATTGTTAACGTTATTGTTTTGTCGATGACCAACAATTTTACTAGAGTCAGATATCTACAAATCGATTTTGCAATTATATGCGACTTAGTTATTCATTGTTTCAATGTACGTTTGATTTTCGGACAGGCCCAGCAAAATGGAAACATTATTGAGATCAAATGTGAAAAGTATGTTTACATATCTGCACCGGTTTTCAGCTCTCTTGGAAGGCATTATTAGATTTGACGTTACTTAGCTCGAGTTAAGTTCAATGTTACATCAGACAAAAGATTGGAGAGTCTTTGTTTTTACCATTTTCCCGATCAACACCGCTCATGTCCTATATTATTGTGCATTTAATTTACCCGAGCGGATGACATTAAAAAAGTCTTTTGATCGATGACACAGTCACTTGAGTCACTCCACGGTTATTTGTATCTATTATTTTCTTTTTAAAATAGTAGCCGTCCTTCGCATCCTTCTCAAATGCACCTTCTCAGCGTTCCTAACCGTTTATAAGTTTAGGAAGTGGGTTTTGTGTTTCAGGAAAGTAAACCCATTAAAATGATACTTTTGCGATCTTCTCAGTCTAGCGCATTTTAACCCATCGGCAGTCACCATCGTGAACTTGAAAATATTCTGCAAACAAAAATTAGTTAAATGAAAATTTTAATGCAGATTAGACGTTATACAAAGTATAATTAAAAAATAATGACTTAAAAAACATTCAGATTGATTTCAACAAGTTGGTACGCCGGTACATAGGTAGGTACTCATTTTCAAAAGAAGGGGGGGGGGTAATTTGTCCATGTCTTTAGACGACCCATCATCTTCAATTTAGGATAAAATTCTCGCACTTTCTGCTGAAGCGGCCGCGCTCCGATACATCAAAACCTTATTTGAAAAATTATCTTCCACAAACAGCCTTCAATCAGACGAGTATACAACTTTAGACTCTGGCGTCGGAACAGTTGCACCAAGAAACTGTGAAAAGTAAGCCGCTCTATCAAGAGGGGTGAGATTTGCGCATCCATTGAAAATATGCTGCGAATCTTTCTTTTGGCGCGCTCATCTAATGGGGCTGTTGCATCGCACTTTTGCTATAAGCGAATTAACAGTCGATTTTTGTGTGAAAACCTCGACAAATAACAATGGCAGCACTAAAAACTTCCGAAATCCACTCTTGAGCTCAATAAACGCTCTTATTTGCGAGGGCGTAATGGTGGCCGAGGTCAATAACAATTGGAGATTCCTATCTTAATTTCGTCACTATGTCTATGCTGACAAGGATGATTCACAGAGTAATTAGTCATTAGAGAGATAATCCACATCCGATGAATGGTACCGCAACACGTAGTGACACCGGTGTCAAATGAAAGTCGTCTCTTATTGGTCACTTCTTGATGGAGTCACAGTATTGTTAGATGGGAATCTCCCATTGTTATTGCCCTCGGCCACCATTACGCCCGCGCAAATAAAAGCGTTCATCGAGTTTAGGAGTGGATTTCGGATGTTTTTAGTGCTGCCATCGTTATTTGTGGAGGTTTTCACAGCAGAATCAACTATTAAATCGCTTGTAGCAAAAGTGTGCAACAGCCCCATTCTGAGAATTAAAACGAGTAAACTTTAAAAGCATTGTTTTAAAACCGCTTTCAATCAAAAACGTATGCGATTTCAGCACCCTCGTGTCGGAACAGTTGCACTCAGAAAAATTAAGAGACTATTATGCGTCAAGAAGCAATTTGTGGTTTGCATTTCTATACGACGAAAGGACTGCGTTCATTTTTTTACGCAGTCTAGCTGAATATTTTATTCGGTAACATAGGAATGAGGACAAACGAGATGCTAGAGACCTAGAGTACGACTAAGCGATGGTATAGATTTATGTAGATGAGCATGATCTTCAATTTTGCCGCAATTTTCATCATCATTCGTAAGAATTTAACACGAGAGGCGTTCCGTTCGTGGTGAAGCGTGCAAATCTGTAAAAGTAGCATTTTGTCCATTTGAACCCAATCAATAGGAAGAATCGAAAAATAATCGCCGACCTCAAAATAAATCGATATTTGTCAGGCGTTTGAATTGACCGAATGAAAATTTGTCAGATTGCACGTTATGTTATTGGGAAGCGTGAACTTGCTGTGTCGTCAGCAAATACGATACTTGACGTATTACATGGCCGAGACGGGATGCCATGGCTCCTAGAATTGTACATTGTGCCCGAAGATGTATTTAGTAAAAGCCCACCGAAAAACTGGACTTACTATCACTCAATCCACCACCTTTCATAACCACCTACACTGCTAATATATACTTTGTTCCGTCGTCTGGTCTGTTGCATTTGTTTTTGATTATTCGCTTTTTACTTATTTTTAATTTCAATAATATTTAATAATGGAGTCCCTGTAGATGAAAGAGTCAAGATGTCAAAAAGAGAAAGAGAAGAAAAAAAAGAAGAAGAAGCGGACTATGATCCAAACGGGTTACATGGCGAGAATGAGCCTCATCGCCCCGTTCTTTCCCACTTCTCCCTGTGAATCTTGTAGAGTGACAGATGTGCACTGTGCATTTTACAGGTATGTTTTAATAATCTATTGGTAATTACAATGTCATGCAAATATACTCACGTGCTTCACTGTTATAGAAGTTGCACTGATTGTGACATCTCAAGTGGCACCGACTTTTGAAAGGCAAGTGTTGTCCGAGGGCCCCTCGAGCGCAGACAGGCTCATGGATATTCCGACACTGATCGCCGCATATCCGACAAAGGCCTCCATCTCGGTCTAGATCAATTACGATTGGATAAGACCCTGTCAAACCGAACCAAATCATTTTGGTTCGTAAATAATGCATGGTACTTTTACATTGGACCAATACTTAAAATTATTTACGTGCATAACACTATAGAATTGTAAAACTTGACTGTTGCTATAGACAGTGACCATAAGTAAATTGCCCATTTTTTACAGCTATCTATAAATAATCTGCATAATGCTTTGACTTTGAAGCAAACTTTTCCTATGCTCACCATAGCAGCGTCGAAGTCAAGAAGTTCTACAATGCTGGACCAATAGCTTCACTCATGGATAGGCTTTACCATCGGTTTAACCCTTTAAATCCAGCATTATTACAAACCCTTTTCACATTATTTTTTTTTTTTATTTTTTTTTATTTTTTTTTTATCAATCTCAATAAATAGAATGAACTTTTCTCGTTTAGTTTGATGTGCATAGTGATTTTCTTGAAAATACATTTAAAACCATGTTAATTTGGTGGTAAAAATGTGTACCGACTGAATACAAAAAGGTTTAGTGAAAAAGTAAGGGAGCAGAGCCCCCTGGAAAATGCGAGCCGTTGTACAACTATACATTACAGTTCGTGTGTGGCTCTCCAGATGTAGCTTTAATATTTATCATTGCTATATCGCTAAATGTTTGATAAATTGTCTCATTTACAGCGTGAGTCAAAATCAGAGCAAATCATTGTCATTGTTCTAACGTCATCGTTTGTGAACGAAATACAGACAATACGGAGGCTCCATAGGCGTCCTAATACACCCTCTGAATAGAGCCCAGCATGACAGTGCCAATCAAACACGGATGGGTGATTCCACGGTGACAGGACTTGTTTCTGACGCCGAAAAACCCATCAGACGACGCATCCTTAAAACGTTTAGAGCTACCGAACGAATAAATAATATGTCTGTTGAAGACGTCGATTCAGCGAATTTAATAATAACAGAACGTAAAATAAATGAAGCATCAAATGAAGCATTCATTTATTTCCAAGGTCTGTTATTTATTTTCCCGTTAAACCGAATGTTAAGACTGTCTTTGAGTGACGCTATTGATGGTCGAGCATTGTAAGACTTACCGGTTTCTATGGTACGTAGAGTCAAGTCCCCTGTTAGCTATAGCGTTATGAAGTCTACTCATGAGTATCTGTTAAAAATGGGGAATTAACGATGGTTACTATAGAACCAGTCATATCACACTTTTAGACCAATAGCGTCAGCGTCATTCATATACTGTCTGAACTATTGGTTTAACGTAAATAAGTAAACGATCAGCTTGGCTTCAAATATGGTTACCATTGCAATAACCGAGTCTTACAATAGACTGTTTTGGTAGAGTGATATATATCGTATCAATTGCCGTCCGAGCAGTGGCGGCTCGTGCAATTTGGCAACCTTGCTTTTTTGTCATTTAAATCTAAGCAAAAGTATCGATATCTTGTGGGTGCAATTGCACCTCCTGAAGATCGATTGTTTTACATAGGTTTAAATGGAGAAATTACGTTGTTGCCACATTGCACGAGCCGCCATTGCGTCCGAGGACCTCTGGTTCAAAACAAACTCTGATATTCAATGCATTTTCCCCATAAGCGCATTTTTTAACAGAAATGTATGCTATTAAATCAAACAATTAATGCGACCTTTTTTTGCGATTATGAATTCTACGTCCTTGAAAATGCTTTATTATTTCTGCTCCGCTACTAAAACTTCCGGAACCAACAAGACATTCCAGATTAAACAATGCATATTTTGGGGGTTGGAATCACCCGAATGTTATTGTTGTTGTTGTGAAATTGGCAGGATTTCGGGCGGTTTTAACCTACAAATGCAATGTTTAGTCTGTGATATCTTATTGATTTCGGCAGTTTTAGTCAAGGAACCAGGCATAATTAAGCATTTTAGAGGATGTGGAATTCATTATCGCAAATAGGTCGCAGAAAATTCTTGATTTAATAGTTAGAATTTCAGTTCAAAAATCAGCTTATGGGAAAATTATGTTGAACCATAGTTTGTTTGGAGCCAGAGGGCCTCGGACGGCAATCGATACGATATATATGCTATCGAATATCGATACGATATATCGCATAAACAATACTGAAACAATCTATTTTAGACTAATAGCGTCACTCGAAAATGATTTCCAGTATCAATTTAATGGTTAAATAAACGATCAGTCCTCTGGTACTGTTCATGAATTTGCCAAAAGGGACTTATATTTATTGAAAATATACGCATTCCTTTGGTATTGATTTAAATGTATTATTGATACAATTTTGATAAAATTGTTTGACTTTGAAAAGAAGTCCTGTTATACCGTGGTATCTCCCTGCTTCACAATCGAATCGACCGTGGAACAGCATATATTTGTTAGTTTTGCAATGAAAGAAATTGCGTATTTGAGCTTTTCTCCCGTGAAGCCTTGAATGCAGTAGCAAGATAGGGTGCATTTGACTATCATGTTTCGTCCATTTAAACCTTCGCAATATATGCAACTATTCGGAAGTTTAATTAATTTCCTTATAACTCAAATTGCGCTTATGCGAAGAAATACGTCATGGAAAAATAACCTAATTCTATTCATTTTATTTACTGTTCATAATCGTATACTTAATAATACGATAAAAATATAATTGCCCGTGATGATAAATAGAAAAAAAGAATACAAAATTATATTACCTGGATATTGAGGCTCTGATATGCAAGCACCGCGGTACAAAAATATATGTGGCTGCTCTAAAACATGAAAATAATATTACATTTAAGTGGAAGTTGAAGTTGAAGGGACGGGAATAAACATATATAATTAATTCAAGAAATCCTAAAATATTAAAAGGAGCAGCTCTTTGACTTTGGATTCACTTGTATGGATTTTTCACGTATTTGGGAAAGTATTAACGAGTAATTGAAAAGTCTAAATATTGAAAAGCTTATTTCGTAGGGGTTCATGTTAACCAATATCTAGTTTTGAGAAAAACGATAAAATCTGCGTAATGAAGTGACAGTATTACTTGATGGGAATCGCCCTTAATTTGTGGCCAACGCCACCATTATACGCTCGCGCATTAAGAGTTTCGGAGGGGATTACTTAATTTTTTCGCGCTACTTCGTTATTTTCTCTGGTTTTTACCTCGGCCAAGTCTTTCCTGGTAAACTACCCAGAAATTGTTATCAGCAAAAGGTTGCAACAGTCTTGTTAAATCTTTTATTTAACAATCATATGTGCACAACTCTTTCCATGACAACGGTAAAATCTAGTCTTTCATTCATTCCAACCTCCAAGTAAGGTAGACTTACTTTTGAAACAATTGCTCTAAATGAGCTTAATTCTTGGTAATAATGGATAAATATCCATCAAATATATTAAATAAATATATTATATTCATGCTCAATTGTTGTTACATTATTACGTAACAAGTCTCGTA
This sequence comes from Trialeurodes vaporariorum, assembly GCA_011764245.1. Taxonomy (NCBI): domain Eukaryota; kingdom Metazoa; phylum Arthropoda; class Insecta; order Hemiptera; family Aleyrodidae; genus Trialeurodes; species Trialeurodes vaporariorum. Next base: position 67,025,546 of record VMOF01000001.1, read on the forward strand.
GGACCTGCTTCCTCTATCCTTAAAAACATTCTAGCCCCCAAGTTTTGGTTTATGTAAAAAAAAAATACGGAATCTCGATCTCTTTTTGAAATTGTTTGTCTGAAATCTATCGAGGCATGAAACAGAAAGTTAAAAAATTTGATTCAAAGAGGAGAAAGGGCAAATAAAGATTAAGGTTAGGGGAGAGTCTGGTGTGGCGGAGGGGGAGCCTAGGAGAAGGAAGGAAAGAAAGGGAGGGAAGAAGGAAGGAAGGAAGTAAGTAAGGAAGTACAATAAACTTACTCGTGTTCTCGTAACAGCGATTTTCGCAATCGAAATGACACCAACTGTCAAAAGTTGTTCTTCGGCCCATTCGTTCGGCGCAAATTGGATAGTAATCGGGTCTTAGCCTGTCTATCACGGGGCAGTAGCCACAGTCACAAGCCCACTCTGCCGGGCCGAGAGTTGAACCCCCGCGTCGCACCGGGGTCATAAAACTTGCTGCTCCCGCAGGATAATTCACCAACGCTGGCGGGAAACTAGCTGACCCAGGAAGATAACTAGCTTGCCCTGTAACTAGAAATTGATCACAAAAATTGAAGGAAAATACTTGTGAAACGTTTGCTTCAGGTTTGATGTTCTTTATAAGCATTTAAAATGAAATAACGAATTTCGACATCTAAGGAGTGTTCTAGAATTCATCGGACTGTGGGGAGCTGGTGAGACTGAGATTATAAGTCGAATGAAATGCAAGTTTTAAAATTAATCGATGGATCAATCGTTTCCACACGGAAAAAAAATAGTTGGTAAGATTTACCATCATGATGACTAATTTCTGCATCTGCCAAAAAGGTGTTAAACTTGACCATATATCGGGTTGAATGAACTAGACACTTGTTCTTTTCAACTCAATATCTGGTAAAGTTTACCATCTTTTTGGCAGGTGCAGAAATCAGTCACCATCCTACCAACTTTGATTTTTTCCGCGAACGAAATTTATTACCAATTTAATGAAAATCAGTAAAATATGTGCTTCCCAGGCGAAAACGAAAGTAGGTGCTTTCCTGGTAACCCGGTGTGCACCGATTCCATATCAGAGCCCACTCCAATGCAGCTGGCGTACACCAGTTTGCTGGCGATGTGTTTGTCGTTTTCGCCAAGAAATTACGTATTTGACTAAATCTTTATTATTTAGGACAGAAATGTTGTGGAGACGGGTAATAGTTTAGGTTCGGTAATAGGTTAGGTCTGATCGAATAGTTTTAAAACTTGCCATCTGAAACTCGTCCATTCATGGGCGCCCGCAGAAAGATTTCCAAGGGGGGGGGGGGGATTGTTGAACCGCAATGGAAGGTCTAGGGACCCCCCCCCCCCCCCCCCGAGGAAAAAGGGAAGACTTTTTTCCCCCTTTTTTCATACAAATATATAATAGTGTACAATTATTAAGCCATTTTAGGTGTATCCAAATAATAATAATAATTTTGACGTGTTTGATATTATGAAAAACGGACAACAGATGATAATAATGGTAAGTAAATGTATAATTCTACTATTCCTTGCAAAAATAAAGTTAAAATTACAACATAAACTAATAACAAAGTTCGTCAACTATATTACTCTTAAGATTCACATTTCATTTTCTTTTGGTCCTTTCATTTTTCTTCGTGAAATGTTGACTGTTTTGAATTCCGGGGGGGGAGGCCCCCCCCCGCGGGCGCCCATGCGTCCATTGGAGAAGACCAGGGATTCAATGCCCACTCCGGTCAGCTTTCATGAGCTGACTTCCACATGACCCCCAGAATTTTTTAAGAAAAAAAAAATGTAAGGTCACGCCACTTCTTTATATAGTTTACCAGTTCTTTAATTGGAAATAACTAGACAGCTATGGGCGTACCAACTTAGAATGGGGCTTGAAGAGGAGGGGGCTGACGCCCTTCCACTTTTTTTCAAACCCCAAAAGCCCCCTCACTTTTTCCAAGTCCCAAAAGCCCCCCCCCCAATTTTTCAGAAACTTTAATTTCGTAACTTAAATTTTGCGTCAGAAACAGGAGTGGCGACAGTGGCTTTAATGGGGCAGTTGCAAGGGTCTGAAAAGTTGTGTTTTTTATAAAGAAAATGAAAGTACTTGATGAGCTGAGAAGAAAGATGCCTTTGGTTTCTAATGAAGCCCTATGGTTCCGGAGATGAGATTTTGGCCCAAAATACATTGTTTTAAACGGGGATTCCGCGTAATGACGTCACAACGCACACGATTTTTCACAACTTTACACGTGTGTATCTCTAAAACCGGGGCACTTATGAAAAAACCAAAAGCACCATTGTTCTCAGCTCATCAAGTACTATCATTTTCTTTATAAAAAATGCAACATTTCAGACCCTTGCAACTGCCCCATTAATGTGGACATATGTGGTCGCTACCAACCAATATGTGTCAGTCCTTGCCACAAACTGCGGAAACCAACAGAGGAAATTCAACTCAAAGTGGATTTCCTGGGTTGAATTTTAAATATAAACAAGTAAAACCAAAACAAAAAAACAAAAAACAAAAAACAAAAAAACAAAACAAAAAAAAACAAAAGTTGGCACTTTTTAAAAGCCCCCTAAAATTATTTATTGCAATTGGCTTCAAATATGAGTCGTGAGATGTTTGCAACTGTAGTTTTATTGATGTGCCTCTCAATCCATACAACACATAACATAGAGTAGCGGCGTGAAAGGAGCGTGGGGTAGGTCAGGGTGAGGGTGAGGGTGAAGGTGTGGGTGTTGGTGTACCACGCAGTACTCGCTACTCAATTATCAATTTTCCGCATACGCTTATTGTGCGTTCCAGATTCCGCATCTTTCCGTTCAAAGTTTCCAAGTAGTTTTTCTGAGCTTCGAGAAATCAGAAAATTAGTTTATTCTATATTAATTCTCTTCCTCGCATTACATAGCTTTCGTTTCATTAACTTTACAGCGTTCACAAGATTCTCCGATAGGAGTTTAACGAATTGTAAGCATTCCTAGTTATCCGTCAAAGCACCAGCAAATAATTTGCCGCTCCTCATATAATTCAAAGAAGCAAGGAGGTAATAAATTTCCAAAAGGTCGGATTTCAAACAATTTCTAATTAAATTTCTCTTTGCACTGAAATCAATATGGAAGAAAATCCTGCGAATTACTTTACTTCCCACTTTACTTGTCAAGAAACACTTCAATACACAATTTCAATGCGTCGCAAAAGGGGATAATGTCAATTTTCTCTCATTATAGGAATACTAGTTATTTTAAAAGAATAAAACAGTGTGGAAGGGAGGGTGGTGGAGGGGGAGGGTGTACCACGAGGGGCACCTGGTTAGCCATCTGGCAACAATGCAACTGCTCCATTTAAACTCATTAAATACATCGAATTTTCATTGTGCACTGTGCACCCCCTGAATTCGATATTTTACATGAGTTTAAATGGATAGAATACATTGTTGCCAAATTGCACGCGACGCCACTGCACGAGTACCAAAATCACACGCTCCACCACTTCTTTCAGTTCTTCAACCGATGTAGAGAGTAAATCTGAACCCACACAAAACGCCAACCATATTCGTCCATATTTTCTATTTTTTTTTACAAACGTGTACTGAAACCTCTTGTGCCTGAAAAATTTCGTTAGAGTGCAAAAAAATGTGACCTCCCGAAAAAACCCGACTTAAAAAAAGCGTAGGAAAGAAACTATGTACTCTCGCGAAAAGTAGATTAAAGTTGCTCATCACAGCAAGTGACATACTGTTTGGTAACCTTGCAAGCTAACCCTGTTCTCTTGGTAACACTTCGCTGGTGAAATTCTATATACGCACTCCCGTTTCGTCTACTTAATATTGTTATACTGAGTGTTCATACGACGAAAAAAAAGTCAGCATGACTGCAACTCAACGTTCTCACCAGGACAAATAGACTGGGACATGGTATATGCAACACACCACACACAAGATATCATTTAATACATTTATCAGCTGCGATGCGTATTGCATACCTCATCCTAGCATCTTCGTACTCATGCAAGTATATTACGCGAGAGCTTCAAACATCTGCTCTAACGCGAGCCCGACCGTGCAAAGTGAACTTGACCTAAAAGCTAGACAGGTAATACAAGTGGGTTTATGAAAGTATACGGTTGCATCTTCAGCTCTTGTAGGAGTCAATTCAAATAGATGTTGCTAGTTTTTGACACGCAGTGACGCAGCTTAATGGAATATATATGTTACAGGACAAACCCGATTTTAGGCCAAACTAGTTCAGCCTAGGCCAAACCGGTTTGGCCTGAACGGAACAGGCAAAACTAGTTTTGCCTAGGACAAACTAGTTTGGCCTGAAATCCTCCAGGCCAAACCTGTTGGGCCTAGGACAAACTAGTTTGGCCTAAAATTCTCCAGGCCAAACTGATAACGAGCAGGCCGAACTAGTTCGGCCTGAAAATGTTTAGGCCAAACTCATTATGTGCAGGACAAACTAGTTCAGCCGGAAGTGACGGCGCAGGACAAACTAGTTGGGACTAGGACAAAGTGTTTTCACATAAAGTTCGCATGTTCTTACACTGACAATGAGAGAATTATTTTTTCCAAGTTGTATTTAGTTTACGTAAAAGAAACTGCACAGTGAAAGGTTGACCTCGGGGAAATTACTTTGACCCAAGGAAAATGTCTGCTGAGTGCTGCCACAGGTAAAATATTCCTTGTTGTGACAGTGATTCTCCTTCATGCAATCAATTTTTACTTCTCGCAAAGAAATTCGTCACAAGTAAACGTGTTTCCTTGTTTTTAAATAAGTGATTTCTCTCAGTGTATGGCATTAAAGGAAAAAATTAATATGAAAGAAACTCGGCGTTGGAATCGGAATCGAACCCAGAATATTATATAAGAATATTATGTACATAGACAGGGTGTCCCAAAATTGATAAAAAATATTTTTACCACGTATTTTTGGGGCCAAAATAAGACTTTTGTTTCCTATGAACACGTGTCCGAAAATTCCCCCCCCCCCTCGGAGCTACAGCCCCCCAAAGTTTTTTAAAACAAATCAGTTTTTCTTCGATTCTAGCAACGGATCTCCGTAAAAATGGATGAAAATTGGTTTCCGAGGGTAATTTTAGGCGTTCTTTCCGATTCCGGGGTCGAAAATTTCCGAAAGGGTCAAGAAAGGGGGGTTTGAGGGGGGTTCAAATTTTAAATTGAATAATTTTTTAGTTCTCCGTGAGAAAATGAGAAAAATAACAAAAGAACCTAATGGAACAAAACAAAAGGAACATTTTTGATATCTTGTGTTTTTTTCATAAGACACACGGGAAACGAGTAAAATCGATTTTTTGCCGGGAGCGCACAGCCCGATAACGCTGCTCTGTGCACTCAACTGACTCAACGATCGACTCGACGCAACGCGGCACTGAAACAGCGCCATCGGGCTGTGCGCTCCCGGCGAAAAATCGATTTTACTCGTTTCCCGTGTGTCTTATGAAAAAAACACAAGATATCAAAAATGTTCCTTTTGTTTTGTTCCATTACATTCTTTTGTTATTTTTCTCATTTTCTTCCGGAGCACTAAAAAATTATTCAATTTAAAATTTGAACCCCCCTCAAACCTCCCTTTCTTGACCCTTTCGGAAATTTTCGACCCCGGAATCGTAAAGAACGCCTAAAATTACCCTTGGAAACCAATCTTCATTCATTTTTACGGAGATCCGTTGCTAGAATCGAAGAAAACCCGATTTTTTTTAAAAACTTTGGGGGGATGTAGCTCCGAGGGGGGGCATTTTCGGACACGTGTTTATAGGAAAAAAAAGTCTTATTTTGGCCCCAAAAATACGTGGTAAAAATATTTACTATCAATTTTGGGACACCCTGTATTAACAGCATAAAAGAAAACAATAACACAGAGACGCTACGTACAATTTGGCAACAATGGCTTCTCTACGTTTAAATCTACGTAAAATAATCGATATTTTCCCCCGGATTCACTGAGCCCCTGAGAAATCGATACTTTTGCATTGGCTTAAATGGGTTACAACTTGGTTGCCAAATAGCACCAGCCATCATTCATAAATGACACTAAAGAATTCCGAAATCTGCTCTTTACTGTGATAAAATATGTTTTTACCGTAGGACCAGTTTATGTTCAACGATAACGTAAAGAAACTATCTACAATCCGAAAGGTCGAGCATAAACGGGTCCACAGAACAAATATGCAACACATACATTCATTTCATGGATTCAAAAGATACAATATGCCCAATTACCCTATTCCCCGCTATGCCACTGATCGCAGATACTGTTCACAAAATGCGATCAAAATAAACTTGACCGACAATCTAAGCATCGATATTGACATGCAGTTTGCTCTAAAATGCTTAGGATTTTGCATTCTATCCAAAACTGCAATAAAAAATGAGCTCTCAACTTAAAATGAGAAAAATTGGATAATTGTCCGGAAAATGGCAACCTGGAAGCGTTGAGCCACTTGATACAAATACGTTCCCGCGGCAGCATGATTGTTGATGTGCAGTTGCTAGGCGTACTCAAACCTGTTTTATAAAATGCTAATACTACTCAATTTGATATTTGATGAAATGTCTACCACACAGCAAAACTAATGAATATTCAAACAGAACAAAACAAAACAAAAAAAACTAGGTTTAGGATTTATCGACAACTTTTTAAAAAAATACATACCATCACTAATGACTACCGGTGGAACTGGAGGGAGACAAATTTCACTGCGAACCAAAGCATACCCTGGAAAGAGGAGGAAACGTAAAGTTGTTTGAAATTTCATCAAGGTACATCATGAAAATGCTGAGAGCGTAGAATGTATAAATAATGAGAATGAGAATATCTACTATACATATACACAGTAGTTCCAAAAAGTGTTGAACATATTTCGTTCTATTTCTCATGAAGTATCTCATACAAGTTTTTGAGTTTACTGAGGGTTAGTTAGAAAGTAATAAGTTCCCGTCCTTCATTTTTCTTTTGCCATTATTGCGGAAACAAAATGTTAAGTTTTTCGCTGTTAAATTCTCATTTCCTCAGCTTTTTAACATTGTATTCGTTGCTGAATTAGGAGCAATCGAATGCTGGTAAAAATAACACTCGGTTCTTGGGTCCAAAACGGGAGAGGGCGAGGGGGTGGGCTCAAAAGGTGATATCTTTTATTGATATTCATGGTTTTTATTGCTATTTTGTTCGCATTTCTAAGGTTGATGATGAAGATAAATTAAACAGAAGCTCTAAATTCGATTATAACGTATGTGTAACGTAAGTCGGCACTGCTCGTGCACCGTTGTAAGAACGTATTTTCTCTATTTAAACCTTTGTAAAACAATTGATCCTTAGAGAGTGCAATTGCACCCCCCAAGATATCGATACTTTTGCATAGGTTTAGATGGCAAATAAGCATGGTTTGCCAAACTACACGACTTTAACGCTCCTATACACCGGTATAACGAACGTGCAAAGTCACCATTAAAATTTTTACGATATTGGATACAAGTTTTTTCTAAGTTGACTAGTAAGCCAAAATCAGAAGGCACGACTGTTGACATGTTGAGTCACTGTGTTCTATTCATGAGAGTTTATTGTGTTTTATTATTGTGAGAGGTACTTTCGACTCACGTACTGTACGATGAATATGATAGGATAAAAATTGCTTCGTATTAGAAACGTCACTGCCATTAGAAACCATACTTAAGTCCAACCGAGGCCTCAATTTTACCCCGCTGGCCAATCAGAAAAAAGCTTCGGAAAACATGAGATTTTTCAAGTTTTAATCAAGTCTATACTAGCATTTCGCAAACTTGATCCGGCCCCTACTGTAAGCTTTGCGATTGATCTCTATTTTTTTTTTCGATCCTTCTCAACATATTCTTTTCCATCCCATTCAAGATCAACGACTATCGACAGAAAAATCGGTGGCTGTGACGCATCTATTACGAAGTAATATCTATCGAAGTTTTACTCGCAAAGTATAGGTGTTACTTACTTACAGAAGAACTGCACATGTTGAAACAGATCAGATGACACTCGGACGGGAACGTCTTCGTTTGACCGTAGGTCGTCTGACCGCAAACCTGTTGCGTTCCCTTGTCAGAGCAGGGGCACGGGCAGGACACCTCTGGAGGGGGGCCACCCTCTCCGCCGGGCCCACCCTCTCCGTCTTGTTTCGCTGCATCTTGTGCTGAAGTTCCATCCCCTCCGCTACCTCCACCGGCAGTCGAGTATCCATCGGTTGATAAGAGTAGATCTGACGGGAGAGAGGGTGATGACGCCGGAGTCTGCATGGGGTCATTATCCTTGTTTTGCTCATCACTCTGCTGCCGCTCTTCCGATGATCCGCCTCCTCCCCCGTATGATGAAATGTCATTGAGCTCCTCCTCACCGGATATGGATACTGCGACCACGAAGAAAACATATCACATCAGTCATCAGTCATCGATCAACGAGTATCGAACAATAAGCAAACTTTAGCGATCGAATATCATTCACTTCAAGAATTTATGATTGCTAACTGATGCTGCTGATCGTTGAAAAAGCTAGCCAATGAGAGTCGAGAGTGAACTTCTGAATGATATTCTCGTGAAAATGAAAACTGCGATAATAATATTCAATAACATAACCTCTAAATCAGCTCTGGATGACATGGCCTTTTTTAACCAAAAAAAACTAGCGTTTTCGAAGCTAAAATTATGTTTGTCTCATAGGAAAATGACTTCTACGCATGGTCTGTACTGTAAACTTTATTCGAAAAATTCGTCATTTCCGAAATTATCGTGGCGAAAGGAGTAAAAAAGGATAGAAGATGAGATTTCTGACAACGGTTGCAACAATTCGAAAATCGAATCTACCTCCGGAGGAGGTGAATTCGAAATTTCCAATCGTTGGAATTCAACGGTCTCCGGTGAAACCATAGAATCAATCGAATGTCATCAAAATAAAATGCAAATCCATCGAATATCATACGGACGGTGAATGATATTCGATCGCTAAAATTTGCTTACAGGGACTGGGTCACTTGCACGCAAAGAGCTATAACCGTATGCGTGAGCTGTTTCTGTTTTATTGTTTTTTTTTTAATCCACCGTTCACGGTTCAAAAATTTTTTGCATAGAATCTTATGAAGTACTGTAAAGAGCAGTGAATCACCAAAAACAATCGCTTTTCGGGGTTTTCAAGCATCATTGGCCGCAGTTTTTTATAGCATCAGTGATGCCGATGTTCATCGTTATTCTGCTTGAAAATCGGAATATCGGTGGAAATGCTGTTTTTTCGATGAAAATGACGCTTTAACGACGATTCTGGGGTGATACGCTGGCCTTTGTCGCTATTTAATTGCAGATTTCTGTATTTTCCTTCTGTCACTGATTGTCCATTTGGTGTCGCTTTCGGGAGCCACCATCCGGAGCTTGGTGGCAAAAAACTACACCAAACTGCTTTCGATGACAGCGAAAAAAGGTGGAAATCTGCAAAATAAATAAATAAAAAAAAAAAAAAAAAAAAAAATTGCTATAAATTCCGTCTTAATTGTCACCTCAGAATCATTGATACAGCATAATTTCCATCGAAAAAATCAGCATTTCAATCACATTTTTTTTTTTTTTCAAGCAAAATAGGAAAAAACATCGGTATCTCTGATACCATAACTAATCACGACTATTTGTCGAGAAAATTGTGCCCGGCCGAATTGGGCAGGTGGGGTTGTAGTCGACTCCATGATGCATGGGTAGTAATCGGTATTGTCAAACCTTTTGATAGTAATTAAATGTCTTCACAGATTTAAAATAAACTTGACGGTCATTTTGATTAGATCGAATTCTTCTGCAACTAAAATGATGGATGACTTTAAAAAGTCTGGCCTGATTACCTTAAAATGACCCTCCGAAAAAACGACGATTGCGATTACTAGGTGCTAATCGATTACCATCCCCAACTCTTAACTGCGCAAGTCTGTTGCTCGGGGATGATTTTATTGAAAATGAGGAGGTAATTAAAGTGATTTAGGTGATTTTGAATAATTCAGTAAATTTTAGTGGAGTGCCTTTGCTTTTTGATGTTTTAGGTTACGGAATAAGAGGCAAACGAACCGTTCAGACTTGACTCACTCTAGGATAAGGCGTATAACATGGCGTCGCCTTTCTTTGATTATGACTTTGTTGATTGCACGCCACAATGGGTCTTCATGTAGTGCGAATTTTATGAGGGAAAAACGGAGATGCCGTAAAAACATTTGACGTTGCGTACATACATCAGAGATATTTTTCGCCATTTTTTTTTAAGCGTGCCGTATATATACGGTACGCTTCTTGTTTTCATTTTCATATCTAATATATAGGTTGCATGCTTTGCTTATGGCAAAACCTTGGCGGGAAAGGTTTGAAAAATTAAAAACGTATTTTCTTGAAACTGGTTTCATTAATCGTTAAGTTATTGCTGAAATCCAGGAGGTATATTTTTCTATTTTCTTAAAATTGTAAAAGTTTTGGTATTCCTGTTAATTTCATTAAGTTATTAAGCGTCAAAGTCGAATTCCTTTGAACGAGAATTCCATACAGGTCCAGCAACCTAAGTCATTTGTGCCAACCTATGAGTCAAAATTCCAAGGCAGGAGGGGGGTGGGAACATCCTTCACAGAAACCCTCTCTGCCCCTCGGCTTTGGGCTCCACCGGTCACGAGATTTCTTCACGGTTCATTAAGCGGAGAGATTTGTGAATGTGTGGGAGAGAGAGGGTGTTAGAGAGGTTTTGTGTCTCGGGACTCGCAGGGTCTGAGGACTCATATAAAAAAGTCAAAATCTGTTTGACGAGGGTATCGAAAAGAAGTGACGAGGTATAGATGAAGAGCGGGAGGGGTATAGAAAAGAGAGGGGCTCATTCATATCCTTAAATAGACCTGTGTAGTGATGTCGTCACGATCAAAATTGGCTCCAAACAAATGCTCTATCTCGCTCACTCTCGTTGATTTACCTATAAGAAATCAGATCCAAATTTTCGAACGCAAATTCATGCTAGTTGAAGAACAGTTTTCTCAAATTTGATTGCACCATTAGATTGCACGTACCTTAAAGTATCTTTTCACTCTAACATAATTCCTAAAAGATCACAAGCGAATTTACAATCACAGTTATACCGAAAGATGTTCTACGTTTTGTCCTCGTCCTACTCACGGTCTCTTATGGGAGTATCACCGCCATGACACTCAATCATTCCAACTTCTCTTCGTATCGAAGCTATTGTTCGAGGTATAACACATGTCGTGATGGTGCTGATGAGCCTATATCCTAGAAGTTTGTGCTCATAAGAAACTGTGAGTGTGACAAGGACAAAACATAGGACTTTCTTCGATATAACTGTGATTGTGCATTCATATTTTATCACTGAGAAAAAGGTGGCTGTTAAAACTGTAAGAATAGAACCATAGATATGTTTCGCCTTATTTCAATTATGAGACCTATCGTTGCTATAGTCAGCGCGCTTGAATCTACACGAATTCCGATTGTCTCTATGGAATTTCGATTATTTCTATGGGAAATAAAGCGCGGGAATATATATCCTATCGGAAAATTCATTGAAACAATCGGAAATTTTTATAAGGGACGTGGAACCCAATGGTGTGATAAACACAACTGGTGCAAAGAACATGTTGTTTAATAGCACTTGTATTTGAAAATTTGGATCGTGTTTCATATGGGAAAACCCACGAGAGCGAGTAAGACGGAGCCTTTTTTTGGAACCAATTTTTTTCATGACGTCACATTAAACAGGTCTTGGTCATTGGAAACATTTGAAATTCTGGGGGATCGGCAAATTGAAAAGCCCTTAATGAGCGTCTATGCAACCAAGGGATTTTTGAGGAAACTTTGGGCATTTCGTTGAAAAAAAGGTTTTTAAAATCCAGAACAAAGGGACGGGGGTAAAATTCGCATTAATAGCTCTAAAAAGTGAGAGGGGCTGTCAGGTATCTTCCACCCCTGGACAGCCTCCTCGCTGCGGCTATGGAATTGACTCTGGAATAACTTATTTGCCTATCCTAAAAAGTTTCTCGCGTGTACAGTATTTTTTACTGGAAGCTTCTTCAAATTTTGGAAACTATAGGTCCATATGGAACTTCGCTTTTCCAACACGAAAAATGATATCGACCGACGGCAACAGAAAAAGAAATAATATGGCAATGCTTTATAATGAATAATGGCTTACTTTTGAATGTAAACTTTCGATACTTTTCAACAAAATAAATTGGGGGAGGAGGAATTAAAATCCACAAACGTCTTATACCTCCACACCTACTAATCTATACCCCTAGAATGCTTGACGTGTAAAGGGCACCTGAAATGGTTAGTGCTGTGTATTAAAGGATTATTTTTTCATGAATTTGAAAGTGTTCCATTTGTGCATATTACATATCTACATCGTGACAATCGCAATAAGTGCTGACAGCACCTAAAACGGAAAAAAAGAAGAAAAATAAACTGTTTATTATTTAGAATCACGGCTTTTCCGAATATGACACTTTTTGACTTCAAAGGAACGCAACCTCATTTTTGATCCCTGAGCAAGCCATTTAAAAGTTGGAGAAAATATATATTGTCTATACTTTATGTGGGTAAGAAAGATCGAGCTAGCCTTATCATATAATTTTCTCTTTTCAGCTTTCAATGGGTTTGTTGCAAAATTTTGCTACAGCGCTATAGAGTTTTGATTCTGATGTAAAATCACCTGAAAATTACATTGGCGGCATCAAATAGTTATAAAATCCATCAATAAACCCACAAAACGCATTATAAAGAAAGCCAAAATGACAGTCGTAAAGCCGAACAATATGTGCACGCGCATACGACGAACATCAAAGATAGGCGACCCATTTTCCCTTTTTTCGTTGAATGGGGGGGGGGGGGGGGGGAAAGAAAAAATCTCTACAGTCAAACTATGATTTTAAAAATTTGCATGGTCAAGATGATGTCTTCTGTGAAGGGGGCAAGGGGGGGGGGGCAAAATATCAAGAACAGGGTGTTTCAAATTTAAGTGCCAAACTTATGGAGTGTATTTTTGGGGTCAACATATATATAATACTTTCTTTTCCTACATGAATAAGTGCTGCAAATGTTTCTCTTCTGAGCTAGAGCCCTCCAAAGTTTTGAAAACAAAAAACAAAACACAAAAAACAAACACAAAAAAACCGCCTGTGACTCATGTCCTTATAGATACATCTGATCAAAATTTATTTTTTTCATCATTTCTCACCAAATAAGCTCAATTTGACAGCACTTGTCACAAAAGAACCGAGTGACATTTTTGATAAAATTGAGTTACTGATTGATAGACCTAGCAATACTGGATATCGAAGCAACAAGTGCCTCTTCTAATAACAACTATTTCCCGTCAAAATTCCAGGTAAAAGTGAGCTGGTGAGCCTCATTTAAGTCATTGTCCATATGATGAAATAAAATGAGAACTTGGTTCCATTTTCTTAAACCTTAATCCGAGTCACGTAAGGAACCAACTCCGACTTGGTTCCTTTTATAGATTTCGGAACGGACTTAAGTCCCGATGAACGGATTTTAAAATATCAACAGTGTAAACCAACTCTGCCGTTTGATTTCTCCTAAAGATTAGGTTTTCATGATTATGCCAAGGAAAAAGAAGAAAGGAACCAAGTCACTTTAAACGCTAAAAATTAAATACCGTTCCTATACTCGGTTCGGGATAAGAAGTACCATGGTAAGTCAGGTAAAAAGGCACTACATTGAAACGCAGCGGTTTCTCGGCTGTCGATTCTTCCCCGCTACGTCCGTCCCCAATGTTATTTTAAATGGGGAAACAGACTTACAAGCAGACCTGTCATTTTGGTGGGCTTTTAATCGTTTATAGGCGCAGGGCTCATCAAACCGTCCCCTCTGCTCTTCCCGGGCACCGCCAATGTTATTTTAAATGGGAAAACAGACTTACGAGCAGACCTGTCTATTTGGTGGGCTTTTCATCGTCGATATGCGCAGGGCTCATCAAAACGTCCCCTCTGCTCTTCCCGGGCACCGCCTATGTTATGTTAAATGGGAAAACAGACTTACGAGAAGGCGGACCATTTTGGTGGGCTTTTAATCGTTGATAGGCGCAGGGCTCATCAAAACGTCCCCTCTGCTCTTCCCGGGCACCGCCAATGTTATTTTAAATGGGAAAACAGACTTACGAGCAGACCTGTCATCTTGGTGGGATTTTAATCGTTGATAAGCGCAGGTCTCATCAAAACGTCCCCTCTGCTCTTCCAGGGCACCGCCAATGTTATTTTAAATGGGAAAACAGACTTACGAGCAGACCTGTCATTTTAGTGGGATTTTAATCGTCGGTAGGCGCAAGGCTCATCAAAACGTCCCCTCTGCTCTTCGCGGGCACCGCCAATGTTATTTTAAATGGAAAAACAGACTTACGAGCAGACCTGGCATTTTGGTGGGATTTTAATCGTCGATAGGCGCAGGGCTCATCAAAACGTCACCTCTGCTCTTCCCGGGCAACGCCTATGTTATGTTAAATGGAAAAACAGACTTACGAGAAGGCGGAACATTTTGGTGGGCTTTTAATCGTTGATAGGCGCAGGGCTCATCAAAACGTCCCCTCTGCTCTTCCCGGACAACGCCAATGTTATTTTAAATGGGAAAACAGACTTACGAGCAGGCCTGTCATTTTGGTGGACTTTTAATCGTGAATAGGCGCAAGGCTCATCAAACCGTCCCCTCTGCTCTTCCCGGGCACCGCCAATGTTATTTTAAATGGGAAACCGGACTTACGAGCAGGCCTGTCATTTTGGTCGGCTTTTAATCTTTGGTAGGCGCAAGGCTCATCAAAACGTCCCCTCTGCTCTTCCCGGGCACCACCAATGTTATTTTAAGTGGGATAACAGACTTACGAGCAGACCTGTCATCTTGGTGGACTTTTAATCGTGGATAGGCGCAGGGCTCATCAAACCGTCCCCTGTGCTCTTCCCGGGCACCACCAATGTTATTTTAAATGTGAAAACAGACTTACGAGCAGACCTGTCATTTTGGTGGGCTTTTAATCGTCGATAGGCGCAGGGCTCATCAAAACGTCCCCTCTGCTCTTCCCGGGCACCGTCTATGTTATTTTAAATGGGGAAACAGACTTACGAGCAGGCGGAACATTTTGGTGGGCTTTTAATCGTGGATAGGCGCAGGGCTCATCAAAACGTCCCCTCTGCTCTTCCCGGGCATCGCCAATGTTATTTTAAATGGGAAAACAGACTTACGAGCAGACCTGTCATTTTGGTGGGCTTTTAATCGTTTATAGGCGCAGGGCTCATCAAACCGTCCCCTCTGCTCTTCCCGGGCACCGCCAATGTTATTTTAAATGGGAAAACAGACTTACGAGCAGACCTGTCTTTTTGGTGGGCTTTTCATCGTCGATATGCGCAGGGCTCATCAAAACGTCCCCTCTGCTCTTCCCGGGCACCGCCTATGTTATGTTAAATGGGAAAACAGACTTACGAGAAGGCGGACCATTTTGGTGGGCTTTTAATCGTTGATAGGCGCAGGGCGCATCAAAACGTCCCCTCTGCTCTTCCCGGGCACCGCCAATGTTATTTTAAATGGGAAAACAGACTTACGAGCAGACCTGTCATCTTGGTGGGATTTTAATCGTTGATAAGCGCAGGGCTCATGAAAACGTCCCCTCTGCTCTTCCCGGGCACCGCCAATGTTATTTTAAATGGGAAAACAGACTTACGAGCAGACCTGTCATTTTGGTGGGCTTTTAATCGTTGATAGGCGCAGGGCTCATCAAAACGTCCCCTCTGCTCTTCCCGGGCACCGCCAATGTTATTTTAAATGGGATAACAGACTTACGAGCAGACCTGTCATCTTGGTGGGCTTTTAATCGTTGATAGGCGCAGGGCTCATCAAAACGTCCCCTCTGCTCTTCCCGGGCACCGCCAATGTTATTTTAAATGGAAACAGACTTACGAGCAGACCTGTCATTTTGGTGGGATTTTAATCGTCGATAGGCGCAGGGCTCATCAAAACGTCCCCTCTGCTCTTCCCGGGCACCGCCTATGTTATTTTAAATGGGAAAACAGACTTACGAGCAGGCGGAACATTTTGGTGGGCTTTTAATCGTTGATAGGCGCAGGGCTCATCAAAACGTCCCCTCTGCTCTTCCCGGGCACCGCCAATGTTATTTTAAATGGGAAAACAGACTTACGAGCAGGCCTGTCATTTTGGTGGGCTTTTAATCGTGATAGGCGCAGGGCTCATCAAAACGTCCCCTCTGCTCTTCCCGGGCACCGCCAATGTTATTTTAAATGGGAAACCGACTTACGAGCAGGCCTGTCATTTTGGTGGGCTTTTAATCGTTGGATAGGCGAAAGGGCTCATCAAAACGTCCCCTCTGCTCTTCCCGGGCACCGCCAATGTTATTTTAAGTGGGAATAACAGACTTACGAGCAGACCTGTCATCTTGGTGGACTTTTAATCGTGGATAGGCGCAGGGCTCATCAAACCGTCCCCTGTGCTCTTCCCGGGCACCACCAATGTTATTTTAAATGGAAAACAGACTTACGAGCAGACCTGTCATTTTGGTGGGCTTTTAATAGTTGATAGGCGCAGGGCTCATCAAAACGTCCCCTCTGCTCTTCCCGGGCACCGCCATGTTATTTTAAATGGGAAACAGACTTACGAGCAGGCCGACATTTTGGTGGGCTTTTAATCGTGGATAGGCGCAGGGCTCATCAAAACGTCCCCTCTGCTCTTCCCGGGCACGCCAATGTTATTTTAATGGGAAAACAGACTTACGAGCAGCTGTCTTTTGGTGGGCTTTTAATCTTATAGGCGCAGGGCTCATCAAACCGTCCCCTCTGCTCTTCCCGGGCACCGCCAATGTTATTTTAATGGAAAACAGACTTACGAGCAGACCTGTCTTTTTGGTGGGCTTTTATCGTGATATGCGCAGGGCTCATCAAAACGTCCCCTCTGCTCTTCCCGGGCACCGCCATGTTATTTTAAATGGGAAAACAGACTTACGAGAGGCCGCATTTGGTGGGCTTTAATGCGACTGATTTTGGTGGGCTTATCGTAAGGGGGTCAAACTCCCCTCTCCTCCCGGCACGCATTTATTTTAAAGAAAACAGACTGCGACGGCCTGCTTTTGGTGGTTTTAATCGTAAGGCGCATCACAAAACTCCCTCTACTTTCCGGCACCGCCATGTTATTTAAATGAGAAATCAGCTTACGAGCAGACCTGTCATTTGGTGGCTTTTAATCGTCGATAGGCGCGGGCTCATCAAAACGTCTTTCTGCTCTTCCCGGGCAACGCTATGTTATGTTAAATGGGAAAACAGACTTACAGAAGGCGGACTTTTGGTGGGCTTTTAATCGTTGATAGGCGCAGGGCTCATCAAAACGTCCCTCTGCTCTTCCCGGGCAACGCCAATGTTATTTTAAATGGGAAAACAGACTTACAGCAGGCCTGTCATTTGGTGGACTTTAATCAATAGGCGCAGGGCTCATCAAACCGTCCCCTCTGCTCTTCGGGCACCGCAGATTTTAAGGGAAACCGGACTTACGAGCAGGCCTGTCATTTTGGTCGGCTTTTAATCTTCGGTAGGCGCAGGCTCATCAAAAGTCCCTCTGCTTCCCGGGAACACAGATTTAAGTGGGATAACAACTTCGAGAGCCTGTCATCTTGGTGGACTTTTATCGTGGATAGGCGCAGGGCTCATCAAACCGCCCCTGTGCTCTTCCCGGGCACCACATGATTTAAGTGAAAACAGACTTACGAGCAGACCTGTCATTTTGGTGGGCTTTTAATCGTCGATAGGCGCAGGGCTCATCAAAACGTCCCCTCTGCTCTTCCCGGGCACCGCCTATGTTATTTTAAATGGGAAAACAGACTTACGAGCAGGCGGAACATTTTGGTGGGCTTTTAATCGTTGATAGGCGCAGGGCTCATCAAAACGTCCCCTCTGCTCTTCCCGGGCACCGCCAATGTTATTTTAAATGGGAAAACGGACTTACGAGCAGGCCTGTCATTTTGGTCGGCTTTTAATCGCCGGTAGGCGCAGGGCTCATCAAAACGTCCCCTCTGCTCTTCCCGGGCACTGCCAATGTTATTTTAAATGGGAAAACAGACTTACGAGCAGACCTGTCATTTTGGTGGGCTTTTAATCGTGGGTAGGCGCAGGGCTCATCAAAACGTCACCTCTGCTCTTCCCGGGCACCGCCAATGTTATTTTAAATGGGAAAACGGACTTACGAGCAGGCCTGTCATTTTGGTGGGCTTTTAATCGTGGATAGGCGCAGGGCTCATCAAAACGTCCCCTCTGCTCTTCCCGGACACCGCCGCGTCCATTCAGGAGGACTTGCCTTTCAGACCCTTTTATTGAAAAAGACAATACCGTGAACTGTCCAATTTATATTCTCTTTTGAACGCCCACTCGAAAATTAAACTTTTGCGGCATTCGCGAATTTTGAATAACTGACTTTAAATTTAAACTGTGCACGACGTAGACAGAAAAATGATACCTATCGGTGTTTCAACAAGTAATTTTTCAACGATTTTGGCATTCCTGATTGAGAGATTTCAGAAACCCGAAATCTTTGAAAAATTACATATTGAACCGCTGTTAGGTATTATTTTACTGTGCACGTCGAGCAGAATTTAAATTTAAAGTCAGCTATTCAAAATTCGCGAATGCCGCAAAATTTCAATTTTCGAGTGGTCGTTCAAAAGACAATATAAATTGGTCAGTTCACGGTATTGTCTTTTTCAATAAAAGGGTCTGAAAGGCAAGTCCTCCTGAACGGACGTTGCGGAGAAGAATCGACAGCCGAGAAACCGCTGCGTTGCAATGTAGTGCGTTTATACCTGACTTCCCATCGGACTTCTTATCCCGAACAGAGTATAAATAGGAAATTCCACTCTTCCGGTGTTGAAATGCAAAAAAATAACACGGTAGTTGAATGAAATCAAAACGTAAGTAATTCCAAGTTTTTTGTTTAAATGCTAGCTCTTCAACTTTGGACTCAATTTTCTCGAGATCAGCTCCATGTCACGTGGTTCCTCTTTGATGAATTATCATTGCTAGCAAATGCATTAAAGCTGTTCAGACTTTAGTGGCAAGCTTTTCCAGCACCTGCGTGTTGGAATTTTCCCTGCTTGTTTTTTTTTTTTTTTTTTTTTTTTTTTTTTTTTTTTTTTTTTTTTTTTTTTTTTTTGGCAGAGATGAGTCTCTCGAGTCAGTTCAATAGGATTTCGAGAATAAAATGTTGTGAAACGAGTCTCTGTATACAAAACTAGACATAAGCAAGAGATGTATGTACAATGTGCAGTAGCGTGTCGTCAACTGTGCGACTGGAAGCTATCCTTTGTCTTGCGGCAGGTAAACAAAGGCCTCTTACCACCGAAACAAAGGACAACTTCCAGTCGCACAGTTGACGACACACCACTGACAATGTACATAGAGCAGATTTTGGCAAAACTATTTCGAATGTAGGTCGTCAAAAAATAATTACTAAGTTTAAGTCAATCAAATCGCAAGCAAGTAAATTAGTCGTTAGTTGCTTTGAAGGTAGATAACTAAACGGATACTACTGTGTTACCTACCTTTTTCGTATATTTAAGTGCCGCTGACTAGGACCATAGGCAAATCACAAGATCGGATTTGTTGGTGAAAATCGTTTCCAAATAAAATCCATTCGCACAGATGTTGATAATTCCTGTTTAGAACGTTGGAACGTAGTTGAGAAAATCGTAAGTTACCCAGTTTCACGTTTAAATAAACTTTTAAGATGTTGTAAAACAGTAAAATCCGTGCGTAACCGACAGACATTTTGGAACCGGGGGACAACCATTTTTCACAATTTATGGCTTGAAGGAACATAATTTCGTAAAAAACGATGGTTTAAACGTGTTCTACGGAGTTTTTTGAGCATTTCTATGATCTTCAAAATTCATTTCAGCCTCAATTTATGGTCAAAAACTTAGGTTAAATACCAAAAACTCGTGTGGGGGGCGCGTAACTGACATTTTGAATCATAAAACAATTGAAACTAGAATTTAAATAACTTTAAAAGCAATTATTACTATTGCTCCTCATAATACTATGTTGCTTTGACCTAAAAATCGAAACATCGGACTTATTTGATCTTTTTTAAAAATGTAATCTCGTTAGGACACCATTTGGCCCGTTTCGAAATTATGACCCATATATGTATGAAGGTCACGTGAGAGTGAGAGAGAGACAGAAAGAGTCAGTTTAAAACGCTAAGCGAGTATTGTCACCGCTGATTTCAACCGATGAGTGTGTTGTTGGCTAACCGATGACTTTTGTAACGCGAGACTGTAAAACCGTCAATCATGAAGCAAGTACAATGGTATGACGGATGACTTCATCGTCGCGGTTTCTCTGACAGATATTATCTCGGTTAATACGCAACGCAAATATTTTTATCGGTATCACCGAGTTCCCCACAAAATAGTGTTTCAAATGCAAATCAATCCCAGGCAGAGAACAAGAAGACATCAAAGAATACCCAACATTTGTGACCAATAAAAATGCATAGGTGAGATCTTTCGTCTTATGCCGTTTGGAACTCTCTTGTACCCATCCTGCAAGTTGGGGGCAAATTTCGTGAAAATTTTAGACGGAACAGTGAATCCGAAATTTCATCACTGCGCACCGCGGGTGCAATCGGAATCCTCGAACCGGTTTCAGGAACGCTTTCAACAACTCTCGTCCAATTTAATAGCTTACCTAATAAATGCAGTATATGACCATTTAATAAATTTGTCGTGATCCTACCTATTTAACCAAAATGTTATAAATTGTCCAATTTGTATTTTTAGTCCCATTGTTGAGAGCACCATAATTACTGCTAATAGCAGTTTCTAAATCTTTGTCGCTAGTTCTTGTAGATGTTTAACTAATTTTTAATAGTTTTTCAATACATTTTGAATACATTGTTCAATCTGAATGAATTTGATCAAAAAGTTGCCAAGCATCCAATGCTATGCTGAGTCTGGTCCGAACAAAAACTGTGGAAATTTTCAAGAGGAAAAAACTGCGAAGGTGTTCACAGTAGACCCTATGATTCGATCCTTTTTCATGGGCTTGAATTGGAAACTCATCAAGTTGCTACATTGCACGATTTGCCACTGACTAGGAAGAATCAACTTTATCGCGGTTTGCTGTTTCATAAATGCAACCAGAACATTCGTTAGATTATGCGTATTTGTTTCCATAGCACAGTTAAATTGATATGCTCACCCACTAAAAATAACGTTTTGCATGAAAGTTATTATAAAAACAAATGAAGCTATGCAAATTCTTTTCGCTCCTTTGATACTACATGATAATGGGTAACCATTATCTTTAGGTACAGTCTAAATCAATTCGTGCAAAAGCAGGATTCTCCTCTCTTTTTTCTCTCTCTCAGCAATATCGTTGTCTTTTTCACCCTTTATCGATGAATATTCAAATCGAAATGGACGGAGGGAAGATTGTTGTAAGACTGTTGAGGAAAAGAGGAAAATGTTGGCGGAGAAAGAAAGCGAAATTTGAGCGATAATGTAAAGCAGCGTACAACTTAACGAAACGCAACTCACTCTGGGCTGAAACAAAGGTTTTTGTGGACATTGAAAATTTTGAAGTTTTACTAAAAGCTATAGAAATGTTAATTGAAGTTTTAAGTGTCAATAATTAATCCAACCTAGAAGTGAAAAAAAAAAATTCCCTCGTAAGAAAGATATTGAAAAAAATAAATGTTGTAATTTTTATTTATACTTTGACGCGTATAATATCAATGTTTTTCCCCCCGACGTAGACATCTGGTTCATCATCAGAACCGTCTACTTTTCAACTCCATCGTGCGATGGAACGGACGTTTTCCTTGCAAAAAGTACGATTTGCATAAAAATAATTGCACAACATTCCTCCCCCCCCCCCCAGCGTGGTGTGCGCGGCGAGTCAAAACGATTCAAATTATCAATTTTTAACGAGTTGGGGAGTTCCGATTGTTATCGCGATGATCTCGAACTAAGTGTTCTGTCGGGGTGAGCTGAAAAAATCCCCTTATAAAATTTTGGATCGGTTTTCACACCGATTTCCCTGAATTATATGTAGTTCCAAGTCCAAACCTTGACTTTTGCAATTTGAGGGACTTTTTTTTCTTTTTTTTTTTGGCATAAATTTTGTGCGTAACTGCGTGAGCCATGAAACCATGCAAAGCGAATACGGCTTGATTCATTATGATTCCGACGTTTTTCAGTATCGATGGACGCGAGTAAAAACAATGCAAGTGATCAATTTCTCAACAAAATGGGGAGTTCCAATTCTTATCACGATGATTCCGACCGCGCTCGTTGGAGAATGAATATGGCTACAGAATGAAGCTGCAAACGCTTGGAGTAATATTTTGTCTGAAAATGTATCGATGTAGTACTCAATGTTGATTGCTCATCGCGTTTGTAACAAACGAACAAATTGACTGAAACGTGGCTGAGAGATTGGGCAAAGATCAGCAACGTTTGAAATGCACGCAAAAGATTACCGAACTTCGACATCACTTTTAAAACTTGCTCCATATTAGAGGTTTCCTCCAAATCCAAATTTTAGTTTTGGCTTAACTTGACGGTCAATGTTTCCTAAAAATCTGCTTCGACCGCCGTTACTGGAGTCTAAAAAAATTACGCCAAAGCTATACCGTGGGGACTCACAGACCCCAGTTTATTTCGCTACTGTGATTATTATACGGAATTGTTATTTTTGACTTGGAAAAGTTAAAACTGAGAAAAAAAAGTCGTCTCATCAATTGATAACATTTTGACTATTTTTGAAAATACCTCAAAAATTGAGCTTTTCTAAGTTTTACAGTTGCACTAATTAGTTTTTTTTCCCACTCCAGTCTGGAAATTTTTATGGAAAGTAATAGTCATTGACGGATGACAACAAAAAAGGGGTCGCGAGAGCAAAATTTCTAGATTTCTGGTTTTGGAGTTTGACGAACCTTCCGCTACTTTGTCACAATCCTAGACGCGCACTAAAAGCGCAGTTCCGATAGTATCACGTTCAAACTTGCGCAGCATGCAGATTGACTCGGAGAAGGAAGGTACTACTGATTGTTAAACGGACAAACCATTTTTCTAACTTTTTAATCGCAAAAAGTAGAATCGTTTGACGTCTAGAGTTCATGGAGCCTCGCACTAGTCACGGTAGGTTAAAAAACTATTGAAGAACAGTTTTCACTACTATTATACTCTTCCGCACGCCTACGAGTAATGGCTCATTTTGAACTTATTTTTTGGTAAAAAATGTTCATCTATCTTAAAAGATAAAGGTAAACAAAGAACGTACCTACGAGTAACACAGCAACAGCAGTGGGCTGAAAAAACATTGTGATAGAAAAACACTTGGTAAGGGTCACCGACTTCACCTTGAAATGCGAAGTCATGGCCGTTTGTGAGCTTATATAGCTTGAGGTGGCGGATGGGAGATGACTGATCCTGAGTGAGTCGAGTGATGAGTCGGAGAGCACGCCGATTGTGAGACAAAAACCACCGAACAACAACGTCAATCAACTATAACTGCAAGATCGATGAATAATCTGGATCGATGAGACTCGTTGATGGAGCAATCAGATGGAAGAGGAGGAGCAGAGGAAGGAGGAAGAGGAGGAGGAGGAGGATCCAGTTTTAGTTGGTGGTTTACGGTTGATGGTTGATGGAAATCGTCACCGCAGAGATCCAAGCCGCACTCAATGGAGACGATGTTGGTGGTGCGACTCGTGCGAGCCGCGAGTTTATCGAAGCATCCGTTTCCGTCTGCGTGATTGCCATTCGGAGGATGAGCGAGCAGGAACAAAGATACTCAGGGGCAAGGTATGCAATATGCAACGCACCTAATGCACGTATTCAATACCGTCTCTACCAAAGACATTATAGAAGAAGACTGACCCCTAGCGGCGAGATTTGAAGCCGGTTACTGTCATAGGCAAGGGCTTCCCGCTTCCCCGCTCGGGGGTATGAACCAAATTAACGTTGCGCCTTATAGAGCCGATACATAAAACTGTTTCAAAAGAATGTTAATTACTGTTAGTTTTCAAAAATACGCAGATATTATATGCAGCATATGTCAAAGTTGAGATTGACGAACTTAAACGAATGTTTCAGTCAATTTATCCGCTAGATATTTACGATTGAAAGTACGGCAGAGAGGTGGGTGCGACAGTAAAGAATGACCGACCGATCGTTAACTTCGATTATTATGATCCAAATTTTCGGTTTAAATGTATGGTATACTATACTGTACAACATATGTGAGACTCGACACGGTTATTCGCAAGAATAATTGACTAAAATAGGTTTGGTTCATACCCCCGCGCGGGGAAGTGCCCTGCCCATCAGCCCGCGCCAAGACCGGCTTCACTTTTCCCCCGTGCAAAGAGATAGCAGGGGCCAGTCTTCTTCTATAATGTCTTTGGTCTCTACTCATACCAAGCTGCTTTTTTGAGGTTAGGGTCATCGTGGTATGGATTTTACTGCACATACTCTTATGGGAGTTGAGCGTAAAACTGTAATAATGCAAATTGAACCCAACTTTTCAGTTCTTAAACCTTTTCCAACGACGTGAAAAGGTTTTTGGAGTCCAATGAGACAAATCAAAATCCTCAGAGAAGTAATTTCATGAAGAAAAATTGAATATAATGACTATCTCCAGGTGGGAGGGGTGGAGAGAGTCGTTACACCTCCACCACCCGTCCCGCCTGGAGGCAGTCATTAAATTCAATTTTTCTTGGTTTGGAGTTGCATTCATGAATTTTATTTGCTCTGGTTGCACTCAAGGATCACTTCCAGAACGGTTGTAAGAGGTTTCAGCGCCGAAAATCAGGTTTAAACTAAATAAATGGTAGTTCTCTACTTCACTCCCATAAGAGTGCGTGTAAATTGTGTACCAATACGAACCCTAACCTCCCACTCTCCAACGGAGCAACCTGGTATGAGTAGAGACGGTATTGGTGTATTTTGAAGGCATCTTGGGTGTTGCTTATTGCATACCCTAACGGTTTCTTGTTACTCATGTATGTCTTGGTCCCGCCATAGTCCACGAGCTCATTGAGTTCTAATTAGTCGTTAGTCGTGAGTTTTTGGCTTTCTCAAATCAGAAAAGAGTCGAAGACATCGAGGGCTCAACACAAAAGATTCGACGAGGGGGAATAGGTGTAAGAGACGTATGAGAATTATGACCGGAATCAATGTCCGCAAATCCACCTGCATGTTCATGTCTGTCACTCTTCCACTGTCGAAATTAACCGCCCAATTCTTTCACGCGGTAGACTCCTTCCGAGAGTACAAAACGTTAACAAGCAACTCACAAATGTCACTCAACGCACGTATTATGTGCTTTACGTATTATACCTTATTGCCTCAGAATACATATATTTGTCTTCGGCCTGGGACCAAATAATGTTACGTCCTCACGGTCCCGCACGCAGATGATCAGTGAGCACTAACGGAGGTTGTAAACCACACGCAGTCATACTTAAGTACGCACAATCCAACGTTTTTCGGAGAACCGTCATGACAGTCAATAATTTGGTCCCTGTACTCGCAGGGATAAAGACATACTTAGCGAAAGGGTATGCAACAAGCAACGCTCCATATGTATATTAGGTGCGCTGCGTATTGCATACCCTATTTTTGTATCTTTTTCCTGGCGTGGACCAACCTTTGAGAATTTTAGCCACACAGCCGGTAGAAGTAACCAAAACTCTTAGTTAGGGCCAAAATCGTTTTTATAAGTAAGATATGAATTTCATGAATAATAATTTTTTCCACGGTTCATTTGATAATATTCCAATCCCTCTACCATAATCGGTGGAGTTCACTGAAGTTAATCGTTAATCGGGGAATATATGAGAGACGAATAAATCGATAAATGAATATAAACACAAGAAAATCAAGAAGAGTCAAATGCGATTGGTAATGAGCACCGTACCGGTCTCAGATCTATTTCATGCTGCCGCGCGCGCCGAGTCAAAATAACAGCAGATTTTTTATGCACGACCCTAATGGGAGTGCGCATATTGGTTTCGGTCTGGTTTTTGTTTTGTGTTGTTGTTTAATGCATTCACTATTTTTGAGCATTGAAGTCCATACGATATCTCTGTCGTAAGTCATTGTTTCTTATTGATTTGGCACCACTGTGAGTGACAGTGATTTTGTAGCTAATTGAATTCCTCTATTCGTCCGGCGGATCGATATTTTGTCAGAAGTATTACCCTTTTTTACTGATTTTCAAGCGGTTTCTAATATTTTTCACAAATTTGAGCATAGCTATTTGAAGTTTTGTAGTTTTAATTCCTGTTTATTTTTTGGTATGTTAGGGTTGGATTTAAGAATTTCACTCGGTTTTACGCAGCGGTAAATTTCTCGCTTGTCCAGTTTTAGCCTCTTCCGAAGAAAGGACTATTTCCTCGTTTCTTCACGCAACTTTTAGTGGGAAACAACGTTTGTTTACGTTGATCGTGTACAACAAGCCACAGAATCCGCTATATTGAGGTGACACGGGTTCTCCGAATCTCCGTATCCCATGAGCAGCTGTAGGTGCGTAGAATCCATGTGACCATAACCTCAAACCTATCGGTTGAAGGTATGGAAAGATATGGAGGTATCCACGATTTCGTGAAAGTGTAAACATCGTTGACGTTTGTCGTTCGCTACAAGCGTACCACCGCATTTCAGGATTTTTTTCCCCGCTTGAGTTTTAAGGGACATTATTAATACCTTACAAAGCTCGAAACATGCGTAAGAAAGAAAACTCACTAGATATGTACCGTAAGCGGCTGTGTAAACTAGAACCCGTGCCATCATAAACTCTAACCAAAGTCAAACAACCGCAGTATGGAGTGAGCCTATCAGACTAACAGAAAATACTCTAATCAGAACGGAAACTCTAATTCATTTTGAAACATTCTTTACTTCGGGCCGCCATGTTCGAAAGTGAGCATCTTCGGCAATCTTCGGCAGATCTTCGGCAACTGGCCGAGTTGTGATTGGTTGTATAGCCTGAAAAAGCATGTCCGCCATCTTGAGAAGTGAGTAGGCACAGTTGCCAGTTTGTGCCAGTAAATTTCAAATCTTGTTTCCATTGGCTCTTATGGGAGTTGCCGTTCTGATTAGAGTATTCTGTGAGACTAAATATCTGACAAGCCATAGACCGGTACTGAATTAGGATGCACCGCCTACGTTCTCAACCACAATAGCGACCGGCCGCCACC
Organism: Trialeurodes vaporariorum; assembly: GCA_011764245.1. Classification (NCBI taxonomy): domain Eukaryota; kingdom Metazoa; phylum Arthropoda; class Insecta; order Hemiptera; family Aleyrodidae; genus Trialeurodes; species Trialeurodes vaporariorum. The sequence goes on from VMOF01000001.1 coordinate 67,052,815, forward strand.
ACGTTAGTTGGTGCTTTGCCTACGAAAGCGTTCGCATCGCGGCATGGTCTCACTTGTCGCGCGGAGCTACATTCAAAATGTCTTCCACGGTCACTACGCATTTAAAAATCGTACCCTCTCCCCTTCCCCTTCCCCTTCCCCTCCCACATACCCCTCACCCAATCAAATCTAATTTCTTTCATCACTTCCACAACAATAATCAAAGCACAGAATAATACAATCAGAAGGGAAACTCCCATAAGAGCCAATGGAAACAAGATTTGAAATTTACTGGCACAAACTGGCAACTGTGCCTACTCACTTCTCAAGATGGCGGACATGCTTTTTCAGGCTATACAACCAATCACAACTCGGCCAGTTGCCGAAGATCTGCCGAAGATTGCCGAAGATGCTCATTTTCGAACATGGCGGCCCGAAGTAAAGAATGTTTCAAAATGAATTAGAGTTTCCGTTCTGATTAGAGTATTCTGTGATCAAAGGTACAACACCCCCATACCTCACCCTCGCCGGAACAACCTTACGAAAGCACACACTAAGTCGGCTTTTCTTTTCAGAAGGCCACGGTTGAAAAGATTCATATTTGGGGACCATAAAAAAATCTGGCCGAAGGGAATCGACTGAAACTTGGTGTGACATGTGAATCGATTCGTAAAGGAGCGTCTCTGCCGTTTCATACAGGACTTAATTATAGATCAGAAAATTGATTTTTTTTTTCGATTCGGAAGGTCACAGCGGTCAATCACAAATTGCCTCTAAACTTTTCAAAAACTACCCATAGCTAGCTCATTACGGGTTGGTTTTTTAGGGGGAAAAACAGCTCCGAGAAGAAAAAAATGTATACCGTATTAGATTTGAAGGTCAAAACACTTCATTATTTTGGAATTCGGGTACTTACCCCCTTAAATAACCGCAAGTAATGGTTTGAAAACAGTTTCCCTGCATTCATCGAGTTCGATATTTGTTACACGTGTTTTACCAAGTTTTCGTCGCTGTAATCTAATGATAATGTTTTCTAAGCTACATAAAAGCATGCTAGGTGTTCTGAAATACCCTGTATAGAACATATAATGCCTGCTTAATATTGGTAAATCGGTAGGCAACCCGTTTTGATAAACTTGCTCCTGAAAATACTACGAGTGGCTGTGAGAATATATATTTATACTCACAAAGTTTTATAATCCAAACCTTTCTGATAAAGGTATAAATATTAGTTAAATAATTAATTCAATAATATCAATCTTTGATATTTGAGGAAAATACAAAACGGCAGTAATAAAAATCAATTATACAAAACCGTTTGACTGTAAACCTGAAGCACCCTACCTATCTATTATTGATTAAGGTCGTGCATCCATTCTTAATACGCCCGCGTGTTTTGAAGGCTGCTTGTTTTTTTTTTTTTTTTTTTTTTTTTCGGGAAGTAGCAGATAAGACAAAAGTGTGTCAGCTGCCTCAAAAGTGCCGCATCATACCGGGGCGCACGAACCACGAATCTGCTGAATAGCTCGCGCTTAATCGTTCCAAACGGGCGGTATCACCTCAGCAAGGAGTCAAGGCATGACGTCACATCAGCCAACGATTTTTCGGTCTGAAGTATGGATATTTTATAATGACTGTATGTTTTCGATGATATTCAAACAATCGGTTTGTCGGTCGTCAATTTTTGCAACGGCTGTATACAGAGGGTCGATTCTGATGGTGAATTATGTGAAAATTACATTATTCGAAAACACACAAAAATCGTTCAGCAAAATTCAAAGATTACAGTCGAATATTAGCGAGTTGCAAAGGAGGAGTCCCACCTAGTTGGAGCTTTCTCTATGATGAACACCCTTCTCAGCATATACAGGAATCTGCCATTAAATGGGACTACCCCATTGTGACCCTTTCATTTGACCGCCATTTTTGAATTCTGTTAAACGTATGTATCGAGCTTGTGAGTGGATTTTGAGACTTCAATGCTTGCAATATGATTTTCTCGTGATTTCACGTAGGAAATGACCCTCCCTAACGCTGTAGCAAAAAATTGCATGACCCATTTTCAGAAACAATGCTCGAAGCCCTATTTATTAAATACCGATCAAATTTTAAAAACAAAACAAAAACAAATAAGCATTTCAAATAATTTAAAATTTTCGCATCCTCTTTTTATTATTTATTTTATTAATTCAATTTTAATTAAGTTCCTAGCTATCTCAACTTCTAGCTTGGATTTTGAATGATTCTTCATCACGGCTATTTGGAGTTATTACATGTCTGCACTCCTTCAAGAAAATAACATATCTGCACCAAGAAAAATATCTTCAAACGCGTAGCTCTCTATCAACACATGAACAAATAATTGTTGAGAGCTCTTTGAAGAGACTTTGTAGAAAGATGAGAGAAAAAATTCAAAATAAAATTTCGACTTAATTTTTATTCTTAAACACGTTTGTTTGTATACTGACTGACTTATTGAAGATTCAAATGAATTTAAAGTCTGCCTTGCTGGATGAAGGTTGTATCTTATGAAATAGGGCCGGAGGAAAACGCTCCCACGTTTCAAACGTTTCTTAACCGGAAGAAATCAAGTTCTATTGTAAAATTGTCTGTTTCCACCGACAATTTTACCATGGAACTTAATTTTTTAATTGGGGTTAGATATTTTTTCAATATCGATTTTTAACGTACACCTGCAGGAAATATTCCACCAAAGAATTTTCCCAAAAAATTATATTTTTTTGTTTGTTTTGTTTTTTTTTTCTTATTTTGCTTTTCCTTTTACATCATACATATCTTTGAGGACATTTTTGGCTTTTCTTCTCAACTTATTTATATCTCCTTGATTCCAATAGTTTTATAATTTTTCATATGTACCCTGCACTAAAGGATTGAGGAAACAGCAAAAATAGGAGCATGAGTTTAAGAACACTACGGAGTCAAAAAATGAAAAGGGGCTGGAAATGTCAATTCATTACTCTTCATTTCGCTTCACAGAACATCACAGTGACATGAAGCATTAAAAACTCTCAAAAAAGAGTGCTGACTGAATATTTTAATACCATTTTGCATAATTTTCCGATCGGAAGTCATCTTTTCGTTTCGCGAAATGTTCTTGGCATCGATTCTGAATAGAATAATCGTGCTCGTGGAGTACTTGAGTTAGTTCACGGTGCACTGTGCACAGTGGTTTAAAAAAATACTGATTTTAAGGCTAAAAATCAACAAAGTTTAAACTAACTAAAAACGGTCGTTTTTCAGAATTTTCTCAAAACACTGAAGTGTTTTCCTGCTGAAATTAATAATAACTTGATGTTTCAACATGTAAAACTAATAATTCAAGCGCTTGAGGGACAATTTATCGTGATTTTACTTTGCAGATTTTTGGCCGCAAAACAAGTCACTTTTGCCCAATAGACACTGGTGAAATATCAAAGCAAAGAGCTATACCAGGGAATGTACCCGGAGTTAAAGAATTATCGAAAATCGTTAATGTATGGCTCTTCATAAGAACTTCAATCAGTCCTCAATTTTCAAGATAGGTCAACTGTAAGCTGTAAATCTCAGCGTCTACCATTATTTACGCTCGAAAATGTATTAGACCTTCCAATTGAATGGACGATTATCCTTCAAGCGTCAATTTCAATGTGATTACACGCACCTTTTTTTTTTTTTTTTTTTTTTGCAAATGATTTACTGACCAATTTCCGGTTAATTCAGCTGTTAGTGATACTTTGAAAAATGACATCTTCAAGACACCATGATGTACCTAAATAAACCTACTAAGAAAAATAGTGACTGAACCGTAATACAGAGCCGTGAATATCCACTTACCAGTTGTCAATACAATTATCGGAACCTTAAAGTTGCCTTTGTCAATATTGGTGTTTCTATTTAATGAGTTAGAGCTTCAATATTATTAAAATTATTGAAATTGGTCCCCAGGTCTCGACAGTCCAAACATTCTAACATGGTAAAAAAAAAAAAACAAGCAGGGAAAATTCCAACACGCAGGTGTTGGAAAAGCGTGCCACTAAAGTCTGAACAGCTTTAATGCTTTTGCTAGCAATGATAATTCATCAAAGAGGAACCATGTGACATGGAGTTGATCTCGAGAAAATTGAGTCCAAAGTTGAAGAGCTAGCATTTAAACAAAAAACGCCGAATTACTTACGTTTTGATTTCATTCAACTACCGTGTTATGTTTTTGCATTTCAACACCGGAAAAGTTGAATTTCCTATGCAGGAAAAGTACCTACTTAATTTTTAGCGTTTAAAGTGACTTGGTTCCTTTCTTCTTTTTGTTTGGCATAATCACGAAAAACGAATCTCTAAGAGAAACCAAACGGCAGAGTTGGTTTACACTGTTGATATTTTAAAATCTGTTAATCCGGACTTAAGTCCGTTCCCAATTCTATAAAAGGAACCAAGTCGGAGTTGGTTCCTTACGTGACTCGGATTAAGGTTTAAGAAAAAGGAACCAAGTTCTCATTTTATTTCATCACATGGACAATGACTTCAGTGAGGCTTCAATGAGGAAATAGTTGTTATTAGAAGAAGCACTTGTTGCTTCGAGATTGAGTATTGCTAGGTCTATCAATCAATAACTCAATTTTATCAAAAATGTCACTCAGTTCTTTTGTGACAAGTGCTGTCCAATTGAGCTTCTTTGGTGAGAAATGATGAAAAAATAAAAGATCAGATGTATCTATAAGGAGATGAGTCAAAGGCGTTGTTTTTTGTGTTCGTTTTTTGATTTTTGTTTTCAAAACTTTGGAGGGCTCTAGCTCAGAAGAGAAACATTTGCAGCACATATTCGTGTAGGAAAATAAATCCTTATATATGTGTTGACCCCAAAATACACTCCATAAGTTGGCACTTAAGTTTTGAAACACCCTATATTCTTGATATTTTGCTCCCCCCCCCCCCCCCGCCACCTTTCACAGAACACAACATCTTGACCATGCAAATTTTTAAAATCACAGTTTGACTGTAGAGATATTTTCTTCCCCTCCCCCCCCCCCCCCCTTTCAACGAAAAAGGGGAAAATGGATCGCCTATCTTTGATGTTCGCCGTATGCGCGTGCAGAGATTGTTCGGCTTTACGACTGCCATTTTGGCTTTCTTTATAATGCGTTTTGTGGGTTTATTAATGGATTTTATGACTATTTGATGCCGCCAATGTAATTTTCAGGCGATTTTACATAAAAATCAAAACTCTATAGCGCTGTAGCAAAAGTTTGCAACAAACCCATTGAAAGCTGAAAAAAGAAAATTATTTGATAAGGCTCGATCTTTTTTACCCACATAAAGTATAGACAGTAGATATTTCTAAATCCCTCCACCTTTTAAACGGCTTGTTCAGGGATCAAAAATGAGGTTGCGTTCTTTTGAAGTCAAAAAGTGTCATATTCGGAAAAGCCGTGATTCTAAATAATAAACAGTTTTTTTCTTCTCTTTTCCGTTTTAGGTGCTGTTAGAGTCCCTATATGTAGAGAGTTAAGACAAGAGAAATCATGGGCGCCGCCATTGGATGCGATTTTGCCCATTTGTTTACATTCTGAGGCCGTTGTTGTGTTTTGCTCCACAGCAAAGATTACAGTTCCGCTAAGTTTGAAACGATGTAATCTTTCCCTGCTTTTGTTGATCGACATGTATTAACGCTTTTTAATGATTCTTTTGGGATTTATGGACATTCTTGTGGTGCAATATGATTAAAATTAACAGATTCGTCGCAAATTAACTCTTTTATCTGTAAAAGACCGTTGGTAAACAAAACAATAGTGCAAAATCGCATCCAATGGCGGCGTCCGTAGAGCCTAAAATTCATCGACCAATCAGAAGTTGACTACCCTCTTGTCTTAACTCTCTACATAAAGGGACTCTAGGTGCTGTCAGCACTTGTTGCGATTGTCACGATGTAGATATGTAATATGTATAAATGGAACACTTGCGAATCCATGAAAAAATAATCCTTTAATATACAGAACTAACCATTTCAGGTGCCCTTTACACGTCAAGCATTCTAGGGGTATAGATTATAGTAGGTGTGGAGGTTTAAGACGTTTGTGGATTTTAATTCCCCCTCTCCCCATTTATTTTGTTGACTAGTATCGAAAGTTTACAGTTAAAACTAAGCCTATAACGCATTGTAATATGATTTTTTTTTTCTGTTGCCGTGGGTCGATATCATTTTTCGATTTGGAAAAGCAAAGTTTCATATGGACCTATAATTTCCAAAATTTGAAGAGGCTTCCAGTAAAAAATACTGTACACGCGAGAAACTTTTTAGGATAGGTAAATAAGTTATTCCAGAGTCAATTCCATAGCCGCAGGGAGGAGGCTGTCCAGGGGTGGAAGACACGCGACAGCCCCTCTCACTTTTTAGAGCTATTAATGCGAATTTTAACCCCCTCCCTGTGTTCTGGATTTTAAAAACCTTTTTTTCAACAAAACGCCCAAAATTTCCTCAAAAATCCCTTGATTGCATAGACGCTCATTAAGGGGTTTTCAATTTGCCGATCCCCCAGAATTTCAAATGTTTCCAATGACCAAGACCTGTTTAGTGTGACGTCATGAAAATAATTGGTTCCAAAAAAAGGCTCCGTCTCACTCGCTCTCGTGGGTTTTCCCATATGAAATACGTTCCAAATTTTCAAATACAAGTGCTAGTAAACAACAAGTTCTTTGCACCAGTTGTGTTTATCACACCATTGGGTTCCACGTCCCTTATAAAAATTTCCGATTGTTTCAATGAATTTTCCGATATGATATATATTCCCGCGCTTTATTTTCCATAAAAATAATCGAAATTTTATAGAGACAATCGGTATTCGTGTAGATTCAAGAGCGCTGACTATAGCAACGATAGGTCTTATATGATTGAAATAAGACGAAACACATCTATGGTTCTATTCTTACAGTTTTAACAGCCACTTTTTTCTCAGTGATAAAATGTGAGCTCGCTACCACAAACTTTTTGAAACATCGCGCAACAATGCACAATCACAGCTATATCGAAGAAAGTCCTATGTTTTGTCCTTGTCACACTCACAGTTTCTTATGAGCACAACATTCTAGGATATAGGCTCATCAGCACCATCACGACATGTGTTATACCTCGAACAATAGCTTCGATACGAAGAGAAGTTAGAATGATTGAGTGTCATGGCGGTGATACTCCCATAAGAGACCGTGAGTAAGACGAGGACAAAACGTAGAACATCTTTCGGTATAACTGTGATTGTAAATTCGCTTGTGATCTTTTAGGAATTATGTTAGAGTGAAAAATACTTTAAGGTACGTGGAATCTAATGGTGCAATAAAATTTGAGAAAACTGTTCTTTAACTAGCATGAATTTGCGTTCGAAAATTTGGATCTGATTTCTTATAGGTAAATCAACGAGAGTGAGCGAGATAGAGCATTTGTTTGGAACCTATTTTGATGGTGACGTCATCACTAAACAGGTCTACTAAAGGTAAAGGATATGAATGAGCCTCTCTCTTTTCTATACCCCCCCCCCCCGCTCTTCATCAATACCTCGCCGTCACTTCTTTTCGATACCGTCGTCAAACTGATGTTGACACTTTTATGAGTCCTCAGACCCTCCGAGATCCGAGACACAAAGCCTCTCTAACACCCTCTCTCTCCCACACATTCACAAATCTCTCCGCTTAATGAACCGTGAAGAAATCTCGTGACCGGTGGAGCCCAAAGCCGAGGGGCAGAGAGGGTTTCTGTGAAGGATGTTCCCCCCCCCTCCTCCCTTTGGGAAATTTTTGACTCATAGGTTGGCACAAATGACTTAGGTTGCTGGACCTGTATGGAATTCTCGTTCAAAGGAATTCGACTTTGACGCTTAATAACTTTTTGAAATTAACAGGAATCCCAAAAACTTTTAAAATTTTTAAGAAAATAGACGCCGAGACCTCCTGGATTGCAGCAATAAATTAACGATTAATGAAACCAGTTTTAAGAAAACACGTTTTTAATTTTTAAAACCCTTTTCCCGCCAAGGTTTTGCCATAAGCAAAGCATGCAACCTATATATTAGATATGAAAACGAAAACAAAAAGCGTACCGTATATATACGGCACGCTTAAAATCTGTCTTGTATTAGTGAACTGATCGCTAAAGGTATAGATTGGAACGAGGCGTTTGGAATCACCCTAAAATGTAAATCTCCGCAGTTTGCTGTGTTCTTATAAATTTCATTACCGATGTATACCGTGGTCCGATTGAAAATAGTAAATAGATTGCCGACAGTGAGAAAAGTTTTTTGGTGAAAGGAATGTGGAACTAGTTAGTTTCTCCAAGAGTAGTGACTACGCGTGCAATCTGGCAACGTTGCATTTAGTCCATTGAAATCGATTAAAAACATCGACTCGAGGGAGTGGACTGTGCACCCCCATTATTTCGACTTTTACCGAGACGGTAAATGGAATAAATGCTCAGTTGCCAGATTGGACGCGCCGCCATTTCTCAAAAGCTCTTTTTCTCATTTCTCTCTTTAGAACGTCGTAAGTCTGTATGATATCAATGGAAGGAATTCATTCAGTCAGTAACGCAACCAGAATCTTTTCCATTTCTTTCATTTTTCTTTGAATGTGTAAGTAGAGAGATGATAGAAAGGTGGGGTTGTAACCCCTTGTCTTTCCTCGTCTACCACACGCGTTTCAATGGACAAAAAAGAGATACAGAGAATTTCTCGTTTCGCTATATACTGATTCAGCACATCGTCTTTGACAAAAGAGCTTGATTCAAAATGGGGGTTTTTCTCCCCCCCCCCACCGATTTTCTTGAAACTTTGTATTTTGATAGTACTTGAAAAGTAGTCTTTTTTTCAAATAAAATTTTTCCAAAAATAATTAGGGGGGGGTTACAGTGTTGCAAAGTCGCACCTTTCAAAAAATTTATAACTTTCGCGTAAATCATCCAATTGAAACGCGGTTTTCACCAAAAGATGCGAATTGTAAAGCACTTTCACCTCTAAACGGAATTTAATTTCAATAATTTTTGACTTAGTTATCGTCATTTTTGTGATTTTTAGGCCATCAAAATCTACTTAAAGTGAAAAAAAAAAATGGTATTTTTGATTTTGACCGGGGTTTCAATATGTTATTCCTCTTCAAATTCTGCGTAAAATGAGCCCAAGCAGAATGCAGGGCGATTTTTTGTTCCGGAGTTATGCATTTTTTAGTAAGCGAAAAACGAGTTTTTAGGGTGCCCAAGAGCGTTCGGGGAGAGGCTCAAGTCAATAAATGGAAACGGTATTTTTTGATTTTGATCAAATTAAATATGTTATTTCTCTTAAATTCTGCGTAAAATGAGCCCAAACAGAATGTGGGGCGATTTTTTGCTGCGGAGCTATGCGCGTTTTAGTAAACGAAAGTCGAGCGTTTTTATGGAGAGGGTCAAAGACGTGGGTAGCCCGGGTAGCCTCAACCACTCGACTTTCGTTTACTAAAACGCGCATAGCTCCGCAGCAAAAAAACGCCCCACATTCTGCTTGGGCTCATTTTACGCAGAATTTAAGTAGGAATAAATATTTTAATTTGATCAAAAAAAAAAAATATCGTTTCCATTTATTTGACTTGAGCCTCTCTCTCGAACGCTCTTGGGCACCCTAAAAAACTCGTTTTTTGCTTACTAAAAAATGCATAACTCCGGAACAAAAAATCGCCCTGCATTCTGCTTGGACTCATTTTACGCAGAATTTGAAGAGGAATAACATATTGCAACCCGGTTAAAATCAAAAAAAAACCATTTTTTTTTATTTCACTTTAAGTAGATTTTGAGTGGCCTAAAAAACCAAAAATGACGATAACTAAGTCAAAAAATTTTTGAAATTGAATTCCGTTTAGATGGCATGAAAGTGCTTTACAATCCGCATCTTTTGGTGAAAACCGCGTTTCAATTGGATGATTTACGCGAAAGTTATGAATTTTTGAAAGGTGCGACTTTGCAACACTGTAACTCCCCCCCTAATTATTTTTGGAAAAATTTTATTTGAAAAAAAAGACTACTTTTATCAAGTACTATCAAAATACAAAGTTTCAAGAAAATCGGTGGGGGGGGGGAGAAAAACCCCCATTTTGAATCAAGCTCTTTACAAATATCTCAGCTTTCTCGGGATGATCATTTAGATCGACACTGTACTGTTTTCTTCGATTAATCAAAATCATCATCATTGATCAAGTTAGTTTTTTGACCAGTAGTACTCAGCTATGGCCAAAGTTAGGACCAAATGCCGGATTTGATAGGATTCTAGCCGTGTTACGCCAATGAATGGATCCAGAAGATTGGTGGATAGGTTTCCGTTGGTCATTCTTGAAAATTTCTTCTCGATGTGACTCTTCCTTCGCAAAATATAGAAAGAGGCTTTAATAACCCAGCAGCGCCGTCGCGTTCAATCTGGCAACACCAAAATTTCGTCCATTTGAACCCATGTGAAATATCGATTCGATGGAGTGCTCTGAGCAGTGAGCACCCTCAATGGTTCGACCTTTTTCATGAGTTCAAATCGGAAAATAGTGACTCGGCGATTTTCTTTTGGAACGGTTCCATTTTGCAAGTTTGTCTTGGAAATTTTTCTCCGAATCTAATTCTGACTCCAAAGTGCAGTCGCAAAACAATCTCATTCAAATCGCAAAATTCGGCTTTGATAATAAGGTCAAATTTAACATCGGCAGTGACTTATTCCCTTCTAACTTGAATGGGATTTTGAGACTTTTGAACTCTCCAGAGTAGTACTCTTGACGTCTGCAGTGGCGTTGCGTGCAATTTGGCAACGTTGTAAGTTGTCCATTTAAACCCATGTAAAAGGTCGAATGCAAAGGTGTTCACCAAACACCCAACGCTTCGATCCTTTTCATGCGTTTAAATGGACAAACTGCAACGTTGCCAAATTGCACGCTACGCCACTGTCCTAGACGGGTGAAGAAATTTGTATTTCTCTCTCTCTCTCCTTACATTTGAACAATGTGTTAGAAAATATCGTAAAGGGGGCCATCACGTGACTTAAGCCTTTACATCCGTCCTTTTCTAACGCTCATGCTCAAATGAAATGAAAGAGAGAAAGACAACTTTTTGTATTCCATCTGACTTAGAGAATGGTTTCCAAAGCAACTTGTAAGTTTGTATTGTTTCTATCGTAAATCACAGACTTATATAATTCGAACATTTAAAGATTTGTGTAGAAGAATTAACTTTTGTTTTATTTTAAACAATAGTCGTTTTTTCTCAAAATGATGTGCTTGTTTTGCTATAAGTATTTTGGTCACTTGAATTTTTAAAATCGATACTTCTTCGACAAGAGTCAGGAATTTTTTAAGTTTGTCAAAATCAGAATTTGGCCTTCGATGCCTCAAGAACGAAAAACGGTGTCCACCTAAATTTTACGGCCAAATGCTTAATTTTGTGAAATCTTTGCTAAAGATACAAGAAAAGAAGGTTGGCTATTTGAAATATTTGAGCTATTGTGGGAGTTACCCTCATTCTAACCCTGACAACCACATTCTAGGAGAAAAGCCGGGAATTTGAATAATCACTGAAAAATCTTTTCAAAATAATGGAATATGTCTTTCAGAATTTGTCGAAATTCGAACCATTTCTCAAAATATTCGCGAACTCTCTTTTTTTGAACATACGATGTATAAAAATGCCATGGACAATCATAATCAGTCAAACCAGGCATTTTATCAAATGATGCCTTGATAAACCTAGCATATTTCAAAATTTATATTCTTGACTCAAAAAAAGCATTACAATCAATACACAAACTCTAATAAGTGAAACTATAAGAAAAGATAATCTCATCATTTGATAAAACTCAATTCAGTCAATAAAATAGTCAAATGTGTAAAAAGGTTCTAACCTAGTAATTATTGGGTCTAAATGTGATTTGGTTTCATCAAATGATTGATTTTAATTAGCTCTCTCTTCGCCTTTCCTCAGTTTTACTTACTTGAATGTTTTGATAGTTTGAAATTATTTTTCGAATTGATGAAAAAGTTTGACTACGTTCCCAGAAATTTAGTAAAATTCCTGATTTTATTAATTGTTGACGACGTATGAACATACATGTATATACCTACTAGGCAATATTTTTCATCAAATCTTTTCTATATTTTATGTCCCTTTTTAAAGCTTTTGTCTTTACGACCTTAATTTTCCAAATTGAGAGAGATCCAGGAGCTTACATTAACTCATCAATTTTTTTCAAACCTATCAGACATTATATGGATCTTTAATCTACATTACCAGCGTGGTTGCCTTTTTCATCAAAGCAGATAAATAATATACAGTGAAGGAATAGCTAACTAATGTAACAAGCATATGAATACTTTGAAAGGAAACACAGCAAGGAGGCAAGGATTTAAATAATTTGAGAAAGTAAGGAATTTATCAGTCTTCTACATCTAATAAAAATGTACTATTGAAATACGTTGGAACTTTAAAGCCAAGAAAAATTTATTCATTCATTTAATACAGTTATGTACATTAAGATCTTTAACTTCTTTTTTTTTACTACAACTACAAAAAAATGAATATATTTACAACTCAATTCTATTTACAACACTTGAAAAACGCATCTTTCATTGTTTCAAAATTTTAAGTTAATTGATTCATCATAAACTATGATGAATGGTGAAACTACTTAAGTTTTTAGCTTCAGTTAATTTAATCTAATTTAAAGACGTCTGTACTATCCTCAAAGACCTTAACTTCAGAGACTACTAAATTTCAGCAAGGCCGCTTTGTTTTTAAAAAGACGTATCATTAAAAGTGATATCATTGAAAGCTGTTTTTAAGGCAATTTACCCAAGCGATATTTGGTGGAAACCTCCTTCCATATTTCACAGTTTCAATTAAGAATGTGTGTGTTGTACTCATAATAAGTAAATGTCATAATATTCAACTTTGATGCCACAAAGATTCAACAAGTGTGAAAATGTTAAAATTTAGTTTTTCACCACTGAACTTATTGGCTTCTCTAAAGGCTCTTAAACGCTTTCAAAGCTGGCGTTAACCTTAAACTTTGCTGACAAAATAAAATAATATCTAACACTTTTTTTACGTGCATAAACGTAATGATTAAAATACATATAAACCTTTTCACGTTAGTAAAAAAGAAAAAAATTAAAATCAACATTTTTTTTCCTACAACATTTCCCCCCCTTTTTTTTAAAAAAAAAAAAATTCATTATTCTAAGTCTCATAAGAGGTGAAAATAAAGACAAGTATGAGGACTCAAGAGAACTGTCAAATGATTAGTAGAGTTTGCGCAAAATTTTTAGGAACTTTTTACATTGAAAGCCTGAGACATTGTCTCAAAAGAATAGCTTAGTCTTAAAACACGAATTAACTGTACCGTCAAAAACGAAATACACATAAATAATCACTGTAAGCTCACAAAGTCTTGAAACATGCTGCAAATTAAGAGGGCGAATTTAAACATTTAAACAGTCTCAGATTTTCTGACTTTTCGACACCATTAACAAAAATAAGTTTTGAGAAAATAACTTCACCGCAGTCGAGTCCCACGCATCCAAGGATGTTGCACTAAGTTGATGAACTAATCCTACCAAAAAATGTATCACATTTCTAAACTGGAAAGTTTGTTGATGGACATCTCTGCTTATACATCTAGTGACCGTGTTTCTTCTTATACCCATATTTCTTCCCCTCCTTGTGGCCCTTCTTCTTGCTGTAGTCATGATGATCTGAATGGTACTCGTCGTGACCTTTCTTGTATTTGTGTCCCTTGTGATGTTTGTCGTAATGGCCTTTGTCGTGGTGTCCCTTCTTCCCATAATGATCGTCGTGGTACGCCGACTTGTGGTGTCCACCTTTCTTGTGCTTCCCAGCCTTCTTCCCGTGTTTAGAGTGATGCGATCCATGCTTCTTGTGGTGTCCGCCTTTGTGAAAGTCATCGTAGAACTTGTGCTCTTTGTGATACTCATCCTTGTGAAACTTGTTGTGATATCCTTTGGTCTTATGTCCCTTTTTATGGCCTCCGGACTCCCCGTATTTGGCACCTTTATGTCCCTTCTCACCCTTGTGATGGGCGCCATATTTTTTCGCTTCGTCGTGGTGTTTCTTCTTGTGACCGCCTTCTTTCTTGTAATGACCCGAATGTTCTTCTTTCCCATGTTTTTCATGCTCTCCTTTGTCGTGATGATGCTTTTTCTTGTAGCCTTTGTCCGATTTCTTCCCCTTTTTTGAGTGGTGCTCTTTCTTGTACTTTTTCCCGCCGCCCTTTTTATACTTTTTCGATTTTGATTTTTTATGCGTTGCCGCGGCCTCCAAATCTTTTGTATCACTTAACTGTGTGTCCCGCCGCGAGACTGAGTGTTTACTTGGCAAGCTTTTAAGTTCTCCGCCGGCGAAAGTTGTAAAAGTTCGGTTACCGAGGCTCTGTTGGATGAACCTGGACAAATCGTGATTACTTCGAGTGCTCCGATGGATGCTGTAACTTTTGACGGCGGAATCGTCGATACCGTTCGTTTCCCGTTTGATCCTCTCGAGCGGGGCCGAGGGACGGATCTCGTGACATATGACGGCACATTTCCACAGGTCACAGTAGTTCACGAAAAACAATGCAACGCACACTGACCACTGAAATATATTGACATGCTCACGGCCGCCGACGATCCGAGCCCGGGCGGCCATTATTCCATCGACTGATTACGCCAACTAGTTTCCACTTATATTTATAATAAATCTCCGGTGTCTCTGTGTTTTGCTTTCAGTGTTCTTGTTGTGTGTTTTTCTTTGAAGAGATACGGCTGATCGGAGAGCTGGAGCTTGGCGGCCGGTGTTGTCGGACATCCGTTACTTTGAACGAATTCAACATTAATTAAATGGAACATTTGCTGAGTTGTTATATTAAAACGAGGCAATGCTGCCTAGCCTGCCTCGGCCTGTGACACGCTTTCTCGCTGACGGAGGACGGAGGACGGATGGGGGACGCGAAGGCAATGCTGACGCTTAGCCGCTCGTTTGGACATGGGGGCTCAGATCAGTTGCTAATTTGCTGATTCCATATTAGATCGGGCATAGCTAAGTGCTCACTGGTCCCATCTTAAAGAGCGTTCAAGATACTCAAATTGGAGGTACTTACTGTTGTTCCGGCTCCATTTTTTCATTCGATTCCCTTTTTCCATTCCGGCTTTTAATTCGATGAAAATTAATCCATCTCCTTCTTCACTTGTCGAATCAGTTGCCCCCCCCTCCCCGAGCAATTTTTCTGACAAAAGATCATCTTTATATATTGAGTAGGCCATTACAAAACAATTTTACCTCTCTTTTATAGAATAGATTGATGAGCTGGGCTCAAAAACCGTTTTGCACGGATGGCTCTTGCGTTCACGACCGAAAGTTGCAAACAAACATTACTCTCTTTATACATATATAGAATGGATAGATGGGATGGGCCCAAAACTTGTTTGATATGGACGGACCTTGCGCGTTTTCAATCCAAAATTGCAAATCCTCGCTTCTGGTACGAAAGGGGGGGTACCGAAGGGGGTGCTAAGGGGGCCCAGACCTCCGATTTTAAGGGGCGGAGGGGAAGAGAGAAATCATATTCAGTCAAACGCTCATCAGTGCAAACCCCTACCAAACAAAATCCTGCGTCAGTGCTTCTGATAGAGTGAGAGCAATGCTGTATTTTTCCACGCAATACAAGAGGCCAGCGGCGGGTATGAGGTTGGGGTCCATAGGGTTCTGCGTTTCTGTAACCGGCCACAAAATAAGATAGCAAGGTTTTTGCAGTTGATTTTTTTCGACATTTTTAGGCCAAACTGACCATTTCTCTTAACAGGATAGCCTCTCTTAATGTTTTTTTACAATTTTACAGATGCAAATAAAAGACGATATAGATGACTGAAAGTAACTGATACACTCTGTGAAGGCCTTTTTTTTTTTTTTTTTAGAAAAAAATATTCGTTTTTGCTTGAAATTGCCCAAATAAGTTCAAAAATTGCTTAAAACCCGTAGGCGGCCGCAAAAACTTAGAACTCGTGTAACCACATCTCAAACCTACCACCCTCTAGTTTGGGCGGTATATTAATTGTTGAGACTTCAC